>JAQPPZ010004602.1:0-600000 GCA_028583015.1 Wollemia nobilis | reverse complement strand
ATTATCCATTGACCCTAATTCCTCTTTAAGACTGAAACTAGGAAAAAGTCATATCAAATGTTTAGAAATGCTATAGATTAAATATCTTGAGCTAAGGCTAAGTAGATTCATCCATGAGAGAAAAAGTATTTATGCACCGGATCCCTTATCCTTCTAATTAGATTAAGCAGGGATTATGTCCCTTCCAATGATTATTTTTTATTAATTAATTTATTCCTTCTTACATCCCCTATTTTAAAAGGTTAGAGCTTTAAGGTTTTGTTGCTAATATATATAAGAGACTCAATTCAGTAAAAGATAATTAACAAGCCTTTAATTTCAAGATTGACCCTCAACCAAGTCTAGTGTATTTATCCTCTCAATTTTAATAAAAAGGTCCAGTCAACTTCTCTACCCCCGACCCTCCATCCACTACTCATCAGACTGTTCTCTAAGATACTCGATATTTGAATGGTCCTTATCCCTCTATAAAAAAAGGTTCTTAGGCATTCAACAAGGAATGTTGGGGCATAGTCGAGTCAAGAACAGGACATAGCTTGTCAAGACAGGTTTGGATGGAAAAGTAGTGGATTGAAAATTGAATGAGTAGAAGAAGGATTGGGACCATAATTCACCATTGGGGTTATTACTTAAGATCTCAAAAACACATAACTTATTAAAGGGCACCCAAGAACTAATAAAAGTGATGATATTTGGAATATGTGTAAATAGAAGGGATGGCTCTTTATTTCTTTGAGTTTCTCTTCTTTCCTCTCTAAAAATAGCCTAGCCTAGCTACTATGATTAGAGAAGAAGGGGGTGTTCTCTATATAAAGGTCGTAGGTGGATGTTAGTAAATAAAGGGTCGTGGTTTGGATGTTTATTTAATAAAGGTTAGTTGAGCTCTTGATATATTGTATAAAAATATCCCTTACTTCCTTACCCTATCAAAGAATATCATAACTTTTAAAAGCTCTCACCCAAAGGTTGAGGAGCAAGCTATAGATAGCTATTGAAAAACATTGGTTCTCTTAGTAGAAACTACTATGATCATATTTCTTATCTCAAGAGCTTCATAAGCTAGATACAACCATGTGATACACACTAAGGTATGTGTCTGGGACTAAAGAGAATAGATCTATTCAACTAGAAACTCGACCCCTATTTATATTTGTGATATAGTTGCTTGCTTGACCTTTTAAAATAGAGATATTTTAAGTAAGATATTTTAAAGCTTTTAAAGTTCTTACTCACCCCTTCTACCTTTTTAAATAGTGGGGAGAACCGGCCCAAAAATTTGGATCATTTTATGTCATATCTCCACTACCATTTTTTCCCACTGAATCGTAGGCCCACCCCAAAATGATCCACAATTCTTAAGGGAATTCCTATAGATTCTATTAGGTACATATGTTCCTCTAGTCACCCTATCTGACTCAATTTTATCTTTATCTATCAATCTACAAGCCTCTCCATGCACATCAAGTTAGAAGTAAGCCCTTAAATCTTCCATCAATGATGGCCTCTCTATTTGTAAAGGGCATGCATGATATTATTTCTTTACTAGTCAAACTTATATTTTTCTTTAAAAAAGTGAACGTACCTTTGAAAAATGATCGACAGGTCCCTCCTTGACCCCTCTATTTTAAAGGTAAAAGCCTCTTTTTAAAATATGAGCAATCCCTCTCAATTTTAAAAATGGGTGCCTATTTTATATAAGCATTAGAACTATATTAAGGTTGTATTTCCAAGAATTGATTACATACCCACTAAGAATGACATGAACCCCATCCTTTATTTCCTACCCGAACCAAGGGTAGACCCTCTCAAACATAAGGATAAATTTCCTAACCTTCTTATTTCAAGATTGGTTTTCACCCAAAATATCAATGGATCTTGAGCACCCTTTCTAGGTTTGGTTTTTACTCAATCCATAGGTATTTTATATTATTTACTTATGAAATCATACATATTATTTTAAACCTAAGGGGATTTCTCTAACCATTTTTAGAACCCTACTATGCAATAACCAAAGTAATGATTTATTTCCTAATGAATAGTTACCTCGAGCAAACCATAGCCATGGATAGGTTTCTTCAATTCAACCTTTTATTGGTTCCACATCCCCTTTTAAAGTACATGATGCTCATGCTTTAGATTTCCTACCCCTTTAAAATAAAAGAGTATCACTTTAACTAAGACTACTATTTAAATGGAGACCTCTCCCTTCTCTAATTATAATATAATGGTTGAGGTTTAAAATAAAGATCTATCTTGGTACTCTATCAAACTATAAATTCAATTCCAAAATATCTATAATATATGCATCGATAGGCTATTGTGTCACTTCTTTCCAGGTTTTCCCTCAATCAGGCTAGCCATTCCACCCCCAAATAAGCTTGAACTACAAATGCATTCTTCAAGGGGTGCATTCCCTAAACTAAACACAACTCACTTTGGATCACCATATAGAATAGTTGGCCTAGCATAAAAATTCAAGGAATCCTTATAAATTAGAGTTTTATTTGAAGGGTTGATTCACTCCATATTCCATCTCCTTCACCTTCCTCCTCTACCCCTTTCTAAGATATTAAAACCTGATTCATATCGAGGGGTAGGGAACAACCATGCTATTATACATTGGAACCAATAGGGAATGGAATTGACTTTTAAAATAGAGGTCCCACTTGATAGATATTTATTCTCTCTAATCCAAAAATATCTATATTACCAAACTCAATAGATCTATCTAATATATGGGCAAACAAACTATCAAGAGATATATAAAAGAGGATAAGAACAAATCATATAGAGATATATCATAATCAAGGGGAATTGAAATGAACGAATGCAATGAAGGCAAAGGTAGAAGTTAAAACCTATCCCTACCCAAATGGATAAAAATAGAAATGAAGGAGGGAATATTTTAAGCATGCATTTAAAATAGAGGAGGAGACCCATTCCTCTAGGGAAAGAAAGAGAGGAACAGACTATTGGTTAATAAACTAATCTTATTAATCTTATCCTTTAACAATTATCAAATCTACTTCCTAACTAACTCAAGCAAGAACTAACCAGCTTCCCTTGGGAAATGGGAACACCAAATCAACCTTAATAAATATCTAATCGGGGTAACCTACCTAGATGACCTATCATCAATGGGGATAACCTAACCAAAGGAAAGTGAGACTAGATTCTAAAGGACTATTTATCCATATGTCTATCCTCTTGAAATAAAAAGCAACTCTTTAATTTAAAAAGGCTCACTCTAATTAGTTTATTAACTACTAAATATAGATGTTGAATAGCTTCCTCTATGAGTCTATGTAGTTGCCTATTATATATTGGACAAAGGTAGCTTAATATATTTTATTCATCAAAGGTAAGGACTTTGGTCTAAAGGTAGCTTAATATCTTAAAGGGTGAATTATTAAGGACTCCTTTATTTTCTCATTGGTTGAACCCCCTCGAACATCCCACCCACAACCTCCTCTTTTTTTCTTTCACCCTAAGCCCTTTTTTCCTTTCACCCCAAGGTAGGCTAGCTAAGATCAATAAAAAAAGGAATAAGTAAATACTGACTATACTTTTTTATATAGAGAAGATAATTTGAGTTTTTTTTATCTGACCTTATACAATAGAAGTTTCTAAGCTAAATCATTACCTCGTATCTCAAGAGAAAACATTACTTAATTGATCTCAAAAGGTTTTTTTAAAGAGAGGTGTTGTGAGAAAAGAAAATTCAAGAGAAAATGACAAACACCTTTTAAAAAGGTAGTATGGATGAATGAGGAATACAAGGTATTATAAAGGCTTTGAACTCATCTTTTTATTAATCTATGGTGGTGTTTCTAATACTAGAAGATAAAGGGCACAACAGGTGGTCTAACCATGGAATAATATAAGGTTCACAGTCCCTTCGAATTACCCAAAGGAAAATATGTCTCATATTAGTTGAATTAGGGATGGACTAGAGGGCATATAAATGTATCTACTTCAATGATTCCAATTCGACTAGTTACCAAATATAAGGAACCCTTGATTAAATTACTAGCTAGGACGTAGATCTAGAATATTTTTGTATTACATAGTATACTTTATTCTAATAGATATAACGATGATGCTCTTATTATTTCTATAACTTCTCTCGATTCTAGATGGTCCTAGGTGGTATTGAAACTACTTCCCTATGCTATCTTTTATTGAGATATAACCATCTATGGATGAAATAACACCCTTCATTCTCAAAGGGGGATGCTTGGTAGGATGAATGAATAGTTAAGTAAAATGAGTTCTTTCATAGAATGATTCACTCAACAAATATATAGATATATAGATAGATAGATAGATATTTACAACTATTGATTAATAGGGGAGAATGGTACTAATTTATGTCTAAAGGGAAAGATCTATTAATCACCCACCCTAGGATTTAGATTCTAGATCATGAGAGGCCATGATAAGCTATCTTTACTTGCTACATTCACTAGATTGGAATCGAGGCTTAGCCTTGTTGAATTGTGTATTCATTTGTTTTCCCAAAGGAAGAGCAACTGATATGCCATCCTAAACACAAGCTTAAAATATAAATAGTATATGTATATATAAATATTTCTACCTCAGTCCCTTATTAGAGAAAGGGCTTTCCTTATCTTATAAAAAAATGTAGTATTTTGATGAAAATCAACCAATTTTAATTGAAGCTAGATTCAATTGGTAGAGCAATTAGATGATAAGATTGTTATTTATGGATTAGCTAAGTTAGAATGTGTATTCCATAACCTATATATTGATTTTATTGTGAAGAACACAAGCTTATATTGAGAGGGGGGTGAACAATATAAGATAAAACTTTTACTTTTCAATAAAAATTATAACAACAATAATATCAAAGTAGTAAATAATGCACAAATCATCACACACATGAGAGACATGGTTTTAACGTGGTTCACCCAATGTGGGTTACATCCATGGAGAAAATATTTCTTATAAATTTTCTCAACAAATATTGGGAACCAAATCCCTATTACAAATTTTATGGACCTTTGTCCAAAGGAGACACCAATCCCCTATGCTCAAGTTTGTGGACCTCTATCCACATGAGAACTTCATCCCCACTGCTCTGGTTTATGGACCTCTATCCATAGGAGAACTCTATCTCCTTTGTTATGGTTAAATCCAAAGTCTGCTCTCAACTCTACTCAACTCTGATCAAATCTACTTAACTGCTTGTACTAATTTGTCTCACACCTGCTCACAAGTTTGTCTCCTATCTTCTCACAAATCATGTGCAAGTCTACCTCTAGCCTGCTCACATACCCTGCTTATAATTTCTTACAAGCCTTCTCAAAATACTTGTTCAAAATAGCTCACAATCCTACTCTAATCTCCTTACTATCTCTGCTCAACTCTGCTCTAACACATGCTCAAAAATGTTCATAACACTTGCTCAATACTGCTTATAATACTTGCTTCATAAAACTGATTTCTTAACACTTTCTCATCCACATTCAATGTCACTCAAACCAATGCCAAGAAAACTTCACAAATTCATTCAAACAATGAATGCACAATTTGTTCCCAAAACCTAGCTCAAATATTTCCAACAATACATACTAATCAACCCTTTTATCTCCACCTTATAATTCTGAAATATTTGCTCAACCAACCACCTTAGAGAAGGAATAATGTCAACATACCTCTTAACTTGCTTTGATGAAAATGTGCCCTCAAAACATGTTCTAAAATAATTCCTTTTTACCACTTCAAGAGCTTAGCCAATCTTCTCTTCAAAACAATCATAAAAACATTTCCTTAAAAATTGTGCACAAAAATATTGCTCTATACTCCTTTTATATTCTCAAAACAAGGTTTTTAATTAAAGAACAAAAACCTTTAAACTTTCCTTCACCATGCAAAAGTGCACACAATAATTAAACCATAAAACACTTCATTACTCCTACTCTTAAAATACACATAATCAACTCATACAATAAAAAAAATCCTTATCACACCTTATTTCTCCTTCTAAACAAATTTTAAATTTCAATACCAAAAGACCCTTTTCACACCTTATTTCTCCTATATCAAATGAGCAAAAATTAAATGACAACTCAACCTTATAACTCCCACAAAAATCAAATTATAATAAAAAATTAAATACCTCTTTTATTCTGCCCTCAATGTGATTCGAACCTCTCACCTCGTGAGAGCAAGGTGCCCAACAAAGGGGCCATGACCGATCACATTATATATGCCCATTAGAACACAAAGGTGCCAATCACCTTTTCTTTCCTCCTAGCGCAAACTCAGCCAAACAAAATAAAAATATCCATGATGAAATTGAAACCTCCTCCTCACGTCTTTGTACCAGCTCAGCCACCAGCTAGTCTAGTTGGCTGGATGTGATTTGATGTACACCAATCCGAACTTAAACCTCCATTGTTCGTTGTTGAAAATTGTGTTTTCCCTTCCTTTCCTTCTCTATCGCATGCAACGAATCGGATATCGAGTTAATGCATGCACGAATTTTTGAACCACATTTCAAATAACTTTAGGCATGGGTATTAATATATTTAATTTGGTCTTTGTCCAACATTGGTGCCACCTTGTCCTTTTCAACCCCATATGACATCGGCCACCTTAATTCGAAATTAATTCGAATTACCTTCAATTTCTTGGCGCTCAAATAATATTCTAACTTGAAATATTTATATTATAATAAAGATATTATAATATTAATCCTTTAAACCTTACCTTCATATTTAATATTATTGCCTTCAATAATATTAATATCTTGCCTTCATTTTTAAACCATTGTTCCAACAAACTCTTAAGCCTTTTGTTCTTCAAAAATAAATATTATAATGCTTTTCTCAATCAATATTATAATAATAAATATTATAATATTTTCCTTGATGTCAATGATAACCAATGACATCTTCTCTTTTGACATCAACCTATGACATCAATTCTTTGACATCAATGACAACACAATATACTCAAAATTTCCAATAGATTGAGATTAACCCCTTTGCCATTTACATCTTAAAAGGAGAGCATCGGTCCCTTTTATCATATTAATGAAGTTGATTCACCTTGAATTAAAAATATCTAGTTGGGCTACTTAAGTAAATTGGAATGCTTTAATTGTTGCAAGCTTTTTACAGTGGTAAGGGATTTTGCATATCTTTGAGAGGTCCAAGGTTCAAACCCCACTTAGTATAAGGGGACCGAGACCCCTCATAAAAACTTGTGTAAACTCATTGAAAAAAGTTGGAATGCTTGGATCTGATAAAAGAAAAAGAGAAATCTTATTAATGACTATACTCAAAGGAGGATATTGGTAAAAAAAATACTCTTCCTAGAAAAAATAATGAATATTTAAAAGGTAGGACCTCTCTCCTACCCCACCTGCCTATATTTCAAAGGTAAAAGGGCCCTATATATTTTTTCAAAGGACAACTCAAAAGGGGGTGAAGTAAGAATCAATTGATGCATTATTCCTATCCATACTAGTTGGGGAATATAAAATAAAAGTAGAGTAAGAAAGAGATATAAGGGTTATCAAAATTACAAATAAATTTGTATAATATACGTTCAAAAACCAAACACTCTTTTTGAAACATACGATATTCTTTCACCCAAGACTATGACTAGGAAGTACATAATGAGTATGACTATTTATCAAGTTTTCTATTCCATATATAATATGGGATGGTTGTAAATATTGATTGAGTCTTGTGATTGACTCTCAATTAAAGGAGAGAAGAATAATAACCAACCAAAATGTATGACAAGTTTTCCCCTTTTGAATTAAGGGCCAATTCGATTCAAAAAATGCCTCTTTAAAAATCCCACGACACTACCTTCAAAGGGGATCCAATAATATGTTGCTTTATGCCCCTCTCTTTTTTAATCAAATTGATCAAGTAGTGTTATACTTTAGAGGAACATACACCTTAAAAAAAATTAGAGGGAAAGGATTATTATGACAACGAACTAGGGTGGTGCCAAGGCATAATCAATTCGAAAAAGTCTCTTTCTCTATCTATAATCACCTTTGTCTTTCTTGTTTCATAAATGTAGAGATCTTCAAGGCCCCATACTCATGTATTCCATTTTCCCTCCTATTTTTACCTCCATATAATCCAATTAATTAATATAATAAAAGGGTGGGGGGCTTTAGGATGGGCATGAAGAAGTGGAGATAATATTTAAGTTGCTTGATTTGTCCTCATGGGTCATATACTTTATATTTCCTTGGCTTGCAATTAAGAGTAGGGAATACTCTTCTCTATATTTTGAGGAAGGGCAAAGTGCATCGAGGGCCTTTAGTTCCTACATCCCAATATAGATCAAAAGGTTCTTCTATCATCCAAATATAGGGACTCTTTGTGCCACCCATCTATAGTTCTATCCTCTATTAAGTGAAATGAATCCTTAGTAAAGCTATGAATAAAGCCCAACAGAGCAGGCCTTTATCTTAGGAGAATGGTGCTTGCTTGTAAACCATTGAAATTAGACCTATCTAAAGAATCCATTTGTTCTCGATCATGACCTTGCCTTGTTAAAAGAGGAGGTACACAAAAATATTTAGATAGATAGACTTTTTAAAAAAGGTGAATTTAACTTTTTATCTAATGGATTCAATTCTAGCTATATGATCATAATAGAGAACTAAACTTAGTATATCCCTCTCCCTATCTTAATATTACCTAAATATTTAGTTTCTCGATATCTCCCTATCCAAAAGGTTGAGTGCGATCAATGTTATATCCTCTTCTAACATGAATCAAGGTTAATCTCTCACTCTTGCTCTTACCCTTTGAAATATAGGGAAAGAGGGCTTTAAAATAGAGAGCCTCTCCCTTCCAATTAAAAGTTTGAGTGTGTGCAAACCCTCTCCTTTGAGAAGTAGATAATATTGTGAGTTAAGAATGGTTCAAACATCCCTCTAAATGCATTGTTTCCATTGCTTCCTTCCCACAAATAAATATATTATCAAAATTTTGATTATCTTTGTTGCTCAATCAATGCAGATAGACACCCCTTCACCCACCGTAAAAAAGGATTCATTTCCATTAAAGTTACTAGCTAGTGATTGAATTCTAAAAAGTACCTTTGATTTGATTTGAATTGAAAAAGGTTATTCCATTCACTCTGACTATGACACTTCTCCTACACTAGTAATTCTAGTCACTTCCTCTCCCTTCACAACTAAACACCTTTGGACTTTGTCTTGTTCCATAATTCAAGATCTTCAAAGCTCTAGCCTCATGGTAGCACAGTTAGTCACTCTAGAAATGAAGCAATCAAAAGTCCATTAATATTGATAACATAAACTAATGAAGGAATTATTAGACAATCAAGTCTATTCTAACCAATCTCACTAACATGAATGTTGAAGCATTCATTGGTTCTCAATATGTTTCAAGTTCTTAATATTATATAAAATATATTTCAAGCATCTTGTTGTTACATATGATTCATGAATCGATCAATACACGTCTAAGGTCATACCTTAATATGGGTGGGTGTTATTAATTGGTGTTTCCCCATAAGACTATTATTTAATATTATACTATACTATGAATGCTCAAGAGAAAATATGTTGGTGTCAATATGTCATTTCCATGTCATACCTATCATACCGAGTCTAAAAAAATCCCCAAGGTGCATCGTTGTCAGTCAATGTCCTATCCTTTATCCCAAACATTTTTCTTTCAAATGAGGTTGCCCCTCCCTATCCCTTTTCAATTTGATCAATCCCATGACCCACATAAAAAAGGGATGGTTTTATACCCAAGCTAATTAGCCAAGAAAGTCATCACTCACTTAAATGCTTCAGTAGTTCTCCCCTTTAAATAAAGAGGTTGTTGGCCCAACCCAACCCTCCATTTCATTATATTCAAGTCAATTTTTGGAGATTGGTAGAGGCCTTTATAAGTAGGGCTTATGGAAAAATATAATATTTTGAAATAGAGATGGAAGAGAGGGGACTAAATGAAACCACAATGCATGGCACTAAAGGGAAAATGGGTTATGGAATCCTTAGTCATTCATTTGTACACTCACTCCACCTAAAAATTTTAAGAGCTAAGTCTATTTATCAAAATTATCTCTCCTCTCCTTATTCCATCAGGGAGATAACTTTTCTTTATGTATTTCCCTTTACTTTTAAAAAAAGAGAAGAGATGCCCATTATACACAGTGCCTAGCCTGAATTTTTTAACAAGGGCCCCTTTTAGACTTTGATGGGAAAGAGCTCTCTATTTTAAAAAGGAGAGGTCCCTTTTACCTTTAGGGGAGAAGAGGGCATCCATATATTTTGAAATGGTTTAAAAAATAGAAATAACTCAACCTTTATTAAGATAGAGATAGAGCAAGCAATCAACTTGTAAGGTAGTCATATTCTCTAGGTCAATATCTAACCCCTATATATAAGTAAGCATCAATCATATTACTACTATAATAACAACTGTTAAAATAGAGAGGCCTTCTCTATTATGTTTTAAAAATGGGGGGACTTTATCCTTTAAAAGGAGGGGAGGGTAGAGGGGAGCCCTTTTTTTAAAACAACAATGGAGATTCGATTGAGAATGAGGATATTCTTAAAGTCAATTTCGTTGTGTGTAAACTCTAATTAGAGATAGAGAAAATTTCCTTACCTTATAAATGTGGGGCCTCAACCAGCTCTCAAAATCACAAGGAGAAAAGGTGGTTAATAGAAGTATTATAGTTTAGACAATATGTTTGAGGCACTACTCGTGTTATTTCTATTTCTTGATATTGAGGGATTTTTCTCTAGCTCGCTCCCCTAATTTACAAGCAAACAAGCTAATTTTATTCATTAAGAAAATAGAAGAATATGGTTTGGTGGATCGAGATCAAGCATTTCAATCTCTCCTTTAGAAATAAAGGCTAGAAATTTGAGCTTTTAAAATAGAGGGATGAACTCCCTCCCTTCTTATTTTAAAAGATTTTTCTAATTATTTTATTCAAGATTAAATTTTGGTTTCATTCATTCCTTTTAGGAAAAAGGGAGGGGGAGAGCATTCAAACTTCTAAATATAGATATGTATTTAAGAAAAACCCTTGACATTTTTAAATGTCACTTGAAATCCTTATAACGAGAGAGGGAGAGAGCCATAAGTGGTAAGCTCCAACTCTTTATCCTTATCCAAGGATATTTTAAAATCTTATATTACTGAGGAGAGGACTGCATTTTTCCCTCTATTTATCATGGGTGTGAGAGTCAAGACTACATCCATGGCATTTTTTTGAGCTTCCCATTAAAAGTTAAAAGGTTTCATGCAATTTGTTTTAAATATAAACCTTTATTGTGCATTGAAGACTGGAGGAATAGGAAGTTCTAAGAAGTCAACCATTTCAACCTCTTGGATTAAGATATAGAGGACATCAGGCCAACTTAAAGAGTTCATCGAATTTGATATTTCAATGTTATTAAAGGGAGAGGGATCAACCAAGAAATCATTGGAGTTGGACCTTTTAAATATATATCTTCATTTGACTTTACCACCTACCTTCACTCAAATGATTGCTCTTAAGAGAAATACCTCGTCTCAACCTCATCCATAGAGACCTCAACCCTTTAAATATATCAATAACTTAAGATCACCATATTATTTATTCCTCTATGTCCACTATTGAGCCTACTCAACCATCCTAAGTTTATTTAAAAAGGGTAAGTAGAAGAAGCATAGCCAAAGAAAGAGCCTCTCTTATATAAGGGTGGAGATATCATGAAGAAGCAATATTCATCACCTTTAAAATAAAATAAAAATGCATCAAACTTTTTAAAATAGAGAGGGCACTAGACCATATATCTTAAAAAGTCACTCTCCCCCGTTGGAACAAAAAGCCCTTTAACTTTTGAAATAGAAGCTCTACCTTTACCTTTAAAATAGAGGGGGAGGGGACCTCTATTAATTTAAAAAGAATACTATTATATTAAAAGGTCAATACATTTAGGAGGTATTAGCTATCTTCTCGATAAGATCAAATATCTTTTGTATAGGTAGATACTCAAGGAGGCGTAAAACCCTAAAAAATCTTAAGATGAGAAGATCCAAATTTTGAAATAGAGTGGATTGACTTCATAAGGTTGAGATAAATAATAAGAGTGCAACCCACCCCCACCCTTTCCATTGTCTATGATCTCTCTTACATAAGGATTAACCTTTTAATAAGCTTGTCGTTGGACTTTTTTTTAAGTACATAAACCATTAGATACTTGGGTTGAGATCTATATCTTAATTTATTGGGCTAAACATGAATACATAAATGCCATATCATCTAGTTTTTGAAGCACCTAAACATTGATCTAGTAATAATGTCATAGATATCAAAGCATAAAAGGGTTGAGCAGACTGAGGAAGATATCATATTTTTTATCTTTAAATTTAAAGCTAGGTCAATATCTCTTTACTTTTGGATATCAAACAATTACCCTTTTAAAATATAGAGGGGTCCTTATTTAGATTAGAGAGGGCCTCCATCACTCCAAATTAGAGATAGAGAGAGACTTTGTCCTCTATTTTAAAATATTGGAACCTTTCTATCTATAATCAGGGTAACCTTAAATTAGAACCTAAGTCCCTTATAATTTCATTTGGAATGAAGGGAAGGTTTCCCTTACAACAACCTCTAAACTCATCCTTGGAGTTGCTCCAAAATTTTAGGGGTTTGATAGAGGGATAATAGGAACCATCACCATTGCTTGCCATTATAGTTCATATGTAGCCCAGGTGTGTAGCCAAGCCCATGAGAAACCTATCTATTTTAAGGATTTAATTGACTTCATCCCCATCATTCAAAAGGGTATAGTTGATTCACCTCTCTCCAAAAAAAAAAATTAAAAAATAGATATTGAAGCCTCATTCATAAAAGGGCCTAACTGAAGTTGTTGCACAATGTTTGGTACTTTAGGTTTTTCTCTCCTCTATATATTCCTTTTGCCTTTGGATATTTAATAATAACGATATTTTGACCATCCTTTTAAAAGTTGCATATTAAATTTAGTTTATGAGCACATTCTATCTATAAGCATTGAACATGGCACTAAGAGACACGAGATTAGAACTAATCCGTTTTATATACATATTAAGAAGACCCTGTTAAAATATAAAGTTTCTTGAGAATGTATATGGTTTCAATTGAATAAATGGAAGGTCTTAAATCTTTAGAATTCTTTCATCCTCTCTTAAGGGTTTTATCATACTTGTAGTTTGGTATAGGTGATGGGGTGTGCAATGAGAATATGTATGGTTTTAACATGCACCTTAGGATTCAATATTCTTATTAGTTTACAACTCTAATAAATAACCATTCCTTCTATTTCAAGAGAGATATCAACCTTAATTCAAGTATTTACCTTTTAAAATAGAGGCTTGTTGCATCTAGAAGCATTTTCTATTCCTATTCTCAATTTAGAATCTACTCTTTTAAGGATAGAAAGTGGAATCTGCTCAATTCCTATTCTATGCCAAGAATGATGATATTTCATACACATTTAATTTAAAATATGATTGTAACCCTAAAATTTATTTTAATATTTTGTAGGAGCGATCAACTTTTATCTTCCCTAGGATCAAGAAGAATTATTGTTATTACTGCTCTCATTCTTCTCTCTTTGGGGATCAACTGGCCTCTCTATTTTAAAGTTGAAAAATGATATAATGCATTCTTCCTCTCGTATCCCATAAGGCTACAACTCTGAATGGATAGCTAGAAGAAATAGGAAAAGGCTTTTGGTTTGTTGCTCCCTCTCTAATTTAAAAGGGGAATATTTTGTATTGAATTGGAATTTTTCTCCATAGAAAATAGGGATTTTAAAGGTTGAAAGATGATGACATTGAAAAAGTTGTGACATTTTTGTAAGGCCTAATGCCTTGGAGTAACCAAACCTTTAAGATCCATGGGGGTTACAGGATGTTCTACATTTATTGTGTTTCACTTTCCCATGAACCTCTTCCCTCTATTTAAATGGTAAAGCGCTCCAATATTTTGATTTGGTTTCAGGACTTTGTTTAGAGACCCCTCAAAATCAGATTTTTATTTTAAGAGGCATGACTTATTCCCATTTAAAAATAGAGAGTGTGTCACTATCAAATATTTTAAATAGTAGAACAATTAAAGTGGAGATTCAACCTTTTTCAATTGACTCTTTTCACTTGGCATATACTCAAGCTACTTGAATATCTTTGTTCACCTTTTAAAATCTTAAAATAATCCTACTACCCATTTTTAAAATAGAAAGAAGTAAACTATGCCCCTCTCTTATATAAGTTTCTTGAGGTGGAGTAAGGTTCTTCTCATGCATGGTTTTGGGCCTCCCCTATTTAAAAGGGTTAAGGAGTATCCATATTATATAACAAAACAACATAATATGTGGGAGTCATTATCATACACCTGCTAGGGAGAAAGGCCTTAAAGATCGACCCAATAGGAAGAGGAAAGAGGAGTGGTTATCTCATTGAAAAATGGATCACTAACTAAGCCTTTAAGGAGACCTGGTTCTCCCCTTCTCTACTATGTATGTTCAAACAATTGTGATTTCCATTCCCATTTGAAAGGCTCTCCCTATCTTGAGGTATTGAATTGAAGTCGACTTGCTACTAATTGAATGCATACATCATATTGGGTCTTGTAGCCAAAAAATAGAGGTGTAGGACATGGTTTTCCTATGCCTATAGCCCTGCAAGTAGTCCTCACTTAAACCCTATGGTAGTTAGACGTTAGTATCAAAATTCTATGGACCATCTAAAGTGCTCTATCAAGTTGGCCTCATGACCTACAAGTTAGAATTATCACCTTATTCCATGATAGATCCAATTTTCCATATATTATATTTAAATAAGGTCCCTTGCAACCCTATATAGATCCAAACCACACTACCCCAATTGTATGAGGAAGGCTCAATCATCTTGGAACCTAAGAATATTTTGGACCAATGTATGCACATATTTTGCAACCACACTCTCATCAATGTCCTAGTATAGTGGTATGGACTGCAATCAAAATATACTACTTAGGAGTTGCTCTATCAATTACAACAATAAATTCCTCACCTCAAGCTTAAAGGATAAATCTTCTTAAATGGGAGGGCATGTGAGGACCCTATCCTAACACAACTATTTCTATGCACTTGTATAGTATTAGTGTTATGTTTGCACCATGGGTTCCTTGTGTGCATGGGCTCGTTATGATGTAACCTTTACTTTTATTAGAAGTAGGAATTAGTGGCTTGGGTCCCTTGCTTCATGTGGTCCAACCCTTGAGAACTAGGTTAAGGGTAAATGATTCTATATAAGGAAATGGATTTGCATAAGGTATCTCATATGTTTTAATTTTATTTCAAAGCTTTTCTTCCAAGGAGGTTGCACCCTCAAAGAGGCCTACAATATTTGATGGATCTAAATATAATATAGTCACAATATAATAAGGTCAAGATAATGAAATGAGTAGAATAATATGAGCAAATTAATATGTATATCAAGGCTTATAATAACTCAAATAACATTCAATAATATGTTGCAATAAATATGTAAATAACCTGAATCACACATGTATTATGCATGTAATAAACTTACAATATTAATTGCTCAAAATATATACAAGCTTAATTGCTTCTCTTTATTTAGAAATGATAATGCTTGTTCTCCTTTCTTGTGATACTTGATATGGAGTATTACCTCCATAATATAGCCATAGTATTGTGACTCTTTGGATACTTGACTATTCATTTCCATATACCAAGTCTCATGACTCTTGGCTTATCTACTTGAACTTGCATACTTGATGAACACTTGACACTATACAATATGTACACTGATACATGACTCTTACACTTCCATAACTTGCACTCTCTAGGCTAAGACACTTTTGCACATATTTATATTACATATCTATTCTCATACATACAAGACACCTGTGCACATAGACTCAACTTACACTTGCACACTAACTCACATGTCACTTATGCATTTCCTACATATTCACACTTACATAAAAGCAAAAATATAACTCATGCTCTAAATTACGACTTAACTCTAATATATTATTTACAAATGTACCATGAAGGTACCATGGTGGTACATTAGCATGTACCAAATAATGTAATATACTCCAACAATATCTATTTCAATAAATTAATATAAGTTTGTTGTTATTTCCATTTAGTTATTTTTCGTGAGCACTTTTGTTACTTTCATTTTCATGATCATTTAGTTATTTATAACTCACAAGTATTTCCATTAGTTTCGACATTGCTACTTTGCTTATTCTTATTCTTATATGAATATTTCTAATAAAATAAGTTGCTTCTGATAGAATGAACCTCTTTCATCGATCTTAGATCATCTCCTAAAATCCAAGATGTTAGAGCTTCCACTTGTCACACCTGTTGAACTAGAAGAGAAAATAATCTTTAGTTTCATCCCAATGAGCAATGTGGCTTAAAATGCATCAATGGTCATGTGAACAATATATGCATAAGCCTTGGGAATGTGATTCAATACCTAATCAATAATAGTCAAGTTTTTCTCAATGGTTTTGACTCTCAATATTCTTCTAATCAAAATCTGAAAATTTTACAAAACTCGTTGCCTAATAATAATCAAAACCAAAATGTAGTGAATAACATTCACTACAAGAATATCCCACATCAAAATCAAGGGATGGTTAGATAGCTCCATTCTTCCAATCATATCTCCCACATTTGTATTATAACCAAACAACACAAAAATCCATCATCTGATTAACCTTCAAAATCTTATTTTGTCCTTTGCACAAAAAGAACTCCACCTAAAGGACCTCCTTTAATCATTCAATCAGGAACTAAATCTAAGGATGCTTTTTATTTACTATGACAACTTGAGATTACCCCAACCAAAATATCTCTTCTAAAACATCTCAAGTCTTCTCTGGCTTGTCCAGATATCTTATTTAAAAAATTTAGTGAACAACTCATTCCTTAAGATCTCGTCCTCAATGACATTACTTCTATAGTAGGATCCATTGGGGTTAACCATGCAACTATATCATTCCATGAGGATGATATTTTTCAATCCTCTATGATCGAATATATCCTATTATAGATCATAGGCCACATAGACAATAATTTCAATCAAATATTAGTTGATAATGGTTATGGTCTCAATGTTTATAGCTTAAAGTTTGTCAATCATTATAGGCTAACTAAAGAAAATTTGGAGAAATTTTATTTTGTTATCAAGGCTTTTGACAATGGAGGATGTGATGCCAATAACACTATAGTCTTACCCTTAGAGTTAGACCCCACACTCATAAAACTCTTTTTTATGTCATGCCATGTGATATAACTTACAACATTCTTCTTGGGAGGTGGATCCATGAGATATTGGTCATCCCTTAAACTCGTCATCAATGTCTTGAATACATATACAAGGACATGACTTATCATATTCCATTAGATCTTGAATTATTTTCCTATTTTTAGTTGATCAAGGTAAAAAATCTAGAGGCTCGTCTTTACCATTCTCTTAATTCATCTCTTTAATGATCTTCTTCCTCTCAATCTCCTATCATTGATGCATTCATGTTTTTCACCGTAAGTAATCCATCTAATTATGAACTTAAGGGTCAAAATGCTAAACCAAAATTAAAAAATAAAATAATAATCAACTTATCTAGGACCTAGCCAAGCTCCCTCTGCCTCCCTGAACTATGGTCTCACTCCCTAGCAATAAGGATAAAATAGTACAACTATGATGTGGTTCCATTTACACTAATACTACCAATGAGGAGAAAATCCATGGAATTAACCCTTACCTAGTTGAATGATGGTACACTTCATGCTTTTTGCCAAACTCATATCCCATCCCTAAGTAGATGCTTTACAACTTATGATATCGAGGTAAAAGACTAGGCTTGTATGAGCAGAGTATCAAAGAACCCTTATAGATCAAAACCTATTTGGGACACTATGAGATAGGTTATATCCCCAACCATGGTCATCCTTTGCATGTTTCCCCTCTAGAAAAGAGGAAATTAGCCATCCTTATAGGGCATCATATGATGGCATTGTTTCTTTAAACATATTGGATTAGGATAAGGATGATTATGAGGGGTCATCACCTCTTATAGAGCCTAGCTCCTCCCAATTTACCCAATATATCAATGTAAATCTCCTAACCTTAGACTATCCTAAAATTATTATTAACAAAGATAACTATAAATCGAAGGATGTCCTGAATGATCCTCCCTAAGATGGTCCCTTAGAGTATATAGTGTAAAATAAATTCTATTTTGGTGTAGATTACGAATGTTGATATCTTGTAGCTAATTGATGATAATAAACCTACCTTATATATTGTAGATAGAGAGAGCCTAAGAGTGTTATTAACTTCCTCTCAATTAGAATATGAATCTCAAATTGTAATAACAAAAATTGTGGACATTAATATTGGGACTCCAGATAATCCTCGAATCCTTAAGGTAGGTAAGCTCTTGACCCCAACTAAGCATGAGGAATACACCAAGATATTAGTAGATTTTAGAGATATATTCTCTTGGTCTTATGTTGATATGCATGGCCTTGATCCTTCTCTAGTCATCCATCATATAGTCATCACTCCTAGTACAAAACCCGTAAAATAGAAATTACAAAAAATGCATCAAAATTTTGCCTTCCTAGTCAAAGAGGAGCTCAAAAACTCATTGATGTCAAAATTATCAAAGCTATAAACTATTTTGACCAGATCTCTAACATTGTTCCTTTCACCAAGAAAATAGGTAGTGTTCAAGTATGCATCAACTTTTGGAACTTCAATAAAGTATGTTTCAAGGATGAATTATTTCTACCCAACATCGACATAATTATTGATTTGATTGTAGGATGTGGAATGTTGTCTTTTATGGATGAATTCTTAGGTTACAACCATATCAATATTGTGCATGAGGACCAAGCCAAAACAACTTTCACCACCCCATGAGTGCTACCAAGTCATATCCTTTAGGCTAAAAAATGTATGGGCTACCTTCTATAGAGCCATAACATACATATTTTACAACATGATGCATGACATCATCGAACATTGTGTTGATGACCTTCTTAATAATTCTTTAAGTGGGAAAGATCATATTCAATATCTAATAATTATATTTGAGTGATTGAGGGAGTATAAGGTACACCTAAAGCCTTTATATCTTTGGGTTACATTAGGAAATATTTTGAGATTCATTGTATTCAATGCAACATTAAAGTTGACCATGGTAAAATATTGACTATTATTGATATGTTTCCCACTTAAACTTTAACCTACCTTAGGAGCCTCCAAGGCAAAACACAAGCCATCTAGAGATTCATATTCTAGCTAGCCAACAAGTGTCAACCCTTCATCAAGATTTTGTGGAAGGATGTGATCTTTGAATGGGATGATGACTGTTAAGTGAATTTCAATACTCTCAAATCCTACCTCTTATCTCTACCTATCCTTATCCCACCTAATCCCCATAGGATCTTGTTGGATTTTAAGCTTAACTATATTAAAATATCATAGGTCCTAATGTAAATAAGCCAACAATATTATAGGTCAAAATATCAATAATCAAGAGTAGAATTATATATGAGCAATCAAATATATATCCATGTCAATATAATAATGAAATAAAATTCACTTATAATATCAAATATGAATGTAAATGGTAAAAATCATTCATGTACATACATGAAGAATACTTACAATATGAATTGCTCAAAATCTATAAACAAGCTTTATTATCAATGCTTGCTATAATTGTTATAGACCTTTTTTATTTTTCTCATTTTACATTGTATGGAGTTTTGTATCAATAATATAGACATAGTAATGTCACTCTTCAATACTTTTCTATTGCACTCCTCACATATTTTGGAGAAGTGACCTTTACTACTCTTGACCTTTGGCTTCTCATCTTGACACTTGTATACTAGACTCCTCGCTCTCTTCTTACATGCGTACTTGACTCTATGACACTTGTTCATTTCTACATGACTCTTACTCTCCTACATGCAATCCTACTACAAGAAACTTGTGCACATCCTCACTTTACAAATTTACACACTTATTACATGACATTTGTGTACATTCTCTCAATATACACTTACATGACACTTGTGCATATCCTGCACATTGTCACTTACATTAAAGAGAAATATAAATCACTCATCTAACCTATAGATAGAAACTCTAATATATTACATATTTTAATTTGTACCATGAAGGTACCATGGGGGTACATTTGCATATACCAAATAATGTAATATTCTTCAACAACTCTTTTTGTTATACATAGTGGCCATTAATCGTGCCTTAGGAGACATGTTAGCATAGTATGACAACCAACATAGAGAAAGGGATAGTTTCTATATCTATCAAACTTTGATCAGTTACAAAGTTTGATATATGCCCTTAGAAAAGCTTTGCCTAACCATAGTATTTATCTCTTAGAAGCTAAGATACTATATACTTAACCATAAGACCTTTGTCATTGCAAGGGTTGGTCCTTTATGCTATCTCACGTCTAAGAATCACCTCTTATGATGAAAAGCTTAGTGAGTCATTGCACTTAATAAATTTGATTTTGAGTTCATCAATCAAAGTTTGTAAAAAGTCAAGTCATTGTTGACCAATTAGCCATCACACCTTTAGAAGCTAGTCATCCCATAGTCATAGACTTTCCTAATGAGTTAGTCTTTAGTCTAGAAGTAGATAAAATTAACTCTTGGAATTTGTACTTTGATGGACCTAGATGTGACAAAGGAGTGGGGACATGAGCCATTTTGGTAACTTCTCAACAATAATTGATCCCTTTGTCCTTTTAGCTTAAGTTTTCCTATACCAACAATATAATTCATTACAAAGCCTTTTATCCTAGGGTTTTGTGTAGCATTAACCTTCCATGTTAGAATATTTTTCATCTTTGGAGACTCTCAACTAGTAGTCAACCAAGTCAGTGATGTTCATCCAACCAAATATGATAAGCTAAATCCATACAAGGACAATGTCAAAAAACTAATGGTTGCTTTTGAAAACAACACCTTTGATGTTATTTCTAGGTCTAACAACCAACATATCGATGTTATGGTCTCGACTGCATCTCTTTTTTTTTTTGGTATAAGGTAGAGGTGGTTATAAGGTCCACAAACCTTTTACATAGTCAAAATGGGTTGGTTCTAGCTTCAAGCCCGTATAATCAAAATACAAAATGGATCTTTCTAAGACCCACATTAAGCCATACTTAGAGTCCATAGTCCTATACTTGTCGCTTGACTATTCAGGATAAAACAAAAACCAAACAACACCTAGCACTTACTAATACCACTAGGTTGTTGTACTGTACACTTGTCACCTCCCAGGCCCTAGCAAATGGGATGCCTTTTTTGCCTAATTCCATCTGTCGGATTACTCATCATCAACCCCTCTGATCTCCTGATGCTCTAACAGGTTTGATCTTAGCTCTTCTCTAGAAGCCAACACCAATAGTTCTTGAGGGAAGTTATCCTTCCAAATTTGCATCTCCCCAACAGAAACTCTAATATTTGCCATTAGATCTGCCGTCTGGTTCCCTTCTCTGAAGGTGTGTTGGATTCGGGCATTAACCAAATGAGATTTATGAATCTTTGCTTCTAGGATAAGCTCCAAGATGGTCTAGCTGGGGTCTTTATCCTCCTTAATTGCCTTGATTATATTAAGCGAATCCCCTTCAAATATAACTTCCTTATAACCCTCAAGTCTAGCAATTTTCATTGCCTGCATGCAGGCTCAGGCTTTTGCAAAATGATTTGTTTGAGTTCCCAAAGGCTCTGCAAAGGCAAGGACCACTTTTCCTTCCTCATTTCTCGAACTCCTCCTGCTCCTGCAGCCCTCGGATTTCCTTTAGCTACCCCGTCAAAATTAAACTTAACCCACTTTTGTGTGGGGGGTATCCACTTGACACCATCCCGTGGGTTGGTTGTAATGTCTAGGTCTGGAAGTTCCTCTCCCCAGTTTCGCAAAATCCTCCTTTCCCTTAGAGACATGGTCTCATTTTTGAAGAAGAAAGTTTTCTATTTTTCTTTCAAAGCTCGATTATTTTATTACCACATAACCCGGGATCTTTCTTACGTCCTTTAAATACTCTCTTATTTCTCTCATTCCATATCCCCAATAAAAAATGGGGTAAGCTGAGCTTCCAGAGCCAAGTCAAAAGTTTTGCCCGAAAGGAGGAAGCCCACTGTATGCAGAAGTCAGACATGTTATCTGGATAGACCCAATCTATATGAAATTTGGACAGGATCATTTGGAAGACTGTACAAGAAAATTCACAAGTTAGAAATATATGACTTACAGATTCTAACGCTTTCTCACACAAGATACATCGATTGATGAATTGGAAACCTCTCCTTTGCAGATTATCTATTGTCAAAATCTTATTTTGAACTACCAACCAAAAGAAGAAAGCTATTTTTGGGGTTAAATTATTTAACCAAATAATAGAAGTCGGAGTCCAGCCATTGTATCCTGAGTGGATTAACTTATAGGCAATTTTTACTGAATAGATCCCACTTGTAGTTTTGCCCCAAATCGCCTTGTCTCTTCCTTCCCCAGGAATGATTGGGAACACCCTTAAAGCATCATTGAGTTTGGTTAGGGCCACCTTCTATTGCTCTGACAGATTATGAACTATGATTTTCTTCCAAGAGGAAGTTTCCTATGCTACAGCAATAAAATCCCCTACTTTTCCTCTCATTTCCTCCGAAAGTTTATGTTGGAGGACCTGAAGGTCTAAGTTATCTTTCAGAGGGGCATCTTCCAACCACGGGTCTTGCCAAAAGTCCACTTGTCTTCCATTACCAATTCTCCATCTGATGCCTTTCCTGACTACCTCCTGACATTCGAGCAAACAATTCCAAAAATAGGATCCTCTAGGGAGATTATCAGCTTTCAGGAAGTCCTGATTATTTCTAATATATTTTGCCTTAAGAAGTTTTACCCATCCCAATTGATCATTATTGATAAATCTCCATACCTATTTGCCAATCAGAGCTTGATTCATTTCTTTCATTCTCTTTAGCCCCAGGCCCCCCTGATCCTTGCTTGCACACACCTGATTCCATGCTACCAACAAAATTCTCTTTCTCTCCTTTGAACCTGACCACATGAAGTTGCGTTGAATTTGCTCCAATGTAGCTTGGACCTTTGCAGGCATTCTAAATAGAGACATGCAGTAGAGATCCTGTCAATGACTGAGTTCCACAATGTAGCCTTCATTCTTCCTTCGAACATAGGCATGCCTAGATAAGTTGCTGGTAGAAGCTCCTTTCCACAACCGAAGAGGTTAGCTATTCTTTCCTCCCTCCCACCAGGCGTGTTAAAGAAATATATGCTACTCTTCTTATAGTTTATGTATTGTCCTGCTTCTATCTCATACTTGGTTAGAATTCTCTTTAGCTTCCTAGCCTGAGGCACCGAGGCTTTGGACACAATGATTGTATCATCCACAAACTGTTGGTGAGACACTGGCTCTGCTATTGAGGCTGGTTTGAAACCTTCCAAACGACCATCTGCCATCGCTACTAAAATGTTCCTACCCAATGCTTCCGCTAAAATAATAAATAAGTATGGAGACAAAGGATCTCCTTGTCGCAACCCCCTTTCACTCTTAAAGTAACCGGAGGGTGACCCATTCACCATGACAAAAAATCTTGTAGTAGAGATACAACTAAAAATCAACTTAATCCACTGGGGACAAAAACCAAATGTAGACACCAAAATCCAGCCACTTGTAAGTCATCTATACCTTCCTGTCAGCCACGTGTCAGTCATCCACCTTCCCGCCATTATTTGGCCCAAATCCACACCTTCCCGCCATTATTTGGCCCAATTTCACCTTCCCGCCATTATTTGGCCCAATTTCACCTTTTCCCGCCATTATTTGGCCCAATTTCACCTTTCCCGCCATTTTTCATTCCCAAATTTATTTAAATTAATATTTATATATATTTTTTAATATTTTAATATATATATATAAAGATACTTTAAGTGATTTAATCTGAGCCATCCATCCTTCATTTAATCTCATCCGTCCATCCATCTTAATCCGTTTCACAACCTAGATTTATTCTCTACCCTTGGATCCACTTTAATCTTAGCCACACGTTCAAAGTGTTGTTAAAACCCTAAAGTGTGCCCTAAGAGTAGATTATAAATTGAGTCACCTTGATGGCTCAAAGGCTATCTCTTTTGCTATCTCTTTTACGATCTCTCTTTTGTTATCTATCGCTATCTATCTCTTCTTCAGCTAAACCTACCCTCTTTTACTATCTCTCTTTTGTTATCTATCGCTATCTATCTCTTCTTTAGCTAAACCTACCCATCCATCACCATCCCTTTTCGCCGCATCCGTTGCCAACTTCGCCGCCATCCCTTCTGCAGCATTCTGCAGAATCCCCCATTCTTGTCGCAAGTGCCCGTGGGCATTTATCCACAGCCACAAACACAGACCGACATCTGCAACCCCGATCCAGAAGCACGCGG
This sequence comes from Wollemia nobilis, assembly GCA_028583015.1. Classification (NCBI taxonomy): domain Eukaryota; kingdom Viridiplantae; phylum Streptophyta; class Pinopsida; order Araucariales; family Araucariaceae; genus Wollemia; species Wollemia nobilis. Next base: position 575,461 of record JAQPPZ010004602.1, on the reverse strand, counting down.
GCATTCAGCGATCGCACCAGGGCGCCTTCTGTAGTCGATTTGACAGTTACATCACTTCCAGGTGCCGCCTGGTCTCGCCGCGTTAACAGAAAAAGAGGTATAGATTCTAAAGCAAGTAATCTTTTTATGTATTAATCCGTCATTAGATTCTGCATTCTATTTATTTCATTTCTAGGGTTTTAGACTATTTTTTGAGGGCTCACACAGTGGAGCCCTCTTACTAGTTTCTAACCTTTTTGTAGTTTTAATGTGTGCAGGATTTTAATGGCAGATTTGATTGGATGATAGTAGCTGCTTAAGTTTGGAGTGGTCCGAACCAAAGGATACAAAGAAGCCCACTCATTCTGTTGAGGTTAAGGATACATTCTTCGGAGACGCCACCATATTGTGCCAGCTAGGGTTTCGGAGAACCCTAGCACAAATTGTAATCTTGTATCACGGAAAGGGTTACAAGCCCTGTTGTACTCAAAAGGAGTTTCTAAACTCCATTGATTAATAAAAATCGTTTGTTTTGTACAACTGTGTTCTGCATTACTTTTTATCGTGATTTCTTTATCTTTTGTTTGGCATTGTATCTTTAATATACAAATGGTGATCACTGTGGGACCCCCTAGGGTTTCATGTTTTTAATACTTGCTTTACTGATCTATTCCTATTTTTGTTTTATTTTGCAGGTTCTGGAAATCGTGAAATTCATTTGTTCCAGCGAACTAGGGTTTCTAAGGATTTTGCGAAACGCATGACGCGAGCGGCGTCCGGGAAGTCCGATCCAAAATTCGAGGTGTGTTTCAGCTCGCGAACTCCCTTGGGCGTTTGAAGGCGGTTTCACGAGAAAAAGTGTAGGCTTCCGAGTAAGTGTATTTTTTTTTCTTTGTTAAACTGTACTTTTTACGTTTTTGGTTTTTCTCATTGTATTCTGTTTCTTTTTCAGATCATTGCTTTAAAATGAACAAAAACTAAGTAATCTTGAAAAGAACAGTTAAGCTGTATATACATTTTTTTTGTTACATTTTTAGTTACATTTTTTTGCATTGCATTATTGGTTGTTGCTTGCATAAAAAAAAAAAATTGCATACCTAGCTGCATATTAAAATAGCTACGAATTATTTGTTTTAGTTATCTAAGTAGGACTATTGATTGGATGTCAATAGTACGCTCATTAACATGTGAGCTCATTCATGCATGCCTGCTTTAGAATCCAAAATAATGACGCTCTTATGCTCAGAAATTTTCTTCAGACATTAGGGGGAGATGCTGTACAATGGTACAATCATTTAGCTCACCATAGCATTTATGCTTACGAACAATTGATTAATATTTTTTTAAAACGATTCTCCCTAAATGTACAAAGGAAAGTTTCATTGTCCAACTTATACAAGCTCAAGCAACATGACGATGAGACTGTTTATGACTTTGGAAACCGTTGGAGGGCTATCATTAATAAATTGCCATTCTCCCTACCAATGGAGGAGTTAACCAAAATGTTCACCCAGAGTTGTCTAAAACCTATCTCTTGGTTACTCCAATTACAACAATATAGGACTTTTGAAGAGGCTTTGGCCCAAGCAAGTATCATAGAAGACATTAAAGTCCAAGAGGGTGTTTTAAAACCCCGTAGAAAAGAATGGCAACAAAAGGGCCAACAACGAAATAATAATTATGGCCAAAACAAACAAGCACAGGCTAGTACAGCCTCAAATGTTAACCAAGTTAATCAAGTGGTGGCGAGCCAGCCCGTAATGGCTCAACAACAACAAGTAATGCAAAGTCAACCGCAACCAATTGCTTATCATGCGGTACCCGCCCCTCCTCAACCAACTCACAATACTGGGCCAACCATGGAAACTCGACCTTGGCAAAATAATCGTCCCAAGCGACAATTCACACCTTTAGATGAACCATATGCGGTCATATTCAATAAGTTATATAGCACAAATCAGTTAACTTTACCTGAGTTTAAACCTTTAGAACCATCTAGGAGGGGGAAATATTACAAGGAGTACTTATTTTGTCCTTATCATAGGCAAAATGGGCACGATATCAATAATTGTACAGCTTTCAAACATGTGATCCAAGATCTTATTGAGATTGGAGCCATTAAATTGGATAGCCCCTTAGCCCAACAAAATCAAAATCTTGGTGTATTTCAAACACCCCTTCCACATCGGGAGGAAGCTCCAACAACTTCAGGGGGAGTAACTCAGGTAACTCCTCCTAATCAAGTCAACCATATACAACAATACCAAGGTTTTGTGGGTACTATTAATGTAGTAACCCGGGGTCAAAGGGCGAACCAACCAAATCAGGCTGAACCACAGCCACTTGTACAAACCCCCAGTACACCTCAGGTAACAGTGACCCAACGACGTGCTAGTACTTCTCAACAACCGCTAAATCATGCTACTCAACGCCAACGACCCATCATGTCATTGAGTAGCCGGTTAACTACCAGTTTAAAAATGGCTTCTGCCAAGTTATCGATCTATGACCTCATTCAACAATCTCCCCCGCATAGAGAGGCATTAATGGAAATTTTGAAGTCAATCGAGCTTCAAACTCAAGATACTAATGCCTTCAACAACTTTGTGGGGAGTATTCAAACATGCATGGAGCCCTCCATCACTTTCTATGATTTTGAAATCAAACCTATGTCAACAGAAAGTATAGATCCTCCACTGCATATCATGGCCAAGATCGATCACAAGCCATTCAAGAGAGTCTTAATTGACACCGGTTCCTTAATCAATATCATTACAACATCGGCGTTGAGTCATCTAAAGCTGTCGCCATCCCTTATCACAAAGTATGGACTCACACACAGGAGTTGGGGCATCCGTTGTCAATTTCTAATTTTCCTATAGTGGAATTCATCTTACATGATCATGGAACTTACAATTTGGCAAAAATCCCTTTATAACCGTTGGGACAGAAAACGGTCCTCATATCGTCTTCAATCATATTCTTTTATGGTTTGTACACCAACCCATTTCCTGTTGGGAAATAAACAGATGGTTCATACACCAACCCCTTTTTTCATCGTTGGGGCAAAAACGGTTCATTTTCTTCCAAATTTCTTCCAATTGGCTTGTGAGAACCATTCTCGCTCGCCAATTGAGGGGGTAAGCTGATAAAATTTTAAATATTCTTTTATTCTTTGGTCTTCAAAGTTGTGCTTTAGTCTTGAGAGAGAGTTGCGTCCGATCCGACTTTTCGAGTGTCTTAAGTTTTTGTCTTTGCATTGTGTCTTCACACAAAGCGGCTCAAAAAGGGACATCTGTAGACACCAAAATCCAGCCACTTGTAAGTCATCTATACCTTCCTGTCAGCCACGTGTCAGTCATCCACCTTCCCACCATTATTTGGCCCAAATCCACACCTTCCCGCCATTATTTGGCCCAATTTCACCTTCCCGCCATTATTTGGCCCAATTTCACCTTTTCCCGCCATTATTTGGCCCAATTTCACCTTTCCCGCCATTTTTCATTCCCAAATTTATTTAAATTAATATTTATATATATTTTTTAATATTTTAATATATTTTAATATATATATAAAGATACTTTAAGTGATTTAATCCGAGCCGTCCATCCTTCATTTAATCTCATCCGTCCATCCATCTTAATCCGTTTCACAACCTAGATTTATTCTCTACCCTTGGATCCACTTTAATCTTAGCCACACGTTCAAAGTGTCGTTAAAACCCTAAAGTGTGCCCTAAGAGTAGATTATAAATTGAGTCACCTTGATGGCTCAAAGGCTATCTCTTTTGCTATCTCTTTTACGATCTCTCTTTTGTTATCTATCGCTATCTATCTCTTCTTCAGCTAAACCTAGCCTTTTTTACTATCTCTCTTTTGTTATCTATCGTTATCTATCTCTTCTTCAGCTAAACCTACCCATCCATCGTCGTCCCTTTTCGCCGCATCCGTCGCCAACTTCGTCGCCATCCCTTCTGCAGCATTCTGCAGAATCCCCCATTCTTGTCGCAAGTGCCCACGGGCGTTTACCCGCAACCACAGACGCAGACCGACATCTGCAACCCCAATCCAGAAGCACGCGGGCGTTCAACGATCGCACCAGGGCGCCTTGCGCAGCCGATTTGACAGTTACATCACTTCCAGGTGCCGCCTGGTCTCGTCGCGTTAACAGAAAAAGAGGTATAGATTCTAAAGCAAGTAATCTTTTTATGTATTAATCCGTCGTTAGATTCTGCATTCTATTTATTTCATTTCTAGGGTTTTAGACTATTTTTTGAGGGCTCACACAATGGAGCCCTCTTACTAGTTTCTAACCTTTTTGTAGTTTTAATGTGTGCAGGATTTTAATGGCAGATTTGATTGGATGATAGCAGCTGCTTAAGCTGGAGTGGTCCGAGCCAAAGGATACAACGAAGTCCACTCATTCTGTTGAGGTTAAGGATACATTCCTCGGAGACGCCACCATATTGTGCCAGCTAGGGTTTCGAAGAACCCTAGCACAAATTGTAATCTTGTATCACGGAAAGGGTTACAGGCCCTGTTGTACTCAAAAGGAGTTTCTAAACTCCATTGATTAATAAAAATTGTTTGTTTTGTACAACTATGTTCTGCATTACTTTTTATCGTGATTTCTTTATCTTTTGTTTGGCGTTGTATCTTTAATCTACACAAAACTTACCCAAAATCTTGGTGAGGAACCGCCATGAGACCCGGTCGTAGGCTTTATTCATATCAAGCTTTAGTAACATACCTGCTTCCTTACTAGCCACTATTGAATGAATAACCTGATGAATTGTGATGATACCATCCAGTATTTGTCGCCCTTTTACAAAGCCTCCTTGGTTCATATCAATGATGAAAGGAAGGATAACCTTCAGCCTATTGGCGATTGTTTTTGTGAGAATCTTCATCAGAGTGTTACATAAACTGATAGGGCAAAAACTGGAAAATTCCATTGCTCCCACTAGTTTAGGGATGAGGACTAAAAATGTAGCATTAACTCCTTCTGGGATTTCCATGTCCTTTTGAGCCTCAATTATAGCTTCCACTACATCATTGCCTAGGATATCCCAAAACTTTTGGAAGAAAGCTACGGGGAAGCCATCCGGTCCTGGGGAGCTATTACCATCCATGTCAAAAACCACCTTCTTGATTTCCTCCTTTGTGAAAGGACTAAGTAATAATCCATTAAGATTCTCAGTTACGAGGGGTGGAATGGCTACCAACAAAGAGTCCTCTTCTTCAATAGTCAGATTTACATCTTCCAGCAACGATTTAAAGTACTCAACCGCTTCCCTCCTTATGTCTTCCATATCTTTGGTGTTAGACCCATCGGCCATCTTGATCTCCTTAATTTTGTTAGTACTCCTGTGGCGAAGAGTAGAGACATGGAAGAACTTTGTATTTCTGTCACCCTCCTTTAACCAACGCAGTCTAGATTTCTGCCTCCAAAAGGTTTCTTCAAATCCTAGCATCGTGTGGTATTCGGCTAACAACTCCCTCTCCTGGTTTCTTAGATCCTCTGTAAGCTGCTCTGACTTCAGCTTCTCCTGTAGTTCATTGATCTTGTCTTTTAGTTCTACCTTTTTAACAAAAATATTGCCAAAGGAAGTTTTGTTCCACTCTCTAATGTTAGCCTTCACATTCCTTAGTTTACATGCCACTTGGGCCAGTTTCGAACCATTATACTTTTTGTCCCACCATTGGGCAACCAGATCCTTGAGATCCTGATGTTGGAAACACATAAGTTTGAATCGAAAGGGTCTAATGTATCTTTTCTTAGAGTCCTCCCCTGTTTCCTACAGAATTGGGTTGTGATCAGACCCGATTCTTGGGAGTGTCATTAATGAAGAGTCCCCAAACCTCTCCAGGCATTCTTGAGAAAGAAGAAACCTATCTAATCTAATCTGAATTTGGTTTTCCTTCAATATTTTGTTAGACCATGTATAGGAGAATCTACGCGAGGTCCACATCCATCACCTCATGTTGCTCAACAAAATCTCTAAACTCATAGATATCAGCAGTTATTCTTTGAGAGCCCCCCAATTTATCTGTAGGATTAAGGTAGCAATTGAAATCCCCCGCCACAATCCAAGGGTAGTTGGGGACCGTCTCCCTCAATTCAGCTAGCTGACTCCAAAGAACCCTTCTCAGTCCCTGTCTAACTAGAGCATATACATTCGTTAAGATCCACTCTTCCTGCGTGGTTTTATCCACACATAAGAGACAAATAAACCAACTAGACATCATAATCACTCTACTATCAATCACATTCTTGTTCCACATAACCAAAAACCCTCCTGCTGTTCCAGTGGCCTCTTGGCCTACTACTTCAGCTTCTCACCAAGTCCTATTCTTAAAAGGAATAACTCTACTCTCCATTTTAGTTTCTTGCAGTAAAATCATATCCGGTTTGTGTTCTTGTCTAAGAGCATACAAAGCTCTTATTTTTGTAGGATTACTCCCACAAATATTCCATGAAATAATCTTCATTTATGGGCTTTGGATCCTCAAGCCTTCACCCCAAAGAGCAATACTGCTTGAGTGCCATCAGCCACTCCTCGCTCTGCTTCTTTCTACCTTAAGGCAGCATTGCTAGGTTTCCCTCTTCCTACCAAACCATATCCCCATACATCCGCTCTAGGCTGGGGTTCCTTGGGATTCACTTGGCTTCTAGTAACCATCTTGGATAGGTCAGTCTTGGTCTTTGGGGTAACAATCTGGCTTTCCGGGTTAACCGGTCTTTCCGACGAGTGGAGAAGATTTCATGCTCTTAGCTTCTTGATTAGTAGATTCTTTTTCCCTCGCTTTGGGGTTACACTGATCTTGGTGGTTCACCTCTTCCTCCCGAGTATCCTTGCTCGTATAATTAGTTTCCTGCTCCTTCCTCTGGTTTTTCTCCTCTAAATCCTTCTCTTGAGTCTCCTCTACCTTAGATTCCACTTCTTGGCTATCCATCTGATCTCCCTTTAGATGATTTAATGCATCAAAACTATTCTCCATTGGGATGTTGATCTCCTTGGAATTTCTTCCCATAAATTCCTCTGTAGTACATGGGACCACTTCCACCGAGCCTCCATAGGCCTCCCGTATTACCCAATAAAACTTACTTGCCCCAGGGCGTTGATCTATGGGGTTCTTTCCTTTGTGATTTGGCTCTGAGGCTTGCTGTATCATCTTAGGAGCAGGTTGAGCTTGAGGGTTCCCATCAAAGGGACTAGCTCCCCTATGAGAGGGTTTCGGGGCATAGGTATTTTTGGGAGGAGGGTTATAACATTGCCTCTTGCTTACAAAAGGGCAAACAGGGTCTCTGATATTCGAATTTTGAGCTCCACGTCCTTGAGGCCCATGTTGGGTAGGAATGGAGATCTGCGGGGGAGGGATATTATTCTAGGTTTGAGGAGCAGTATTTTGGAGTGGGGGCTGGTTCTTGGAAATGCAGTGGATACCCTGGTGCCCTACCTTCCCGCAAACACTACACTTAAAAGACATATTTTCATATTCAAAGACTTGAGTATGAAGGCCAAACATAGACGACAATATAATGGATTTAGGGAGCTCTTTACTCAGGTCCGCCAACACACACATGCAAGCAGAAAGGAGTCTTGTTTTGCTCAAGGTTGCAGGATCAATAGCTATTAGTTCTCCAATCTCTGTAGCTATCCCAGCCAAGATTTGTTCATTCCAAAAAAGTAGAGGTAATCTCGGCATCTTAACCCAAATAGGAGCCAAATCTAGCACCTGAGTCTGGGGGTTGAAATCGGGGGACCAACACTTCAGATACAAGCCCCTTTTCCCAAAAAACCAAGGACCTCCTTAGAGAGTCCTTTCCATGTCCTATTCACATTTAAATGTCACCAAAAGAAAACTCTTGGGTAAAGCCTTAATCATCAAACCGGCCCTTGGTTGCCATTTTTGGATGGCCCATCTCCTTATGACTTCCAATTTCTGCCTCACCCCCATAAATTTTGCCACCAGAGATGTTCTGCCCTCCATAGCCACATGCTGAGCTAAGGTATCCGGGACGTGCAACCTACCATTGATAGATTTTAGATTAAAACAAGAGTCGAATAATTTTTTCTTATCGTAAAGAGCATTAATATATGAAGGTCTCTAGTTGCCAGGTTTCTCTTTGTATCCTTCCTAGGTCTTCCTTTGATCCTGACGCACAGAGTCCTGGTCCCCCTCAGAGAAATCTTCAACCGCATCCGCCCAACGCCCTTAGACCGGTTCCAATAGAACTTCCTTGTCCACATCCTTTGCCTGGGGGCCTGCTATCTCACCAGAGCCCCCACCTGCCGCATCTGCTGGTCTGCCCTCCGAAGCCCCACACCTAGGGTTTGTTGCCCCTAGACCTCCTGCTCCTCCTCCTTGCTGCTCCATCCGTCACAACTTGTTGCCTCCAAAATTTGCCATTTTTTTTTTTAGGGCCAAAATTTTTTAGGCCGCTATAGTGCACGGGCTGCTACAGTTTGCAGGCTTCTACAGTCTTGATGGCACTATTATTGACTCCGTCTCGACTGCATCTCTTATCCCCTTAGGGAGAGATGAAAAACAAGCTACGACTCTCATTCAACAAATGAGGAAAAATTCAAACCTAGAATATAGTTATTTTCCTTTAGAGCTCTTTTCCAAAGAAGCAACCCATCCTCTAATCCTTGATACAAGGATATCTTTGTTTACCTAAAGCATATAACCTTGCTTGATGGTCTAAACAATAATTAGCACAAGAACATAAAGCAATGTTCCTATAGAAATATCATTATTAGAAACATCTTATATTACCACACCCTCTACGACATTTTTCTTAAATTCTTAGACTCAATCAAAGACTAAACAACCATCAACGAGGCCCATGATGGATCATCTTGTGATCACTTTAGTGGTGTTGCAATCCCTAAGAAACTCCTATGGATGGGCTATTATTGGCCCTCCATGGAAATTGACTATTGTGACTATGTAAAAAGGTGTGATAAGTATCAAAATTATGACAACCTTATCCACGCTCCATCTCAAACCCTCAAATATTTGACTTCACCATGCATTTTCTCCTTTTAGGGATTGGACATAATTGGAAAGATAAATATTGTGTCATTTGATGGACATAAATTTATCATAGTGACTATTGAATACTTCACCAAATGGTTTACAGATATGTCTATAACCGTAACCATAGGAGTTCAAGTTTTCAAGTTCATCTATAACTAGATTCTCAATATTCACGACATCCCTTCTATGCTAATCTTTGAAAATGGAATGCCATTAAAAATGATGTTTGTAAAATTTGTGCTAAATAAAAGATTCAACACAAATGGTCTATGTCCTACTATCCTCAAGGTAATGACCAAGGTGAAGGTTCTAACAAAACTCTTGTTAAAATCCTTAAGAAACTTGTTAGTAAGACTGGTAGAGATTGACATCTTTAGTTGCATCCCACCCTATGGGCTTATTGCACTAGCATTAGAACTCTCATTGGCATAATACCCTACACTTTGGTATATGGAACTAAATTAATCTTCCCCTATGAGGTGGAGGTTCTCTCTTTGTGCATTTTGTTGTATGACTCCCTTATAGGAGATGAATATCATATCGCCTATCTTAACCATATGGAACTGCTTGATGAATAGTGGATCCATATTTTAGGAAACCTAAGGGTCTACCAACAAAGGCTTAAATATGCTTATAGAAAAATGGAATGATCCCATTACTTTGAAGTTGGTGATCTTATTCTCAAAGAGAATAAGAAAAACACCAATGCCAAAATCAAACTCAAAGGCAAATTTGATCCTCATCACACTTGATAAAAAAGAACTTAAAGAACCAATTAACAAAACGCATCTTAAATAATATTATATTTGTGTCTGTATTAGCTACCTATCGTTGCTTACTTGCATCTGCTTGACTTCTTATATACTAGCATGCATGTGCCTACCTTTGGTTGGACTACCTATTACATATCAAGTTAAGGATCGGTGATGACATGCAAATGAAGATCCTAGTTAATTCTTTTACTAGGTGTTTGATGCAAGCGATTTCTCCCAATTCCCTCTTGCAAATAAATCATGGTTCACACAACATAATCTATCTCAAAATATCTCTCATATGGTTTGTCTCAATATTTATCTTTATCTATTCCTCTATCTCTTCAATCTTCAATCATTTTCCATGTAATCAATATTGTGAGGTTCGTAAATACTGATTGCAAGATCAATCCATTCTCTCTTTATCTTTTACCTCATCAATATATTAATGCATGATAAATAATTTGATGTTCATAGTTTTTGATGGCAAGAAAAATTTTATCATCTCTTATGTCCTATGTACTACCATCTATAGGGGCACCATATCGATTATGAATTCTTCCTCCCATTTGGGGGCATAATATTTTAGTACAACGATCTCTAATCACAAGTCCTCTATGGTTTATCCATGAGGTAGATCAATCTAAGTAGATGTCTCTTAAGCATTTTTCTAAAGTCAAATCTAAAAAGATAAATTAGAAGTCCTCCAAACAAAGCTAAATAAAAAATTATTTGGGTGAAGCAAAATAAAAAATCCTCCAATCAAAGCTAAATCAAAAGTCCTCTAAGCAAAGCTAAATTAGAAGTCCTTTAGATATTTTATTATAGGTAAATCTATTTACAACTTTTAAAAAATCATAGAACACTCCTTAGAAATTTGCCTTGGGGTACCAAAAATAATATATATGTCATCTTTTGTATCAAAGTTCACCTTTGGGCAAAAATTTGATCTTTCTTTATATGTATTTGTATATAGTTGTACATATTGTGTATCATAGCAATCTAACTAAAGTCCCCTTGTGCAAAGGTCTTATTTAACTAAAGTCCCCTTGGGAAAATTTCTATATATGGTTGTATATAATTGTATATCTCTTGTATCATAGCTAAAGTCCCCATGGGAAAATCTTTGATCTAAGATAAAATCCCCTTCAACAAATAAGATAAAGTATTGTTGGAAATATCTACATTTGTACATAGCTATATATAGTCACACTATAACAATGTCTCTTGATGTTATTTAAAGTCCCCTCAGGCACATCACTTGTTTATCATAAATTTTTCATGTGATCATAAATCTTGAGAGCTAATCCTCTATGATCATCAAATCATTATCACATTTAATCATCCAATCATCGTTGCATTTAACCATAATTAAATCATACATCATTTTTCAAATGAACAATTAATTATCACAATATAATCATTATACACCATAATTAATCACATCATCTAAAACTAACCATCATAAATGCTCATCAATCATTGCATAAAATCATAAAGCATTTACACATAACATAATCATCACATAATCAAATAGCATTAGCTCAACTAGTTATGTTCTTCAACTTTCAAGGAGGAGACCAAGGTTCAAATATTGCAAAGTTATTTATGCATAATAACCAAGCTATTGTAATACCACTATGTGGTCATGATGTAACATAGGTGGGGCTAATTTCAATCCCATATAACCCATTGACAAAACATAATCATCACTTAAATAAAGCACACACATAAGACAACCATATTTATAACTCTCATGAACCAATATAGTAGTCAAAATTGTATATACATCGAGTCTCATCATATAATATATTGTACATCATATACATCAATAGAGTACAACATCACCTAAAAGTCAACCCTAATAAGGGCAACTTTGTGAGCCCATGTATGGTGCTCCTGCTCTTCCTCCTCCCTTGATGGTAGTTACATCCTCACTAACCTTTAATGTTGATGCATCATGAATTGAGAGTGTGTTTGTATCCATGTTTGTTCTTGTAGGTAAATGTAAGCGATGATTTATTAGGATTTTTGCATGGTACAAAGTTTGATAGTTAGTATCCTGCTCGATCTCTATTAGGAATTATTACATCGTAACCCTTGTAAAGTGGCAAGTGGTATAACCATCCCTCAAAAGTTTTATGCATATAGTATAAGATTAAGATAGTTTAATTATGGTTAGGAGTTTGTTATACCTCAAATAGGTATTCTATGTATTTAAAGACCTATCACTTCTATAATGAAAGCATCGAAGGATTGAATTCTAACATGTGGTATTAGAGCAGGTACAAGGAAGAAAAATTATCCTTTTGATCCTTCCCTAGCTTCAACACAAAGAAGCCTAAAAAAAACACTCTATTTGAGAAAAGAAGTTTCAAGGATAAAATTACCTTGTAAAAGCTTGTTTAAAAAAACCTCAAAAGAGAGGTAATCTTCATGAAGAAAAATTCCATGGTAGATTCAAAGGTCTTAGGGTGAAAAACCCTACCAAATATTAGATTAGCAAAAAGCCCTCAAATAAGTAAAAATATCTCAAATCCCTTCTGAGATCAATAAGGTCGTAATCCTACAAGCAACAACCATGGTAAGTTCAACAAAATAAAAAATAGGTCATAAGTTTCCCCTAAAGAATTGTCATTTCAAAAGGTAAGGAAGTAAGTCGTAGAAGCTCCTTTAAAATTACAAGGAAGCCATAGAAGCTCCTTAAAGTTTCTAGAAAATAACTAGCCACAAAAAGATCAACATTTAATTGCAAGAAATAAATCAGATTGTTGAAGGAAATTTCTTTTAATAAAAAGAGTGGAAGAATCCATCATAGAAAACAAATTGTTGATATTCAAATTTGGGATCTCAAAGCAATCAAGTAAGACCTACAAAAGTAGCAAACCAACAATGGACTGGTGTAAAGCACTTATTCCAAAATAAATGTGTGCATGGACAGTGGAATTATCAATTACTAAAGGCAAAAAGAAGCAACACTATACAAAGTTAGAGAAAGAAGATAAACTTTCAAAGCAAAGTGCATAAAAAAATCCAAATAGAGGAAAAACAAAAAGTATGAAGGAAAAATTCATCAAAAGCATTATTGGAGCTGCCATTGAAAGGCAACAAATTGCATTCTCGATTTTAGAACATGTATACAAACCCAAAATAATGAAATCACAAGGATATTATTCAAATATAGGTTGTGGACACCCAGGTTTTGTAGGTGAGTTGGAGAGGAGAGGGCAATCCTCCAAGGGAGGTCCCAGGTTCAAATCTCCACCCTACCAAAAACCTAAATTGGGTATCCAAAATCCAATTGATAATGTTGGTGCGGGCAGGTTCGGGTGTGACTCTCGGGTGACTTTGACGGTGTAGAGCCCCCTGTTCATGGTCTCTCAGACCAAGGCGGCCCAAGGGGTTTTTCGCTTAAAAAAAAAAAAAAAAAAATAGGTTGTGGACCTTGTACTTAAAATTTAAAAGATCACTCCAAAAACAAGAGTGAGGAGTGGACATGCTCACAAATAAAATTTTGATTCTAATCATATGATCAAGGCCAAGAATCCCATGTGTTTTGAAAGGAAATGATCAAGAAGAACATAGAGCCTATACGTCCATGAACTTATCATGTTAAAACCAACTCTCACAAAGCGATAAGCCCATACATAAATCACAAGTATTTTACAAAGTATTTGGACGTGGTTAATATATGTATGTATGTATGTATTGAACAATGTGGCAAGGCAAGAAGGAAAAATAATGAGAAAAAAAGCAATTGAAAAGGGTACCTTTTGTGAGCATTTGAAAATTAGGAAATCTTCCTCACAAACGCAAAGATGTCATATAGAAAACAAACATGTTGAATCAACATGCCAAGCAGCCAAATTTTGGTATTCAAAGAATACTTCATTCAAATATCCACCAGAAGGAAATTTTCCATGTCTCAACTAGCAAGAAGCACAACATAATTGTTGAAGAATGCAAATTACATTACAATCAAGACCTATAGATATTGAATCACCATATTTTGGACGTTCAAGAGATGTTTAGATGAATTGCCTGATGTCATTTCCATGCAAGACTCAAGAAAGAAGAAAATAAATCCAAATGTTAACATAGATCAAGGAATTAGTTAAACTCATATAGAAGAATTCAAGCACATGAAGAAAAATAATGCTTATCTAAAACATCAAATTAAAATTTAATTTAACGTGCTGCAATCAAAGTACTAGAATGCCGCATTTGTTCTAAGCCATCAAGAGGCTTATTTTTTTATCCCACATACACTGAGATGAGGTTTATTAATGCCTATAATATATTTATCTTTTCCTTTTATTATTATAGGAGAAAAAGAAGAAATTATTTTTTTTAAGAAACAAATGTTCCAAAGAATATTTCATAGAGGAAGGAAATTCACTCTACTTAAAATTTTTGCTTGATGGCATAAATTTTTTTCAATTTGAGAAAACTATCAAGACATGAGTATAGGCATATATATACTCGTCAAAAAGTTTTTTTAATATGGATTCAATGAAAGAATAATATTCAAAATTTGTATAAGGTTACTATAGCTAGTGGAGCACCTAAGTTCTTGTCTGATTCTCAACTATTAAGGGGGGAACAATTATGTTGCTTGGAAAACCAAACTCAAAATGCAACTTGAGTTTGAGAAAGTATGACAAGTAGTAAACAAAATCATTACCCATACTAAAGAAGAAAATTAGGAATAAATAAAGTTTGACAAGGCAAATAGAAAGGCAAGATTAATCATCATGTTTGAAGTAGTAGATGAAGTCCAAGCATTCATTCGAGATTCAACCACAACTAAGGATGCATGGGAGAAGATAACGATAATATTTGAAGTAAAGAATCAAAACCAAATTCTATTCCTCCAGAGTCAGCTCCATTGATCGAAGATGAAGAGTGGAGATAAGTTGGAGATATTCATGAGGAGAATTGTAGAGTTACGAGCATCATTATAAGCATTAGGAACTTAGGTATATAATGAAACATCAGTTCTAATTATTTTGAGATCTCTCCCATAAAAGAATAATATTTTTGTGATAACATTAAATATAATTAAACAAACACCAAGTTTTGAAAAGCTAGTGAACCTACTTTAGAAAATAGAGACCTCAGATACAACAGATGAAGGACAATCATTACTCTCAAATCAAATAGGGAAGAAACCATTTAGAAGAGGCATGAGACCTCTACAATAGTGCCAAAAAAGAAACAAATTTCAAAGATATCAAAATCAAAGAAATTATTCTCAAAGAAATATCTTTCATGCATAAAGTATGTGTGAACATTGTGGTATAAATGAACATACCGTGAAGGAATGCTAGCATAAACCAACAACAAGATAGGTCATCATTAGACTAATAAAACAAAAAATAGAGAGAGGCACAACAAAATAATGTAGCGAAGAAAAATCAAGTTAAAGAAGGAGATAAAGAAGAAGAAGAACATGTGTTTGTTGCACAATCATAACTAAAACAACACAAAAATATTTTGTATGATTCCAAAGCAACCAAACATATGATAGACTAAGAAACTTGAATCCATACAAATTACACAATAAATGTTGCATCAACTGATCACTCTAAGCCAAGGAATCAACATGAGGGAACACTATCAAGATACAAATAAAAGCATTACAAACACAAGCTATGGAATACCTATAAGTCTAAGAAGTTCACTACATTTTAGAATTAAGATGGTATGTTCAGAATTATTTTCTTTTCTACTCATTTTCCCAAGTAGAGAGAGAAAAATTTGTAGGATGAATGGCCTATTGTGAAGACAACTTTGAAAAAGCATGGCATATATTGAAAACTTGATCTTGTTGAAAGAATATTACCTATATTTGCAACTCAAACAAGAGATACTTATATATTTATCAAATCTCAAGAATTGTACCAACACTACAAGCAATCAAGATACTAGATGATAAGATGCATTGTGATATCATCAAGATTGGTAACATAATACAAGATAAGGGAAGTTTTGTTAGATAATGTCAATAGTTGTTGGGCCCTAATGGTTCAACTCTAGAGGATATAGAGCACTTGATAAGTTACTACATTCTTGTATCCAAGGAAAAATTATGGCAACTATGGGATCATTCAAAGGGCTAAAACAAGTATGTATAATTGTTAAGATTATATTTGAAATATACATCCCATGTATCACATCAAAGAACTTGTGATAAAAGGAGAGCTTGCAATAAATCTAGGATTTGATCATGATAAAATAAATAAAAAGAAAATAAATGTAAAGCAACAAAGGATGCCTTACACAACATTCTTCCCATCACATGCAAGACAAAAATTGATGACCAATTAATTCAATGGTCAACACTAGATGCATAGTAGCATATATTTCACTTAAACATATTGAAGAGACACATAATTCATGCATTTAATGAAGTATTTATAATAAATGGAGTGCTTGATCAGTGGAATCTAACACTCTTAAGTATCAAAGTAGAAAGTCTACATTAACGAGAGGAATTTCTCTCTCAAATACATAGATTCTAACAACACCCTAGACATTATTTCTTTGGTTGTAAGTTAAAAATAGAGCTTTGACTATGATGTAATAAGGGAGGAATGTTAGAAATTATTATATCATATCTCATAAGAAGTGGCAAGTGGTATAACCATCCCTCATAAGGTTTATTCATGTAGTGTGGGACATAGGTAGGTGCAAGTATTGATAGGAGTTTTTTATGACTCAAATAGGAATTTTGTGTATTTAAATACCTATCACTTCCATAATGAAAGCATCGAAGCATTGAGTTCTAAAAATATCCACCTTCAAGTCTCCTTATACTTTATCCAAATATATAACGTCTTTGTTGGGATGTAGCCATCTAGTGTAATAGGGTCTAAACTAGTTGGCTATCACTAGCCCTTCTTGCTACTATGGCCTTTGTCATTGTTGCATATAGCTCTATAGTCAAACTCTATACAATTTGCTACATCACTATGACCTGCTCTATAAGTTGGTCCCTCTCCACAATCCATGTTATGAATATATCCTATAAACTTGCCACCTACCCTACTAGGGTGTCTCTCTCTACCTCCATGTTATATAGATGCAATTTGTTGGGTCTTGTCTCATTCACTGTGATCATTAGTAATGGTGACAATGGTGTTGGTGGTGCCTGCCTCTATCTCTATTGATGATACAATTTATACTACCTCATTAGAGGTGGCACTACTCGTTGTGCCCTCTTATCCCTCTACCCTATCCTCAATCACTCCCTTGTCTATGGACCAACAATGGTTACCCTCAAGGGATGAATGGTTTGGTACTATTCCTAATCATTGTTTCTTATCCCAGGATCATTATTGCCAGGACCATGTATCACCAGATCATCAATATCTTAGGATAAGAGTCTAGGTCTAGCAACATTTAGGACCCTCTCTCCCATATGGTCTTCAAATACCACACAAGTCCTCTAAACCCCCTACTATATGTCAAACTAGCTAGACACATGGTCAAATTAGAAGAACTCTTGCTCTCCCCATGGTCCCACCAACCACTTGACTTGCTTGACATGAGCTAGTTGGAAGGCATCCTCTTGCCTATTAGGATGTTTCTTGTAGTTTCACTAGATGACTTGCTCTTGATGCAAGTCATTAGTGGTCCTCATTGCCCTACCCAAAATAACCCTATGGGACCTCCTCTACCCTACCTCAAAATGGTGATCCCATATATATACAATTGGAACCTCAAGGTCTACTATCTACCTTGACATCCCTGCTGGTCTCATGATAACAATATGCTCCTAGACCCACACCTAGAGTAGAGTGTAGCATGAGAGGCTCCTCCATTCCTTGTAAATGACTCATTGCATAGAATGGTATAACCAAGCCAACACCACTAGGGCCTAGAAAAACATTGTCCACTGCTCTAGCATGTCTGCCACCACCTCCCTCCATCCCTAGTAAACCACCCTCATGTTGGTATCATTGATCAAAACTCCATACACCAAAGCACATAGTAAGGTGGTATACCTATCCAACTAGCTCCCTGCATAGGCAACATCAATGTCAATGCCAAATCTAGCTATAGGTAAATATGCATCCCTCATCAATAACTACAAACTTCCCCTTTGGTCTTTGCTAATTCAAACAGGTGCCCCTCTATTAGGAATCTATAAAAATTTTGACACATCCTCCAATATGATAATGATCTCCTCATAGGAAAGCTAGAAGGTATTCATTTTGTTAATGAATTTTGAGCCTACTCAAATTCATTAACAATTGCACCAATAGAATATTTGGTGGTATGTGGTGGATTAGCTTGTGCTACCTTCCTACACCCAGAGCTACACTCAGCAGTGCCTACACCTAGAGCATCCAATACGGTGCTTACTCCTCGTTTAATTGGTGCCTACACCCAGTTTGAGCACATGGAGATTGTTTTGATCAATGCCTAATTCCAAGTTTTTGATGAAAACGATTGTTTTTAGTAAATATATCCTGCGACTTTTATTTAAAAATTATTTCAATCTTCTCTTTATGAGTTGTCCAAATTATTTGAAATGTAAAATATTACAAATCTAGAAAGACAGTAGATAAGATATGTAAAATTCGACAAGAATATAGGGAAATATGCAAAGTCTTGCTATAATAAATCCATGTGGAAAATAGAAGGCTTGGGAAGCTTGCCTAAGGGCCAGTATCAGGGCAGAGGGCTCTGGTAGCATGGCACTATTAGCAGTTTGGTGGAATACCAACTGTCTTAAGGGGGCTTCATAATGTAAAGTGCAACGTTGGCTGTACGTGGGTGGTTTAGGCCTTCTAAGATTGTTGGCATCAAGTAAAGAGCGTTAGTCAGTTGGCAAGGATGCATGGTCAAGTACTAGTAGAACTTGTAGGCAGTTTTAATTGTGGTCATTTGCCATTTTAAATTTAAATTGTAAGTCGTGCATGCTCTATATAATAGTGTTTCATGCACCTTGTAATTCAGCTTTGGATCATCAGGCTTTTGGCCCTAGTGGGTTGATTCACCACCATATTTTGCTAGTCCTTGTAACATCAAAAATTTAATATAAAAACTATTTTTGGTTGTATCTGTGTATCTTTAGACTTGGTAGAATGTCATGTGGCATTGGCCCTTAGTTCACACCAACCTTACCTCTTATAATTTTTTTTTAGGATCTAGTTTATTTTTGTGTGTGTTGCATTGTGTCTCTGTGAATTTAATATAGAAACTATTTTCGATTGTATCTGTGTATCTTTAGATTTGGTGGATTTTATGTGGTATTTGCACTTGATTCACACCAACCTTACATTTTACAGTTGTTTTAGGATCCGTGTTACTTTTCGCCATTGTGTCTTTCATGTTTTGGTGGATCAATCAACCATTTTGTTATAGCTCTATCTCCTATTTTTCATTTTTATTTCCTTGTTTGTTTTAATATTTTTTTATGTTCTTTTCTATTTTCCTCTCTCCCTTTTCCCTACAAATTTTGTTTTGTTTTATGAGAGCCAGCTCTCTTTGGAGGTCTTTTCCTCTCATGTAATCCCACATGGGAGGAAGATTCCCATGTTAACGCTATATGCGGGTGCAAGTGTGCGCATATATTTTTAGACGTCAACACATTTTTGAATACCATATCTTGGTTAGTGTTATCACACAACTTAATCAAATTTTACCTTCAACATTAAGGCCACATGGTAAAGCCCTACTACCACTAGTAGTGCATGATCGATGACCCACCAATCTTTGGATGGCCTCTAATGCATGCAATCATCTCTCTTTATAGTCCAAGGTTTGTAGCTCTCTTACAACCAACTCAATCCAATCCCTTAGTGAGCCTTGATACTTGTTTAATCAACTAAATATTACACAAAATCTAAAGTAGGTAAAAACACCACCCCTCAAACAAATCACCATTAGGTTGTAAAAACACCACCAGGTAGCTAAAGCACCACCTAGAGGGTGAAAGCACCTCTAAGACACAAAAGCAACATCAACATGCAAAAGCATTGGCACAAAAGCATTGGCCATTTTTTAGGCACACATTTCAAGGCAAAAATTCACCAATTAAGCTAGTATTCAAGTTCTTACTTGGACATGGAGTCCTCCTTCAGTTGACGGTGGTCTTACCTGGTCTACTTGGTGCAATAATCATGCATGTTGTGCACTCAAAAATCACTAAAAATTAGGGCTCTAGAGATTTTTCCTCTCTTCTATAGTAAAAATGATTTGGTTTTAACCATTTTACTACCAACCCATCCTAGCCCATTTCTACTGCTTGTTCTTGATTCTTCATCATAACACTAAGCATGAATCGATGTAAAGTCAAGCTTCCTCGATCCAACTTGATTTTCCTTTTGAAAATAGAAGGGGCACATTAATGCATGACAACATTTAATGCTATCAAAAATGTAAAATGTAACATCATATTTAATCAAACAATCAAAAGCATCAGACATCTTGCATTACTAATCCTAAGCAAGAGCAAATTTGTTTATCTAAAAATTGGGGCATTAATGTTAACTTTTTATGCATTCATCATTTAATAAATACATTAAAAAATGGTAAATGTAGACACCCAATTTTGAGCACATTGTCAATCTCTAAATTTACCAATATCTTCATTAATCAGCCAATTAAGCATCCAAACTAAATCAAATATCTCTAACCCCAAATAAAGAACATTTATTGCTCCAAAAGCAAAAGCGCTAAGTAATGAGTGAAAACCCTAATGGCATTTTTGCTTCCTAGCAATTTTTTGTGAAATTTGACTTTTTTACCTTTTCTTATCCAATTTTACTGGCAATGGTCATATTGGCAAAAACAATGCTATTGCACTCCAATATTACTAATTGTTAAACATCAAAAAGAAAATTTTTGATAGTTAGTACCTTCCAAGATTCCCACAAAAAATGGACTTGATCGCATTAGTTTGATTTGTAGCCCCAACAAAAACCCAAAGCCCAAAATTTACCATTTTCAGTTTTCAATCCAATAATTGCATCTTGATCCAAATTCAAAATCATGCCTTTGTCAATCCTATCATCTTCAATGAAACCTTCTCCTGAGAAGCCATGGTTTCATATAAAGCCAACACTTAGGGAGCCCAACACATATGGTCTTTAAAAGACAACAAAACTCTATAAAATTTATAGTAATTCATCTTCCCATGCCAATATTATGCAAAAATCATATCATGATATTGTGAAAGTATTCAAACACCCAAGCTCTTAAGCAATCAATATCTCAAGCTCTCAAGCGTCCTAAAAAATAAGCAAGCTCCAATAAAGCTTCCTCGACACAAGGAGAAATCAATCTTGGCACCTTAGAGCTACAATTTTTCTTGGGTTGTGCTCTTTTTTTTTTAAGCGAAAAAACCCCTCGTGGAGCCGCCTTGATCTGAGAGACCACGATCAGGGGGTTCTACACCGTCAAAGTCACCCGGGGGTCGCACCCGACCCTGCCCGCACCAACATTATCAATTGGATTTTGGATACCCAATTCAGCTTTTTGGTAGGGTGGAGATTTGAACCTGGGACCTCCCTTGGAGAATTGCCCTCTCCTCTCCAAATCACCTACAACACATGGGTGGGTTGTGCTCTTTTCGCTCAGGTTTTTGTCATTATATTTATTTTGTAGCTCTAATATTTGAATCATTACATGCTAGCATTTGATTTTGACCATCATAATTATATATATTTGTCATCTTGTCTTTTTATGTTATTAGCTTGCATTTTGCACAAGTAGTCTTTGTGTTTTATTACATATGTCAAGACCCCTACACCTTCTAGTTGGGAACCCTCCTTGCTTCATTTATAAAATCATAAATCTTGCATCTAAGTATCATTCTACTACACACATAAAGTAAATTATTGTCAAATTATAGGTTCAATGGTATTATCACTCTTTGTTTTAGTTATATTTATAGAAGTGAAAGTTTTATCAGTCAACAAAAGCACGAGCAACACTATTGCTCACCTAGTGGTGCTTTTGCCACATACCACATGGTCTTTGTTTTCATCACTTACATTATATTAATATCATCTCTAAATAGGGGTCTAATGTTGATCAAGGGAGTCACATAATCTCCTCTAGCTTACACATACTAATTTTTATTTTTAGTCTATAGTAGTGTCAATGACACTTTCGCGAGACTAGCAATGATTCTACCAACAATGCTTTTGACTATGTGATAGAAAACTAGATTTTTCTATTCCAATCTCTTTACTTTTAGTATTTAGGTCTTATGATTGTTTTTTGATTGCTCTACATCTATTTTTGTTTTTGTATTTTTGTTAACTCATCAAGGATAAAAGATAAGTAAAGAAAATTAATTAGCATCAAGCATTAAGGGACCATATTTAATACTATTATCATTAAAATCAAAACCACATTAGTTACATTAGGCTTGTTGTTGCATCATCCTTGAACCCTTTCTCTTGAAAATAAGAAATCATATTTCATCTATCATTAAAATCAAAAAGCATTTTAGTTATTAGGTCTTGTTTGTTACATTGTATGATGCATTGTAGCTAACTAGGCCTAGATAAAGGTTAAGATTCTTTAATAATAAATCTTAGGAGAAATGTAGGTGTTATCTAACTAATCCACTAAACCCTAGATATTAAGATCACAAACTACCTCTATTCTTGAGGTGAGGAAGGAAAGGGAAGCATTGTGAAGAGGCTCTTCATGATTCTTGTCCCATTTCCCTTCTCCACAAGATGATTAAGCATAACATAGTGATTTTTAATAGAAGGTTGCAATGTAATTTTAAATAGTACTAATCAGTTTTCAAAATCTCATAAGTAAATTGAAAATAACAAGGAACTAAATTCACATTATTCAATGACTTCTATTGTAAAATAAAGTTTTTTTATAAGCTTCTCTAGTTCAAAGGTCAAAGACAAAGTTATGGGTACCAACTACTGATTTATGGGGAGGGTTGATTTGTTTTTAAAACTATGGGTGAAAAAATTCTCTAGAAATGAAAACTCTCAAAATGGTTCTAATGTAAGTCAATCTTTTCAACTTCTATCTTAGCTTATAAACCAAAAGGTTTTTAAAATTTGTTAGTGATACCCTAGGGAGTTCATATAGGTGCATTGATTTTTATGGAGCATAATCTAGATGTGTGTACATGGATATTTATTACCATGAACATTCCAAAATATTTGCCAAAATATATTTAACTAAATGTAAATAAAAAATTTGTGTTCATCAAGCAAACTATGAAAATATTGTATTTTGGTGTTGTGTTTACCATGAGAATGGATACATGGTAAAAAATGCAAAATAAAAATATAAAGAAAGAGGTAAGGAGTTTTAATCACGAGATAATCCTATAGTCAAAGTAAAGAGATAAGATTACAATAGAATATGGACTTGATCAAAATATTTTCAATCTTAAAAATTGGAAAACAATGACCCTTTGCCAATCAAATGTCAAAGTTGATCACGATTTATTAGAAATAAACATTATAAAAGATGCACTATATGAACAATTGGAATATGTGAGCTTGAATTTAGAAGGAATCAAACCTCTGGAAGGAATATTTGATGTTAGTTTTTAAGTAAATATGGTGGTTGAATTTGAGTTTAATCTTGGTAAATCATCCTCATTTTCTTCAAGTATAGGGAGCATAGAATGGCTATGATTCTATTCATCAAAGTAATAAGTGATATAGAAATACAAAATTGTGATGAATCTGTCAGGAAAGTGATTGAACTAAATCTACCAATTACCTATAACTACCAATTGATTTATAACATTCCCACCTTATTAATTCAAATATTTTATCCAAGTTTAAACAATAAAATATTGAAAATTTTCAAACTTTATACATGCAAAGATTTAATGAAGATGGTCGCATGTTGATCTCTTATTGGACAAAAGTAGAGTTGTATGTTATTCTAATAAACATGTCCATAAAGTGTCCTCATGGAATACTAGGTTACAAACAAGCTTTGAAACTCCTTAATTGTTGTAATTAGGATCACTTATTGGTTTTAGGAAATTGCCATCCCTATTAAAATGCAATCTAATTATATATAGACCCTCTAAAAACATGATATTTTTTGTTAGAATATGAGACGATTAAACTTCTCTCAAGACCACGACCGAATTTTGTATTGTATTGCTCATATTAACCCTTTGGGCCCATGCAAACCTTGAAAAAGATATTTTTATAATATATATTTTATTTATATTCCTAAAGGTCAGTATCATAACCTTTATTTTAATGTAACTTGTGTTTGAGAATAAATATCCCATCATAACAACCATTTTTCCATTGGTTGGAGTGTAGTTCTATCATTGATAGTGAGACTATTTGGTATCCATGGGAACCCCCATATATTATGTACTCTTTACTTTACACGTTTTTATTTTCTAGCAATACTAGGTAACATGTTGATTCCATTTGTTCACTATATTCCTAAGCATAATGACATGACAAAACTTGATGATATGGCATTTTGTATAGTACATACAACTAATATGACAAATGACATGGTACAACATGTGGCGGTCTATACAACTAACATGGTGAACAAGGAGGTATGACATGTCACAAGTGACATTGACGCTGATGTAACAAAAGGATAGATGACTGATGTGGTGAATTATACACTTCATGGTACCTATATATATGACATTGACCAATTATATTCTATCATCTCATTGAACTTGATAAGTAGCTTGCATAGTTAGCAGTAGACTTGACGAAGAATAAATTTTAGAGAAAATCAGGATGTAGTAAGTGGTAAAGTATGGTCCATAGATTAAGGAGCAAATATAATAAATGATGCATTTTGGTTTGCTGGTACCCTATCTAGTGGCTTGCATAGTCAATGCACAAGTGACAACTCTATGAATATGACAAGTGGCATCACATGATTCATTAGTATATTGTCCAGTCAATGCATGCTTGGCTACCCCTCAACCACTAATGTAGTAACAAATGGTGACCTTCATTCATTGCATGTACTGAAAAAGTTTTAAAATTTTCAAAGGTTTTTGAGGCATTTTTTGTAATTGTAGGACCATAAATTTTTCATATAGAAGTGGGTTGAGCCCTTTTTTTCAAATCACAATATTTTCAAGATCTTTGCATCAGTGGTGTTGTTTTTTGTCACAACTACATACAAGATTTTTTATTTTGGAAAAGTAATCGTGGATCATGTACCCTTGTTGAGTGGTTCAAACTATGCTACCTCAAAATTTCCAAGATTAAAACTTTGCTCTGGAGTCAGGGGTTACTCAAATATGTGAATGAGCAACCTTGTTATACTAATAGTAAAGAAGTGAAGCAACTTAAAATAACAAGAAGCCAAAACAAAATGAGAAGCTCAAAAAGCCCTTGAAGAAGCCTACATGTGAATTTTGTAAGAAGGTCATAAAGCATAATTTTATTGGATTCACATAAAGAAACTTAAAAAATCAACAAGAAAGGGGTATTGATGTTACTCTCTTCTATGCACAAGATGAGGACAACTTTGCTTGAGAAACCTCACAAGCACATGCAAGATGAGGATATTTTTGCTTGAGAAACCTCACAAGCACATGCAAGATGAGGATATTTTTGCTTGAGAAACCTCACAAGCACATATAGTTGTTCATTCAACATATTGGACATCAACCTCTTCAGATGTGTGGATTATAGATTCAAGGGAAACTAGACACATGCCGAAGCACAAACGTCTCCTACAGAGTTACAACAAATCGTTGTAAGGGGGATGACAAGTAAGGGTCTCTCTCCGTATCTCCTGTTTAGCTTAAGAGAGGATGTTAGAATATGTGGTGGTTAAGCTTCAATTGATTCTATGATTGAGTTTTGCATTATATTGCTCATATTAGCCCTTTGGACCCTCGTAAACCTTGAAAAAGGTACTTTCGTAATATCTTATTATTTTTTCCTGAAGGTCGGCCTCACAACCTTGACCTAAGGTAACTTGTATTTGGATATAAATACTTCATCATACCAACCATTTTAGCTATTGGTTGCAGTGTAATTATATTCATTTCATAGTGAGATTATTTGGTGTCCATGGACACCCCCATATATTTGTACTTTTTACTTTGCACATTTTTTTCAACAATACTAGGTAATCTGTTGATTCCATTAGTTTTTGGAAAGTGTTGTGAAATCTAACATTTGTCTTGATAGAAGATTGAGCAATAACATGTTGCTTCTTACTTCCTTAAGAGATTGGTTAGGATCCCAAAAAAATATATATCTAGGAGTAAATACCCTATTATTTATGTATTTAAGAGTTATGGTGGATTTAAAATATTTAAACTATTGATAAATAAACGCCTTAAGATTGATAACTCTCGGCGTTTATATATATATTATATAATATATATATATACAAAAGCTATAATTATATAAAAGTTAGTTATATTCACACTTTAACAATAAAAATATAAAATAAACCCAGTATATATATATAATTCACTATGAAAACTGTGTAAAATAAAAATATTTGAAAACCAAAATTTGAAACAAACTTAATCTTTGACGTAAACTAATTTTTTTTTCTCGCACAATAAGTAAAATAATATTGTAATTTATTTGATAAAACAAAAATTTGAAGTTCCATGGGCTATTTGGCTTCTGCATATTAAAAGCAATCTGTTTCTTTCTATTAATGTGAAAAGTCTCGCTACTCTTGCTACTCTTAGGACCACCCGCAGTAAAATTTTTCCTGATTTTCCTAAGTCATCGTTGATCCACATTTTGTATATGTCATCTTGTTTACTGTTGTTTTGTATATGTTTTACTTTACAATTTTATTCACTTTTTGTTACCAATAAACATTAATACAAATACAAATTCAAATTCATTGATTGCTGCCAACTATCCAAGAGGAGTGTATTAATTGCTGTTAGTAGGAGTGTATTGATTGCTGCCAACCATCATCTGAACCTTGTAACCAGGAGAGTGTTTTTCCTGGAATTCAACCAAACACCACGTAAGATGTGTATACACACCTACAGTCAGGAGAAGCACGGTAGCCATGTCGATGGTTCGTTTACTCCGCTCTTCTACCAGAATTCTGCGCCATTCTTCTACACCATGTCAGAGGGCCTCTGGTCATGTTGGTCCTCTCTTTTCAGCGCCCAAGGCTGACACCTATTTGGGTTTCAAAGGCAGAAAAATCCCATCCTATACAAAACCCATAAGAAATAAAATTGGGCATGTGGGTGTTGCATATGATCACAGCAAGAGGGGAAGCACAATAATGACTCCTGGAAATACAATTGGGCATGTGGGTATCCCATATGATCACAGTAAGAGCAGAAGCACAATAATGGTTGTCAAAGCCTCTGCAACAACAACAACAACAAGTTTTAAAGAGGCAGACCTCCTTAGCTCCATCACCATTTTTACTGTCACTGGAGAGCCTGTACAGTTCAAAGATCTCTGGGACCAAAACAATGTAAGCTTTTTTTTTTTTTTTAATTGGTTGCATGGGTCCTGTATTGCATCAAACCACATAGTAGTATTGTCTCATCCATAACAAATCATAATTGTTCCTATTAACCACATTAGTTCAACAAAGCACACTACTAATATTATCCACCAGTTTAGATCATTGATTGCATGAACCACAGTGTATAAATAAACCACGTAGCGGTATTATCCAAGTTCCAACCTAGTTCAACAAAGCACACTACTAATATTATCCACCAGTTTAGATCATTGATTGCATGAACCACAGTGTATAAATAAACCACCTAGCGGTATTATCCAAGTTCCAACCTCTAGTGGTATTATGATTGGCCTAGTAAAATTTGAACCCAGATCTTTATAAATTAAAAGAATGACCAAGTCTCAGCAGAGGGGATGGTGTTGATTTGAGAAGATATATGGTTAGTCTTCTTCTATATACAAAGATCTCTTTTTGATTGCAAGGTCAGCACAGGGTTTGAGGGACCAGTTAAAAGGCTTAGAGCACTTTTGTAAGGAGGTAGATAGGTAAGTAAATACCAGCAAAACCAAGATTATGATCTTCTCCAATCAAAAGAATCAAAAGAATTTGTATGCAAATAATCTCTTTTGATTGCAAGGTCAGCACAGGGTTTGAGGGAGCATTTGAAGGCCTTGGAGCACTTTTGTAAGGAGGTAGACAGGCCGGTAAATACCAGCAAAACTAAGATCAATACCAGCAAAACTAAGATCATGATCGTATCCAATCAAAAGAATTTGTATGCAAATGAGCTTTTGATTGCAAGGTCAGCACAGGGTTTGAGGGAGCATTTAAAGGCCCTAGAACATTTTTGTAAGGAGGAGATGGACAGACAAGTAAATACCAGCAGAATTAAAATCATGATCTTTTCCAATCAAAAGAAAAATATTCAGATAAATTTTTAATTTTAAAAGGGTTTCAAGAAGAAGTAACAAAGTACGGATACATTGAGATAGACTTAAATAATAAACTCAATTAAAAAACATGTAAAATGAAGAAAACAAATTTTTATTTTAATAGGGTTTCAACAAGAAGCAACAAAGTAACATTGAGATAGACTTAAATAATAAACTCAATTAAAAAACATGTAAAATGAAGAAAACATTACGAGGATGGAAAGCACTTTTTACATTACAAAATAAAAGTAAAGAGGCTGAATTATGGGACTGAAGATTATATGGGTTTAATTTGGGCTATTAGTGGTATCGATAATGTTGTATGAAGTGTGGGTTAAAAGCACATTGGACACAAAATGGAGGAAAATAAAGAGGATTCAGAAATGTCTAATTACAAATAAATTCAATATAAAAGAATCATCTCCATATAAGATTCTTCTAGCAGAAAAAGGTACCTTCCCTATAGAGACAGCTGCCATGATTCATCTGCTAGGATATTTGAAGTCAAACAAATGGATGCAAACAAATGGTCTAAAGTTGTGATAGAAGAAGATCTGAACAAAAGAAAGAAAACATGGATGAAGCAAAACAACAAGTAGATGAACAAATGAAATATCAACTTGGATGAATGCCCAAATAATAATAAAGATATAAAAACATTTGTTAAGGAAAAATTAAGAGCAACTATATGGGAAAAGAAGTTAAGAAGAAAGAGAGAACATTATCTTGCTAAATTTAACCCTATGTACAATTAACACTAAAAGGCCTTTATAGGAGCAAACGTCAATTGGAAAGCAAAGATATTCATGGCCCAGTTGACTAATAACTCTCACCAACTTAGATGTGAAATAGGCAGATGGAAGAGACCAAAAGAGGAATGAGAGGAGAGGATATGTACCTTTTGTATATCAAGGGTAGTGGAGACAGAAGCATTTTATTTTGGAATGTGAGGCATATAGTGATATTCAAGCTAGCTATGTTGATACTCTAGCAGTGGAATCATTGCAAGAATTGTTTGAAGAGGAGAAAGTAGAGAAAGTACAGGAATTCATCATCAAAATCAGTAGCAAAAGATCAACATTACAAAAAGAAAAATGATTGGGTCAGATTTTGGGGTTGGCAACCACAGTTCTTTGTAAAGTTCTTGTCCCATAGGTTGCTTTAGACCTCACAGACGTTAAAAACCTTCTATTCTATTATATTCTTGAAAGCTAACATTTTTAACCACTTGAACTCATGCCATGTGATAGTCTAAGTTTGTTATATATACTCTTTTTACCATGGCCTTTCAAAAAACCACATAGCAGTATTATGTCACCTGTTTTACATCATTAATCACATTAACCATAGTATTATAACAAACCACATAGTGGTATTATTTGATCCACATTACATCATTGATTGATTTATGACAATATTTCAACAAACCACATAGCGGTGTTATAAATCGGCTAGCAAAATTTGAACTCAAATCTCCACATTCAAAGCTGACATCATTAACCACTTGAACTGATAGCATTTCATAATTTAAGTTTATTATGCTCTATGCAAATTTTCTAAATTGCTATTCACAGATAGTGTTGTATTGATAAAAGTTCTAAGGACCAACAATTGCATGTAGCCAACAATTCCATTCAGTGGTAACATGGGGTAGACACTAGGAGATATCAGAAGGCAAATTCATTGTAATCTTTTCACTTGTGTGCTAAAATCATGTAATGTTGAAAGATAAAACTTTGCTGACATTTAACCCATTAGGTTTGGGGCAAGCCTTGGGGAGGGAAGAGCTTCAAACCTTAGACCAAGGTACCAATCCCATGGGTGAATCTTAACATTTTGTAATAAAAAATGGCATGGGTTTTACTGGTTAGAAACCTTGACTTTTATCAAATGGCATTAGCTCAACAGGTTAAATTCCTCAACTTTCAAGGAGACCAAGGTTCAAATCTTGCCAAGCGATACATGCATAATTGCCAAGCTGTTGTAATACCACTATTGGTCATGGTGAAAAATTCCTCGACTTTCAAGGAGGAGACCCACGTTTGAATCTTGCCATTGATACATGCATAAATGCCCAAATTGCATAATTTGGAATACCACTATGTGGTCACGATGTGATACAGGCAGCACTCGCCTTCAGCAATGGGCTAAAATCAATTGAATTTGTTTGAATTGGCTCTAAGCTATAAAAATTTGTGAACAGAGCTGAACCATGGATGGGTCCAGCTGGCCATACATGGGCTGGGCAGTATGTGGTCACGATATAATACAGGTGGCACCCACCTTCAGAAATGGGCTAAAATCACGCATATGATGCATTGCTTCTAAATTAAATTCATTCTTTTTGTTGTGCTGTAGATTGGCTTTGCCTACGCAACTTGGCTGAATTTGTGTGTTTTTACAGGGAATGGCCGTAGTGGCACTTCTCAGGCATTTTGGGTGCCCATGCAGGTAAGTCTAAAACACTTGGCTTTCTGGTAATACTGACAAAGCAATGAAATCTCATCATATGCAAGTCAATTAGTGTAAAGGAAGGTTATCAAGAATTCTTTCAATTTGCAATCATGCCTTTTTGAAGTATTGGCAGTGTATATTGGTGATTTAAAATTATTAAGAATTGGCTTCCGATTAAGTGCTGTAAGTGATTGGGTGATTTATTAGTCTAGCCAGATTTGACAATGTTCCACCAGGGATTTATGCAAATTTTATTTATTGTGTTAATCTTGGTTGAAGCTGGGAGCTTGCTTCAACATTGAAAGATGTAAAACCAAAGTTTGATGCAGCTGGAGTAAAACTTATAGCACTTGGTGTAGGCACTCCAGACAAAGCTCACATCCTTGCTGAAAGGGTAAGCATCATCTTTATTAAGGTGCATGGTAATCTTGTATTGGAAGATTAGTGTGATTTTCATAATTTGAGGTGGATACTTTCTTTATGGCTCTAACCTAAAAAAAAGATAGCTTATACTTTGCTGTTTTTTCATCAGCTACCATTCCCAATGGATTCTCTGTATGCAGATCCAGATCGCAAGGTAATCTTTCAGCTTCATGGTCTTTATCTAGTTGCAACAAACTTGATAGCCTGATGTGGAGCGTCTGATTATTGACCTGTAACAGTGTTATATTTCTAGGCATGAATGCTATTGAATTATATTATGGTTTGGTGACTCATAACAATGTTAAATTTTCAGGCATATAATGCTCTTGGATTATATTATGGCTTGCGTAGGACACTCTTCAATCCTGCTAGTGTAAGGCTCTCTTACCTTATTGATTGCTCATTCAGAAGAATAAAAATGTTACTGCTTGCAAATTTGGAATAATAGATGCACACGATATTATTTTCTGCATTTCAGTTTTTATATTATATTTTTATAACTTGTTAGAAATTGCTTACTACAAGTTAGTCTCCATATTTATGCTTTTTGTTTTTGGCTGGGTAATGTACTATACTTGTCGATGGCAACAACAGGCCAAGTCAGTTTGTATAAGTAGCTATGTAGTAGGACTCAAAATGAAACAGTAACAAAAAGCCTGCCCTGGACAATCATCATCTTAAGACATATTTATGATGACTGTAATATATAAATATATAAAATAAGATATATGATAAACTTGAGAAAAGCCAAAATGGTGGAACAGTGAGTATAGATTGAGTGATTGCTTCACTCACCAGGAGTACATCTAGTATATTTTCCAGCTGATGGTTTCCAGGTCAGACAGTTCCTTTGCCATGGGTTTTCCATGCCCAGAATACAGAACAGCGTATGAATTCTTGATCTCTATCTGCAAGGAATTGATAATCCTTTCAGCTGCTAGTAACTTTGAATCCAGTATGTGACATACAAAGTGCGCCATAATACCAGTTGTCATGTCTTGGATGCCAATAATGGTAACTAGGGAGCCAATGATTCAGAAATCCACTCACAATGCCTTGCCAAGCCATATAGAATATTGAAGGCCTAAAAGAGATCATCAATTAGTAGATAATCTTACTAAAGGTCAGGCAAAAGAGAATCTAAGAGCTGAATGAACTGCTAATCAAAGCCATACTCAAGCCAAAATGGATGAAAAGAGCGGCAAGATTGATGCCTTGGAAAGCTTGAAGCAACAGTTGTAGAAATATATTGACTCTTTGAAGTAAGAAAATAAGAGCCTAAGCCAAAAGCTGAGGCAATGAAGACCGAAATTCTTAGTAAGCCTAGAATCTCCAAAAGCAATTCAAGGACTTGAAGAAGCACATTGAAGAAGAAAATGAGGTTTATGCCCTACACTGGGGTAAACTATATGCGACCTTCAAATGTCTAAATCCATTTTTGAAATAGATGGATAAATTGTATAAGATAATCAATTAAGTAAATAATGAGGTTCAGAACCTCTCAGTTGAACTGAATAACAAGCCATAGGAAGTAAGTGCGCTACTCGCAAAAGTTTATGAAGAGTCAGATGCTGCTTTAAGGGCATCTAGAATAAATAATAGGGGCGAGGCCCTAAAGTGTATTGAGATGGACAAACAGAAGAAGACCTTCGACTTGTGCATCGAATTAATGAATATCCTATTAGAGGTCATTATGGAAATCAACGGCTACGTCCAAGGCCTTATAAACAAAAGGCTTTTTGTTCCTTGGTATTCCAGGGAAACCTAATTGTGAAACAGGAATATCATTTGGGAGAAGAGAGAGACTAATCTTAATTTTGAAGGGATAAATGCCAAGGCCTTTGTGCAAAAACTTGCAAACTCTATCACTACTTGATACAGCCTACAATTAGAAACTACTTGGTACAGCCTACAAATAGAATTTGAAGAGGTAGCAACAAATTCCTTCCCTTAGTAGAACTTTTGGGAGTTAATGACAATGTTTGATGAGATGTAATAGAAGATTTTCATTACAGTTGAGTGGAATCAACATAAGACCCTCCTCTAAGCAAAATTTTGAATTTTGGAACCCAAGCCTTTAGACTTTGCAGCCCAGTGGATAAGTCAGGCATTTGGTTTCATTCACCATGACAAGCATGCTGACCCAAGAAGTCACAAAGAACATACTGATTTTTAATGCATTATATTCATTGTGATTTGGCATTCAAAATGACCAATTTTGTAAAGGGTTGTTACCCTAAAATATAATATACGTAAGGGAGAAAGACTTAACACCTCCATATCATTTTTGAATAATGAGCTGAGTGCTTCCAACACGTTGCCAAATTTTAGCCCAAAATCTTGAGGATCCCTTTGAGGTCCATTCACAAGTTTAACTATTGAACCAAAAAATAGTCTGAATCATCTTAAAATGATGAGACTGAACAGATTGGATACTGTTGTCACATTTTTGCACGGGGTGCAATGTCTTCAATGTTGTTTTGTAACAGTGCTGCTCTTCTTTTCCTCCTTCCGTTTTTCTCGCTTCTCTCCCTTTCCTTTTCTTTCCCATTCTCTTTCTCTCCCCCCTTTTTTCCATGGAGTTCCCCAAGTTGATTTTCCGGCTTTCCGGCGGGTCTATACGAAATTGGCTAAGTGCGGGTGCGAAGTTCGCACTTCGCCCAGTTTTGGTGCGAAGTGCGCTCGCCCGTTTGGTGCGAAGTGCGCACTTCGCCCAGTTTTGGTGCGAAGTGCGCACTTCGCCCGATTTTGGTGCGAAGTTCGTACTTCGCCCCACCTCTGGGCGCACCTTGCCTTGCGGTCGACGGGTCAATGCGAGAAAAAAGGTAAAATGCCGGAGCGGAGTCCATATGGCGGCGGACACCGGTGTTCGCTTGTGCGCGATTCGACTTCTCAACGGAGCGGGAATGCGCCCTTGACGGGTGTACGGTAGGGGAACAAACCCGGAATTTGACCAAGGCTTGAAGGCCTTCCCCGGCTGCCCGATTTTTGCACGCATCCCAAGGAGCCCCGATCCCAAGCAAAGATGGATAGACTGCCCTCTAAGGCGAGGCATGTGTCACACGGCATAACCCATCATCGGACAAGTGTCCGGCTTCGGGATTTGAACCAAGGCTGCCGACCAAAAGGGATAAGCATGGGCTGCTGCACCGCTGCGTTAATAGCCACATTCAAAGCTGATGCGAGGTTTCACTGCTCCGGCTACTAGCAAGCCTGCCGACTTGAAGAATTACCCGGCACTCCGCCACGTAGCTGTCCAGTTTCCGGGAAGACCATGCTTGCGGGTACGGCCCGATCCGACAAAAGGTCGGCATTTGCGGCTCTTTCGCCGCTTACGTCGGCTCATGTTTGGCGGGACTCTGTGCCCATTAATGTAACGGGTGGGACTCGGGCTATAAAAGCCCATCCGAAATTCATTGTAAAGGGTGGAAGGGGAATGTTTGTTAGGGAACTACGTGCTTATTGTAGCTGTGCTTACGCTTATGAATACAATCTGTATGCACGGTTACATTCTACTATCTTTATTCTTTTATCTTTGTCTTTCATTATATGCCTTAGGCCCACATGTGTCATTGCTCGTTAATTCACTTTGGCATTTGGCGATCGGGTTCCTCTAGCATTGCTTGCTTAAAGCACCTTCCGTACTTCATTATTTAAAGCATTCATTATAAATTTGGTAGCAGTTCCATCGGTTGTGTGTGACGTTGCTGGCCCGTATCTGGTGATTGATGCGATCCCCTGCTGTTAGTTCCTTGTAGGGAATGTTTGCTAGGGAGCCATTGAAGCTGTGCGGTTAAACTCTCTACCTAACACATATACCTGGCTCTGGCATCTCTAGGTTTACTTTCTACCCCTGTCAGTGTATGTATCTGGTGATTGATACGATCCCTACTTGTTAGTTCCTTGTAGGGAATGTTTGCTAGGGAGCTATTGAAGGCTGTGCATACGGCTGCTGGTGTATCGGAAGTACGCCTAGGTTTTGCAATTCCTTGTCATGCTCTGTGTTTGTATGCGGTAAGTAGCGGTGATTGGTGTGTTCCCGTCTTGTTAGTTCCCCCCCACCAACCTTTGGACATATTTGTATCTCTTTCCGTACATTTGTCTCTTTCCGTTCCTTTATTTCTTTCTGTTCCCTTTAGCTTAAATCAAGCCCCCAAAAAGGAGCCGGCCTTCTCCGGAGATTGGCTCGGAAGGCATCTCTTCCTTCCGGCCTTTCATCTTCGGTGGGCGAATCTGGGCGCATTAACCAAAAATCCTTTCCTCGTGGCGGATTCGTAACCAACAGTTTCTGGCACGCCCGGTGGGACGCTTGTCCCACGATTTAAAGAAAGAGTACCCATCCAGTTTCCACCTAGCGCAACAGTTTCTCTGCCACGCTCGGCGGAACACGGGTCCCACATCTGACGAGAGATTTTCTGATCAGTTTCCACCTGGCGCTGACAGTTCCCGAGCTCTTGGTGAGACAAGGAAGTTTCTCACCCCCGACAGAATCGAAGCACCGGTGTTCGCTTCATTGCTGTTCCAAATCTGAACAACTGGCGACTCTGCACGAACAAATCCTCTGAGTCTAGAAGACCGGTCCGGTCACCTTCATGCACACGAGAAGGTGGCGAACAAGAAATCCGAGAAGCCCGCATGAGTTCTACGAACTAGACATCCACGCTCGAGGCGAGATACCCAGTGGGCTGATCCGCGAGCTCATTTCGACGAAGCCGAGGTGAGATTCAAGAAGAGGCGAGGCGAGGTCGGAAGAGCCGAGTACGAAGTAGAAGAGGCCGAGGAAGAGGAAAATCTTGTATCCTCGGAAAGTACCGATACCGAGTACACAACCGACGGCGGAGAAGAAGAAGAAATGGGCTGATCAACGGCCGAATGACGATGATCTCTTCCCGGCGGTGGACTCTACGAGGGCCTTTGGCCACGATCGGTCGGCAAGGCTGTGCCCCCTGCTTGCTTTAAAGTCTATTCCCACATACGACGGCTACGGTAAGACGGCGTACGAGCACATCCGGGACATCCTTGCCCTGGCCGCATGCTGCATACCATCACCGATGAAAGTGTGAAGACCCGTCTCGCGGCCCTTTCCACGAGGGGAAAGCTTCTCTCTTGGTGGAGATCGGCGCCGAGAGGGATCCATCACCTGGTTGGCCCGGCTTGCCGGGAGGCTCGTAAAAGGATGCAACGAGTCCGCTGATCCTACCTCTCTCTTGCATCGGTTCCAAGCAATCCGGAGGCATCCTCAAGAGGAGGTGTCCGATTTTAACATTAGGTTTGCGAGATCCTGGAAACGGGTACCTCGCGAACTTCGGCCTTCGGCCGGCATGGCTGCTCACTACTATCGAGGTCCTTCAACTCGGACATATGCACTCTTGCTGAAGATCGCCCGAATTGACGAGTTCCACTGCCTTTGTACGAAGGCTGCCCGGCAAGCTGAAGGCGACATTATCTCCATCGGCGGGCTTCCGTCCAGAGTGCGGGAGCCGATTCATCCCGACTTTCCAAGATCGCGGTATCCTTACGCCTACGGTGGTGTGCCGTCTACTTCGGGGCAGCGGCCCCGGCCCGCGGTGGAATCCGGCGCCGGTCGTAACTCAATACGGCCCGCCTCAGTTGCATTACCCTCATCCGCCTCCTCCCGCTCCGCATTTTCCGGCGCTTCCTGCTCCCCCGCAGTATGCGTCTTATTCTAACCCTCCTCCATTGGCCGCTTTGCCTCCACCGGCACAGTTGCCGCCTCCCGACAGCGAACACGATTCTACAAGAAGTGCGGGCTTTGGCCTCCGGATATCATGCCATGTCCAATGACATGACAGCTATGAAAAAGAAGGAGGCCCAAATGGACTTTGCTCCTAGAAGGCCGTATGCGCCGCCGGCATTGACAAAAGATAAAGCCCCGAGAAAACCAACCGCGAGAGGCGTCCGCCTCCGAGAAATCTTGCTATAGATGACCCACCTGGTCCTCCCGACCGAGTCAGCGGTGCACTACTTGCAATGACCCGCATTCGGAGGAAGACTGCACTTTGCACCAGCACTACATCCATACCTTGGCCGGCGGCACTATAGAAGATGATGAGTCTGTACATGATCTTGGACGGTGAGGCCAATTTTGCCTGCCCGAGAAGAGAACCCGGTGACGCCCGCCAAGGAAGAAAAGAAAGGCTGCGGACACGGCTAAACCTTTGCGGGTATACACGAGAAGAGAAAGACCGCGGCCCAATGGGCTGCCACCGTACTAGCGGGCTGTGGCCTTACACGGCCCAGGAGAAGGCATCCAAAGATAAAGCTCCCGCTAAACCTTCTCCGAGCCAAAGACCGCTGCTGTTCCGGCTAAGCCTCCGACAAAGGCCCCAACTCCCGCTAAGCTCCCTGTACTTCAGCCCCCGGCCGAAACCAAAGAACAAGCCCGGGGAGAAGGCTGAAGTACCCGTCTCGACCAAGAGACGGCGAGTTGAGGCCACCCAACGATGCCGGACCAAGTATGAACCGGCTAAACCGGCGAGAAGGAGCTAGTACCTCGGGCTACGGCATTGTAGACGAGTTAAAGAAGACTCTGCCGGAATCGGCATGTACGATGCCCTTACGCTTCCGAGGCCGGGTAGATCTGCTTTGCAAGAATCACTAAAAAACATGAAGAACGGCAAGCGGATGCGGCTGCTGTCCTGGTTCAACCTTTGACGAGTCTCCACCACCTGGGAAGAGCAGGACCGCCACCCTTTTATACTGTCTTTGCGGATGCAAGGGCACATAGTTCTCAAGCTTGCATGGTGGATTACGGTGCTTCCTCGGCTGTGATGCCGAAGGCCGTCTGCGATGAGATCGGGATGGAATACACGCGGAGCAGCCAAGGTGTCCTTGCAATTAGACGGCACCCCTGTCAAGACGGTTGGTGTCATAAAGGACATCCCTATCCGGCTGCACAAAGCTCTCGACATTGTGGTCATCCAAGAGGTCGTGATTGTTGACCTGGAGCCTTACTTCGGCATGTGTCTCTCTCGGGAGTTCACTGCGAAGTTGGGCGGGTAACTGTCTCTAGACTACTCGCACATGGAAGTGCCCTTCAAAGGAAGGAGGCTGAAAATTTTCAATGAGAAGCCTTCCCCTTTTCTAGTAGACAAGATACCCGGCGGAGAGATGGGCTGCATGGTCCGGTTGTCGGAAGAAGAAGCGGTGACGATAGAGCGGCCGAGCAAGCTCTCGAAGTGCTACGGCTAGAAGACGAGTTCTCGTTGCGGGATTTTAATGCCGTAATCGGGACGGACGAGGCTGTTATTCCATTAAGCGGCCCGAGGAGCTTGACGTGTCCGTTGCGAAGGAGGTAGGACCTGCACCCGAAGAGCTGTGGAAGCTTTTCTTTGACGGCGCCCGTTGCAAGAATGGCGCCGGTGCAGGGGTCCTCCTGGTTTCTCCAACCGGAGTCCAGAGGGACTATGCCTACAGGCTGGCACGGAGCTGTACTAACAATTCGGCGGAATACGAAGCCCCTGTGCTTGGGTGCGAAAGGCGGAAAGGCTCGGAATCAAGCATCTCCAAATTTTCGGAGATTCGAGTTAGTGTGTCATCAAGTTACGAATAAATGCGCGTCTAAGCATCACTATCTTAGAGCGTACCGCAATCGGGTCTGGGACCCGATGGAATCGTTTGACTCATTGAACGTTAAGGCAATATCGCGTGAGAGAAACAAGCACGCGGATATTCGAGCGTCCGTTGGAGCCAGGTGCGTTCAGGTGAAGACGTCGTCCGAAGCGAAGCCGGTCCGCACCATTTACGGGCCTTACGTGCTCGATAGGGATACCTACGCGGGTATTCAGGTGTGACGAGGAGATCGTCACATTCCTGGTTAACGAAGTGTGTGTAATCGAAGGTAGAGACCACGATGACGAGCAATATGAGGGGTTGATACGATTCACGGAATAATCACGTCCCAAAAGGACTGATTACATTAGAAAGTCTCTTTGATCGGAATGACGAGCAATATCCCACGGGATCAAAGTAGACCCGAGGCGGTATGCTTGACACTGGAGCTCGAACTCGATAAAACCATCAAGGTCGGAGCAGGTGCACGTCGGAGGAGCGGGTGCGGATTAGATCATCTGTGCCGGGGAGTTCCCCGACATCGTGGCCTGGTGCTACGAAGATTTGAGGGGTATGACGGATCTGTCATCCGACGCATACCATCGAGCTAGAGGATGGCGCCAAGCCGTTCCGACAAAAGCAAAGGGCCGTAAATCCAAAGGTTGAGGCCATGATGAAGACCGAGCTCTTGAAGATCTTTGGAGGCCAAGATCATCTACCCCATCAAACATTCATCCTGGGTCGCGAATACGGGTGCCCGTGAGGAAAAAGAATGGCGACATACGTCTACGTGTCGACTTCGAAACCTAAATCGGGCTTCCCTCAGGGACCACTATCCGCTTCCCCAAATCGACCAAATTTTGCATATCGTTGCTGGAGCCCAGAGATTTTCACTTTTAGATGGATTTTCCGGCTACAACCAGATTTGGGTTAAAGACGAAGACCAGCATAAGACGGCGTTTACCACGAAGTGGGGGACGTTCGCCTATCAGCGCATGCCGTTTGGCTTATCCAATGCTGGTGCCACGTTCCAAAGGGCCATGGACCTGGCCTTCAGAGAGCTGCTCAACAAGATTATTGTCATCTATCTTGATGACATGGCTATTTTCTCTCACCGACGAGAAGATCATGTTTCGCACTGCGGCGGATATTTGAAAGTTGTCGAGAATTCGGCATCTCTATAAACCCGAAGAAGACTGTCTTCGCGGTAAAGGAAGGAAAGCTGCTTTGGGACATGTCATCTCCGAGGAAGGCCTCGCCATTGACCACTGACGGAGCACAAGCCCTCGTTCGCTTGCAGCCCCACTCGATAAAAAGGTCTGCGGTCCTTCTTCGGTCGGATTAACTTCGTGCGGAAGTTCATTCCGGACTTCGCACGGGTGATCAAGCCTATGGCCGAGCTGTTGAAGAAAGATACACCTTACGAATGGGCTGATGAGAGAGAGCAAGCTTTCGAGGAAATCAAGGCTCGAGTTGCGCAAGCTCCGGTGTTGACAAACCCGGACTACTCCAAGGACTTCATCACGTATGCGGTGGGAGAACCCGAAAGTTACGGCTGCAGTCCGACTCGGAAGGGAGACGACGGTGAGGAGCGCCCCATTGCGTTCCTAAGCCAAGTGATTACGCCACACGAAGAGAAGTACAATTTTATAGAGCGGCGAGGTCCATGCGGTCATGAAGTCCCTTCGAAAGCTCGGGCACTTTGTCTCCCAAAGTAAGACCACTTGTCTTTGTGATTCACCCCGATGTTCGCAGTTTCATCTTGCAAGGGGAACCGGGTCACAAGAGAGCGGGATGGATTGCCAAGATCCGGGAGTTTGACATCGAAGTACGGCCCACCAAGCTTATCGGAGGCCGAGCCTTGTGTCGGGGAATTGGCCCGAAGCGCCGTAGCCGGCATCTCCGCATGTAAGTGGGAGGACACGGCGACACGCGTCTACCTAGCCAACTCCTTATCGGAGGGGAGTGATTGGACAAATGAGCTGGTGAGATACTTCTCACCGGAAGATGTCTGATCACTGAACGCCTCACAACGAAGGAGATTTCGGCTAGGTGCACTTAAGGTACACTCTTCGCCCCGAGGGGCTTTACTTCAAAAACATTGACGGCATTCTGTTGCGGTGCGTCATAAAATCTGACCAGCCTAGGATCCTCGGAGACTTTCATTACGGGATGCACGGGGGTCACCATTCTTCAAGGCCAACGGCCTTAAAAATAATAAGGGCTGGATACTATTGGCCCACTGCGTTCGCGAGACGCGTATGCGGTCCGTGCCAAGTGTGATCAATGCCGAGGTATCCTGGCCGAAGCGAGAAAAGCACCCCTGCCCCTTCAATCGATTCAAGCCGAAGCTCCGTTCCGGCAATGGGAGTCTGGACTTCATTGGGGTGATTTCTCCTAACTCCTCCGCCGGCCACAAGTTTATTCTCACAGCTACTGACTATTTCACACGGTGGACGGAGGCGATCCCGACCAAGAACGCCGACCAAGAAACGGTCATCAGGTTCATTGAGAGCATGATTACCCGCTTCGGGGTTCCAGAGTCGATTGTGACAGACAACGGTCCGGGATTTGTAGGCGCTGTACTCACGGAGTACACCAGCGGCCTTGGCATCTATCACAAGATGTCTTCTAATTACTACCCGCGAGGGAATGGCCTTGCCGAGTCTACTAACAAGAACCTCCTGAAAATTCTCCGGAGGACCATTGAAAAAAATAAGCGGACTTGGCACTTGCTCCTGAACCGGGCGCTATGGGCGGACAAAGTTGCGTTCAAGAAATCCCTCAAGACGTCCCCCTATGCGCTCGTCTATGGCAAGCAAGCTGTTATGCCATCACACATTGAAATCCCCGCACTGTGGATGATTGACGAAGACGGGAGCAGCGGAGACCCGGTAGACGACGGGTTGTGCCAACTCCTGCGGTTGGAAGAAGACGAGAGAAAGTGCATACCGAGGCCTTCGCCGATCACATTGCAGC
This sequence comes from Wollemia nobilis, assembly GCA_028583015.1. Classification (NCBI taxonomy): domain Eukaryota; kingdom Viridiplantae; phylum Streptophyta; class Pinopsida; order Araucariales; family Araucariaceae; genus Wollemia; species Wollemia nobilis. The sequence continues at coordinate 533,905 of JAQPPZ010004602.1, read as the reverse complement.
CACTAAAGGCTGGTTTGCCAAAGGCACCATTGCCCGAGTTTTCGAAGTCGGGGACACAGTGCTTGAAGTGGGACTCATACAAGGCAAAACCGGGTAATCATGGAAAATTTGATGCTCTGCGGGAGGGCCCTTATCGGATTGCCGGGTGAATCGGTTCAATGCCTACATACTTTCGGATATGGAGGGTCGGCTCCTCCCCATCCCCGTCCAACGGGTTCCACTTGAAGCTTTATCGTTGTTGAAGGCGCCGAGTGGCCCTTCCACTGTAAAAATTTTGCCTTGTGTTTTTATTTTTCCCCGCATGTATAGTTTCCGGTTTTAGCATTCGGTTTATTTTTCCTTCTTTGAGCTTAAATGCGGCATGGGAGAGAAAGACGGACTTCGCAACGAAGTCTATCGTTGCCCGCGGGGAGGGCGAAGTTCGGCTATGCGAGAAAAAGAAAGGAGAAAAAAGAGCGAGAAATCGACTAAGTGTTGACCGAAGTCCGACTTCGCGGCGACGCGGACTTCGACCCGGCCGAGTTGCGAAGTTTGTCCGGAAAAGCTGAAGCGGACTAAAGTTCGCCTTTGCGCAACCCTTCGTGCGAAGTACGCACTACGCGCAAAGTTTGTGCGAAGTACGAACTTCGCACCGAAGTCCGACCGGCCGGCGCCGTGCGAAGTGCGCGCTGCGCTCACCACTTGGGCGAAGTGCGAACTTCGCGCGAGGTTCGCACTTCGCATCAAGTTTCGGCCGAAGTCCGAACAAAGCGGCTCGAGCGCCCGTGCGAAGTCCATCTAAAGATCAAAGGCGACAAAGACCCGGATCGCGCCCAAACCTTGGGCGCGGCTAAACGAGAGGTAGAACGGTTCAAGCACGCGCTTCGCGCGAAGTTCGATACTCGCCCGATTTTGGTGCGAAGTTCGTACTCGCCCGAAGTCGAGCGAAGTCCGACTCGCCCGGCGAGGTCGGGCCGTGCCCAACTCCGGGCGAAGTCCGGCTGCGCCTAGTTTTCCGGGCCAATATTGGGACGCGGTTTAAAGAATAATAAAAAAAAAAAAAATTCAAAAACCCCAATCTGGGCCCAAGGCGCGTTTGCACTTGTTTTAATGTGGGTTTCCGCACCGAAGGTTTTGTCTTGATCAGCGTGCCCAAGTGGTGGCGGCAACGTCGGCCATGGTGCGGTCCCCAACGCCGAGTTAATGATTGCGCGTTTTCAAGCGAAACGCAACTAAAAAAGCAAGGCACGGCTGCCGGGGCGCGTCTTTTCCTAAACGTTCTTCTGCGCGGCCACCAAGGGTTTTAACTCGGCCGACCTACCCCTCTGCGTTGCATTAATGGCGCTGTTTTTATCTAGAAAAGGGGGTGAGAATCATGCCAACATTCCAGTTGCGAGAGATTATTCCTCGGACGGTGCTAATTATTCTTCGATAGCGAAATTTGTTGCGAGACGGCTGAACTGTCATTATTGCTGACTCGGAGAGATGGACAAGGGAAAAATGCACGTGTCAGCGCAGTCCAGCGGAAGCAGCGAACCAGGGGATTTGCCGCGGCCGGGAGTTTTCAAAGGCGATCCTCCGCCGGAGAAAAAGTCAAAGGCCCGGACGAAGAAGGTACGGCGTGGGCAATCCCCACCACCTCCGGTGAATTACACGCGAGGATATGTGGACGGCTCGTTTTCCATGAGCCTAACTCAGGTGAGAGCGAATGTGGAGAGGCTGGGGCGACAAGGTTTCGCCCTCCCATCATTTTGGAGCGGCGTACAAATCAAACCTCTTGATTCATGTGCCCTCCTGTCCACCAATGCCGGAGGTGATAGACTTAATTGTCGGACACTATAAACCGGCTTCCGGCAAATCTGCGGTTCCGGCGGCAAACCCTTGTTCGCACTTGCGCGAGGAGACTGTGCAGCCAGCTTTCGCCCCAGGGCTGGAGTACGACTCCGGCACCATCCTCAGAAAAATCAATTTGGGCGAACAAGCGGGACGTTTCACGCACACCAAGCGAATGAGGGATTTCCTCAATTCAGAGCTGAGCGCCCCGCTTCCGGCCGGACAATGGCCGACTGGCCCCATGCCTTTGGTAAAATTTCCGAGCAAGTATCTATATACCATCTTGGCATGGATCCTCGAGCTGCGACTCCGATGGTTGGTACACCCGTACCAGCTGGCGCTGGCAGAATGCCTCCTGTGTGGAGAATCTTACGAACCAGCGGCGCAGCGGAGCGGAAAACGCCCCATCTCTTTCGACTGGGCAGACTGGCTGGCTTACGCCATTCATTCCAGTCTGCTGAAGATCCAGAAGCGCCAGTCAACCAATTTTCGTTTCAGTTCCGTTCTGGTCTGGCTTTGTTTGTACCATCTGCACCCCCAAATGCCGATCCTGAACCTGAAGAAGGTTAACGAGAAGGGAGAACCCCAACCCGTCTATAGCCGGACGGATGACTTATACCGGAAAGGGTCCTACTACAAGTTCAACTTCAACTTTCTGGGATTCGTCATGTCAGTCTTCACCGAAAGTGAAATCCCCCTTCCCCGAGAGAAATGACGAGTGCTTTGATAAATCAGAAGCTCGAGGACGTTTTCGGGCTGACGCGAGGGGATTGTGATCGGAATCTACGGATTCAAGGGCAAACCCTATTTGCTGCCCTATTGGTGCTCGAGCATATGTTCGGGATGGAAGTTGCCCGACAGATGGACTATGTGGAAGAAGAGTTTGGCCTAGGGAAGAAAAGAGGACAGATTTTTCAATATCCTCTTTCCTGGGCCAATGTTGAGATTATCGAGGTAGGACAACATGTCTACCTAGAGCAAGCGCTGTCCCGGATTGGCCTGGTTTCTTCTGCCGCGTGCTGGAAGTATGACCCTCATGGGATAAGGGGAAAGTTTGCACATCTGTGCCCCGGGACATAACCGAAGATAGATGCGACGTGGTCCATGTGGACCTTGATTGGGAGATTGAATTAATGGAAGCTTCTCCCCCTTGGCGGGATTTCTCTTTGCGAGGAGGTGACATATGACCCCAAGAGAAACCGGGACCATCACTTCTCATCTCCGGGGTTCAAAAAATTTCTGTCCAAGATTGCGAGGCCTTAAGCTGGTCTAAAGAAAAGATTATTGAATCTTTGGAAAATGAGATGCCGCACGCGACACGATAAATCCACAAGGAGAAACCTGGCCGTAGATGACGACTTCTCGGTTCTCTATGACCGGCATCATGACGGTGGCGGCCGTTCGCATATCAAGGTTACGTTCCCAGAGGCCCCTTTGAGGATTATAAAAGTGGGTCTCCTCCCAAACGAGTTGTACACTTCGGCAAGCTGCCGGCGCCGGCCCGGCAAGTACCCGAGCCGATCCAATGCGGTTCGTGGCTCCTAAGGCGGCGCACGAAAAGGCGAAAAAGTTAGCCGAGGCGGCGCCGAGAGCACTTCCTCGAGCAAGAAAAGCACCGGCACCGCCGGAAGCGCGAGACCGGTTGCGGCGGACCTTACGCAAGTCAAACCCCGGTACAAGTTTACCGTGGGAGCATCGGCGCCTGCTTGCACACCGCCGTCTCCTTCCCCCGATCCGACGGTTGTTCCCGGAAGAAAAGAAGCGGAGGAGAGTTGAGAAAATCGGGCGACCCTAGCACGATAGTGCGGCGACCGGTCGCGAGCCGCGGCCGCGTCCTGCCGCCGCGAGAGGCGGTTCCTTTGGGCGAGTCCCAAGCCGGCCGCCGAGACAATAAGAGAAGACATTCACCCGGCATCGGCTCGGGCGGAGCCCGCGGGTACGTTTGCTGTCCACTGTCTCTCTAGTCTCACCCAGTTCTACTTCCACTCGGTCCCCCGCTCAATCCGGGCGAGCCATGACCACATCCTCCTCCCCGTCTCCGCGTCCTTCTAGCGGTCCCCATTCTTTCGACCGGTTGCTCGGAACCCTAACGTCTCTCTTTCTCCGAGCACAACTCCAAACCCTTCGCCCGAGGTTAGTGTTGAGGCTGTCCATTCACCATCACATCCTCCGCCTCAGCCGCTTCAAACCCTCACAGTGTCAGCCTCTCCCATTTCCGTTTCCCGGTCGCCCCCACAAGCGACCGATTCTTCCAAGGTGCTGTCCGGTTCCTCCCGATCCCATCCCCGCGGGAGAGACGTCTCGGCGGATCCCTAAGGTCGGGGGAACCAGATTTTATGGACGACCTCCGGAACTCGGATGACTTGCCCACGGCAGCGAGAGCCGTAGAGTATTACTGTCTCTTTCCGCCAAGACATGAAGCGGAGGAGACATGAAGAGATAGCCGCCCCGGCAAAACGCGCAAAGTATGATTTCGGAAGGAGAGTGATTACAACGGAGAAAATAATCCCAATAGTGAAGAAGCCTCTCCGAGAAATGACTAAGGCGGACTACGTGCTCCAGACAAAGGAGAAAAGCTTTGACGACATTGATAAACAGTATGAGATTCAGACGATCATGCGCAAAGCTGACAATCTCTTTGTCAAGAGTGCGGAGGAGCGGGGAAGAACTTTTTGCGTTGCGGGACAAAGTAAGGCAACTTGAAGAGGACCTATCTAGGTCCATTGAGCAGGCTGAGACGGCGCGGCGAGAAGCGAGATGAATTCAAAGCCCGGCTAGCCGCTTCTCGGCAACGAGCCGCAACCGAAAGAAAGCGGCCTCGGAGCAGATTTCTCGGCTCCGGGGAGTCTTTGAAGCGAGGCACGATCGCGGCTTGCAGAAAAAACATCTCAAGCGGTTGTCTTTTCAAAGACAAAAGTTAAGGAAATGAGGGCTGGTTTGTTGAGGGAATGCAAGCCCCATACCTTTAAGGCGATGGCAGTCCTGGACTTCGCATCCGGGATTCAAGAAGTTTACGCCGGGAAAGCTTGTGGTAGAGGAGGCCGAGCGCCGAGGGCAAAGCAATGGCTGGACACGGCGATAAACCTTCGGGGAGCGCGAGCGCGACGGCGTCCTTTTCCCCCGTGTCCTCATTCGGCTGCAGAATGGGCAGGTGCAAGGGTGACCTTGCACAAATATTTTAGAAAAGTTGAAGAGGTGAGAGTGGCCGGACGAATGCTTGATGCATTCGGGCATGAAAAAGATATCATGTCGGCCCCCTTTCACGCTCTTACGGAACTTGGGTGTCCGAGGTTTTGTTGAGAATGGCGAGCTCCTTACCCTAGATCGGGTAAAGAAGAATTGGCGAGTCCTTTGAAGCGGATCTGACTGAAATTGATAGGCTGGACGAGCCAATTCAAGACGGTCGAGTCACTCGGATGGTGTCCGGATATTCCGGGGATCCGCTCCTATTTTCGGGAGTTAGAGAAAAGATACCTCACCATCGAACTGCACGCGGTCGCTGCTTTTCACGGAGCATTAGAAGACATAGCCGACCGCAAGCCATTCGAAGCGGAAGCACGGCGCTCGGCCAAGAGGCGTACACTCGCATGTGCGAGGCGGAAGCGAGGAAATGGAGACCTTTCGGAAGGAGATGCGATGAGGCGGCGACAAAGATGAATACGAAGAACGGTTGCCGCAAGGAGAACGATTAGAGCGAGAAAAAGGCGGGGGAGGCAAGTTCCTCTGCACCCAAAGGATGAAGGCATGGATTCTTTGCGCCGAGGCGAGCTCGACACCCCGCGAGCCGCCGGAAATGTTGTCACATTTTTGCACGGGGTGCAATGTCTTCAATGTTGTTTTGTAACGGTCTTTGCTCTTCTTTTCCTCCTTCCGTTTTTCTCGCTTCTCTCCCTTTCCTTTTCTTTCCCATTCTCTTTCTCTCCCCCCTTTTTTCCATGGAGTTCCCCGAGTTGATTTTCCGGCTTTCCGGCGGGTCTATACGAAATTGGCTAAGTGCGGGTGCGAAGTTCGCACTTCGCCCAGTTTTGGTGCGAAGTTCGCACTTCGCCCAGTTTTGGTGCGAAGTGCGCACTTCGCCCAGTTTTGGTGCGAAGTGCGCACTTCGCCCAGTTTTGGTGCGAAGTTCGTACTTCGCCCCACCTCCTGGGCGCACCTTGCACTGGCAGACTGACAGGTCAATGCAGAAAAAAGGTAAAATGCCGGAGCAGGTCCATATGGCGGCAGACACCAGTGTTCGCACGTGCGCGATTCGACTTCTCAACGGAGCGGGAATGCGCCCTTGACGGGTGTACGGTAGGGGAACAAACCCGGAATTTGACCAAGGCTTGAAGGCCTTCCCCGGCTGCTGCGATTTTTGCACGCATCCCAAGGAGTCCTGATCCCAAGCAAAGATGTATAGACTGCCCTCTAAGGCAGGCATGTGTCACACAGCATAACCCATCATCAGACAAGTGTCCAGCTTCGGGATTTGAACCAAGGCTTGCCGACCAAAAGGGATAAGCATGGGCTGCATGCACCGCTGCGTTAATAGCCACATTCAAAGCTGATGCGAGGTTTCACTGCTCCGGCTACTAGCAAGCTCTGCCGACTTGAAGAATTACCCGGCACTCCGCCACGTAGCTGTCCGGTTTCCGGGAAGACCATCTTGCGGGTACGGCCCGATCCGACAAAAGGTCGGCATTTGCGGCTCTTTCGCCGCTTACGTCGGCTCATGTTTGGCGGGACTCTGTGCCCATTAATGTAACGGGTGGGACTCGGGCTATAAAAGCCCATCCGAAATTCATTGTAAAGGGTGGAAGGGGAATGTTTGTTAGGGAACTACGTGCTTATTGTAACTGTACTACCTTATGAATACAATCTGTATGCACGGTTACAGTTCTACTATCTTTATTCTTTTATCTTTGTCTTTCATTATATGCCTTAGGCCCACTTGTGTCGTTGCTCGTTAATTCACTTTGGCATTTGGCGATCGGGTTCCTCTAGCATTGCTTGCTTAAAGCACCTTCCGTACTTCATTATTTAAAGCATTCATTATAAATTTGGTAGCAGTTCCATCGGTTGTGTGTGACGTTGCTGGCCCGTATCACGGTGATTGATGCGATCCCTAGCTGTTAGTTCCTTGTAGGGAATGTTTGCTAGGGAGCCATTGAGGCTGTGCGGTTAAACTCTCTACCTAACACATATACACGCTCCGGCATCTCTAGGTTTACTTTCTACCCCTGTCGGTGTATGTATACGGTGATTGATACGATCCCTACTTGTTAGTTCCTTGTAGGGAATGTTTGCTAGGGAGCTATTGAAGGCTGTGCATACGGCTGCTGGTGTATCGGAAGTACGCCTAGGTTTTGCGGTTCCTTGTCATGCTCTGTGTTTGTATGCGGTAAGTAGCGGTGATTGGTGTGTTCCCGTGCTTGTTAGTTCCCCCCACCAACCTTTGGACATATTTGTATCTCTTTCCGTACATTTGTCTCTTTCCGTTCCTTTATTTCTTTCTGTTCCCTTTAGCTTAAATCAAGCCCCCCAAAAAGGAGCCGGCCTTCTCCGGAGATTGGCTCGGAAGGCATCTCTTCCTTCCGGCCTTTCATGCTGGTGGGCGAATCTGGGCGCATTAACCAAAAATCCTTTCCTCATGGCAGATTCGTAACCAACAGATACTTTGTTGGCCTCACAAGTTTGAGCCCAAACAAATCATACTCTTTGGCTCATTGTCAGTGTATTTTGAATAGTTCAGGCATTTTGAACCTAAATAACTATGTGTTACATCCAACAAGCCTGTTATGTTCATTCTAAGGCCTTGACGACTAAAATGCTAAGTAAAAAGGGTGCCCACATGCTGGTATAATGTGATAGTCTTGTTGTCCAATCAAGAAAAGTAAAACATAATGAATATTGCTTAAATCTATCTAGGTTGAAGCTCTTAAAATGCCTGAAGCATTGCAAAACAAACTAACATCCAAAAAAAATCAGGAGCCATTATCATCCAAAAAAAATCAGGAGCCATTATCATCCAAAAAAAAACAGGAGCTATTATCAATACAACCAGGCAGAATATGGTGACATGCTGGCGAGCTTTCCCATGTATTTTCAACAACAACAACAAACAATACTTGCTAATGGAGTTGAGAGAGGATTTTGACGAGGGAAATAGCTAAAATATCTTTTATGGTGCAAGTTCTGGGTAACTCAGAAAGAACAAATTATTTTCCAGAAAGGCAGAATATTTATTCAGAAAGAAAAATTTGATTCCACCTAATCCAATCATAAATCCTATAATCAATCGAAATTCACAAGCATTTCTTCCACATTGCATTTTATGGATAATAAAATTAGGGATAATATATGAAAATGAGCATTTCCAAGTTACAACTAGAAACTGTGAATCTAGTGTCAAGAAGCACATTATGTAACTATTTATTTCTTCCCTTTTGAAGGTGGAAAATAAATAATGGTGCATGGATCCATAAATAAAATACAAACATGACTGAATCAAAGATACAAAATATAATATTTAATACATCTTTACAAGTTTAAAAATTAAATTTAAACAAAAACAATAAGACTAATCTGGAAGAACATGACAGCAATCAAACTCTTTAGAGGAAGAGCAGCATCAAAGATGTGCAGCCAAAACAAATGTTCATCTCTATATGTAATTGTATTTCTTTGTGTTAAACAGAGAAATTTTTTGCAGCATCTACTGCACAGAATTAAATGGAGACAGATATGTAATTCAATTTTGAGCTCACTATCATTTTAGTTTCAAATGAGTCAAATTTAAAACCGGCAAAATCTATCTCCCCGTTTCTACTACATTGTTTAAAATTGGACAAGTCTAAGTTTGCACCAGAGTAAAAGAAACAAAGAAGCTTCCACGAGATTCTAGGCTATCCAATCCTCTCTCTGAGGACAGAGGGAAAAAGATATCTGAAAAATGCTCAAGAAGAGCAGTCAGAGGCCACTTTGCACAGGAGTTAGCCTTGGAAGACAACCGTCTGATAATGAAGCCTAAGCACAAAGCTTTGAGAACACTAAACTTGCCTCTTATTTTGTTGATAATCAAAGGTATTTATAGGCATTTCCGGGCCCTTACAAGATAAGAATGCATTTAATGGGCTTGTTAGAAGCCCTTACAAGAGAATGGGCATGCCAAATTGCATTGGAAGCCAACTTGCAGGATAAGGCCATATTGAATGGGCCTATCAGATGCAGAGGCTAACGATGAGTATTGGGCTTGACAGATGCCAGAAGCTAATAAAGTAAACCTAATTACATATTAGGTTAATAAAGTAAACCTAAGGCTATTTACAAATATTATATCATTTCATCCTCATCATTGCTTCCCTTTTTGATTTGTAAGAACTTGTTCTTCTTCTCGTGTTTTCTGTGAGGCCTCTACTTTTTGAAGTTCACCAAATTTTCAAGAGCTGGTGTTTGCTCAGTGATATTAAAGGTTGTCACAAATACATTATATTGTCACAAATAATAGGAACAAGTGTCTCGTCAAAGACCTTTTCTCCCAAGGTTGTAGTGATGCTTGTAGTTCAACAACTCTCCTCAAGAAAGATTTGAGTTTTTCTCCATTCTTCATTTTCAAGTAATGAAGTTGACTTTGCAGAAATAGGATTTGATTCTGGTTCCTTGCCTCAAATATTGTCTGAAGTTTCTCCCATGCATCTTTAGTTGTGGTAGAATATTGAATGTATGGTTGTACTTCATCAGCTACTCCAAACATGATGATCAATCATGCTTTTCTATCTGCCTTGTTGAATTTTTTCTGTTCTTCATCTTCTGCATCAAGGCATGTAATGGACCCGTCTACAGCTTCCCATACTTCTTCAAACTCAAGTTGTGTTTTGGGTTTGGTCTTCTAGGCAGCATAATTATTCCCTTGCAATAGTTGGGAATCGAGCAACAAGAACTTTGGTGCACCACTAGCCTTTTTTATCTTTCACAAAATTGGAATTTTTTTCTTCCACTGGATTGGCCTTGAAAAATGCTTTCCAACGAGTATATATAAGCCTATACTGGTAGCTTGAATGATCCCTCAAATTGCAAGAAAAAAGTCTTGTCGAGCAAAATAATAAGTAGAGGGAATATTCTTCCTCTAGGGAATATGCTTTGGTATATTTGGGTGTTTTAAAAATTATTATGCGTGCCTTTCCTTTCTACTTGCAATCAAACAAAGGAAAAAGCAATAATATATTGTCTTTAATAGTCTTCCCACTCTTAATGTGGGATATTAGAAATGCTTTAATCAAACTTCGGCCAAAGACGTTGAAGGCCTTTGTTTCTAAACCTCCACATGTCAATATCTAGTGGCTGTACTTTTCTCCGTCCACTTTTCTTTGTCCATGTGTTAGTATTTGGTTGGTTGGTCATGATTCGAAGCTCAACTCACTGTAAATAATCTTGCGACCTTCTCCTTTAGGATTTTTCCGTTAAGATCAATAATATCCCCTCCTAGTGCTCGTTTAGAGCCAGAGAAGTCTCTTCCGATTCACTTCCACAAAAATCACCAAAAACCATGCCGTCGGTAAAATGCTCGTTTAATCCTTTGAGGTATGTGTTTGCAATGAGACATCCTTGGTTACGTTGGGGAGGCACGAATGGTTTTGGGCACGCACAGGCACCTTCCTTTTATGACTCTTCTGCAACTTACTTCTCGATAGTGCCGTAGACAACATTTTGCTGCTTCTAATCAAGGGAGCTGACAGTGTTAGCAAACGGAGGAGCAACGCCTTCTTTGACCTTGTTGTTGTTGTCGTTGGTGAGAATGTTGATACTTACGACAATCTTGAGATCGATCACTAAATAGAATGATGCAACGTTCCCTGGTTGTTTTGCTTTATTTGTCCAGACTTCTTGACGATGCACGCTTCTGTTGAGATGTCTTGATTTTTCACCCTCTTGTTGATACCAAGTGCTTGTTCTATATAGAACTCTAAGTCGTGTACTATGTTTTGCAAATGGTTGAAACACGGATTGTTCGGGATGTGCCTTGATGTTGGAAATGAACTATTTCTGGTTAAGAAAACTGTTGCTCTGTGCCCGTGTGCCTTATTTGTTTGAACCCTTGTGCGCCTCGTTGGTTTGTTCCCGTGTGTACCTTGTGGGTGATTAGTTTCTGCTCTTTTTGGAACAAAACAAAGGAACATGCAAACCTTGTTGAGGAACGTGTTGAGGGATTCTTTGCTCTCTCGATGGTTTTGCTTTGTAGTCTTGGTACCTCTCTTTGGCTTGCCAATGTTCAGTCTTGATGCCTTGATCACTCTCTTGTATTTGCCAATGTTTGAACCAGATGCTTGATTGCCTTCAATTTGTGTCTTCAAATTTGTATGGCATAAAGAGTTGCCTTTAGCTGATCCTTGGCAGGATTTCTTATCTTGAGATTGCTACTTCTTTTGCTATGGTCTTTGGCAGGATTCTTTTATCTTGAGACCTTTCTTAACAGGGGATGATCTTTTGGTAGGGTTTTTTACCCTGAGACCTTTTTTTCTTCAACAGAGAGCTCTTTGGGGCTTCTTTGTGTCCAAGCTTGAGGAAGAGATTAGTTCTTTTCCTCACTAAGGAATTGAGACATGCTCGATACCGTTGACACTGCTAATGCTTTGATTCTTCAATATAGTGCATTATGAAATGATGGATTGTTAAATACAATGGATGCCCAAATATGGTATAACAAACCATAACTAATCCTGCAACTACCCAGGAATTCTAGTAGACCTTACGTACCATGTGTTGAGTAGTTTTACACCACTTACATTCACATTTTCTTTGATGTAATAATTCCTAATGAATACATAGCAATTAGTGCATTTGCATTTGTGGAATGGAAATCAGAATGTTTAACTCCCAAAGGGTTTGTTGGATAAATCACTTGTAAGGGATTTCAAATCACAATTAGATTGGTGTAAAGTCATCATGAAGTGAAAGACATTACATCACAATGTTCAATCCTGGGTGTATACCTTTTTCCCAACTTGTAATATCATTGCCCCTTTTTGACATTTGTTGAGGCCGTAGGTCTTCCCTTTATTTGCCATGCTTCGTTTCTTTGTTATTTTAATTACAATAATTTTTGTTACCACCTCTAAGGTTAATATTTACATGAAACCTTTATTTATCCAAAAGTAACCAATGATGGGGAGAGTTTTCTGTGAGAAATTTCAAATACCTCAGCAAAGTTCCAAAATATTGCCGGTAGCTACATCATGTGGGTTCTTGAAAAAGGCTGGACCATACCTTTAACACATAAAAGTAGAAGTTATAGGCAAGACCATCTGTGGAGCTGTAAATCCACACCCTGCAATTCTGAACAACAGCCTGTTTATTTTCTTTCCTGTCGGCAGAACCTGGTCATGAGACTTTGGCCTTTTTGAGTTCCTCAAACTGAAATAGAGTGAGATCCTTATTTGAGAAAATCTTATCTTAAAGTGAGAAGAGTTCCTTTTTAGCTTGTAAGGCTTTTAAGCTGTCATGAACTGATTGGAAATGGATGATCAGATAGGAGTTTTCTGTTACCCATGCTTTCTTTAGGGAGATATCTTTCGAGTCTAGAATATCATATATGAACCTATGCTTGACTTAAAGAGGATTGGCAGGTTTAGAAAGAACAGGAACTGTGAAATTCAGTGCTTTAGCTTAGCTGGACATCTTCTTAACAAACTTTGCTTACATGACTGGTTTGACAATGGAAGGTGCCTTATTCCCTTTCACCAATGAACCTAATAATGTCTGTTGTTCTCAATAGTTTTGTATCTAGATACAATATTCAAATCTTGCTTAATTCACAAATACCAAAAAAAGCTAGAGGACTTCTCTCCACACTATCAAGAATAAATGAACAAAAGGAGGACAAAAAGGGAGGACAACAATACGATTGGAGTTTTTCTCCAAGAGGAGAGTGGGAAAGAGAATTACTGTTGGCAATTGAACTCAAAATATGTTGGAATCTGGTGATAAACTGGAACACTATAACTGTTAATTGTTCTTTTTAAAATTGTAGATTTTAACAATTTTCTAAAATAGATCCAGAACTTGAAAACTCTACAGTTGAGCAGAGTTTATCACAGTGAGCTTCCAGTTGTTTTACCACTGCGATTTAGTGTTTATGATCCACTTCAATAAATTGACAACTTTCATATGTGAATTTTAACATTCTAATGACAAGATATCTTGCTTAACCTGGATAAAGTGGATGAACAAAGGAACAATATTGACTTAAATTTAATATACCAATTTAACAGTGAGAAAACCCTCTTGGGTAGAAAAACTCTACAGGAAACAAAGCTAACTGTTTTGCCTTCAATAAATGTGATGTACAAGATACAAGTCAGTCACTATGGGCTCTTCTGAGCTAAAATATCTGTCAACTCATTCCTGAAGTTTGCTACAAAGCTGATACTGCCTGTACGATGCTCAAAACTTGCTGTCCCCCAAAGGAACACTTGCTCTATGGAACACAACATTGTTATAGAGCATCAAATGACTTAAGTCCCAAAATGTAACCAAAGTGCCAACTTGTTCAAATTCAATGCTTCTGGAAGGCCAAGGATCATGCTGGCCAAGTCCCATGGCCATTACAACTGTGCAACTATCCTGCCTCTGTTTCCACATGCAGAATACTTGTTTTGACAACTTTTTCCATGTAATCTACTGGCCTGGACTTTCCTGATTGGGCTACCTTTCTGCCATGTTAAATGCCCTGCCAGCCCATTGAATATAAAATATGCTGCACAGATATCAAATATGCCACATGGTTATTCATCCGGCAGAGTTGCAGGAATTGATTTTCAGGCCAAATTATTTAGTTCTTAGGAGTTTTAATGTCATCCATAGTCTAAAACAATGCCACATATTTCTGTATCAGGCGTCCAGGTATATATTACATACACCACTCATGGTTGCTTTTGTCAATCTTCATCTTTCTAGTTTTCTTGTTTGTCTTGAGGTGTTTTGCAGCTTTACTCAGCATTGCTGTTATTTATTTTGCTTTGGACAGTTCTTTTGATCCATATTCTTCATAAATTATGATGCTGGTTATGTGGTATTTTTATTATCTGATACTGATGCCATGTTTTCTGATTATATGCATGCATCTTTTCATTGGTGTAAGCCATAAGAAATCATGCCTTACAATGATGTATTAGCTCAGTATTATGGATATGATTGACTGTGGTTGAATTCCATGTTTGCTCATGGACATGTGGATTGTAGAAAATGGTTTTATGTCTACTTACCTTATGATGATATACTAAGGGGGATAGTATTATATATGGGACTGACTGTGATGCAGGTCCATGTTGGCCGTAAGGACACTTAACTATTAGAAAATGGTATATGTATATCTGATTATATGCATTTTTCTTTACCCCACAATGGATATGGATGCATGCATGCATATATTTAATTTACTTGTACTGGTACCTACCTCCCTTGGCAACTATGAGGAATTATCACACAATTAAAATATGGTCTGTCCTAATAAATTGGCTTGAGAGAATGAACTCCTTTGAAAATGATGATTTCATCCATAGCAAGGATTCAACAAGTTTTCGTATAATAAGTAGTGGAAAATAGTTAAATAGCAAGTTATTCTCATGGATGTATAATTTATTAATACTCATACCTTGGCAACCATGGGGAACGATTACATAATTAAAATATAGTCTATCCTAATAAATTTGCCTGAGAAAATGAACTTACTCAAAATGCTGATTTCATCTGTAGTGAGGGTTCAACAACATTATCATATAATAAATAGAAGAAAATAGTTAAATAGTAAGGTATCCTGATGGATGTATAATTTATCAGCACTCGTACCTTCCTACCTTGGCATCCATGGGAAATGACCACATAATCAAAATAATCTCTCATATAAAATTAACTTGAGAGAATAAACTTCAATCAAAATGCCGATTTCATCTGTAGTGAGGATTCAAAAACCCTCATATAATAACTAGCAGATAATAATAACTAGCGAGTTATCCTTTTTTGATGAAACTGAGCGTCATTGAAAAGCAGGAATTGGTAATTAATAAGTCAATATTAATGAGGAATATCAGAGAAGCTATGTCATATCAACAAACCCGGTGGTGAAATCTGTGGCAAATGCTTTCCTTATGGATGGAGACTCGGATGACTCACAGTATGCATATCTATCTTCATTGACAAAATGCAGGGTAGCCTGGCATAGTTGACATTTTATATTTAGTACTTTTAGCCTAAGGTGGTTTTCCGAGTTTTGTGGTGGAGGAATGTAAGTTACTCTTCCATTTTTTTTTTTTCAATGAGTTTACACAGGTTTTTATGAGGGGTTCCGATTCCCTTATACTGAATGGGGTTTGAACTTTGGACCTTCTAAAGAGAGGCCAAAGTCCTTACCACTGCAGTAAGCTTGCAACTTACTCTGCCACTTGTTTTTTACTTTGTACTTTTTAATTAAATAAAATCAAGTTTGGTCAAACATGTTTAACTATAGTTACAACTTGATTTTTGCAGGCTCCAAACATTATTATAAAAAAAAAAAAAAAATCAAATTAATGTTATTATAAATCAAACAACAGAATTTACCCTCAAATAATTGCAAAAGGCATTATAAATTACCAATTTTTTCAATTTAGAATAATGTGGTGGTACTCGTTTAATAATTCACTACATAATAATTTAGTTAGATCTATAGCCTTTAAATGTTACCATAACTACAAAAAGTTACAATGTAGAATGAAATTTTCTTATTGCATGTGTCTCTATTATATCATGATTGTATAGAGGTATTACAAACAATTTAGCAATTATGAATGTATTGCTTGGCAAGATTTGAACTTGGATCTCCTCTGTGAAAGTTGAGTAATCTAATCAATTGAACTATTTCCATTTGATCTACTTTGTTCTATTTGTATTTTTGTAAAATGGTGCAATATAGTTTAACTAGATTATACATTATTGTTTTAATTTAATTAGAAGCTTATATAAGTCTCACCATAGCACATCTTTCTATCTGTAAAATGGTGCAATATAGTTTAACTAGATTATACATTATTGTTTTAATTTAATTTGAAGCTTATATAAGTCTCACCATAGCACATCTTTCTATCTGTCAAACAACACGCTAAGGTGGCTAACCTTTTGTGCATGAAATCATTAAATTAGAATATGAACATGAAACAGATGACAGGTTGCAACGTGTGTGTCTAATAAGTAACCATGTCTAACTAAAAGATGCCATTTGCACCGCTCCTTGCCTTGAATGTCAATATTCATGTTTCTTTTTCTTTAAATTGAAAATTTTAAACAAATTTCAAACATTTGTATTCTTTTATACATTAACAACTGGGTTATATCAACAAAACCATCCCATTATAGGAGCTTAAAGACAAACCACAGTTGGCGTCTTCATCTTCTAAATACAAATAGTATATGATATTGTGCAGGTGTTTAGAGCATTTGAGTCCTACCGAAAAACTTTTAAGAAATACTCACCTTCTGCAATGCCAGAAGATAGGAGCAGTGTTCTGCAACAGGTTTGACAATCTTTGGTTTCTTAATTTATTTGGTTAATTCTATCTGAAACTTTTTCGTAGTGTGGATGCATTTTGTATTCATAAAATTGATCAGCACTTTTTTCTTCTTGCTGTCCATTTTTAGGGTGGGATGTATGTGTTCAAAGGCAAGGAATTGTTTTATGCAAGGAAAGATGAACATAGTGGAGACCATGCTCCTCTGGATGATGTCCTAAATGTTTGTTGCACGGTTCCTGTCCTCTAGACCTGGTTGTCACTATGCAAATTGAAATACTACGAATTATGTTGATTTTATGTTGGATATGATATGGCATGTTTATAACTAGCAGTTGCTCCTAAAGGTGTAAAGGAACACAGTTAGGGATGAACAAAAAAAATTATAATAAAATATATTTAATTATCGAATAATTTGATCAATTGGAAGCTTAATATTAAGTTTGTTGACAACATTTATAATTTGATGGATTGCATTTAATCTGATCAATAAAAGTAATAAAAAAATATTAAAAGTATAAAAAAATATATATATTATTTGATGTATAATCCTAAAATTAGGTATGTAGAAGTTATTAAACAACCATTTGTAATATCCATGTCAAATTATACATTGCATTAAAAACAGTTTTACTTGGGTATGGATCAGTAATCAAAGTTTAATATAAGATGTATGAGAATTTTAAAATAAATTCAAAAGATATATGTCTATTATATTTGCAAATATGTTGTTTTGAATATAAAAGATTTATTTGGAATATTACATAATACTAAAGTATGTATTTTTTATTGAGAGGCTAATAAGCAGGCATTATAATATCCTTGTGAAATTATACATAGTATTAAGCAGTCTTATTTGAAGCTTACAAGTTCTTCAAGATTTTACAAGCATAAAAAACAAGGAGCACTACGAAGAAAGCGACGAGCACTTTTCTTCGTCCTTCCTAGTCTTAAGGTAAAGGTTTTTTTTATATCTTGGCATATTGCTAGAAGGAGAAGGGATGGGAGATATGAAGGTCCTTGAGATTCCCTTGACCCAAAAGTGAATGTAAGGCCTTGATGTTCAATGGTCCCAATATCGAGAGTGAGGTCTTGTGATTTATATATCGTCAAAGCCTAGGACATGCAAAGAGGCACCTATCTGCATTTGCCCTGAGCTATGGAAGTGGTGGGGACATGCGTTGGACTTTTGAGATCCCATGAAGGACCAACATAGTTGTTGAATGAAACAACAAAAAAACAAATTTGAAGGTTTTGAGCCAAAGAAATATAATGATCCCTACTTCCCCAAGAGATCCATTGACCAATCATGTAGGTACCCCCAAGTTGGAGCTCAGCATTGCTTGTTGACCAAGGTAGAACAAGGCTTTAGACTGCAATTGTTCCACATTAGGATGAATTCTCACTCTATTCCCATTCTACTTGACAATGCTATGAGCAATCAACACATTTAAAGATTTTAACATTTGCCTATTATGGTGTGAAACCAATTCATTTGTTGCATAAGGATGGGTGGAAGATTTAAAGAGCTTTACTTCTTATGGAGCTAAAAATTCAGCTGTTTGCAACATTAAAAGATTCCAATCTAGAAAGGGCATTTATTATATTGCATAATATGTCATTAAAAACCATTTGCGCAAGGCTAGCATCTTGTTACAACTAAAGATTATAATATGACTATATTATCAAATCTTTCCCACAACATTGTAGCATTAACTTCATTTGCATAGATTGATTTTTCCTTCGTGGGTGAGAATTGACTAAGGTCATTAACAAGAATTATAGAGCAACTTCCAAATACATCTTGTCATTTTCAAGGAATGTTGTAAGTGGTCGTTTATGCCTATTAATAATTTAGGCCATATGAAGCTCATCTCATCAATAAGGATGTATTTAACATGCCTCTCTTCTTGGAAAGTTGCCAATCATTGCCCTTCCAAAGGACCCATGTCTTTTATCGAGATTTTGATAGTTGAATGTATAGTTGGTGCACAAATGGCAAATGTCGTATAAAATTATTTTACATGGAAATTTTCATCACTTGACAAATGCTTTCAATTAAATAGATGATAGACCCTCCTTGAAGCTTTCCTAGTGCAACATCTATGTTGAACTTTGTTGGTAAGAGAATGTGATACATAGCTGCTCCATAAGAGAAAGCAATATGAAAACCTTGGCATGACACATTGGAAAGAATTGATAAGTTGAAGATGTAGCACTTAGGATTAATATCATCAGATCATGTAAGAGAGTGATAAATGCATGGCTGATCAAGGTAACATCCATTGCTCAAAGCAACAACCCTTGGAATGAGTTTTTTTGGATTAAAATAAAAAATTTAAAAAAATTAACATTATACATCTTTTTGTAATCAAACTATGACAAGCAAACTATAAGAAGCTAAAAAACAATTATAAAATATATCCAAGCCATTGAATATGCATTATAGAAGGAGAGAAGATTATAAGAAAGATGAGAATTTGCTTATTATGTTTAGTGCAAAAGCTTTAGAAATATGTTTATCCTCCTTGCACACATAGAAAAATAAAGAAATTAAATGCAAACATATAGTATATGATTGCATGGTGAAGAATTATGTTGTTTTAAATTTAAAAGCATTCAATTTTTCTTGAAAAATAAATAAGGTTTAATAAGCAATATCACAACCAACAATTAAAGAAATTTAACATCAATGTTTTGCAGTCAAACTATAGCAAGCAAAGTATAAGAAGAAAAAAAATTAACAATAATAAAAATCTCCAGTTATAAGTTATATCCAAACCATTGAGTATGTTGTATAGGAGAATATCATAAGAAAGAATAGAGCTTGTATATTATGTTTAATCTAAAATCTTTAGAAAAATGTATATCCTTTTTGTAGTACATGGAAAAACATAATGAAATTAAGTGTAAGCATATAATTTATTCCATGATGAAGAAATTTATTGGTTTTTAAACTTGAAAACAATTTTTTTTCTAAGAAATCAGATGTTATATAATATAAGATGCTATTATTAAAAAAAAGTTTCATTCAAACCAATATATCTCAAACTCTAATAAAACAAAAAAAATGCATAATTTAGATTTGTTAGTGTCTAAAAGCAAAAATGCAAGAGAAACACATATACGACAAATATGACATATCTCTATTTCCACATTGCTCATTGAATATAATGTATATTTTTTGAACAAAAAATGACAAAGAAGATAAGTAGAGAGAAGCATAGGAAAGATACCAAAGTTTGTTTATTATAATAAATGTTTAAAAATTTAAAATATTGATATCCTTCTTATATGTATTGTGAGCAAAAAACATATAAATGACAACAAAAAAATCATCACGCTGAATGTTTCATATAAGGTCCATAACAATAGATTGATATATAATTCACATTAGTTTATGTCAAAATATAAACATACAAGAAAGTACACATATAAAACTATGACAAATATGACATTTTTCTTAGTACACAACTTTGTTTAAAATATACAAACACATCTATAATTATCAAAGCTTAAACAATGATGAATATGACATTTTTTTTAGGACACAATTTTGTTTAAAATATACACACATTTATAATTATCAAAGCTTTATCAAATGGCATTGGCTCAACTAGTTTATTCCTCAACTTTCAAGGAGGAGACCTATGTTCAGATCCTGCCAAGTGATACATGTATAATTGTCGCTTAGTTGTAATACCACTATGTGGTCATGATTTAATACGAATGAGACTCATTCCAATCTATATAATCCATTACTTTTTTATTTCTTTTAATCAAAGAGTTGTAAAAACTTATCTTGCACACAAATGTCACTTAGTAGACTTCAAACTTGTCTTATGCTTGCATGCATACTTAGGCTTGGACACATCAATGTGAATTTATTCCGAGGAAGTGTATGTTTTGGTTCTTATTGAATTACAAGATATATAGTATCTTAAATAAAGTCAAAGCATGGAGATCCACTACCATATTCACATAGGCCATAAATAAAGTGAACATGGTTTTCAACTTGTCCTTTATTTGGCCTTTTGTAAGGTAAGGCTTCCCAAAATGCAAAAAGTCAATCTCAATTTATTGGTGCCAACTGCCCTATTGGTAGTGATATTTTAGAACTTAAAGTTGGTTGTGTCCTTGGACCAACCATTACAATTGTTTGAATATAAAAATTCAAAGGAAAAAGAAAACAAATTTTAGATCATAGAGTTTGTGTTAAACTTGAAAACATCACAATGAATAAGACATACCAATATAGAATAAAACACTATTACAAAAATGAAAGGAAAGATATTAACAAATTTTAAAATGAAAGCTAAGTTTTTTGTTAACATTAATTGTGGTATTTTTAATATTGATAAACATTTTAGCTAACCTAACAAAGAAGGTATTACATCAACATAAAGATACAAAAACAAAATAAAGAAATAGAAAGCATTCATCTTTAAGCAGCTAAACAAAATAAAGAAAGAGAAAGCATTCCTCTTTAAGCAGCTAAACAAAATAAAGAAAGAGAAAGTATTCCTCTTTAAGCAGCTACACAAACTTTGCTTAGGCATAGTATAACCCCCATCTAGGTGTGTATTGGGTGCGCTTTATCTAGGAAAACTCATAAGATATTTACAATTGCAAGGTACCCCAGCTAAGTCAAAATAACAACAAAGTCCGGTGACAGTGGCTTTCGAGGGTTTGAAGCCAAGCGACGACAATGACTTTGGAGGGTTTTTTATTCATAGCTGAGTTAGGCAATGGTGGCTTTGGAGGATTTGAAGCTAGGCGACAACAACTCTAGAGGGTTTTTAATTCACAGCTAAGTTTGATGGTGGTGGATTTTGAGGGTTTGAAGCCAAGTGGCGACAGCTCTGGAGGGTTAAATAATAATGTTACAATAATTGTCAAAGGTGTGTGGATTGGAGGTACAAGGGTTTAATGGAGGAGCAAGAGCTAGAATTTGAATGGTGGCGATCAGGGTGGGAAAGGGTGGGAGTGGGAGACTTTGAATTTGGTTTACGTGGGTTTACAAAAGGGTGATGGGATCTCTCAAAAGATGTGGAGGTGGCAGCTGTATTGGATGCGAATGTGACAATTTTGGATCGACCAGATGGTATGTCTACAGGAGGCCCTAGTATTGGCTTCATGAGTCCTTCAAGAAGCCATGGGTCATCAAATAGTAATTTGGAGGTTGGATCCCCTTCTCATGGCCTATATTTTTCCCCTAAAAACTCAAGCCTTGGTATTTCGTATGCTACGTGATGTCTAAAGGTGCAAGGGAGACCTTCTTAAAACCTATTTGCAATATATCCCCTGTGGGAAATGCCATTAGCATCCCAAGTGAATTGGTTAAGTTCACCATGGGTGATGGCAGTTGTGACCTTGTAATTCGAATATGGGCGCTAGCGATGTGGAAACCTTTGGGTTCCATGGAAATTGTAGCGACCCTTAAGCCTTTTTTATATTAGATTAAACTGCATGGAAGATGCAAATCGTATCCTAGGGGGAGGCCCTTGGTTCTATGGCAAAAGAGGTCAATTTTTGTAGAATTTGGAACCTAATTTCAATATTCATACGTAAAGGGTTAACTTTGTGCCTCTATGGGTTCATCTATCTACCCTCCCTTACTATCTTTGGCATGAAGATGTGTTGAGAGGTGTGGCCAAGGCTGTGGGGGATCTCATTCTTATCGATCTAATAACTAGATCCAAATCAAGAATGATGTATACAAGAATGTGTGTCATGGTAGATTTGAAGGCCAATATTCCCTCTTCTATCAAGCTTATCTTATTCCTAGGTACTTGGGACCAACTTATTGTTTACAAAAATAGGCCAACCTAGTGCTCTGGCTATGGAAAATTGGGTCACCAGGTGAACCAATGTCCCCTCAAGGCACAGGTAGAGAAGGAAAAGAGACCTGCAAGAACATAATGGATCCAGAAGGAGAACTCGGGTCGAGTCCCCTCAAAGGATTTGGGTGGTAATTCCTTAAAGGTGGGGGAAGGAGAAGCTCATCCCTAAATGGATGAGGTTCAGAAGCTGAAGGCTCTAGCGGAGGAGATTTTGTAACCCTCAGAATTGACCCTAGCCAACCTGGTGGTGATTGAGAAGGCATCTAAGGAGAAGAACGTAGCCTCAAAGCTTGGTGTTACTAAGGTATGTTAGTCGAATATCATTTTTGAAACCATTGTTTCTAAGGCTCTTCTTCATAATTATTTTATGGGCTTTGTATTGGTTCTGCTCTTGAGGAGCCTATGATTCAGTTGGCAACCCCTAAGGTAGGGTTGCTGATTAGATCCCCAAAGACCTATCTGGAGAAAGGTTCTCCAGGTCCTAAAAACCAGAGATAAAGAAGGCCAATGTGGATGTGTGTGTTGAGAAGAAATTAAGAAAGCCCTTTAAAAAGTCTGTGAGGAAGAGGGAAATAGATTCTGAGATCGCAAATGGATCTCAATATCTGCTCAAACTTGAAAAATGGAAGGTTGTAGGAGTAAGACAACTAAAGCTAGAATCTTTCTGCCAAAGTAACCATGGGGTGTCTAGGGGAAATAAATCTAATTCCAAATATTATAAATGAAGTGCCTCTCTTGGAATGTTAGGGGCCTGAATGGGCTTTCTAAACAACAGGTGATCTCTTCCTTGCGTAAAGAAATTTTATCTGATATTTTTTCTTGCAAGAAACCAAGTTGGATGGTCAGGATATGGAAGCTATTAGAAGAAGAATTGGAAAGAAGCCCATTTTGCTACAAGTTGTCGAGATAATACATAAATGACCTATCATATAGGTTGAGTGCTTATCATTCCTTATAAAAGTGGAGGCTATATTAGATTATATGGAAAGTGATAGTTCTAAATCCCTTTAATAGTGCACCTTTAAATTAAAAGGGGCCAATTCTTATTTTTCCCTTTAAAATGATCTATCTCCCTCTCTTGTTTGGTTAAGTCATATCATGTGGATAATATGACAACTTAAATGGCTTGTTGTTGCTAATCACATTCACTCATTTGTTGTATTATATACATAATATGAATATCAATTTTTTATAAGGGTTGGTTTGTTTAAATAAGGACAAAGACATTTGTTGTATTATATACGTACCACATATGACTTCCAAATGCTCTAAATTTCCTTACCAAAAAATGAGCGAGCATTGTCACCTTTAAATAAGGATGGAGAGTTTGGACCCCTTTTTAAAACACCCTCTCATTTTATATGGTGGGGGTGGGGAGGGGAGAGGTTCTTGTGAATCATCATTATTAAAGGTAATATGAATAAAGTGGTTTGCTAGATGTTTAGTGTCTGCTGATTAATGTAGATTTCTTAAGGTACTTTGATTGGTTGGATGTTCAACCTTTAAAAGACATTTGTGCCTTTTAAATTGATGCAACTAGAGGTGCTAAAATATCTATTGAATGTGCATCAAAAAGATTATATAATCCTTCTAAATGTGCATATTTCATGGGCCCTCGCTTTGGACACTTCATTCTATGTTATAATTCAATAATGTTGCCTTCCCTAAAAAAATAATGGGTGATCACTTTATAGTTTTAATAGAGAGGCATCATGATGATAGGCTTGGTTATTTAAAATTGGATTTCCAATATAATTTTTAAGAGGCTAATCCCATTGGATTTTAAAAGGAGGGAATATGATCCAAAGGCATTGATTCACTTTCCATTGATTCATTCAACTACTTCTTTCTACCCTCTATTAGCTTCATTGTTATTTCATAAGGATCGATCCTTAAAGTACCTCTAGGCCATTTCACTCTATAAAAATGTTAGATTGTATATAAAATATGATGCTATATTATATAAGGTTGGATCATGGGGAAGTTTAACTTTTCAAGTGAGCCTTAAGATTATAGAGCAAAGAAGAAGAATGAAGGGGAATACTGAAGTGAGAATAGCAGTGGAAGAATATGGGGTTTGATGAGCCGTATTGGTATGACTACATTGTAACTCTTTTATGGAGATGAGGGTTTCAATGGGAGGGTGGGACCCCTTGAATAATGGGAGGCAGGTAGGCCTCTAATGAATTCTAAATTTTTTCACTTTTTTGAGAAGACACATGTTCTTTTTCTTTGGTAGTGCCCCTTAAAATAAAGGAACCTCTCCTCCCTTTATAATATCCATTTTAAGATCCTCATATCTTAGAACTGGTTATTGGAGCAATCTATTTTATGTGGTCAATAGAGCCAACTAAATCTATTCTACATGTCAATATCCCTCTAGGGTCTGAGTTAGGTTAGTTCTTCCACCCATCTAACAGTTGTTACCCTAGCAAATAAGAAGTTGTTGATTAGAGCAAACCAGATGAACTATCTCGTAACCTTTAAAATTCCTCTTTAACTTTTAAAGGGGTGATCCCTTCAAAAAATAATTCATACCTCTCTATCTATAATCCGGTGGGTGGGGAATAGAGAAGGTATTCCATATAATGACCATCAAAGCTTGTTCATTGTTCACTAGGAGCTTGATCCCACTCATTACCCCTAAAGAGCCAATTAGTCTTCACTTAAATGAAGCCAACTGATGTGCCTTTTAAATCCAATGAATACCTTATTCAGAATTGATGACCTTTATATAATATCAACTCATTCTTTATATCTCACCCCTCCCCTAATAACTTCTATAAATAAGATGTTCTTTATCCTTATTTTTACTTATTCTAGATAGAGAGCTTGCCCCCACATTTACCTTTAAAATGGAGGGGAAAGAAAACATTTTCTTTGTTCACCTTCTAAATCCCATCCTCTAGAAATAAGTATAACACTAGTCTTTGGGAGCTAGAGTATCTAGTTCAGATCCAACCCCTAGCCTAGGATGAATAAGCCACTATCCATTGACCCTAATTCCTCTTTAAGGCTAAAAGTAGGAAAAATTCATCTCAAATGTTTAGAAATACTATAGATCCAATATCTTGAGCTAAGACCAGGTAGATCCATCCATGAGAGAAAAAGTATTTATGCATCGGACCCATTATCCTTCTAATTGGACTAAGCAGGGATTATGTCCCTTCCAATGATTATTTTTTATTAATTAATTTATTCTTCTTACCTCCCCTCTTTTAAAAGGTTAGTGCTTAAAGGTTTTGTTGTTAATACATATATAAGAGACTCAATTTAGTAAAAGAGAAGTAACGAGCCTTTAATTTAAATATTGACCCTCAACCAAGTCTAATGCACTTATCCTCTCTATTTTAAGAAAAAGGTCCAGTCAATTTCTCTACCCTCTACCCTCCACCCACTACTCATCAGACTATTCTCTAAGATTCTTGACCTTTGAATGGTCCTTATCCCTCTATAAAAAAGGTTTGCAGGCATTCAATAAGAAAGGTTGGTGCATAGTCGAGTTGAGAACAGGACATAGCAGTTCAAGATAGGTTTGGGTGGAAAAGTAGTGGATCAAACATTGAATGAGTAGAGGAAGGATTGGGACCATAATTCACCACTGGGATTATTACTTAAGAGCTAAAAAACACACAACTTATTAAGGGGTACCCAAAAACTAATAAAAGTGATGATATTTGGAATATGCATAAATAGGAGAGACGACTCTTTAATTATTTGAGTTCCTCTCCTCTCCTCTCTAAAAATAGCATGGCCTAGCTACTATGATTGGAGAATAAGGGGGTGCTCTCTATATAAAGGTTGCAAGTGGATGTTAGTAAATAAGATGTGGTGGTTTGGGCGTCTATTTAATAAAGGCTAGTTGAGTTCTTGATATATTGTATAAAAATATCCCTTACTTCCTTACCCTATCAAATAATTTCATAACTTTTAAAAGCTCTCACCCAAAGGTTGAGCAAGCTATAGAGAGATATAGAAAAACATTGGTTCTCTTAGTAGAAACTACTATGATTAGCTTACTTATCTCAAGAGATTCATGAGCTAGATACAACCATGTGATACACACTAAGCTAGATGTTTTGGACTAAAGAGAATAGATCTATTCAACTAGAAACTCGACCTCCATTTATATTTGTGAGATAGATGCTTGCTTGACCTTTTACAATAAAGAGATTTTAAGTGAGAGATTTTAAAGCTTTTAAAGTACTTACTCATCCCTTCTACCCTTTTCAATAGTGGGGAGAGCCAACCCAAAAATTTGGATCATTTTATGTTATATCTCCACCACCATTGTTTTCCACTGAATCACAAGCCCACCCCAAAATGATCCATAATCCTTAAGGAAATTTCTATAGATTCTATTAGGTACATATGTTCCTCCAATCACCGTACCAAACTCAATTTTACCTTTATCTATCAATCCACAAGCCTCTCCATGCACATCAAGTTAGAAGTAAGCCCTTAATGCTTCCATCAATGATAACCTCTCTATTTTTAAAGGGCATGCATGCTATTATTTATTCTACCACTTTTAATACCATTTCCATATATGGTAAAAAACCTTTACTAGTTGAATTCCTCTTTCTCTTTAAAAAAATGAACCTACATTTGAAAAAGGGTTGATGGGCCCCTCCTCGACCCCTCCATTTTAAAGGTAAAATCCTCTTTTTAAAATATGATCAATCCCTCTCAATTTTAGAAAAGGGGATGCCTCTTTTATATAAGCATTAGAACTATATTAAGGTTGTATTTCCAAGGATTGGTTAATTACAAACTAGGAATGACATGACCCCCACCCCTTATTTGCTATCCGAACCAAGGGTAGACCCTCCCAAACATAAGGATCAATTTTCTAACCTTCTTGTGTCAAGATCGATTTTCACCCAAACTATCAATGGATCTTGAGCACCCTTTCTAGAATTGGTTTTTACCCGAGCCATCTATAGTTTACATTCTTTACTTTTGAAATAATACATCTTATTTTACCTAAGGGGATTGATCTAACCATTTTTAGAACCCTACTATGCAATGACCAAACTAATGATCCATTTACTAATGAGCAACTACCTTGAGCCAGCCATAGCTATGGATAGGTTTCTCCAATTCAACCTTTTATTTGTTACACCTACCATTTTAAATTACATGATGCTCATGCTTTACATTTCATACCCCTTTAATATAAAAGGGTATCACTTTAACTAACTACTATTTAAAGGGAGATCTCTCCCTTATCTATTTATAATAAATAAATATATATCTTGGTACTTGATCAAACTATAAATTCAATGCCAAAATATCTACAATATATGCATCTATAGGCTATTGTGTCACTTCTTTCCAGGTTTTCCCTCAATCAGGCTAGTCATTTCCCTCCAATTAAGCTTGAACAACAAATGCATTTTATAAGGGGTGCATTCCCTAGACTAAACACAACTAACTTTGGATGACCAAATAATATAGCAATTCAAGGAATCCTTCTATATCAAAGTCTTATTTGAATGGTTCATTTGCTCCATCTCCCATATCCTTCACCTTCCTCCTCTAGCCCTTTCGAGGATATCAAAACCTGATTCAGATAGAGGGGTAGGGAACAACCATGCTACTATACATTAGAACCAAGAGGGAATGGAATTGAATTTTAAAATAGAGGTCCCACTTGATAGATATTTATTCTCACTGATCCAAAAATATCTATATTACCAAACTAAATAGATCTATCTAATATATGGGTAAACAAACTATCAAGACAAATATGAAAGAGGATAAGAACATATCATCTAGAGATATATCATAATCAAGGGTAACTGAAATGAACAAATGCAATGAAGGAAAATGGAGAAGTTAGAACATCTCCTTGCCCAAATGGATAAAAATAGAAATGGAGGAGGGAATGTTTTAAGCTTACTTTTAAAATAGAGGAAGAGACCCATTCCTCCTGGAAAAGAAAGAGAGGGATAGGCTATTGGTTAATAAACTAATCCTATTAATATTATTCATTAACAATTTTCAAACCTAATTTCTAACTAACTCAAATAAGAACTAACCAAATTCCCTTGGGAAAGGGGAACACCAAATCAACTTTCATAAATATCTAATCGGGGTAACCTACCTAGATGACCTATCATCAATGGGGATAACCTAACCTAAGGAAGGTGGGACTAGCTACTAAAGGACTATTTATCCACCTATCTATCCTCTTAAAATAAAAAGCAACTCTTTAATTTAAAAAGGCTCACTCTGATTAGTTTATTTTAAATACTAAATATAGATGTTGAATAGGTTCCTCTCCGAGTCTATGTAGTTGCCTACTATATATTGGATAAAAATAGCTTAATATCTCTTATTCATCAGAGGTAATGAATTTGATCTAAAGGTAGCCTAATATCTTAAAGGGTGAATTATTAAGGACTCCTTTCTTTTCTCATTGGTTGAACCTCCCTAGAACATCCCACCCACCAGCTCCCATTTTTTCTTCCACCATAAGCCCTTTTTTCCTTCCACCCCAAGGCAAACTAGCTAAGCTCAATAAAAAAAGGAATAAGTAACTATTGACCATACTTTTTATATAGAGAGGAGAGTTTAAGTTTTTTTTATGTGACCTTATAGAATAGAAGTTTTCAAGCTAAATCATTGCCTCATATATCTATATAAAACATTCCTTAATTGACCTCAAAAGGTTTTTTTAGAGAGAGGTGTTGTGAGAAAAGCAAATCCAAGAGAAAAGGACAAACACATTTTAAAAAGGTAGTATGGATAAATGAGGAATACAATGTATTATAAAGGCTATGAACTCACCTTTTTATTAGTCTATTGTGCCATTTCTAATACCAGAGGCTCAAGGGCACACGCAGGTGGTCTAACCATGGAACAATGTAAGGTTTGTAGCTCCTTCAAATCGCCCAAAGGAAAAAATATCTCATATTAGTTGAATTAGGGATGGAATTGGGGGTATATAAATGTACCTACTTCAATGATTCCAATTTGACCAGTTCTCCAATATAAGGAACCCTTGATTAGATTACCAGTAAGGACGCAGATCTAGAATATTTTTGTATACTTTATTCTAATAGATACAACCATGATGCTCCCATTATTTTTGTAACTTCTCTCGGTTCTAGATGGTCTTAGGTGGTCTTGAAACCACTTTCCTATGCTATATTTTTTTGATATATAACAATCTATGAATGGGATAACACCCTTCATTCTCAAAGGGGGATGCTTGGTAGGATGAATGAATAGTTAAGTAAAAGGATTTCTTTTATATAATGATTCATTCAATAGAATATATATATATATATATATATATATATATATATATATATATATATATATATATATATATATATATATATATATATATATATATATATATATATAGATAGTTACATCTATCGATTAATAGGGAAGAATAGTACTAATTGAGGTCTAAAGGAAAAGATCCAATAATTGCCCACCCTAGAATTTAGATTCTACATCATGAGAGGGCAGGATAAGATATCTTTCCTTGTTACATCCACTAGATTGGAATCAAAGCTTAGCCCCATTGATTTATGTATTTATTTGTTTCTCTAGAGGAAGAGCAACTGATATGCCACCTTACACAAAAGATTAAAAGATAAATAGTATATGTATATATATATATATATATATTTCTATCTCAATCCCTTATTAGAGAAAGGGCTCTCCTTACCTTATAAAAAAAGGGTAGTATTTTGATGAAATTCAACCAGTTGTAATTGAAGCTAGATCCGATTGGCAGAGCCATTAGATGATAATATTGTTATTTATGGATTAGCTAAGTTAGAATGTGCATTCCCAAACCTAAATGTTGATTTTATTGAGATTAATACCTTTTCAATTTATATATTAAAAGGAGCACATAGGTCCTTTTATTATATTAATGAAGTTGATTCACATTGAATTGAAATTATCTGGTTGGGCTACTTAAGTAAACTAGAATACTTTAAGAGTTGTAAGCTTACTGTAGTGGTAAGGGATTTGGCCTCTATTTGAGAGGTCCAAGGTTCAAAACCCACTTAGTATGAGGGGACCGAGACCCCTCATAAAAACCTATGTAAACTCATTGAATTTTTTTTGAAATGCTTGGATCTGATAAAAGAAAGAGAGAGAGCTTATTAACGACTATACTCGAAGGAGGATATTGGTAAAAAATGTACTCTTCCTAGAAATAATAATGAATATTTAAAATGTAGGACCTCTCCCCTACCTCACCTTCCTATATTTCAAAGGAAAATGACCCTATATATCACTACCAAGGGTAACTCAAAAGGGGTGAAGTAAGAATCAATTGATCCATTATTCCTATCCATACTAATTGGGGAATATAAAATTAAAGTAGAGTAAGGAAGAGATAGAAGGGTCAGCCAAATTACAAATAATTTTTTATAATATACATTTCAATGGCCCATATATCCCAAAAACCAAACATTCTTTCTAAAATGTACAATATTCTTTCACCCAGGACTATGACTAGGAAGTACATAATGAGTACTACTATTTATCAACTTTTCTATTCCACATATAATATGGGATGGTTGTAAAGATTGATTGAATCTTGTGATTGAATCTCAATTAAAGGGGATAAGGATAATAACCAACCAAAATGAATGACCAATTGCCCCCTTTTGAATTAAGGGTCAATCTGATTCAAAAAAGACCTCTTTAAAAAGCCCATGACACTACCTTCAAAGGGGATCTAATAGCATACCACTTCATGCTGTTATCTTTTTCAATCAAATAAATCAAGTAGTATTTTATTATAGAGGAACATACACCTCAAAAAAACCTAAAGGAATAAATTATTATGACAACAAACTAGGGTGGCTACAAGGCATAATCAATTCGAAAAAGTCTCTTTCTCTATTTATAATCATCTTTATCTTTCTTGTGTCATCAATGTAGATCTCTTTAAGGCCCCATAGTCATATCTACTAATTCCCCTCCTATTTTTACCTCCATCCAATCCACTTCATTGATACAATAAAAGGGTGGGGAGCTTTAGGGTGGGCATGAAGAAGTGGAGAGAATATTTAAGTTGCTTGACTTGTCCTCCTAGGTCATATACTTTATCTTTCCTTGGCTTGCAAATAAGAGGAGGGCACACTCTTCTCTCTATTTTGAGGAAGGACAAAGTGCATCTAGGGCCTTCAGTTACTACATCCCAATAAAAATTAAAAGGTTCTTCTATCATCCAAAGATAGGGGATCTTTGTGCCACCCATTTATAGTGCTATCCTCTATTAAGTGAAATGAATCCCCAATAAATCTATGAATAAATCCCAAGAGAGTGGGCCTTTGTCATAGGAGAACGATGCTTACTTGTAAACCAATGAAATTGGACCTACCTAAAGAAGCTATTTTTTCTTGAGCATGACCTTACCTTGTTAAAAGAGGAGGTACACTAAAATATTTAGATAGACTTTTAAAAAAAAGGTGAATTTGACTTTTTATCTAATGGATTCAATTCTAGCTCTATGATCACAATATAGAACCAAGCTTAGTAGATTCTTCTCCCTATCTTAAGAGTACCTAGATATTAGTTTCTAGCTCTCTCCCTATTCAAAAGGTTGAGTGCGATCAATTTTATATCCTCTTCCAACATGAATGAAGGTCAATATCTTGCTCTTGCTCTTACCCTTTGAAATATAGGGGAAGGGGGCTTTAAAATAGAGAGCCTCTCCCTTCTAATGAAAATTTTTAGTGTGTGCAAAACCTCTCCTTTGACAAGTAGATAAGATTGTGAGTTGAGGACGGTTCAAATTTCCCTCTGAATGCATTGTTTCCATCGCTTCCTTCCTACAAGTAAATCTATTATCAAAAATTTGATTTCCTTTGTTGCCCAATCAATCCAGATAGGCACCCCTACACCCATATTAAAAAAGGATTCATTTCTATAAAATTTACTATTTACTAGCCAGTGATCAAATTTTAAAAAAGTACCTTTGATTTTATTTGAATTGAAAAAGGCTATTCCATTCACTCTGACTATGACACTTCTACACTGGTCATTCTAGCGACTTCCTCTCCCTTCATAACTAACCACCTTTGGACATGATAGATTTTTTGCCTTGTTCCATAATTCAATATATTCAAAGATCTAGCCTCATGGTAGCGCAATTAGTCACTTTGGGAATGAAGCAATGAAAAGTACATTAATATTGACATCACCTAATGAAGGAATTATTAGACAATCAAATCTATTTCAACCAATCTCACAAACATGAATGTTGAATCATTCATTGGTTCTTGATATGTTTCAAGTTCTTAATATTATCTAGAATATGTTTCAAGCATCTTGTTGTTATATATATGATTCATGAATTGATCAATACAAGTCTAAGGTCATACCTTAATATGGGTGGGTCTCATTAATTTGTGTTTTCCCATAAGATTGTTATTCAATACTATACTATACTATGAATGCTTGAGAAAAAAAATGTTGGCGTCAATATGTCATTTCCATATCATACCTATCATACCGAGTCCAAAAAAATTCCAAGGTGCATCATTGTTTGTCAATGTCCTGTCCTTTATCCCAAACGTTTTTCTTTCAGATGGGGTTGCCCCTCCCTACCCCTTTTCAAGTTGATCAGTCCCATGACCCATCTCAAAAAGGGGTGGCATTCTAGCTAAAATTATTAACCAAGGAAGTCAACACTCACTTAAATTCTTAAGTATTTCTCCCATTTAAATAGAGAGGTTGTTGGCCCAAACCAATTCTCTATTCCATAATATTCAAGTTAGGTTTTGGGGATTGGTAGAGGCCTTTATAAGTAGGGCTTAAGGCAAAATAGAATCTTTTAAAATAGAGAGGGAAGAGAGGGTATTAAATGAAACCATAGGGCATGGCACTAAAGGGAAAATGGGTTATGGAATCCCTAGTCATTCATTTGTACACTCATTCCACCTAAAAATGTTAAGAGCTAATTCTACAGATCAAAATTGTGCCTCCACTCCTTATTATATTAAGGAGATAACTTTTCTTTATGTATTTCACTTTAATTTAAAATAAAGAGGAGATATGCTTATTTTTAAATGAGTTTACATAGGTTTTTATGAGGGGTCCAAGTCCCCTCATACTAAGTGGGGTTTGAACCTTGGACCTCTCAAAGAGAGGCCAAATCCCTTACCACTACAATAAACTTGCAACTAGGAGAGATGCCTATTATACACAGGGCCTAGCCTAACTTTTTAACAAGGGCTCATTTTAAACTTTGAGGGGAAATAACTCTCTATTTTAAAAATACGAGGTCCATTTTACCTTTAAAATAAATGGGAGAGGAGGGCATCCATCTCTTTTTAAATGGTTTAAAAAAGAAAATGACTCAACCTTGATTAAGATAGGGAGAGAGGAAGCAATCGACTTGAAAGGAAAGGTAGCCATATTCTCTAGGTCAATATCTAACCCCTATATATAAGTAAGCATCAATTCATATTACTACTATAATAACAATAACTGTTAAAATAGAGAGGCCCTCTCTACTATGTTTTAAAAAGGGGGGGATTTATCCTTTAAAATGGAGGGGAGGGAAGAGGGGAGATTTTTTTTTTTTAAACAACTAAGGAGAGTCGATTGAGAATGAAGAGGATCTTATAGTCATTTTTTTAAAAACAACTCCTCTTATTTTGAAGCTGGACAACTGCAATTTTGTCAGAGATCTTCGAATTGGCACAAATATTATTTCTCTAATGTTTGAAAAATGGAGAAAAGATAGAGAACTCAAGCACATTGCTTGAGGCATCATTTGTTGGAGGAACCAAAAACCTCTTTGAAATTATTTGTGTAAAAATAAAATTGTTTGAGGGACTCTTTCCCACCTTGTATTTTCACATTTTTTAATGTGTTTCTTCTCTTTTCTGGGTGGGTGTTTTTTTTGGGGGTTGAGCTTGGGACTTATCTTCTTTTCACCATATTTGTCTATAAAACTGTGGTTTGTATTAATGCTTTGGTATTTTTATCCCACATGCATTACTCTTTAGCTCCCCCCCTAGAGTTAGGTCTTTATAAAGAGAGGTTATACCTCTTTGAAACTCATTTCACTGATGAGACTTGTAGGTCGAAACACGTTCGGAGTTTTGTAGATGTATCACTTATTTTTTTGGAATAAAAATTCAATCAAATGTTTTTTGTTCCTTTCCTAACTCGTCTCTTTCTTTAATTTTATAATCCCTCATTTTTTACTTCTATTTTATAATACATTTTTGTTGCTGGTATTATACTCTTCACTTGCACATAATGTGATTTGGTGAACTAAAAAGCTTGTAGCACTAGGAGTATGCTCTTCACTTGCACATCTTTGATCTAATGAATCAAAACTAGTTTACATTTTTAGAGTATTGCTTTGCCATGTTATTTTTTTCATTAAGAAGCTTTAGAGCAAATCAAAATTATGTGCTAACACTAATTAAAGATATAAAAACTCTCCTTACATTATAAATGTGGGGCCTCAACCGAATCTCAAAATCAAAAGGAGAAAAGGTTGTTAATAGAAGGATTGTGGTTTAGACAATATGTTTGAGGTATACTCGTGTTCTTTCTATTTATTAAGATTAAGGGTTTTTTTCTTGCTCGCTCCCCTAATTTACAAGCAAGCAAGCTAGTTTTATTCATTACGAAAATAGGAGAATAGGGTTTTGTGGATCGAGCTCAAGCATCTTAGCCTCTCCTTTAGAAAAAAAGGGTTGGAAATTTGAGCTTTTAGAATAGAGGGATGAGCTCCTTCCCTCTTTCTTTTAAGAGATTTTTCTAATTCTTTTATTCAAGATTGAATTTTGATTTCATTCATTCCTTTTAGTAAAAAGGGATGGGGAGAGCACTCAACCTTTTAAAGATAGAGACGTATTTAAAAAAAAACTTGATCTTTTAAATGTCACTTGAAATCCTTACAACGAGAGAGGGAGAGAGCCTAACCAAATAAGTGGTAAGAACCAACTCTTTATCCTTATCCAAGGACCTTATAAAACCTTATATTAATAAGGAGAGGAATACCTTTTCCCTCCATTTAATCATGGGCATGAGAGTCAAGACTATATCCATGATATTCTTTTGAGCTTCCCATTAAAATTTAAAATGTCTGATAAAATTATTTTTAAAGGGAGTCCTTTCTTATGCATTGAAGACCGAAGGAATAGGCAGTTCCAAGAAGTCGACCATTTCAACTTCTTGGATTAAGATATACAGGACATTGAGCCAACTTAAAGAGTTCATCAAGTTTTACCTTTCAACATTATCAAAGGGAGGGGGGATCAACCAAGAAATCATTGGAGTTGGACCTTTTAAATATCTAAAGTCATTTGACTTGACCACCTACCTTCACTCAAATTATTTATATTGAGAGGAAGACCTCATCTCAACCGCATCCATAGAGACCTCAACCCTTTAAATGTGTTAATAACTTAAGATCACCATACTATTTATTCCTCTATGTCAACTATTGAACCTACTCAACCATCCTAAGTTTATTTAAAAAGGGCAAGTAGAAGAAGCATAGCCAAAGAAAGAGCCTCTCTTATATAATTTTGGGGATATCATGAAGAAGCAATATTCATCACCTTTAAAATAAAATAAAAATGCATCAACCTTTTTAAAATAGTGAGGACACTAGACCATATATCTTAAAGAGGTCACTCTCCCATGTTGGAACAGAAATCCCTTTAGCTTTTGAAATAGGAGCTCTATATTTACCTTTAAAATAGAGGGGGAAGGAGGACCTCTTTCTTAATTTAAAAGGAATATTATTATATTAAAAGGTCTATACATTTAAGAGGTCTTAGCTACCCTCTCAAGAAGATCAAGTATCTTTTCTATAGGTAAATATTCAAGGAGGCATAACTTTTGAAATTGAGTGGATCGACTTCGTAAGGTTGAGATTGCTTGGAGATATTACATTATTTTATCCCTTTGTAATATTAGTTTGGTAGATGATTTATATTTGTATAATGTATGTGTCAATATGAGAGAAAGTGCAAAGTGTCAAGAGAGAATGAAGAGTCACATGATATGTGGCAAGATGAGAGCTTTGTTTTATGAGAGGAATATGAAAGGTTGCATTTCCTAATGAAAGAGGAGAGAAACAGTTAGAGAACTAAAAAGTCATGAAAAATGATATATTGGAGGTAAAGCTCCATGCAATGTAATCAATCTATATCATACATGTAATCTTATGATATTTTATGCATCTGAGTTGTATTTCTAAGATATTGTTGTAGTTTCAATATTATGTTTCATCATTAGTAGAATTAATTTGATCCTAGATAGAGCTTTATGTGAGTTAATCTGATAAGAAAGCTAATAGTGGTATCAGAGCGACAACAAGGTTGCTTGCATAGGTTGTTCCAACGAGCTATGAAGTATTGGGACAATCATCACCATTTGAAATATGAATTATTGGGAAAATCATCACCATTTGATATATGAATTATTGGGACAATCATCACCATTCGACAACATGCCCATTTGAAGTTTGAAATTGTGAAAAGACTACTTGTTGGTATAAAGTTGACTGAAGATATGAAGAGAAGGCTGATAGATAGAAACTGGTGAATCCCAAAGAAGATTATCGTTTGCTACATTAAAAAAATCAAGGCTTATTAACATTGGATCCTGTTGTTTTTCCTCAAATATTGCAAACTCTTGAGTTGGCCGATGAGTGTGCAGTTGAGCTACCTGGACAAACATTGCAAACCAAACATGGATATTAAATCAAAGAGAAAATATCTCCTTGAATAGGTGCTTTTATGGAGAAGATGCATCAGCCGCAGCAAGGTTCGAACCTATGATATGGAGTAGCGACCTTGTCATAGGTCACTATCCCCTAGTGTGAAATACTACAAATAGAGTGGAGTCATGTTCAAATTGTTTGAGTAGCTCCTAGGTTTTTACCATTTCATCTATAGTAGTATTCACCTTTGGTTTGATAGAGCAAGCGAGCACGTTTCTGAGGCGTTGGGTGAGCATACAAAAGACATATTTGACAACCAAATTGTGTTGGTATCTCTTATTCACCCATCAAGGAATGTTGCAGTGAAATGAAGGTTACAGTGGAGGTTACACCTATTTTACTACAGTGAAATTATGCACCCACAAAGATACATGTATCTGCAAAGACAGTTCTAATGTAGGTAAAATTTTGTAATTTTTTGAACGTTACAAAGTGTAACGTCAACATCCTACTTGCCCTAGAAAAGTGTAAAGATTGAGCAATCTATTTTTGGTTTCCCCTTACAGGAGAGGTGTTACAGGAGGAATATCAGAGAGGAAGTGCATCATTCAAGCAAATATTTTAGTTAGACAAACATTTCACAGAGTGGACTGATGGATTATCCCACATCCATCTTGGGAGGGCCCTAACTTCACTTTAAAGGAGCAAAGACACTCCTAATTCATCAACCCCTTGATGTTGGTTAGGGTAGCGTTTGTGTGAGGTCATAGTGCGAGTTGTTGGTACGAATAACCTTTTGCCATGTGGTAGGTATGCTGGGATTTGGCGGGTGGAAATAATAACAATAGTCTAGTGCCACCGTTGATCGGTGATGTTTGTATTTGAAGGTAAAACCTTTTATTTTTGAAATTTGATAATGTTGAGAAATGAGAGATATAAGGTGTTTGATTTTTATAATTTTTTTTTAAGTTTTGGAGGGATAAGATTAAAAGGAAAAAACAAAAATTAAAAAGGAGAGTAAAAAATGAGGGAAATTTATTTTGAATTTTGAAAATTTTAGTTAGGGAGGTAAAATGTTTTCTACAACAAAGGTTAAAATTATTTAGAGATTATTATTTCTTCTAAAGTCTTTGAATTTTGGTATTAAAAGAAGGAAAATTATTGAATTATTGCAAATTTTTATTTTCGATTAGGTAAAGGAAGGAGTTTTTTGAGAAAGGTTCCCCAAACCTTTTTATATATGGAGATGAGGGAGATCTGGGCCCAGCCCTGAAGCTCACTCAAAGAGACCAACCAAACAAAATTTAAAACTATCTAACAGAGGTTGCCCCACAACAATAGACCAAAAGGGGAGCACCCAACCTTGCAAGACAAAAGCAAGACAACCAAACAAATAAAATATCGCCCAAAATTAAAACACTATTGATCAAATCAAAAGAGAAGAACCATGCCCCACTAAAAACTAAGAAGTCAATACATCCTTTTGTTGTTGTACCATTTCATGGATCTCATTGATGAACGAGATCACCACTTGGAGTGATCCCAACAGTGTCTGGTGTTTTTCATCTAGTTTATTCAAGAACAACTAGACAAACAAGGGTCTCAGGTCCCAAAGAGGGAGACATCTCTTTAGCATCCTTTGAGTCATATACATGCTTGTGAATTTTCTTCACCGATAGACTATCATCTGAATCCACCACCTATACCGAAACATGTGGGGTTTCAATTTTTAATGCCTTTGAGGATAGGCACTTAGAACGTCATGCATGGATTCCCCTGATATCATTTTGTGAACTCTTACATTTTTTCATAGTCGACACCTTCCCTTTTAAAGCAGAAAGGGAAGTCATGAACTCCCTAGATTTTGACTCAAAAGAGTCACTAGAGGACCCAGAAGAAGCTAGTGGTGGGTCAATGGATGGGGAATTTTTTGAAATTTGATTTTCTCCAGCACCTCTTCCACTACTACCTCAATATTTAGCCACGCACTCAAACGTAAGCATAATTAAGACTTCATGAATTGGGTCCAGACCCCTTCCGCCTCTTACATCTTTCAAAATTATTGTAAATTTAGTTATGTTAAAGTCAAAAGGTTTACAATATCAAACTTAGAAAATCAAATTTGTAAAACCTAGTTTCTTATAATTTGGGAGAAATAAGGAATTCAACATCATAGGTTTTTAAAATGTAGAAACTTAAAATCTATCATTTAAAAACTAGGGAGTCATAAGGTAGTCAAGTTTAAAGGAACATGGCAAAGAAAAAAAAAAGAAAACAAATGATCACAAAATAGAAATACAAAAATATTAATTGCCAAAAATAATTAAAGTAGAAAACCTATGTTTCCAAGAAAAACAAATAGACATTCAGGATATTTCAAAAAGGTTGGAAAGATTAAAATGCCATACACAACACATGATAGAAGAAATTGAAGAACAAAAGGATATATCAATAATTGAAAAGAATGTCTTACAATCAATTATGAGAGAAGTCAAAGATGAAGTTTTTTAAATACTTGGTAATTATCTAAGTTCAAAGCTTGATGAGGCATATATAGATTCTAAAAGTGAATTTACATTACCTAGTGATATAGGAAAATTTATGTATATGGTATTTCTTTCTAATGAAGTCCTTAAATACAAGAATAGAAGACAAGAGGAAATGATTAAATATTTGAAGAATAAGTTTATTGATGAAACAAATACTTTGAACAATAGGCTTGTTGATATTACTAGTGAAGTAGAAAAAGGAGAATTTTCAATACTTCAAAAATACATGCAAAGTGTTCTTAATGATGCTAATGATTGTTATGAAGATTTTGTTACTGTACCTATTAGTCTATGGAGAATAATCTACAAGGGAATAATCATCCTAAATATTTCTAAGATGAGAAAGCAAGAAAAGGTACAATGAGGAAAGATGTTTCTTGTAATATAATTGATTTAAGACCCATGATGATAGATTCATGTTGTGATACTATAGAATTAAAATCATTGATGATAGATGAATGTTGTGATACTAGTGATCTTCATCAAAAGAAAAAAGATGCAAATCATGATTCTTATAAAAAATAAAAGAATATTGTAATGCAAACAATGATACTTGTGATTTAGAATATGTTACAAAAATAGATGATACATGTGATACAAATGATTTAAATGTAGTTCATGATTGTTCAAAAAAGGCTAATGTTGACATTTATTCAAATGATGATATAAATAGTGATGCACATAGTTGTGTTGATATTGATAGAGATCAATCTAATGATATATTTAGTTATTTTGAAAAGCATACAAAAAAAAATGGTTCAAAGTTGTTAAATAAAATGGGATATAAAGATATAGGTTTAGGTAAACATGAACAAGAAATGAAAGAACCAATTGTATCAAAAATAATACCCAAATATGAAGGTCTTGGTTATACAACACATATGAGCAACAAAGAATCAAAAACTAACTTTGTAACAAGAAAAAGTGACATCAAATTAGTGATAAGAACTGATAGAACCAGTTGCAAAAAGGATAGAACGTTTAAAGAAATTTTGTAACAGAAATCAAATGCAATCATTGTGGTAGATATGGACATAAGATAGAGAGATGTTGAAATCTCCATAGTTGTAAAATTTATGGAGGACATAATCATTCACAAATATTTTGTATAAAAAAAGACTACAGAGTAAAAGTGGATTGTGGATGGATAAACATGAATGAATGGGATAAGATGAAAGTAATATTGTATGGTTTCTATAGAAGGAAACCAAGTATAATTAAAGTTTGCTTGCACTGAACCTAGAATTTTCAAGAAGTTTCATATTGGATTCTTAAATAATTATAGAGAAAGCTATATAAGATAGATTGAGTTTATCTATTCCAAGAAATCTATTTAGAATAGAATGCAGTCTATAGTATAGATTCAGGTCTTGAAGATAGACCTTGACATTGCAAAAATAGGAGATCCAAGAGAGAGGTCCCACTAAAATATTAAGAGTGGAAAAACTTGAATGTAGCAAGAAGACTTCAAGACAACAGAAAGTCTTGAGGACAATCCTAGTTAAAGGATAACACATAGCACATAGAAGGCAACATATTAGAAGTCCACATTGGACAAAAAATCAAAGAATTTAGGACAACAAAAGAGAAAGGGCAGTATTGAAAGCAAGTGAATGCCACAAGGATAGTATTGAAAGTGTTTGAATATCACAAGGATAGCATTAAAGAGAAAGGTATCGTTTAAATGCCACAAAGAAAATGTTAAATAAAAGAGGACAACATTAAGAAATAATGGATGATCCAAAGGTAGATTTATAGAGGTAGTGAACCAAAGGCAGTGATCCAGTGGCAATGACCCTGAGGCAGTGACCCTGAGATAGAGACCCTGAGGTGACTTAGATACATTGATTCAGAAGCAGACACATATAGTTTATAAAGTAATATATAATGAAGTTTGTATATATCTAGCCATGACAGATTCAGAGCTAAATAATGAAGATTGAATAAGAATCAAAGAATGAAGGCACAAGGTCTTCCTACCAAATAATGTAATACAAGGGGTGTTGGAGATATTACATTATTTGTTCCCTTTGTAATATTAGTTTGGTAGATGATTTATATTTGTATAATGTATGTGTCAATATGAGAGAAAGTGCAAAGTTTCAAGAGAGAATGAAGAGTCACATGATATGTGGCAATATGAGAGCTTTGTCTTTATGAGAGGAATATGAAAGGTTGCATTTCCCGGATGAAAGAGGAGAGCAACAGTTAGAGAACTAAAAATTCATGAAAAATAATATATTGGAGGTAAAGCTCCATGCAATATAGTAAATCTATATTATACATGTAATATTATGATATTTTGTGTTGTATCATACATGTAATCTTATGATATTTTGTGCATCAGAGTTGTATTTATGAGATATTGATGCAGTTTAATATTGTTGTAGTTTCAATATTATGTTTCATTGTTAGTAGAATTAATTTAATCCTAGATAGAGATTTATGTGAGTTAATTTGATAAGAAAGCTATTAAATATAAATAATAAGAGTGCGATCCACCCCACCCTTTTCATTGTCTATGATCTTTCTTATATAAGGATTAACCTTTTAATAAGCTTGCCATTGGACTTTGTTTTGAGTATGCAAACCATTAGATACTTGGGTTGAGATCTATCTCCTAATTTATTGGGTTGAAATTGAATACATAAATGCCATATCATCTAATTTTGGGGCACCTGAACATTGATCTAGTAAGAATGTCATAAAGACCAAAGCATCAAAAGGTTGAACGAATTGGGGAAGATATCATACGTTTCATCTTGAAAATGAAAGCTAGGTCAAGATCTCTTTCCTTTTGGATATAAAATAATTACCCTTTTAAAATAGAGATAGGAGGTCCTTGTTTAGATTGGAGATAGATTCCATCACTCCATCAAATTAGAGATAGAGAGAGAATATGCCATCTATTTTAAAAGGTTGGACCCTTTCTATCTATAATAAGGATAACCTTCGATTAGAACCTAATTCCTTACAATATAATTTGAAATGAAGGGAAGGTTTCCCTTACAACAACCTTTGCACTCATCCTTGGAGTTGCTCTAGAATTTTAGGGGTGTGTGTATCGCCCAAATTTTTTGCACCCTTACCTTCAGGCTAAAGGATCCGTACCCGAAAGGGGGGTGAGAAAAGGATGGAACAATACCTCGGACGGAGAGGCCCTTTGAAGGTCGCGCCTCTCGGGGGAGGGGTATAAAGGTGAATTTTTGACGGATGGTGGGGTTCACCAGGAAACTTTGAGTGGCAGTTTCCACGCCTAGGTTTGAAAATGGGTTTGATTTGTTCGTTTTATGTTCAATCATTCAGATTCCTAGGTTGGCCAAAATGAAGCTAAGCTATTCTATATGAAGATTCTGATTTATATGAAGACAGAAGACATAAATGAATCCTAATGTGATTGAATACAGAGAATATATAAAATGGAGAAGAGTACACCTGATTTCTGATGTCTGATGAAGATTTTGAAGCTTGTAGGAGTCCAGATCATCCCGGATATGACAGGATCGTCTGTAATTGTACAGAATCATCCCAAATCATAGGAGATCATCCGAGATCACCCAAGATCATCAACGACCTGACGAATTCGTCAAGCGAATTCGTCAGAAACCTGCAATCAAGAAAACAGACACCAAAAACCAAAAATACAATTGCAAGAATGATGCAAAATGATAGAAATAAGAGTATAGATGTTTGAATGATAAATCTAGATATCAAATTAAATGAGATGCACTATTTTGGAAACTTATTTTGAATTTTATCATGCAATTACGCTAAATGAGGTGAACTCCAAGATGCAAAACAAAAGTAAATTAATCTAATGCATCAATAAATAAGGAAAATAAGATAGAGAATGCAAACTCAGGGCTCTGATTGCCCCCAAGCTGAATTGCAGACCGGATCATCTGTAATCGTACAAGATCATCGCCGATCTTGACAGGATCGTCTAAAATTGTAGTTGAATCACCTGCGATGATCCGAGCTACCTCCGGCTGAAACACAGTGAAATCCTGCAACAAAACTTGAAAACACAAGTGCAAATGATGGGAGATCACAACAAAAACTAAAATTGCAAGGAAATAATCAGCCAGGCAGCCAGGTAGGGAGTCAGGGGGATAAACTGGGAAAATCCTAGTTTATATAGGATTAGGGGGAGGTTAGGAGGTTGGGGATCATCCCAATATGGGAGATCCCCAATGTGGGAATCTCCAACCGTGCAGACACGCTTCTGCCCAAGTTGGAGAGGCCGTTGGAACAAAAGCTAATTGCGAAAATTTGGTTTTGGGACGAAATCGTCTGGACGTTCTGTTCCAGACGAATTCGTCCGATTTGGGACGATATCGTCAGATCGACGATGATATCGTCCAACGGTCACAACAACCTCTAAAAATGGCACGAAAAATGAGGTAAGCGGTTAACGGGCGATTTCGGGGTTAAAATTCAAATTTCTACTTTTTACTGATGGTTTAACTGTGCCAATTTTAGGGTGCTACATTTTGCCCCCTCTTTAGCGAATTTTCCAAAAAAAATGCGTTAAAGACGAGTTCTTCACGCTTTACGAGAAAGCAAAAATTTATTCCATTTTTTAGACGATGATTCTAGGTCGAATCGTATGACTGTTTACTATGGTGCCCCCTCCGAGTTTTTACCCAAATCGAACGTTTGAGGTAAAAGCGCGAAAAAGCAAAAATTAAAAAAAATGTCGTTTTGAATAAAAATAAGAAAAATAGGGTAAAACCCTAATTCATTTTTACTATTCACTTTCGCTGTTTCAGAGCTCTGCAGGCGAAATGGTGGAAACGATGCACAGATCGACAAAGATCCAACGCGGGTTGCGGGTAAGGATCTAAACCTAGTTTTACTGTGTTTTTAACTTGATTTACTTGATTTTTGACTTGAATTTTAATTGTTTTTTGGGCGTCGCGGCCGTTTTTAGGCCGGTGACGAAATCGTCTCTATATTGCCGATTTCGTCTAGGGACGAAATCGAAGAAATAGGGGCGATCCCGTCCAATAAGGGGCGATCCCAAAATTGAAGAACGGAGATGATTTCATCCTATTAAGGATGATTTTATCTAAATTTGGTACGATATCGTCCAATAATGGGCGATATCAACTTTTATGGGATGATTTGATTTTAATTGATTTTTTTAATGATTATGTACTAATGATTTTTGTTGTTTTATTGCTTATTTTGCAGAGGGGATTGCTAAAGAGTCGGGAGTGGAAATACGGAGGTCTAAGAGATGATTTGGCCGTGCTCGATCAGGCCGAGCGAGATAGATTGGCAGAGGTAGGACTGCAGCATGTGGCAGAGATGCCACAAATTCCTACAGACATGGGGCTACTAACAGCCCTAGCAGAGAGATGGTATCCAGAGTCGTCCTGCTTTCGGCTATCGACAAGGGAGATGACTCCCACTCTAGAGGATGTATGGAGGATCTTGAGGATCC
Organism: Wollemia nobilis; assembly: GCA_028583015.1. Taxonomy (NCBI): domain Eukaryota; kingdom Viridiplantae; phylum Streptophyta; class Pinopsida; order Araucariales; family Araucariaceae; genus Wollemia; species Wollemia nobilis. The sequence goes on along the minus strand of JAQPPZ010004602.1, from coordinate 489,056 downwards.
CCATACATGGTCGATTCATGACCCCTTCGGCCAATCAGGGCCACGCCATGATGAGATTGTGCGAGGACCCGAGCTTCATCCTGGAGAAGGGCGGAGTGAACATCGAGGCTTTGAGGCGGATGCCTAGGGCATCTCGGTTGACCCGAGTTTTGGCAGGGGTGGTGGGTGGCCTTCTTCTATGCCACCAGAGTGGATGCAGATTACCGTGGCTACTTTTAGATGTGGTATGTGACATGAGAGACCATGGATACAGGTTTTCTTGGGGCAGCTTTGTACTGTGCCACTTGTATAGGATCCTTTACGGGGTCGTATACAAGGGGGGTCGATGTCTGGTGTTGACATCGCTTCTACAGGTTTGGTGCTGGGAGCACATTGCGGTGCGGAGGCCGATAGGGCTTCCACTGATAGGAGTTGATCGGGAGAGACCCCGGGTTTTCTATTGGTGGCTCCAGAGAGGGTCACAGCGGTGGATAGATCTATCGATGTCCCGGAGGTTTTTGGATGACCTCACCCCAGATCGGATCACCTGGAGACCATGGAGAGAGCATCCAGGGTGGGTAGAGGATGGACAGGAGTTGGCTCGCATCAGGTGAGTCATATGGTTGAGGACAGAGCGGGGAGAGGTAGAGCTCCACCGCTACGACCGAGTTTTGAGGTAGTTCGGTCTACAACAGGGGATCCCTACTCTTAGGGATTATGAGTACTCTCGGACTATGTGGGATAGTACCACACTGAGCGGGGCTCCAGACATGCAGTGGTTCTAGAGTCAGGATGCTGATGATGCCCCCATTCAGCCAGTGGATGGGGATGATGCGGGGATAGCAGACAGATATGATGCCTGGTATGCAGGCATCCACCCTCCTCGGATGACGAGGGCATAGGGTCCGATGCACGTTGTAGTGCAATGGATGGAGAGGTGGCACCAAGCTGCCATCGATGCAGCGAGGGGTCACGAAGGGAAGGATCGGTGATGGCCTCCTCGGGAGAGACGTCGGAGAGTACCACAGGCTCCGAAGAGACGATGAGCGGAGGAGGAGAGGAGGGAGGAGAGGAGAGAAAGACTCCCTCCTCGGTAGAGGGATAGGCCACCATCGCCCGATAGGGGCAAGGGTGTCGAGGTGGGGGAGAGCAGCGAGATGGCAGCTCTTCGGGTGGAGAATGCCCGCCTACGAGCTCAGGTGCAGACTCTGCAGGATGAGGCTACACGGCTCAGGGCTCGGAGCGGAGGGGCGAGCATTCTAGAGCTGGCGCGGTCGGTTGCTCAGACCGCGTTCTATCAGGGAGTGTACTACTAGCTGGTTCCAGAGGGCTAGAGGATACAGTTGCCAGTCGGCATTGCGAAGCCGATCAGGATGGGGTCATCGAGGACATCATCACGATCGACGTCGAGGACCCACGATACAGGACGGGCTTCGATGGGACCACCTCCTCCACCTCAGGGCGGGAGAGGAGATGAGGTTGAGAGCTCGAGGTCTTCTCGAGACTAGATGCACATTGTACATAGACTATTTTTGAGATGATTGAGTATGCCAGGGTATAGATTGTGGCATACCAATCCGTTTTGATATGATGTATATACTTCTTGATATATATATGATGTTCTTTTTGTGATATGACTTGTGCATATGTTTTATGATGCTTTAATATTTTAATTTTTGATTGACTATTCATGTAATTATGTCGTTGAAAATATTATAATTTTATGTCATGCTATAAAATTAAATGAAATAATCTGATGTAAACAAAACTGGTTGTTGTGGTGTGTTTTGATGAAAATAAAGTGACTTCTAACAATAATTTCAAAGGACATTGTCATTGTTACATGACCATTTCATGGAGTCATCGCTCGCTAGGTCATCAAGCTAATCCCGGTATGAGAGAAATATTGCTAAAAGTAAAAGGGTGCTTAAGAGACTTTCTTAAGACTTTGTGTTGTGATGATGAAAAATGATGATAGTGATGATTTGTTTTCAGATTTCCATGAAAATATTATGCATGAAATATTAAAAATATGATTTTTTCTAGGCATAAAATTCCTAAGTATGATAGAAATTTGAACAATTCCCTAGGAATTATACCATCGTCGCAAAAAAAAAATGAATGTTGACATAATGAAATGAAATAGGAAAGTTTTCGTTCTTTTTAAAGCACAATTGTGTAACATAATGATTTAAGCCATATGCTTTTATGGATTAAATAAATGGGAAATAAAATTAGAACGATGGTTTGCGCTAGGCATAGAATTTTAGGTATAGACTTATACCATCATCACGAAATCCAAAGAAGAAATTGATATAATAGTTTTATTGCATAGTTGATTTTTGATTTTGAGATAAACAGAAAATATAAAAATGAGGACTTGCACTAGGCATAAAATTCCAATTTAGGTTTAGGAACTATACCATCGTCGCGAAAGTCGAAAAAATATAAATGTGACTTTATTGCTAGATTTTTGAACATGTTTTGCAAGAAAATTTTGGATTTTTGAAAAAAATGTATTTAATTGATTTTACGCTAAGCAGATATTCTCAAGTAAGAAAGTCAAATTATTTCGGAAGATTTGAATAAATATTTTAAATTATCTCAAAGACAAAATTTAGATTTATAAGGAACCCCGTGTGCATACGTGAGTTCATTGCCGATCTTGATCTATCATAATGATACAAAATCTCTCAAACACAAATGTGTGTGCAATTGTAATGTTCATTTACCGATTTTGAGCAAGATAATTTGATACAAGTAATTTGAATTAACCAAATGAGTGTTCGTTGACCATGATTTATATGCATGTAACCGTGGACCCAGACTACTATGTAAGTCGGGTCATCAAGAGCTAGCTGATCCATAAGCGGACATAGGTCTATACAAAAGAAGGTCGCTAATGTGACAGACATATCACCACGCTAGGAGTTACCCAATGTCAAGCAAGTTGGGCACAAATCACCTGTTATGGGGTTTACCTCACAGTTTTCGAATAATTGAGAATTCCAAGGATTCAAGCTTCACACTTCCTTCTTTCAAAGGGGGGGATTTATTGCTTTTTGCTTTTTCTTTTCTTTTCTTTTTCTATTTTTTTTTTTATTTTTTTTTGTATTTTTCTTGACACTGAGATAATGCTTGAAATATTGCTGAGATGGTACAAAATAATATTGAAATAATGCTTCTGAATAATTTCTCTTTTTCTCATGATTTTTCTTGATTTTCTTTTTCTTTTTCTTTTTCTTCCTATACTAGGGATACTTGCTCGGATTGGTTGTAGAGCAAGGGATTTTTATTCTAGGCGGGGGTGAGCTTGTCCTTTTGTCAATTCTCAAAGATTCTAGACCATGTGCATGATAGGATAGCAGGGGAAACTTTTCGCTCAAGAGACCACTTCTATTGTGTAGCATCGTTTTGAATTTGCAATGAAATCATTTTAATGTGAAAAGGTGTACTTGGTTCAAGTAAATAACAAGATCAGTTCTCTATGCTCAAAACTTTATTTAATTCAATTGTGGACTTCGATATAAGAGAGATTAATAATCATACCAAATAAGATCAAGATATTTATTCATGTGAGTGTGAAAGTGAGGGATTCCAGATAAATGCTAATTTATCCAAAATAACTGAAAATATAACTGCAATACTTCAAGAATTGACAGGTGCAAAATAGAAGATGTTTTTGAGGATTTTGATTTTTTTTTTTTATATTTTGATTTTTAATTTATGAATTGAGAGAATACATAATATTATTGTTTTTGAAATTTTTATATGAATTACTAATATGAGACAATATGTATAATATATACAGTGACGAAATTACCAGATTTATGCATAATAGCGCTTAAGATGCATAATGTTCATAGGTTCTTTAAGATCTTTACCATCTAAGGTAGCTAATCTGTATGCTCCCGATCCAAATTTAGCAGTGATAATATATGGCCCAAGCCAGTTAGGCTCGAATTTGCCTTTAAGGTCTTTAGTTGCATTAGTATTTTTTTGATTTTCTTTTAAGACGAGGTCGCCGATCTCAAAGGATCGATTATGAACTTTCTTGAGATATGCTCGTTTGAGCTTGTTCTAGTAGGCACGAAGATGCTCCAAAGCATTAATGCACTTCTCATCTAGGAGTTCCAGTGGGACTAAATCTGCCAGACATGATATTCATCTCCTACTTCTAGTATCTTGAAGTAGCAGAGCCAAAGAAGGAACTTCTAGTTCAAAGGGAAAAACAACTTCAGCGCCATAAACCAAAACAAAAGGTGAAGTGCCCGTGGGAGTACGAATGCTAGTTCGATAAGCCCACAAAGCAGGATATAATTGAATGTGCCAATCACGGCCCGATTTATTGACCGAGTCTCTTGAGGATTTTAATTAATGTTTTATTAGATGCTTATGCTTGGCCATTACCACGAGGATAATAGGGAGTGGACCAACGATGTTGAATTTTATATTTTTGACATAGTTTCTTTACATATTTGTTTTTGAAACAAGTTCCATTATCCGAGATGAGATTTGCAGGAATTCCGAACCTACAAATAATTTGATTAAGAATAAACTTGGAAACTTGCGTTCCAGTGCAAGAAGCTAAGGGCATAGCTTCGACCCACTTCGTAAAATACTCGGTGGTAGTTATGATGAATTTGTGTCCATCAGATGACACAGGATTGATTTTTTTGATGATGTCTAAGCCCCATTTTGAAAAGGGCCAAGGAGATGAAATAGCCTGCAGTTCTTGTGCAGGTGCATGGACAAGGTCGACGTGTTTCTGGCACTTGTCGCAATGGCGCACGTAATCATGTGCATCATTCTCCATGGTAGGCCAAAAATATCCTATCCTAAGGAGCTTCTTAGCAATGGCGCTACCACTAAAGTGTCCCCCACAAGATCCATCGTGGGCTTCACTCAAAGCTGATCTAGACTCTTCTAGATTCAAACATCTCAATAGGATACCTTCAAAAGATCTCCTATATAACGTATTGCCAATTATTACGAAGCGACTTGCTCGTCTATGTAATAACCGGCGTTGGTTTCTATTAAAACCTTCAGGGAAGGTCCCATTTTGAAGAAAATTGAGGATGTCAGTGTACCAAAGTTCAGGAATAGTTTCGTTGATTAGAAACACGTCCAAAGGTTCCAAGCATGATTTAGTTGAAGCGGGTTCTTAGAGTCGACGAATAATGATGGTAGCATATTCGTCATCTAACTCCAAGGGTAAAAGAGATGCAGTTGCGGCCATAGCGTCAACCACATGATTGCTAGTTCTAGGAATAGCTTCCAAGGTAACTTGATCAAATAAAGATATTAATTGTAATACATATGCTTTATATGGGCACAATTTATCATCTCTAGTCTGATAAACATCGTTAATTTGATTTATAACAAGTTGAGAATCACCGAAAACTAATAGATTTTTAATTTTTAGTGCTAGGGCAGCTCGTAATCCAAGGATTAGAGCCTCATATTCAACAATGTTATTAGTACAGGCAAACATTAATTTAAAGGATAGAGGTATGAGATGTTTCTGTGGAGATATCAAAATAATACCTGCACCAGCCCCACTCATGCATCGGGCTCCGTCAAAGTATAGGGACCATTGCTCTGAATGATCCGCCTCTAGGTTAAGGCATTCGTCAGGAAACTCAATGACGAGGGGATGGGTGGACTCTAAGGGTGCAGCAACTAATTGATCTGCTATGATTTGACCCTTAACAAACTTTTGTCCTATAAATGTGAGTTCAAACTCGCTTAGAGCAAGAACCCACTTCGTTGTGCGACCAGATAAATAAGGTCGACTCATGAGATACCGCAAGGGATCGGATTTAGCAATAACGTATGTTTTTTGGTGAGCATATAATGGCGTAGTTTCTGTGTAGAAAATATGATTGCTAGACATAACTTCTCTAATGTTGTGTAGCGGGTTTCATAACTAATTAATGTTCTGCTAATGTAATAATTAGCACGCTCTCTTTTCTCATCATCAAGTTGAGCTAACATAGCTCCTAAAGCAAAATGAAGCAAAAATATACAAGATAAATGGGAGGTTTAGGTGGGGAAGTATAGGTGGGTTAAGAAGATATTGTTTGAGGAGTTCAAATGCTTCCTTACATTCATCGTCCCAATGGAAAGAGACATCCTTCTTAAGAAGCTTAAGAAAGGGTCCAGTTTTATCCGCCAGCTTATCGATGAAGCGACGGATAGCTTGAAGCTTACCTTGTAGACTCCGTAATTCGGATATATTTGTAGGTGCGGGCATATCAGTGATAGTCGTAATCTTGAGAGGGTCAATTTTGATGCCACGTAAAGAAACTATAACCCCCAATAATTTACCTGACTTAACTCCGAATATACATTTGGTTGGATTCAATCGGATAAGATATTCCCTTAACCGATCAAATACTTTTCTCAAGTCATCTAAATGGTCATCTTCTTGAGTAGAACGAGCTATAATGTCATCTACATAATCATGTAGTATATCATGCATCATATCATGAAAGATATAAGTCATGGCTCGTTGATAGGTTGCACTTGCATTCTTCAAACCGAATGGCATCACTTTCCAACAGAAAGTCCCCCAAGGGGTAATAAAGGTTGTTTTAGCTTGATCTTTAGGAGCTATCCTGATCTGATTATAACCAGAAAATCCATCCATTAAGGATATCATTCCACTCCCAGTAGTAAAATCAATGATCTGATCCATATTGGGAAGGGGAAAATCATCTTTAGGGCATGCAACATTAATATCTCTAAAGTCTGTACAAACCCTAATCTTAGTAGCTTCTTTCTTAGTTACTTGGAACTACATTCGAGATCCATTCAGCATAATCAATGGCTTGTATAAAAATAACATTCAAGAGTTTTCTAACTCCCCTTTGACTAGTAAGGCCACTTTAGGATGCATTTTTCTAAGCTTACGCTTACGGGTTTAGCATCCGGATGCACTACTAGGTGATGCATAACTACAGAAGGGTCTAAACCTGGCATATCTTCATATGTCCAAGCAAAAACATCTTCATATTCTTTAAGAAATGCAATGTATTTATCCTATTTTTCTTGACTCAATTCTGATCCAATGTTGATTATGTGAGGGTTATCGTCGGTTCCAATGTTAATTTTTATGACATTTTCTACTTCCATGTGTAGATCTCTCTCAAAATTAGGTGGGGCGGGTGAAACGCCCAATTCTTGTAATTCTTCCAAGGTTAGCTTGGATAATTCGTCTTGAGGAGTCGTGGCCTCAAGTTGGGCTATACTAGGTATAGAGCCATCAAAATAAAATCCATTATGTAATAATTCCTCAATGGAGACATCGTGAAAGATATCTCCCTCCAACTCATCGTCGGATTCAGCGATCATCTCAGGATAAGCTATAGATAGCATATTACATGTGAATGTCTTATTCATTAAATGCAAAGCATCGCGTTCATCTAAATAATCTTGGTAACATATAAGATGGTCATCATCCTCAAATGGGAATGGTTGACCCTTACTAGAAAATAGGCCCACACCACATCGGGCGGGCCACGCTTCTACCTCAAAAGGTTCTTTCATACCATTCTGAAAGGTCCCAAACCTTTCCCTTTATATCCCAATTTAAGCATTATAGGTTTGGCTTTAATATACTCATTAGTAAAATAACATCGAGCATATCCATCATAATGAGTTCTGATGTTTACTGGGTATTCTACCCCAGTCATATCCCTTATAAATAAAGGCACGACTCCCGACTTGGTAAATACTTCCCATAGGCTGTGGGAGGCCCAAGGTACGAGGAGATGGTGGCAAATTATTTAAAATAAGGGAATCTTGCATAGAAGCATTCGTTTCTTCTGATATAAGAATTTTAGATAGATCGGGTAAGAGCTCGTCAGTAAGAGCATAAGAGGTAGAAGGAACATTCCCTACATCTTTCGATGCAGAAAATATGAATTTGGTGGATGTAGACGGTGTAGAGGTGTCGATAGATGGGTCTATTAAAGGTATGGAAGTTATAGGAGTAGAACAAGAGACATTGGTTGTGGGATTAGGATCTTTCTTAGGTCCTAATGCGGTTTGTTCAGAGGATGGTTGAGCTATATGTGGAGGTGCAGCTGATGGAGAAGAAGTAGATGACGTTGTGGGTGTGAGTTTCACACGTTTAGATGGATAATGAGAATTAGGATGTGTGGATGACAGAGCGGGGCAAAATTGAACTCCAATAGGTTCTACCAAAGCACACATATCAAAGGGTCTTGGATCACCATGAATGGTAACCAACTGATTCTTAAATTCGAACTTAACACATTGATGTAAAGTTGAGGGAACAACTCGCATCGCGTTGATCCAAGGACGACCCAAGAGTATATTGTACGATGCAGGGCAATGTACAATAAACACGAGTCGTATCCAAGGTTCTTGGACCAACTTGCAATGGAATGGTAATAACTCCACACGTTTCTTGTGTTTCGTCATTGAAAGCTTTTATGATCATATCGGTTCTTTTCATTTCATCACTTCTAAACCCAAATATTTGGTAGAAGTCAAAAGTGCAGATATTTAAAGATGAACCATTATCAATCAAAACTCGTTTGACTGCTACATCTCCAATTAAGGCGGTAATATACAAGGGGTTATCTTTATGTAAACTATGTTGCGGTATGTCTCTATCCTGGAAGTCAATACAATCAACTTCACGAGTTATTATAGTATCGGCCATGGCTTCAGGTTGAATGTCTTGTGGTACCATCATCTGACTTAATGTGAGCATTAATTCATCTCTATGTGTAGGAGAAGATCTTAAAAGGTCCAAGAGAGAAATTCTAGCTGTAATATTTGATAATTGTTCATTAATATTATAAGGAGGTTTAGGTTGAACATTAGGTGAATGATTCCCTTTATTAGGAACCTTCAAAACAAATGGAGCTGATCCACCATTCTAAATTTGATCTTGTTGAGAATTTTGAGCTTGTTGTCTAGTAATGGCTCCGATGGTACCCACAATATTATTCTACGGATGATGAATGGGTCTTGGTCTAGCGTTTATAGCTAGCTCATTAGAAAGTAATCGGTGAGACGATGGTCTAGTAGTGACTCTTCTTGGAAATGGCTCTTTCGAAACCATATAACTTGTGATAGGGTGAATAGGATCCGATTCATCTTTAGAACTATTCGATTGATTTGATGTGATTTCCATATCACTCTCAGTCTCGTATTCTGTATCACTAAGATCGGGTATCTGAATATTATATAGAGGCCTGGTTGTAACCACGGATAAAGTTGTGTCAAATATTTCCAGATCATGAACAGGTAAATGCCCACTAATAGTTCCTACATATCGGGCGAGGAGGAGGGACATTATGATGTTCAACTTGATTAGCCACCTCCTTACCATGTTTTGGTAAGGGATGTTGAAAGATGTCCAATGACTGATTGGCATTCTGATTCTGGTTTTGTGGGGTGTTCTTTTGAACATTATTAGGAGGATTTTGCTTAGGTTGAAAGGCTTGCACCTCCATCTCATTGTTATCAATCAAGTCCTGTATTTTATGTTTTAATCTTTTACAAGAGTTGGTAGTGTGTCCAGGGTCCTCTATGGAAGTCACGGGTGTAAATCTGCTCTGTATCCGGGTATAGTTGGATCGGGTTCCTGAATATTTGGTAATTGAATCAAACCTCGTTCTAATAATTGCGGTAGAATAGTTGATAAAGGTTGATTTAACCTAGTAAATTCTCGAGGAGGTCTATCGGGGAGGTTTCGAGTACAAACTTCTCCGTTGTCTTCGCGGCATTAACATTAGCGGTATTTCTGCTATCGGTGACTCCATCACCCACAACTTGTTTATTCTTATATTGATTTTTGGATGTTTTCTCATCGTCTCTCTTTTTAAGCTGGCCTCTCCTAATGAGAGCATCTTCCACTCTTCGGGCTAAGTCTATAGTCTGATCGAAGGTGGTCAAGGTAGCGATTGATAATTCGTAAGATAGTTGCTCTTGCAAATTATTAATAAAGATGTCCAACATCTCCCTATAAGGTAACACAAAGTGCAATTTTCCTATCAATTGTCTCCACCTAGCTAGGAAATCAGCAAAGCATTCCTCTTTGCCCTATTTTAAGTTATACAAATATTTAATGGTCACATCTCTTTCGATGTAGGCACTAAATTGATGAACAAAAGACTCGGCAGTTTCTTCGAAATTCCTCAAAGAATTAGTGGGTAATTGATAATACCACTCTAATGCCATTCCTCCCAAGCTTTTAGGGAACATTTTTAGTAATAACAAGTCATCATGTGATATATCATGACATGCTATCCTAAACATACGAAGATGCTCTATGGGATCTTCGGTTCCTTTATATATGGGAAGAACAGGCATAGGAAAATGTTTAGGATACGGCTGTGCTACGACTATAGGATCTAAAGGCTGACTACACATCTCTCGATAATTGTACGAGGGACGGTAGGGATCTATCTGGTCCATGCGGGAAACTAACTGTTTCACCACGGCTTCAAGATTGCTAGTTTGTCCACCATATTGGTTCGGTGGCACATAGGTATGGGATCTATGAGTGTATGATGGTGTGACACAAGGATTAGATGTTATATTGCTATTATGCAAAGTGTTGGTAGGAAGAGTATTATGAAGGGGATTTGTAATAGTATTATGTTGTACCTTAGATTGTTGGTAATTGGTGTTCGGTTTTGTTTTGGGTTTTTGTTGATTTGAGGTATGTTGATCAAGAGCTTGGCGAAATAGAGCAGTAAATGATGGTTTCTTTTGTGCGGGAATGACCCTAGGCTTGTTAACAGGCACTTTAGGTCGTTGGGTAACCTGTTGTTGTTGCATGCTCTGGATCGCAGCTACTATATCCAAATTGGATGGTCCAGCTTGATCACTCTCTTGTTCAATAAAGGACAAGGGATTAGTGTGTGTTTGAAATACTTCTTCTAGAGTTGCTTGAGTGTCACTAATTCGATCCTTGTCCATATGGGCTGCTCTATTAAAAACACCAATATTAGTGTTAATGAACTTCCAGAATTGTTCCATGTTCTCAAAAGTGATAGCTCCTCCGAGAGACATTTTAGGGGATGAGGATCCTTCCTCTCTAATAGTTTCTTCTTGTTCATTTCCTACAACAAGCTCTTCTTCTTGTTGGTCTAGGGTTTCTTCTTCCTGAACTTGGTCCTCGGGAGGGACATTTTGGTCGATTAATGGTCTTCCTAACCAATCTTCATCTTCTTCGGTTTGTTTTCCATTCCTAAGTCTAGGCATTGTGCTAAACTTAGGTTTTAGCAAATATATATATATATATATATATATATATATATATATATATATATATATATATATATATATATATATATATATATATATATATATATATTTATGCGATAGGGTTGAGAGGTATATATTTTAACTATATACCTACTATAATATTTTAAAAGGAAATGTTTTGTTGTTTTTTTTTTCTTTTTTGTGTGATTTTATTATATTATTATTTTGCGAGAATAAAAATAACAAACAACATGCTAGTTGTAAGAAACAATAGTAGAAAGAATCACTTAGCTTTCTATGAATAGTTTATGGATATCATTGATAGGGTCAAGTTCATCGGGAGTCATGAAATGCTCCTCTTCAAATTGGAAGTTGTTTTTCAAGAACTTGACAAAGTGTGCTATGGTAATATGATCTATTTCAGACTCTGACATGTAAAAATAAAGTTCATGGCAATACTCTCGATACAACATAGCTCTAGGAACTCTATTCCATCTCTTTCTATCCGTAAGAACGACTTCTTGATCCTCTACACGAGATAGAAATTTATGTACTACAACTACGTTCTCAAGGTATTCCTCAAAGGTGTATAATTCAGAAGACACAAGTGCTCTTTTATCGGCTAACCACCTATGGCAAGCTCTCTGAAGTTCATGATACAAAGTCACCTGATCAGGATCCAGGATTCTATCTAGGACAAACCTCTTAATTTGCCTAAGTTCTGTAGATCTAGATTCAATAATACCCAATCTCCTATCAAGTTCGTCCCACAAAGGTTGGGCTCTATATGTTTGAGGTACTCTAAGCACAGAAGTAATCTCTATGGTCGTTAATTGATTTTCAACATTTATGGAGACAACTCGTCTTCTATTATAATCTACCATCTAAGTATGATATGCAAATTTAACGAGTTTTCTAATGATTCTAGATGTTCTTAATAATGTGTTTTTTTTTTGGATTGTTTTCAAAAGGTGTTTTTAGTTTCACGTCGGGTTCACCAAAATGTATCGCCCAAATTTTTTGCACCCTTACCTTCAGGCTAAAGGATCCGTACCCAGAAGGGGGTGAGAAAAGGATGGAACAATACCTCGGACGGAGAGGCCCTTTGAAGGTCGCGCCTCTCGGGGGAGGGGTATAAAGGTGAATTTTTGATGGATGGTGGGGTTCACCAGGGAAACTTTGAGTGGCAGTTTCCATGCCTAGGTTTGAGAATGGGTTTGATTTGTTCGTTTTATGTTCAATCATTCGGATTCCTAGGTTGGCCAAAATGAAGCTAAGCTATTCTATATGAAGATTCTAATTTATATGAAGACAAAAGACATAAATGAATCCTAATGTGATTGAATACAAAGAATATATAAAATGGAGAAGAGTACACCTGATTTTTGATGTCTGATGAAGATTTTGAAGCTTGTAGGAGTCCAGATCGTCCCGGATATGACAGGATCATCTGTAATTGTACAGAATCATCCCAAATCATAGGAGATCATCCGAGATCACCCAAGATCATCAACGACCTGACGAATTCATCAAGCGAATTCGTCAGAAACCTACAATCAAGAAAATAGACACCAAAAACCAAAAATACAATTGCAAGAATGATGCAAAATGATAGAAATAAGAGTATAGATGTTTGAATGATAAATCTAGATATCAAATTAAATGAGATGCACTATTTTGGAAACTTATTTTGAATTTTATCATGCAATTATGCTAAATGAGGTGAACTCCAAGATGCAAAACAGAAGTAAATTAATCTAATGCACCAATAAATAAGGAAAATGAGATAGAGAATGCAAACTCGGGGCTCTGATTGCCCCCAAGCTGAATTACAGACCGGATCATCTGTAATCGTACAAGATCATCGTCGATCTTGACAGGATCGTCTAAAATTGTAGTTGAATCGCCTACGACGATCCGAGCTACCTCCGACTGAAACACAGTGAAATCCTACAACAAAACTTGAAAACACAAGTGCAAATGATGGGAGATCACAACAAAACTAAAATTGCAGGGAAACAATCAGTCAAGCAGCCAGGTAGGGAGTCAGGGAGGGAGTCAGGGGGATAAACTAGGAAAATCCCAGTTTATATAGGATTAGGGGGAGGTTAGGAGGTTGGGGATCATCCCAATCTGGGAGATCCTCAGTGTGGGAATCTCCAACCGCACAGACACGCTTCTGCCCAAGTTGGAGAGGTCGTTGGAACAGAAGCTAATTGCAAAAATTTGGTTTTGGGACGAAATCGTCCGGACGTTCTGTTCCGAGATGAATTCGTCCGATTTGGGACGATATCGTCGGATCGACGATGATATCGTCCAACGGTCACAACAACCTCTAAAAATGGTGCAAAAATGAGGTAAGCGGTTAACGGGCGGTTTCGGGGTTAAAATTCAAATTTCTACTTTTTACTGATGGTTTAACTGCGCCAATTTTAGGGTGCTACAGTGTGATAGAGGGACAATAGGAAACATCACTATTGTTTGTCATTATAATTCATGTGTAGCCTAGGTGTGTAGCCAAGCCCATGAGGAACCTATCTATTTTAAGGATTTAATTGACTTCATCCCCACCATTTATAAGGGTATAGTTGATTCATGATGTAGGAGCATCACATTCTAACCCTCTTTCTCTTAAATTCATAATAGTAATATTTTCTATCAGTTAGTTTTCTATAATCTTTCCCCTGTAATGGCCTTCTCTCTACAACGATCATATTATTTCGATCAAATTTATTTTAAATTTTTGATGGTCATATTTTCTTTCGGTTAGTTTTTTTTTGTAATCGTTCTCTCTGCAACGGTCTTCTCTCTACAATGGTCATATTATAATGGTCAAAATTATCTATGCAATAGTCATACTGTAATGGTTAGATTTCTTAAAGCCTATAAATGCTCAATTTGATTAGTAGTTAAGGGGAGGTTTGTCAGCTCCGTACTACCGCATGGTAGCCTTGGGGGTTGTTAACATCAAGTCTTGTGGTATTCTGAAAGGGAGCGACATTGATATATTTTCCACTTGAATAATTTTGTAGCACTCTATATAGTGCATGGGTTATTAACACCGAGTCTTGTGGTGTTCTAAAATGGAGTGACATTGATATATCTACCTATTGAGAAAGTTTGTAGCACTCTATATAGTGCATGGGTATATAAGTACCTAAAATAGAGTGGCATTGATATATCTACCTCTTGAGGAAGTCTGTAGCACTCTATAGAGTGCATGGGTATATAAGTACCTAAAATGAAGCGATATCGATATATCTATCTCTTGAGAAAAGATGTAGAACTCTATATAGTACGTGGGTATGTAAGTACCTAAAATAGAGCGACATCGACATATTTATCTCTTGAGGAAGTATGTAGAACTCTGTATAGTGTGTGGGTGTATAAGTACCCCTTGAATATGTAACTACATCTTCGAATGCTTGTAATTTCAAGGTTATTATTTAATAAAAAGCATCTATTTATTATTTGTGTTATGTCTGTGTGTTTTGGTTGGCTTCTATTGTGGTGCTACTAACATTAAGTGGTATTAGATCTTAGAAAATTTTCTATGAGGTTGTGTGTGCATTTTCCTGTTGATTAAGTGTGTTGCATGTGTGAAAAAAAATGCGTACATGGATTAAAGCAAGTATGAAATAGAACTTACCTAAGAATCTACGTGGGTGGTGAAATAAATACTTGGTATTTTATGGATTCCTGCAAGTGTGAAACAAAAATTTCTTAAGGATCCACTTTAGTGGTGAAAAGGATGCTCAATTATTTTTGCACAATGATAATGGCATACAAACACCCTGTTGGTCAAGGTAGAGGTAATAGACGTGCAAATAAAACTATAGTAGATGAGATGCAAACTCTAAGAGCTCAATTGGAAGCATTAAAAATTGCTCAAATAAGGGGCATCATCCTTGAAGATGTTTCAAATAAATAGCAACCCATAGTTTCTGATGTTGAGTCAGAAGCATTTAAATTGCTCAAATAAAGGGTACTATTCTTGAAGATGCTTCAAACAATGACAAACTCGTAGTCTAATAAAAAGTATTTGTTTATTATCTACGTTGCATCTACATGTATTGGTTGACTTATGTTGTGGCATTGCTGACATCAAGTGGTGTTAGAGCTCAGAATGTTTCCTATGGGGTTATGTGCGCATTTGTCTATCGATTAAGTGTGTTGCACGTGTGAAACATAATGTGTACATGGATTACAACAAGTATAAAATAGAACTTGCCTAAGGATATATGCGATTTGTAAAACAAACACTCAATATTTCATGGATTTTTGCAAGTATGAAATAGAACTTGATTAAGGATCCACTCAAGTGGTGAAAAAGATGCTCAATTTTTTTTGCATGAAGACAATGGCATACAAACACCCTGTTGGTTGAGGTAGAGGTGGTAGTTGCACAAATAAAGTTGTATAATATGATATACAAACTCTAATAACATGGTTGGAAGCATTGGAAATCGCTCAAAGAAGGGGTACCATTCTTGAATATGTTTCAGACAATTAGCAACCCATAGTTTTTGATGTTGAGTCAAAAATATTGAAATCACTCAAAGAAAAGACACCTTTATTGAAGATGTTTTAGATAATAAGCAACCCAAATTTTTTGATGTTGAACATGAAAAAATAATTGAAGAGATCATAAGAAAGAGCTCATGAAATTTTAAAGCGTGGGAGTATGATATAGGAGCATCGCATTCTAACCCTCTTTCTCTTAAATTTATAACGATCGTATTTTCTATTCGTTAGTTTCCTATAATTGTTCCCCTTCAATGATATTCTCTTTGTAATGGTTAGATTTTAACGATCAAATTTCTCTTAAATTCCTAATAGTCATTTTATTTCAATTAGTTGTTTTTGTAATCGTTCTCTCTACAACGGTCTTCTCTCTACAATGATCATATTGTAACGATTGAATTTCTCTATGCAATGGTCATATTATAACGATTTAATTTCTTAGATCCTATAAATGCTTGGTTTTATCAGTAGCTAATGAGAGGGTTTTCAACTTTGTACCACCGCATGGTAGTATTGGGGGTTGTTAACATCAAGTATTATGGTGTTCTAAAAGGAAGCAACATTGACATATCTACCTCTTGAGGAAGTATGTAGCACTTTGTATAGTGTGTGGGTTGTTAACACTGAGTCTTGTGGTGTTCTAAAATGGAGTGGTATTGACATATCTATCTATTGAGGAAGTTTGTAGCACTCTATATAGTTTATGGGTATATAAGTACTTGAAACAGAGCGACATTGACATATTTATCTATTGAGGAAGTTTGTAGCACTCTATATAGTTTATGGGTATATAAGTACCTGAAACAGAGCGACATTGACATATCTGTCTCTTGAGGAAGTTTGTAGCACTTTGTAGAGTGTGTGGGTATATAAGTACTTAAAATGAAGCAACATCAACATATCTATCTCTTGAGAAAATTTGTAGCACTTTGTATAGTGTGTGGGTATATAAGTACCTAAAATGGAGTGGCATCAACATATTTGTCTCTTGAGGAAGTTTGTAGCACCCTATACAGTGCATGGGTGTATAAGTACCCCTTGAATTTGTAACTGCATCTTCAAATGCTTATAATTTTGAATTTGTAATTTAATAAAAAATATATGCTTATTATCTGTGTCGTGTTTGTGTGTGTTGGTCAACTTATGTTGTGGCATTGTTGACATCAATTCACCTATCTCCAAAAAAAAATTTAAAAATAGACATTGAAACCTTATTCATAAAACGACCTAACTAACGATGTTGCATAACGCTTGGCCATGGATTAATTTAGGTTTATCTCTCCTCTATGTCATCCTTTTGCCTTTGGCCCTTTAAGAAATGATGAGCTTTTGACCATCCTTTTAGAAGTTGCTTATTAAATTTAATTTATGAGCACATTCTATATATAAGCATTAAACATAGCACTAAGATATACGAGATTAGAACCAAGCCATTTTATATACATATTAAGAAGACCTTATTATAATATAAAGTCTCTTGAGATTATATATGGTTTCAATTGAATAAATGAAATGTCTTAAAGCTTTAGAATTATTTCATCCTCTCTTAAGGGTTTTATCATACTTGTACTTTGGTATTGGTGATGGCTTGTGCAATGAGAATTTGTATGGTTTTATAATGCATCTTAGGACTCGATCTTCTCATTAGTGTACAAATCTATATAAATAACCATTCCTTTTATTTAAAGAGAGAGATAGACCTTACTTCAAGTATTTACCTTGTAAAACATAGAGGCTCGTTGCATCTAGAAGCATTTTCTATTCCTATTCTAAATTTGGAATATTCTCTTTTAAGGATAGAAAGTGTTTTGAATCCTATAAAAGTTATCCTTGATCATGCCAAGAATGATGATATTCCATACACATTTAATTTAAAATACGATTGCAACCCTAAATTTTATTTTAAGGTTTCGTAGGAGTGATCAACTTTTCTCTTCCCTAGGATTGAGAAGATTTGTTGTTATTACTATTCTTGTTCTTCCCTCTTTGGGGATCAACTAGCCTCTCTATTTTAAAGTTGAGAAAAAATATAATGCACTCTTCCTCTTGTATCCCACAAGGCTGCAACTCTGAATGGATAACTCAAAGAATTAGGAAAAGGCTTTTGGTTTGTTTTTCCCTCTCTAATTTAAAAGGGGAATATTTTGTATTGAATTGAAAAATTTCTCCCTAGAAAATAGGGATTTTAAAGGTTGAAAGATGATGACATTGAAAAAGTTGTGTGACATTTTTGTAAGGCCTGATGCATTGGAGTAACCAAACCTTTAACATCCATGGGGGTTACGGGATGTTCTGCATTGATTGCATTTCACTTTCCCATGAACCTTTTTCCTTTATTTTAAAGGGTAAAGGGCTCCAATATATTGATCTAGTTTCAATACTTTGTTTAAAGACCCCTCAAAATACAGTTTTTATTTTAAGAGGCCTGGCTTATTCCTCTTTAAAAATAGAGAGTGTGTCATTATCAAAGGTTTCAAACAGTAAAATAATTAGAGTGGAGATTCAAACTTTTTCAATTGACTCTTTCCACCCGGCCTTTACTCAATCTACTTGAATGTCTTTGTTCACCTTTTAAAATATTAAAATAATCCTACCACCCACTTTTAAAACAAAGAGAATTAAACTAGGACCCTCTCTTCTATAAGTTGCTTGAGGTGGATTAAGGTTCTTCTCATGCATGGTTTTGGGCCTCCCCTATTTCTAAGGGCTAAGGGGTATCCATATTATATAACAAAACAACCTAACACATGGGAGTCATTATCATGTTCTTGCTAGGGGAAAATGCCTTAGAGATCGATCCAATAGGAAGAGGGAAGAGGAGTGGTTCTCTCATTAAAAAATGGATCACTAACTAAGACTTTAAAGAGGCCTGGTTCTTCTCTTCTCTACTACATATTATTAGACAATTGTGATTTCCATTCCCATTTGAAAGACTCTCCCTATCTTGAGGCATTGAATTAAAGTGGGCTTGCCATTAATGGAATACATACATCAGATTGAGTCTTGTAGCCAAAAAAGAGAAGGGGACATGGTTTTCCTATGTCTATAAACTTGCAAGCAGTCCTCACTGAAACTCTATGGTAGTCATAAGTTAGTACCAAAATTCTATGGACCATCTAAAGTGCTCTAGAAAGTTGGTCTCATGACCTACGAGTTAGAATTATCATCTTGTTCCATGATAGATCCAATTTTCCATGTCTTATATTTAAATAAGGTCCATTGCAACCCTATATAGGTCCTGTTGGCATTTTTGCCACATTTATTTTGATTGCTGATTATTCATGCATAAGCTGTTGAAATTCTAACTCTTCTACAGGTTTTGATGCAAAAATGACTAAGTCTGAAAGTTGTCGCGAAATAACGACAAAAAAACAACATGGAGAGCCAAGTCGGAAAACCGTCGCGATATCGTGACATGTCGCAAAATCGCGGGTCAGATGAGGAGAGAGAAAACAAACGCCAAATTGTCGCGATTTCGCGACGTGTCGCAAAATCGCGATCAATGCAGTCAACGGTAGCAGGTGGGCAAAACCGTCGTGATATCGCGACATGTTAGATTTTCACGGTCAAAATGGTCAACGGAGGGCAGAGCGACAAAGTTGTCACGAAATCGCGACAAAACCAAGCCAAGGGCGATGAGACTCAAAGTTGTCGCGAAATCGCGACACAATATGGCACAAGGCACATAAGGCAAAAGACGTCGTGAAATCGTGACGCGTCGCGTTTTCGTGGTGTGGGTAGGCAGAAAGGCTCAAAGAGTAAAATGGTAGCGATTTCGCATCAGTTAGAGAATGAAGCCAAACAAAGCAAAGAACGTAGTGAAATCGCTACGTGTTTCGTTATCGCGGTCCATTGAATGAAAAGAGTCTAAGGTAGAAAAATGTAGCGATATCGCTACACTTTTGGGAATGAGTTCAAGCAAGACGAAGACGTCGTGAAATTGTGACAGAAAGTGAGAACCGTACAGCTTACGAAAAAGTGGTAGCGAAATCGAAATATGTCAGATTTTCGCAACGTAGAAAGGAAGATAAAGCCAAAGAAATTGTAGCGAAATCGCGCAGCGTTGTGTTTTCGCGGTGCAAGGTAGCGAAGGAGATATAGAAGCCGAATGTGTAGCGATTTCGTGACATGTTTGGTTTTCGTGGCTTCAAAGCAGCAGAAGCGTATGGAGCAGAGATATGTTGCGATTTCGTGACCTGTCACGTTTTCGCGACCTATTACAGTTTCGTGCCAGAAAGCAGTTCAAACGGTCCAATGCAATTTTGTGATTTCCGATGATTTAAAGCGCTCCAAAATTTAATGTGTTGCTAATTTCCAATGCGGTCAAGGTAGAAGAACGCGCCCAAGCTACTAGAATTGAAGATTTCCATTATTTGAAGCTGCTGTTCGCGATTTTTCTAACGGTTAAATCATATTTCAAGAAATTTAATGAAGACGACGGACTCTTTATTGCATTTAATTTTTGGTTTCTTTGAGGCTGTTTAAGGATATCATTTCCTTGTTTTCGTTGCATCATTTGTAGATCTCGAGGAGGTCCGTTTCATATTTTTAATGCTGTAAAGAGGCAAGACCTCTATATAAATCAATGTAAATCTCAAGAACGGGTATCGGGGTTTTGAGAGATACTTTTGCTGAAAGCTTTTCAAGTACTTTGCATGAATATACGACATTCGACTCTCTGGTTTCGCAAGCGATTTTTTGTGTGTTTTCCCTTCTGCATTCTGCATTCCTAATTTGTGCTCGCATTTCTTATTTGCTACTCAGTTTTAATTCTGTATTGAGTTTTAACATTTGCAAGTAAGGGAGTGAGTTCTGGAATGTTATTTTGGAGGTCATCTGCACAAGGTTGCGAGTGGATCACGTCATTTTCTTCTGTTATTTGTTGTTGATGTACTTAGAGTTATCTGTTGTTGTTCTTTCCCGATCAGATAAATTCGGCCTATGGCCATATTTCTCATTTCTTTCTGCAGCTTTATAATTTCTTTCCTGTAACTTTGATCTAAAAACAAATTTAGAATAGTATGGGAACCAGCCCACTCTGGAGATTGGTCTGGGAGACATTTCTTTCTCCCAGCCTTTCAATGTTGGCCGGGTCTAGGGTGCATTTTTTTGTAAAATCCTTTCCTGTGGCAGATTCATGACCAACAGTTTTTGGCACGCCCGGTGGGACAGACTTCTTCTGTCTCAAAAGATCCATAATCGATGAGATTGATTGTTTTATTGTTTCATACCCGGAGGTCTCAAGATTTTGATGAGCTGTCTTGACCTCATAGCGGAGATTTGTAAGTTCATCTAGTGACTTTGCTGAGTTGAAGATCCGAATTTCTTGATCGTGGACACCTGCCTTCTTCAAGCTAAAGAAGATACATAATGGCGAGGGTTTGCTGTCCTAGATGGGATGATCCCAGCCCTCTGAATCTCCAAATCTGGCACGAGATTACCAAAAGTGCCTTGAAAGCCCTAACAAAATATAATGGCACATATGGAATGGCCCGAGAGCATGTTGAAGATATTTCCGCCTTGTCAACTTTACATGATATAGTTCACGAAGATGTTATGCTCAGACTTCTGTTTTTGTCTTTGCAAGGAAGGGCGTTACAGTGGTACAAACTGCTCAGGCGTCAAAGCATCAGCTCATGGGATAATCTAGCGGGAGCGCCAATCAAAATATTCGACAAGGATTTCTTTTATAGTTCTCAGGATCCCTTCCAGTTTTTCATGTACATCACGAGAGCACCCCTGGAGAGCATCACTGACTTCAATGTTCGATTCAGCAAAAGTTGGAGGAGAATTCCAGAGATGATCCGACCCACACCCGCCCAAGCCCACTTCTTCTATGTTCGAGCTTTTCATCCAGACATAAGCCTCCTCTTGTTGCAATCAGGCGAATGTAGATTCCCTCAAATATTTGAGGAAGCATTGCAAGCGAAACAACTTTTGCTCTTATCCGAGAAATTACAGTGGAGAGAAGCTCCATTACCTTATCCGATAGTCACCACCCCTGTCTACCCTATGCAGTATTCATCATGCCAGATTCCTTATACTATGCAGAAACCTGAGATGCAGCTGTGTGGAGCTCAAGAGGCAGATTTCATCCAAGGCCAACGATGGGAATATGCAAGCATTGTTCCAGCCATAGATGATATGGTTGCTTGTAATTTCTATCAGAAGAGAGAGCAATAAGAGATAAGCGAAGTAGCAGAAGAACCACCTGAACACCAGGAGGGCATAACTGTGCACAACACGCAGGATTTTAGTCAGAACCTGTTGAATATTCCTGATCAAGAGGAAGAGCCTGAAGAGATCCTGGAGAAAGTACTATTGCTGGACAATTTCTGTGATCAGATCCAGGAGTTGGAGGAACCCATTCTTAGTTTACAACCAGGGAACCCTTAAAGATGGTGGTATTGGCTTCAGCCATTACTACAACTGGTACCTACAGGAGCCCGTCATGTGGCAAATTTCTTTGCTACATTATTTGTCGATTGTGTGGGTACTAGCATGCAGGATAACTTGCCCGTGTCTGAAACATGGAGAACTTTAAGAGGAGATCATCCTAATTTTAAGGTATTGTTTTCATTTGTCCACTTTGGCTCTTTTTGCATGCGAGCCGTAGGTGCCTATTTTTTTCTTTTTCTTCTCCCTTCCCAGCAGTTAGTGGCTTTCTATCAATTTCTTCCTTCCCCTTCCCTTTTTCTTCCCTTCCCTTCTTCATTTTCCTCCTTCTTCTACTTCTTTTTCTTCTGCAGTAAAAAAAAATCCACTGCTGTTGTTTCTTTTTCCCTTTCCTGTTATTCCCGCTTCTTCTTATCCATTTCTTCTAAGTTCTCTGACATTTTAGCATTTATCACAGTTTATCCATGGTTCACACCTTTTTTCATCATTTATTCCGCTTCCATTCCATTAGTTCATTTACTTCCATTCCCCTTCCATCACAGCTGGTAGCACAGAAGCATTCTGTTGCTGTATATATCTGCATCACTCCACCATTCCATCATATCACTATTCCATTCGCATTTCACCGCCTACGCATCCGTAGGATCTCATTCCATTCATTTTTGTTTTTGTATCCCTGGTGCTTTCATGGAAATTATTTTACAGCACTTGATCGGTTGAGCCAAATGCAAATTCTTTAAGTTTTAGTTATTCAGCAAAAGTTGTTGCAGCAGTCCATCGAGATGAACCCCAGCAGCTAGCTTTCTGTTCTAAGTTTTCTTGACTCTATTGCCCAATGGATTCAGGCCTGGGATTCTTGCATACAACAGAACTGTATACCCCACGAGCCGCAAAGAATGTTGGCATTTTTGCCACATTTATTTTGATTGTTGATTATTCATGCATAAGCTGTTGAAATTCTAACTCTTCTACAGGTTTTGATGCAAAAAATGACTAAGTCCGAAAGTTGTCGCAAAATCGTGACAAAAAAACAGCATGGAGAGCCAAGTCAAAAAACCGTCGCGATATCGCGACATGTCGCAAAATCGCGGGTCGAATGAGGAGAGAGAAAACAAACACCAAATTTTCGCGATTTCACGACGTGTCACAAAATCGCGGTCAATGCAGTCAATGGTAGCAGGTGGGCAAAACCATCGCGATATCGCGACGTGTTAGATTTTCATGGTCAAAATGGTCAACGAAGGGCAGAGCGACAAAGTTGTCGTGAAATCGCGACAAAACCAAGCCAAGGGCGATGAGACTCAAAGTTGTTGCGAAATCACGACACAATATGGCACAAGGCACATAAGGCAAAAGACGTCGTGAAATCGCGACGTGTCGCGTTTTCACGGCGTGGGTAGGCAGAAAGGCTCAAAGAGTAAAATGGTAGTGATTTCGCGTTAGTTAGAGAATGAAGCCAAACAAAGCAAAGAACGTAGTGAAATCGCTACGTGTTTCATTATCGCGGTCCATTGAATGAAAAGAGTCTAAGGCAAAAAACTGTAGCGATATCGCTACACTTTTGGGAATGAGTTCAAGAAAGACGAAGACGTCACGAAATCGCGACAGAAAGTGAGAACCGTACAACTTGCAGAAAAGTGGTAACGAAATTGCGACATGTCAAATTTTTGCGATGCAGAAAGGAATATAAAGCCAAAGACAAAAATTGTAGTGAAATCGCATAGCGTTGTGTTTTCGCGGTGCAAGGTAGCGAAGGAGATATAGAAGCCGAATGTGTAGCGATTTCGTGACATATTTGGTTTTCGTGGCTTCAAAGCAGCAGAAGCGTACGGAGCAGAGATATGTAGCGATTTTGCGACCTGTCGCGTTTTCACAACCTATTACAGTTTCGCGCCAAAAAGCATTTCAAATGGTCCAATGCAGTTTTGTGATTTTCGATGATTTAAAGCACTCCAAAATTTAATGTGTTGCTGCTTTCCGATGCGGTCAAGGTAGAAGAACGTGCCCAAGCTACTAGAATTGAAGATTTCCATTATTCGAAGCTGTTGTTCATGATTTTTCTAACGGTTAAAGCATATTTCAAGAAATTTAATGAAGACGACTGACTCTTTATTGCATTTAATTTCTGGTTTCTTCGAGGCTGTTTAAGGATATCATTTCCTTGTTTCCGTTGCATCATTTGTAGATCTCGAGGAGGTCCATTTCATATTTTTAATGCTACAAAGAGGCAAGACCTCTATATAAATCAATGTAAATCTCAAGAACGGGTATCGGGGTTTTGAGAGATACTTTTGCTGAAAGCTTTTCAAGTACTTTGCATGAATATACGACATTCGACTCTCTGGTTTTGCAAGCGATTTTTTGTGTGTTTTCCCTTCTGCATTCTGCATTCCTAATTTGTGCTCGCATTTCTTATTTGCTGCTTAGTTTTAATTCTGTATTGAGTTTTAACATTTGCAAGTAAGGGAGTGAGTTCTAGAATGTTATTTTGGAGGTCATCTGCGCAAGGTTGCGAGTGGATCACGTCATTGTCTTCTGTTATTTGTTGTTGCTGTACTTAGAGTTATCTGCTGTTGTTCTTTCCCGATCAGATAAATTCGGCCTACGACCATATTTCCCGTTTCTTTCTGCAGCTTTATAATTTATTTCCTGTAACTTTGATCTGAAAACAAATTTAGAATAGTAAGGGAACCAGCCCACTCTGGAGATTGGTCTGGGAGACATTTCTTTCTCCTAGACTTTCAATGTTGGCCGGGTCTAGGGTGCATTTTTTTGTAAAATCCTTTCCTGTGGTAGATTCGTGACCAACAGGTCCAAACCACACTACCCCAATTGGATGAGGAAGGTTCAATTATCTTGAAACCTAAGAATATTTTGGACCAATGTATGCACACATTTTGCAACCACACTCTCATCGATGTCCTAGTATAGTGGTATGGACTGCAATCAAAAGATACTACTTGGGAGTTGCTCTATCAATTACAACAATAGTTTCCTCACATTAAACTTAAAGGGTAAAGCTTCTTAAATGGGAGGGCATGTGAGGACCCTATTCTAACACAACTATTTCTATGGACTTGTCTAGTGTTAGTGTTATGTTTACACCATGGGTGCCTAGTGTGCATGGACTCATTATGATGTAACCTTTACTTTTATTGGAAGTAGGAGTTAGTGGTTTGGGTCACTTATTTCATGTGGTCTAACCCTTGAGTATTCAGTTTAGGGTAAATGAGTCTATATTAGGACATGGGTTTGGAGAAGGCATATCATATTTTTAATTTCATTTCATAACTTTTCTTCTAAGGAGGTTGCACCCTCGAAGAGGCCTACAATATTTGATGGATTTTTAAACCTTAATACTACTACAAAATATCATAGGTTATATCTCACAAGATCTTAAATATAATATAGTCACAATATAATAAGGTCAATATAATGAAATGAGTAGAATAATATGAGCAATTTAATGTGTATCAAGGATTATAATAACTCAAATAACATTCAATAATATGCTACAATATAAATGTAAATAGCCTGAATCAAACATATACTATGCATGTAATATAACTTACAATATTAATTGCTCAAAATGTATACAAGATTTATTGATTCTCTATCCCTGACAATGATAATTCTTGTTTTCCTTTCTTGTGATACTTGTTATGGAGTATTACCTTCATAATATAGCCATAGTAGTGTGACTCTTTGGATACTTGACTATTCCTTTCCATATGCCAAGTCTCATGACTCTTGGCTTATCTACTTGACACTTGCATACTTGATGAACACTTGACACTATAACATATGCACACCTATACATGACTCTTACACTTCTATTACTTACACTCTCTAGGCTAAGACATGTGCACATATTTACATTAGATATTTGTTCTCATACATACAATACACTTGTGCACATAGGTTCAACTTACACTTGCACACTAACTCATATGAAACTTGAGTATTTTCTACACATTCACACTTACATAATAGGGAAAATATAACTCACACTCTAAACTATGACTCAACCCTAATCTATTATTTAAAAATATATCATGAAGGTACTTGTAACCAAAGAACTGAACACAAAATAAATGACAAAGACAGAGATAGAAGTAGATTATCAAAATACCCCTTTTGTATTGATATTGATACAACTTTTACAAAATATTTTGAATTGCCCCAAGCGTGTTGGGAGCAATGTTACAATGTTCTTCGTCTCTCTGAAATACAATGCTTTGTTATGGGAGAGGGAGATCTTCCAACTCCTTCGTAGGGTGTGGTGTTCTTCGTTCTCTCATCACAGCTTCAAAGGGTGAGTGGGCTTTGGTATCCAGCAAGGGACCACTCCAGCTTCAACAACTTATCCAAGATACATGTTACCTGCACACATGCAAACCAACAAAGAAGATTAATAACACCTGTATAGTCAAGCGGTAAACCCAATGCTACATATAAACCTATCACTGATATGTATGAAAAGTAGATAACATGCAACAGTTAACAAATAAAGCCTTGCTCCATATTTTAAATCGCTTATCTCCGTTGATGAAATTTCTCGGGACTGTGGAACCACGGAAGTGCGGTTGTGGGCTGGAAATCGTGGACCTGTGGTTGTAAAATCGTAGAGTCACGTTTTTGACTGTGGAACCGTGGACAAGCGGTTTTGGCTGAATGGTAGATTGCCTCGGGATCCGAGCCAACGGTCAGAATCGAGCTTGCACTCTCAATTTCTCATTATGTCCAGATCTATTTTGGTAGCCTGTCGGTACGCAAGTTTAGCTCCTTTTTTTTGGGTGGACTAATGGTGTTTTTATAGGCTTCCTAGGGCTTTGGAGGGGAATGGGAGGTGGCAAGCTTGACTTGCCAAGTGGCAAATCTGAACTGCCAGGTGGAAGGGGCAGTTATAGTGAGTCATTCAGTGTGCCTCACTTAACTAGGGTGATGTGGCTGCAAGTGGAGTGCAATGTGGGATCTTGTCCTATGTGAAGGGACAAAGGAGACAAGGTGGATGAGATGTGGCATGGGTGTTGGGAATCTGTCCCATGTGCAAAGACAGGGGGACAAGAGTGGGTAAGATGTGGTAGAGATGTTGGGTGAAGTGTCCAGGACACATGTCCAATGGGTGGACAGGGTATCCTAGGGTGATTTTCCCAATTAAGTAAATTAGAAAAATAGGATGATGTGTAGGATTTTATATCCCTAAGTTAGAACTTAGGCATATCTTTTTATCATGCAGGATTTGATGGTGGGGTGGTAAATGTGATTTAGAGGGTGTCAGATTTTGGTGTCTATAGTTGCCCCTTTTTGTACTACGTTGTGTACCACACAATGCGGTGCAAAAACTAATGACATCTAACTTTATTGGATGGATGGACTTATTTCTTTTTGGTATGGCAGAATGTATATATATGTATCTTATTTTTTTTTGTTTACCCCCTCAATTGGTAAGTGGGTGAATTGTGGAGCCCAATAACCAATTGATGAAAAGGTATTTTATGATTGATTGTTTTTGCAAATGATTTGCCTCAACTTGTGGGTGACTATTCATTCAAAATTACCGTTTGATTTGATTGACATGCATGTTTGTGGTTTGAAGGAACCAATCATCCTAGGTGCCTGTCCCAGTGATTGTTAGCAATTCCTTAATGCACATTGATTGTATCATTACCGTGTTTTGTAACCTCACGGAGTGGGCTTCAATTTCAACCTTGGGTTGTTTTGTGTTGATTTTGTCACTTAAGGTTGTAAGGCCTTCATTTGCTTTTTCAATGTTTTGTTTTTTTTTTGTTATTGTAACCGCTAATTTGCGGTTTTCTCGGCGGTAACCGCGGGTGGGCATTTTTTACCGCAAAACCGTGGGTATGCGTTTTGCACCGCAAACCGCGGGTCTACGTTTTGATGCACCGTGGAAAACACGGGTGCGCATTTTTTACCGCTAAAAGCGGCTATTTAAAGGCCTGATGTCGCTTTCAATGGTCATTCTGCCAGTTGTCATTTTGTGATTCGTTGGAGTGATGAGCGAGATGGAGCTTGGTGAGGGAAGTGGTGGTGGTGGCTCGGTTGGAGCGGAAGTCGACACCCGGTATGCCGAGGTAGGTGGTCTTTTGTTTTTAGAATTTGTTTGTTCTCATTGTTGTTGTTTGTTTGTTTTTGTTTTTTTGGATGTTTATTATGTTTAATTAAGTGGGGTTGGTAATGAAGATGTTGTTTGTGTTTAATTAAGCGGGGCTGGTAATTAATTTTTGTTTTCTTTTTATGAATTTTGTTTGTTTTGTTATTTTTGTTTATTTGTTTTTGTTTTTGTTGTTTGCTTGTTTCTGTTTATTTTTTATCACCTAGGGGTAGGTAATTTTTTGTTTTGTTTGTTTTGATTTTGTTTTTGTTGTTTTGATTGTTTTTGATCACCTAGGGGTAGGTGACAATTTTTCTTGTTTTTGTTTTGTTTGTTTTGATTTTGTTTTTGTTGTTTTGATTGTTTTTGATCACCTAGGGGTAGGTGAAAATTTTTCTTGTTTTTGTTTTGTTTGTTTTGATTTTGTTTTTGTTGTTTTGTTTATTTGTTTTTGTTTTTGTTGTTTTTGATCACCTAGGGGTAGGTGAAATTTTTTCTTGTTTTGTTTTGTTTGTTTTGATTTTGTTTTTGTTGTTTTGTTTTTTTTATCACCTAGGGGTAGGTGAATTTTTGTTTTTTTTTGGATTTGCTAATTGTTATTGTGTGTTCTTTTTAGGTTAAGCTTCTTGATGCTCGGCATAGGTGGCCGAGGACTATCCGAAAGGTGCGAAAGGCACTTTTTGATGACGACTGGGCTCTTCTTCAGACTATTGGTCTTGATGGTTGCGGGCGGTTAGGCACCATTCGAGCTGATGAGGATCTTCTTTCGGTGCTTGTTGAGCACTGGGATCCTGACAGAGGTACCTTTCAGCTCCCTATGGGGGAGCTTACTATTACCCTTGAGGATATTTACCAAATTTTTTGTGTCCCTATCGAGGGACCTATTGTTCGCGTTGGCCTTGACAAGAAGGCGACTCTATTTCCTGTGTTCGACGAGATGTGGGACGTCGATTGCAGTAAGGGTGGCATAGCGTACTTGGATTTGTATACGGCTGGTAGCTTGGGGGTGCTTCCAGTATTTATTATGTATATATTGAGCAACATGTTGTTGCCCAATTCCATGGGATCGAGGATCCCATGGAACTAGGTATCGATTGTTCTAGATCTGATATCTGATCCTCGATGGTTGGCATGGGCTCCCGCTCTTCT
The DNA here is from genome assembly GCA_028583015.1 of Wollemia nobilis. Classification (NCBI taxonomy): domain Eukaryota; kingdom Viridiplantae; phylum Streptophyta; class Pinopsida; order Araucariales; family Araucariaceae; genus Wollemia; species Wollemia nobilis. The sequence continues at coordinate 459,640 of JAQPPZ010004602.1, read as the reverse complement.
TTGTGAGGTTTACAACGAGTTATATGAGGTGAAGAGGTAGGGGTGGAAGGGCCTGGGCTATAGTTTGGTGCTCCAGATTTGGTCTTGGGAGCATATTATCATTGGTCGACCTGTTGGTCTCCCTTGCACTATCGATTCCACTTCTCCTCGCTCGTATAGATGGCTACTTAGTGAGGAGCTTAGTCATCCAGTGGTGGGTGCCTCGGAGTACAGAGATATCCTTAGTTCTCTTACCAGATATTTGATGAGTTGGCGACCATGGAGAGGTCTAGATTGGGTGACGGATGTAGTAGAGCTTCGTCGCATCAAGCGAGGGTGATGGGTTGTTGGTGCCCATCTGAGGGAGATGGAGTTTATTCAGTTTTCTAGAGTGCAGCATCAGTTTGGGCTAGTGCAGGATGTTCCTGATGCACCTGTGACCTACAAGCGATGGGGTGATGAGTTAGGGTTACCTATTGCTCCTGAATTTTGGCGAGTTGATGATCCTTTTGATGACTCTAACTTGGAGGTTCTTGACTTGGATGATGTGGGTACCACCCTTGAGTACGATGCCTGGTTTTTTGGCCAACCTCTCTAGAATTTGAGTGCCATTGTAGACGATGATGGGAGTGGTGATGATACAAATGTGGGAGGATGGGTCCCCTGGTTGGCGAAGCATCGACGAGGTAGTTTTTGGGGGGTGACAGGGGGACCGATTTTTAGTAGCCGAGGAGGTTGGTGGTGATGGTGATGAGGGTGCACCTCCTCGACAGACAAAGGAGGAGTGGGGTATTCTCCAAGATGAGCGAGATAGTCTAGAGTTGGAGTTGGGTCATGTGAAGGGTGAGTTGGTGTGGTACCAGGGTGAGGTGACTCATCTACAGGTCGAGGTGGACAGGTTGTGGGGTGGACCTAGCAGCGATGCCCTTGCTGCTAAGGATGCAGAGATTACGAGGCTTGGTGGTGAGATTACTCATTTAGAGGGTGAGATTTCTCAGCTATAGTCAGGGTCGAGAGGAGGTGATTATGCTTCTATTATTGCTTCTCTATGGGCAGAGATTTCTCAGAGGGTTGCTCGATAGGGTGTGGATTTGAGGAGCCTTCACAAGGACACCTATATCGAGATGCTGGAGAATATTTTGCATGAGCGTTAGATTCCTTTGCTTATTCCTCCTTCATCATCGATAGCTACTACTACTCGAGGGACTGATAGGAGTCGTAGGACTCATCGGTCATCGAGTTCTCATGGTGCTTCTACAGCGTAGGGTCCTCGGAGGGATCCTGCTGGTACTAGCTAGTGTGACATGTTATTTCTTTTTTTTGTATTTTTGCTTCTATTTTGCTATGAGCCTTAGTGCTTCGATGTATACAGCTTGTGGGCATTTTGTACCTTTGGGACCTTCATATATATATATATACATGGCCTTGTATTTTGGTTATCTCATGTGTTAATGTTTATATGCATGCTTCTTGTTTATGCTTTTTTAATGCTTATGTGATGCAATGTACACATTGTTACATTTGTGCTATGATAAATGAATGTAAACTAATATGTAATATGCAGTTTAATTTTATTTTCATTTAACTATATGATGACATGCATGATGTTTTTGTAATATTTTATAGCTCATAGTAGTTGACCATTACTTGTTCATTGTTGCAATTGGGGGTATCCAACTTGATGACTCTTCGTGGTTGATGTATGGTGGGTGTATGTATGTGATAATGTAGAACATGTGATAATGATATGGTAGTTGGTATGGTTTTGATATATAACATTGGAGGATTTTCAAAGACTCAAACAACCTAGTGATTTTAACCATTTTCTCGATGGTTGTCTAACCCTCTTTAGGACCAAGGTGTGTGCAAGTGGAGTTCGTTATTCTAAATATTGGGTTTGGGAATGGCCCTAAGCAATCAAGAACTAGTGCATGTGATTGTGAAGTTTATTAACTCATGATGAGTAAAATTGGATGGTACCTATTTTGGGTTTACCAATTAGCTAGCTTGTCCGTATGTGTGGTCAAAGGTCTTTCTTTTGGGAGAAAGACGTGTCACCCTGCATGAGTTTACTCCATTGCCAGTCAAGCATCTATAGCTCCGGTGGAGGTTTGCTCCATAGTCCAATGATTCAATCTTTGAGCTTTGGGGATGACTACATAACTTTATGAGGGGAATGTAGTATGATCCTTCTTGCTTTTGTGATCTGTGGTGTGTGTATAGTATTTATCATGATAGAGTTTTGGGGAATCGGATTCTCAACCGAAGTGTGATGAGAATGTGATCCTATCCTTACTACTCTACCTTTGAATTTAATTGTTTGGATTATTGTGGTAGTGGTAATAACCATTGTTTTTTATTGTGGACTATGTTGCGTGATGGGGTAAGTGATAAATTTTACTTTTTCGCTTCAAGGTTGTACCCAATTTGGCATTATCTTTTCTTACTCAAAATGTTTTTAAATTTGTAAAGTGTTTTTGGTTCAAGATTGCTTTGGGGCCAATCTACCATACTCAAGACTTTCTTAATGTGACATAAGTGCTTTGGTCCTAAAGAAAATTGGACATATTATGATTTTTGGTTCTTCACTAGACATTATTGAGTGACTGAAAATTTGATTTATGATATAGTAAAACATGTGTGGATATGACTTTTGTTGACTTGCGAAGAGTCTTAGTTGGGTATCCCCAATTCTTTGGAACTTGTTTTTACTTGGTCGTATCATCACCACTATGAAAGATTACTGAACATGGGATGGGATGGATGCAATTATGTGATTAGTCTAATGCTGCTATATGCTTGTGATATGCCTATTTAATGCACAATTTTTTTTTTTTTTTTTGTAATATGCAAATGCAATATGCTAAGTGCTAGTAATGACATTTCTATTTACAATGTAACTAATTATTGGAAATAAAAATTCTTTTTTTAGCCATGTACATATATATACATATATTGCAAGTCGTTTCATGCATAAAATGCCTTTAGGTGCATTATGTTTAGTGGTTCTGGCTCCAATTCTCCTTCGAAGTTGGCAAGTCTATATGTTCTTGGTCCCAATTTATGCTTTACAATGTACGGGCCTAACCAATTAGCCGCAAATTTATCTCTCAAGTGTGGCAATGCATTGGTATTTTGTTGATTTTCTTTGAGCACTAGGTCCCCCACTTGAAATTCATGAGGATGGACTTTTGCGTTATAAGCACGTTTGACTCTGTCTTGATATACTCGTAAGTGATCTAAAGCATTGATACATTTTTCATCAATAAGTGTCAATTGGTCAAGACGTGCTTGTCTAGTTGTTTCATCGTCCATGAATTCTTGTAATGCGATTCGCAAGGAAGGTATCTCGAGCTCTAAAGGTAATATAGCTTCAACACCATAAACTAGTGAAAATGGTGTCGCTCCTGTTGGCGTTCTGATGCTTGTTCTGTAAGCCCATAATGCCAAAGGAAGTTGAGTATGCCAATATCGATGATTTTCTTTGACCATTTTCTTGAGAATGGATACCATTGTTTTGTTGGTTGCTTCAACTTGCCCATTTGCTTGTGGGTAATAAGGTGTGGAGAAACTATGTTGAATTTTGAATTTGTTGCACAATGCTCTAACATCCTTATTCTTAAATGACTTCCCATTATCAGAAATTATTTTTGAGGGTATTCCAAAATAACAGATAATATGCTGAAGTATAAACTCCGCTATTCGAGGTCCAGTCGTAGTGGTCATTGGAATTGCTTCCACCCATTTTGTGAAGTATTCTATCATGGTTATGATGAACTTATGTTGTCCTGATGAAGCAGGTGATATTTTACCAATAAAATCGAGACCCCATTGTGAAAAGGGCCAAAGACTTTGAATGGGTTGTAATGCATGCGATGGTACATGAGTCAAATTTGCATGATATTGGCACTTTTGACACTTTTTGACATATTTGCAACAATCATTTTCCATGGTCAGCCAATAGTATCCCATGCACAGTATTCTCTTTGCAATGGCCATTCCACTTAAGTGGCCACCGCAAGTACCATCGTGGGCCTCTATTATTGCTCGTTTTGCTTCAATCGGATCTAAACATCGTAATAATATTCCATCATACCCACGTTTGTATAACACATCCCCCAATAGAGTAAAATGAATTGATTTTTGTTTGAATGTTCTTTTTGTAGTTCGTGTCATTTCTACTGGGAGTATTCCAGACTTGAGAAAGTCTTTTATCTCATCAAGGTAAGAATTGTAAGGTTCAACATGTATCAAACAAACGTTCTTCTCACCTGTAGGTTCTACTTTTTGAATTGATGATTTTGACATTGTTGTTATGATTAGCGGTTGTACTTCTCCATGCTCATTCTTAGGGATGAGATATCCCAAAGAAGCCATTGCATCCGTGAATCTGTTTGTGGACTGGGGTAAGTTACTAATTTCATACCAGTCAAACTTTTCTAGCAACTTTATTGCTACTTCATGGTATTGCTTTAAGACTGGTTCTTTACATTGGTATTCTCCTTTTACTTGGTATACAACTAGTTGAGAATCACCAAAAATGCTTAGTCTTTTTATGCCCATTGCTATAGCTGATTGAAGACCTAAGATTAAGGCTTCATACTCTACATTATTATTGGTGCATGTGAAATCGAGTTTGAATGATAAAGGAATTGGTATTCCTTCAGGTGTGTAAAACATGACTCTTGCACCTTGTCCTTTGTCGCATTTAGACCCATCAAAGAACATGGTCATGTCTACTTCTTCCTCAGGAGAAACTAACTCTTCTTGTTTCGTGACAGAGAATATTGAATCATCTGGAAGCTCAATGATTAGTGGTTTGTCGTTATGTAGCGGAGCTTCTGCTAGTTGATCAGCTATCACCTGACCTTTTATGGATTTTTGACTTATGAATTTGAGATCAAATTCGGTTAAAAGAATTATCCATTTAGCAGTACGGGTGTTGTTGTATGTGCGAGTCATCATGTATCGTAGAGGATTTTCTCTAGCTATGACATAGGTAGTATTGCTTAGCATGTAATGTCTAAGTTTCTTAGTGGTGAAAACCACTGCTAAACACAACTTTTTGACATAAGCATATCTTGTTTCATAACTTACCAGTGTTTGGCTAATATAGTAAATTGCTTGCTCCTTATGTTTTTCGTTCTTTTGTGCAAGCATAGTCCCTAGTGCAAAATCTATTGCAGAAATGTATAGGTGAAAAGGGATTCCTGATCTAGGCGGTGTAAGAACTGGTGGTGATGCCAGATATTTCTTTATGTCATCAAATACCTCTTGACATTCAGTTTTCCATGAAAATGTCACTCCCTTTTGTAACAGACGATTGAAAGGCCTGCATTTATCTGATAGTTATGCAATGAATCGTCGGATAGATTGGATCTTTCCTTGTAAACTACACAACTCTTTCAATGTTTTGGGAGGTGGCATTTCTAATATTGCTTTTACCTTACCTGGATCCACTTCAATGCCTCGCTTGGAGATAATGAATCCTAGAAGTTTTCTTGATGTGACTCCGAATACACACTTCTTAGGATTTAATATTACTTTGTGTTCTATCAATCGATCGAACGCTTTTTCTAGTACATCGATGTGCTCAAGACGTGTCTTAGATTTAGAAATAAAATCATCTACATAATCCTCGATGATCTTATGCATATAATCATGAAATATGTACGTCATAGCTCGTTGGTATGTAGCTCCTACATTTTTGAGTCCAAACGACATCACTCTGTAACAAAATATCCCCTAGGGTGTTGTAAATGTTGTCTTGTGTTGATATTCGAGATTAATTCGAATTTGGTTGTATCCCAAGAAATCATCCATTAAGGAAAGCATTTCATGACCAGCGTAGGAATATACTAGTTGGTCGATATTAGGCAAAGGAAAATCATCTTTGGGACACGCTTTGTTTAAGTCTCGAAAATCAGTGCATACGCGTATCCCTCCATTCGGTTTGCGAACGGGTACCATATTTGAAAGCCATTCTAGGTAATCAATTGGTACTATGAAGTGCACATCCAACAACTTTTGCAGCTCTTCTTTTACAATTAATGTGACTGTTGGATGAACTTTCCTAAGCTTTTGTTTGAAATGCTTTGCATCATGTGCCAGTGTAAGGTTATGGACTACCAGGTATGGATATAAACCTGGCATGTCTTTGTATGACCATGCGAACACTTCTTTATTTTTCATTAGCATGTTTACTATGCGTTCTTTCTCTTTTGTGGATAAATATTTTGCAATTTTGACAATTTGGGGATTGTCCACATCTTGACTAAGGTTCACATCTATAGATTCTTCAATTAGCATGTGAGAACCTTCTTCTAGTTGATGTGGAGTTGGGATGAGGTGAATATCATCCGCCACATTTTCAAATGTCTTTGGGATTTCTCCCTCTATTTCAATTTGAAAAACTAAATTATTTGATGATGAAGGTTGTTGTGAAATATACGCGTTTGAAGCATGCAGTAACTCTTCGGACAGGACAAATTCAACAATGGATGGCAGAGATGAGATCCTATCCATAGCAATGAGGCTAGTATCAATATGGATCGGCTTTGCCTCATCATACAGATTATGGATTGGGGTGAGAAAATCAATAGAAATCATGTTGACTTGATGAAGGTGATGTGGCTGTGATTCGAGAGGCAATGACTCATCCTCCCTAGGTTGCAATTGACCTAATGTGTGTGATTGGCAATGCTGCAGGAGCGGCCAAGGTGGTGGAGGAGGTTCTGGTTTAGAACTTTCATGCTTTTTGCTCATCTTAAAGAGAGTTTGGTTTATTGGAAACTTCTTTTGGTACCAGTAATTTCTTCGAATAGATTCTGCATGTACTAACTCTTCTCTAGGTTCTTCTGCCTCTTGATTATGTTGTTCATGATGCACCTCTGCTTGTAGTATTCTTCTAGCTTGCATTTCACACTCATTATTTAGAAATATTATTTGTCTCGTCTTCATAATCGTCATCGCTTATGCAAAAGCTATTAGCATTTGTATGAGGTCCTAGAACAAGTTGTGTGTAATCTGGCCTAAGGTCGGTTATTTTTGATGGATCTTCGTATCCTGGTTCTTGTTGCAAGGCTTGTTCTGGGAAAGTTCCAAACACATGAGGATAAAAATTGTTGATTAGGTATTCACCATTTATATCATCATCCTCATCATTAGGTTCATCCTCCTTGTCACTTTCTCCTTCTCTGTCTTCGTACTTAATATCCAGCTCTTTGAATGTTTGAATTAGCGAAGAGCTTGCGATGGAAGGTTTGTAACCTAGACCTGAGCGGTCATTTGGCTCTCTATGTTCTAGCTAAATAATACAGTGAGGACCTTGTTCATATCTTCCAAGTCCATATCCTTGCCAATTAACCCTCTGAAAATATCTCACTAGAAATGATGGGTTAGATAAAAAATCTATGTTCTCATTAAACTATTTTGCATGATTCTCCTCTGGAGGAGATGGACATGATGAATATTCGATTCCCCAATATATGAAATTTATTGCATTTTATGGGGAACCCTTTTTGCATAATGGTGAGTGGATGATAGTTATATGTGTTGATGGAAGCAAGGGTTCATACGGGTTTGAAGTTAAGTTGCAGTATTTGAAAGGTTTTGTGTCAGCTGGTATACAATGTACTTTTATTTCATGTACATATTTTAAGCATCGATGTAATGTTGAAGGCACACACTTCATTTCCCTAATCCAAGGGCATCCAAGAAGTATATTATATTGCATTTCTCCTTCCAAGATGTGGAAGAGGACATGTATTTTTTTCACCCCCACGGTGACGGGAAGAACAACATTCCCTATAGTTGAGCATAAAGCATCATTAAAAGCCCTAAGGGTGAAGGTGGAAGTTGTGATGTGAGATGATGGGATGTTGAAATTTTCATTGTAGGTGTGGTGATGAGATTGATTGATGAATCGGTGTCAATAAGCACTCTCTTTAATGTCTTCCTGTCAATGTGAGATACTATGTGCAATGGTGGATCAGGTGAATCTGTCAAAATTTGCTTTTCCTCGAAGTCATAAAATACTATCGAGGGTTCCATACACTTTTTCACACTCCCTACAAAGGAATTGAATGCATTGGGGTCTTTTAACAGTACTTGTATAGACTTTAAGATCTCCATAGATGCTTCCCTATGAGGTGTTGATTGTTGTATTAGCTCATAAATTGATAATTTTGTTGAAGCCATTTTTAAAATTTACGTTAACCAGCTCTTTAAGGTGACCACTGGGTGATTATGGAAAGGTGGTGGTGGAATTCTTGGTCCAAGTTGTATGGGCACATTTGTTGGTTGTGTTTTTGGAGCCTGTGTTGTAAGATTAGCTTACCTTTGTCCATGGGTAACTATGCTTATAGCTCCTACAAAACCTTACAGTAGTTGAGACACATAATTAACATGGTTGAGAGGAACTGTAGAAGTTGATGCTCCTGTCGATTTTTTATTTACCTCTCGATGTGGCAAAGGTGTTTGATAGATGCCTAGGTTTTGGTTGTTTTGGGCTAGTGGATTGTCAACTTTGATTGTACTCGCTTCTAATAAATCTTGCACAATTCCTTTGAAACCATGACGACCTTCTATATCATGTCCTCTTTGTCTATGATAGATGCAAAAGAGGTGTTCTTTGTACCCTTTTGTTTTTGGATTGTTAGGATCTTCAGGTTTCATTTCTGGCAATGTAAAGAGTTTTGCCACATACAACTTTTGGAAAACTAATAAATATGGCTCTTGTTGAGCAAGGTGCAAAAACAGTATTGTCATTGTTGTCAACACAGTCAGACTGATCGGTTGATGCAGTGGACAGGAGTTAAGAGGTTCTTCAGAGTATGTACAGTGGTTTTCCAAAATATAGAAGTGGCCCATATACTAAAAATCAAAAGAAAAATCACAAGGAAGAAAACTATCGCGATATCGCGACATGTTGAGAAGAAAGAAAACTGTCGCGATATCGCGACATGTTGGCAAGAAAGAAAAATATCGCGATATCGCGACATGTTGAGAAGAAAGAAAATTGTCGCGATATCGCGACATGTTGGCAAGAAAGAAAAACTGTCACGATATCGCGACATGTTGAGAAGAAAGAAAACTGTCGCGATATCGCGACATGTTTGGAGAGAAAGCGCAAGCAAGCAAAACTGTCATGATTTCATGACATGTTCGAAGAGGAAGCGCAAGCAAGAAAAACTGTCACGATTTCGCGACATGTTCAAAGAGAAAGCGCAAGCAAGAAAAACTATCACGATTTCATGACATGTTCGGAGAGAGATAGTACGGAAGAAAAACTGTCACGATTTCGTGACATGTTGGAAGAGAAAAAGACAAGTAGAAAAAGTGTCACGATTTCGTGACATATTGCAAGAGAAAGAGGAGAGAGAAAAAGGTGTCACGATTTCGTGACATGTTTCATTTTCGTGATCCAAAGCGAAGAGAAAGAGGAGAGAGAAAAAGGTGTCACGATTTCGTGACATGTTTCATTTTCGCGATCCAAAGCGAAGAGAAAGAGGAGAGAGAAAAAGGTGTCACGATTTCGTGACATGTTTCATTTTTGCGGTCCAAAGCGAAGAAAGATTGTATGGACGAAAAAGTGTCGCGATTTCATGACATATTGCAAGGAAGGTTGTACGGACGAAAAAGTGTCACGATTTCGTGACATATTGCAAGGAAGGTTGTACGGACGAAAAAGTGTCACGATTTCGTGACATATTGCAAGGAAGATTGTACGAACGAAAAAGTGTCACGATTTCGCGACATGTTGCAGGAGAGAGAGTCCGAAAGAAAAAGTGTCACGATTTTGCGACATGTTGCAGGAGAAAGAGCTAAGGAGAAAAAGTGTCACGATATCGCGACATGTCAGGTTTTCGCGACCCGAAGGCAAAGAGAAAGCGCAAGGAGAAAAAGTGTCACGATATCGCGACATGTCGCATTTTCGTGACTTAAGGAGGAGAGAGAAAGTAAGAAGGCGAAAGTGTCACGATATCGCGACATGTGTTTTTGTGGGTGCAAAGCCGAGAAGAGGACAAAGAGGCAGAAGTGTCACGATTTCATGACAGGTCACTTTGACACGAGCAAAGAAGAGAACCTAGCCAAAATAAGATATGTAATAGTTAACTAGAGTTATACGGCAGTTACAGGTGCAGTTGGAGAAGAAATTCATGCAGATAAAATAAGAAGAGTTAACTGAAGTCGTTACGTCAGTTACAGGTGTAGTTACAGTGAAAATGCATGCATGCACAGAAAATAATACGAACAGTCATGAACAAGAAGATGAACAGTCATGGTAAAGGTATATGTGTCAATACGTTGCATGTAACGTGTTTAACGAAATGCCCACTCTAAATATACAAAAGGAGTGATTAACAAGTGGCAGATGAGAATATGAAAGAAACAGTTACAATTGACAAGTGGCGTATGAGAAATGAAAGAAGGCGTTATAACTGGAGTTACAAAGCGAAAGGATTGTTATAAAAGGAGGTCTACATGGAGAATTACATGCTGTTGAAAATAGAGAAAAAGTGCTGCAAGAAGAGGGTTGAAGAGTGTCGTAAGAAAGAGTTGAGCAGAGCCGTGAGAGCCAAAGAAGTGCAGTAAGCAAAGCTTTTAGTGTGTGTGGCAGTCTGGTGAAAAGTGAGAGAGGTTGGGTAAGCAATAGACCAGTCAGGGTCTTGAAGAAGTGAAGGCATTTTTATGTCAGTCTTATAGCTTAAAATTTGCAGTCCAAGTAGGTGCTTGGAATTAGGGGTTGGTGCTCCTTTACGTGGGTGCGGATAAATCAGGAGTTGGTGCTCCTTCCGGTTGGTGTTGGTAAAGTGATTGTAAAATTGATATTTTGCAAAGGCTGGATTTGGACGTTAATCCAAGCAGTCAGTTTTGAGGAGTAGCCAAATTGGTGAACCTCGTTACATCGTGTGTTGTGGAATGCTCTCTTGTGATACTTGCTTTATCTGACTTAAATATTCATTGTTTCATTATTAAGAGTTGTAGATTTGAATTTTAAATAGCTACACTGATTCACCCCCCCTCTCAGTGTCATTGTGAGACTAACAATTGGTATCAGAGCCAGTTTCCCTTATCAGGCTAAATCAGCTAGGGTTGATCTTGGATTAGTCAAAATGGCAGGTGGCGAAGGATTCTCTTCAAACAAAGCACCATTGTTTGATGGAACAAATTACTCATTTTGGAAACTCAGGATGCGAGACATATCTCGTGTGCTTTGGGTTTCGACATATGGGAGTCGATAGCAAGTGGATACACAATACCCACCACTCCTCCAACCGATGCTGCTGGTAAGAAATTGTTTGAGAATAACTCTAAAGCCAAAAATGCTATCATGTGCGGTTTAGTGGACAACGAACTGATAAAGATTATGAGTTGCAAAATGGCAAAAGACATGTGGGACAAACTAAAGAGCATTCATGAAGGAGACGACAAGATCAAGGAGGCCAAGCTACAAACGCATCGAGCTCAGTTCGAAGCATTAAAAATGAATGACGATGAGAACATAGAGGCATACATGCTGAGAGTTAATGGAATCATTAATGCGATTAGAGGACTCGATGAGGAAATAGATGATGTTGTCATCGTGAAAAAGGTACTAAGATCTCTTCCCCAAAGATTTGATGCTAAAGTTTTAGCAATAGAAGAAGCTAAAGATCTAAACAATTTTAGCATGGATGAGATGCATGGTTCTTTGACTGCATATGAAATGAGAATAGGAAAAACTAAACCCACAGACAGAGAAGTTGCTTTTAAAGCACACAAAAATATAAAAGTAAAGCAAGAATCCGAGGAAGAAGAAACATCAGATGAAACGGAAGCGAACTTTGTTCGAAAACTAATAAGGGGAAAAGGAAAATATAGAGGAAAGCTACCATTTAAGTGTTTCAACTATGGAGGCGTTGGACACTTTGCTGCTAAATGTCCACTCAATGAGAAAAACAAAAGTGATGAAGGTTCACATCAAGAAAGAAGTGACTGGAAGAAGAAACCAAATTTTAGAAAAGGCAACTTCAAGAAGAAAAGTTTCATATCCAAGAATGTCAGTCCTTCAGAAGACAACCCTGATGAGGATTCTGAAGAAGAAACAGGTGAAGCTCTTTTTATGGCATTCGAAGAAGAAAAATCAGAAGAAAAATAGGAAGGTGATGAAAAATTTGAGGCTGAGGCTGAAGTAGATCTGGAAGGTGAGTTGGTCACTGCACTTCAAGAGCTGAGTATAGAAAGGAAAAAGAATAAGAAAACTTCAAGAAAGCTTGAGGATGCCAATGAAATCATAACTAGCTTGAAAGTACAGATAGACAAATTTAAGAAAATATCTAAAGATATCAAAGTACAATTAACCATGAAAATAGATGAGTGCAACAAGCTAGAAGAAGAGATTGTTGGCTTAAGGATGCAGCTAGAAGAGATGAATCAAAAAATGACTTGCTATCACAAACTTGAAGGAAGTTCTATGAAGTCTGGATAAGATTATAAGCAACCAAAGGTCTACGAGGCATCAAATTTGGGTTAAGCTTCGTCGAAGTAGAATCATCGAATGGATCAAAGGCCACAACTATAGAACCCATAAAGAATGAAGACAAGATTGGGGTTGATCAAGAAAAAATGAAACATTCTAAAGAAAGCAATAATGCCAGGCACGAGAAGAGTATTGACAATGATGGATTCACCAAAGTCACTCATCAAAGGAGAAGAAGATTTATGGCGCCTACTACAAAATGGCAAAGACCATCACCCAGGTTCACTCATTCCTTTTTTGGTTATTGTTTTAAATGCAATGGTTATGGACATAAGATTTCTGAATGCAAGTACAAAGTAGCACAAAGGAACTTTTCCAGTAGAAATGTTTTTTCACCATTGATGGATTATGCAGTAGAATGTTATAACTGTCATAATTATGGGCACATTGCAAGAAATTGTCGAAGCACATTTGCAGCAAATAAAAATCAGGGAAGAAGATTTCAACCAAATGGTTGGAAACAAAATAGAAAATTTCTCGAAAAAAAAGTACAGGCCATTGACAAAGAAAAGTCAAAACAAGTGACCAAACCTGCAATCAAACCAGAGTGGAAACAAAAGGAGCAACCCAAGGAAGAAAAGGAATCCTTGATTGTGCAGACAACATTTAAGGCACGGAACAAATCTGCACCATGGATACTTGGATAGTGGATGCTCCGAGTCATATGACAGGGGACAAACAAAAATTTGAAAAGTTACAGAAATACGAAGGTGGTTCCGTAAAATTTGGAAATAATGATGGCGCTAAGATAGTTGGCAAAGGATCAATTAAGATCAGTGATGGAAAAATCAAGTCGAAAGAAGTCCTGTTTGTGATTGGTCTGAAGCATAACTTATTAAGCGTAAGCCAGATTTGTGACAGAGGTCATGAAGTAATTTTCAAGAAGTAGGGTTGTGAAGTCAGAACAGCAAATTGTGGAAAGTTGATCGCAACTAGATCAAGGACATATGGAAACCTGTATACTCTCTCAGAGACTTCAGAAAGAGCATGCTTGATTGGACAAGCAGAAGAAAATTGGTTGTGGCACAAGAGGCTCGGTCATATTAGCTTTGACAATCTAATAAAGATCAGCTCAAAAAGGGCAGTGAGAGATATTCCCACCATTGGTAAACCTTTAAATAGCATTTGTGCTTCATGCCAAAAGGGGAAGCAAACTAGAGCCACATTTAAAACAAAAGAATACTTCACAAGCAAACCTTTAGAACTAATACATACTGATTTATGTGGACCCATGAGAACACAAAGCATAAATGGTGACAAATACTTTATGTTGTGCATAGATGACTATTCCAGGATGACATGGGTACTATTTTTGAAGCTTAAATCAGATGCCTTTGAAATGTTCAAGATTTTCAAAAAACAAGTTGAGAATCAAACAGGAAAAATAATTAAATGCTTAAGATCAGATAGAGGAGGAGAGTTCATCTCAGAAGAGTTTGTAGAGTATTGTGAAAAGTATGGGATTAGGAGACAGTTTTTAGCAGCGAGGACACCTCAGCAGAATGGAGTGGTAGAAAGAAAGAACAGGACAGTGCAGGAAATGGCATGGACTATGTTGACTGAGAGCAAAATAGCAGACAAATTTTGGAAAGAGGCAGTCCATACTATGGTTTACATCCAAAATAGGTGCATGTTGAGGACGCATGAAAGCAAAACTCCGTATGAACTATGGTTCGGTAAAAAGGCAACAACAAGATACTTCAAAGTTTTTGGAAGCAAGTGTTACATCAAAAGAATTGAAGATAATCTTGGAAAGTTTGAAGATAGAGCTGATGAAGGTATTTTCCTTGGCTATTCGACAAAAAGCAAAGCCTACACTTGCTACAACAAGAGGCTAAAGAAAATTGTGGAGAGTCTCGATGTTAAAGTTGATGAAGGTAGGGAACAAGAAAGTAGCTATAAAGAAAACTACCCAATATATGAAGAAGTTATTGAAGGAGATGATGAAAAGGAAACCGAAAAGAAACCGAAAATTGACTCGGATGAGTTAAGTAGTGACTCGAAGAGGAAGAAAACAAGAAATTCAAAACAGTAATTTGGCAGAAAAATCATCCTAGAGAGCAAATAATTGGAGATCCCACGGATGGTGTTCGGACAAGAAGAAGAGTAGTAAGTAACTACTCTCTATTATCCAACATTGAGCCCAAAAATATTGTCTGAAGCAAGCAAAGATGAAAGTTGGATGACAGCAATAAATGAAGAATTGGATCAGATCGAGAAAAACAAAACACAGGGAGTTAGTACCAAGACCTGCAAATAAAAATATAATCGGTACTAAATGGATTTTTCGAAACAAATTGAATGAAGATGGACAGGTAGTCAGGAATAAAGCAAGATTGGTCTATAAAGGCTATGCACAAGTTGAAGGCATTGACTTTGAGGAAACCTTTGCACCAGTGGCCAGACTAGAGGCAATAAGAATGTTTCTGGCTTTAGCAGTTCATAAGAATTTCAAAGTTTATCAAATGGACGTGAAATCAGCATTTCTGAATGGAAAACTTGAAGAAGAGGTCTATATTGAACAGCCAGATGGTTTCCAACTCGGTGATAATCCCAATTTCATCTGCAAGTTGAAGAAAGCGTTGTATGGCTTGAAATAGGCACCCAGAGCATGGTATGCAAGATTAGACAACTATCTTACTCAACAAGGGTTTAAAAAGGGTATGGTGGATAGCAATTTGTATGTCAAAACAGCAAATGGCCATCTCATTGTCCTTGTTGTATATGTAGATGATATCATCTTTGGCAACAACAATGATGATTCGTGTAAAGATTTAGCAATTAAGATGCAGAAAGAATTTGAAATGTCAATGATTGGTGAACTTTCGTATTTTCTCGGACTGCAAGTTAATCAAAATGAGAAGGGCATATTCATTTCTCAAGTCAAATATGTGAAAGAGATGCTAAAGAAGTTCACAATGGAGGATTGTAAGCTTGTTAGCACTCCCATGACGACAGGTTGCAAGTTGAGCAAGGATGACAAATCTCCCGAAGTTGATCAAACCATGTACAGATCTATGATTGGGAGCCTATTGTATTTGACAGCTACCAGACCAGATATCTTGCAGGTGGTTTGCATGGTAGCACAATTTCAGGTGAATCCCAAGGAGACTCATGTGACAGTAGTGAAGAGGATTCTTCGATATCTAAAGGGTACTATGGAGTATGGGTTATGGTATCCGAAAGGAAAGGACTTCACCCTTATTGCGTATTCAGATGCAGATTGGGCAGGATGTGTCGATGACAGAAAGAGTACCAGTGGAGGGGCATTTTATCTTGGAGACAGGTTGGTTGCATGGCACAACAAGAAACAAGAGTCAGTTTCTTTATCTACAGTAGAGGCAGAGTATATTGCAGCAACTACGAGTTGTACGTAGGTCTTATGGATGAAACAAACCCTGAAAGATCTTGGCATTAACTTCAGTGAGCCAATTTCAGTTAAGTGTGATAACACCAGTGCCATTAACATCTCAAAGAATCCGGTTATGCATTCTCGCACAAAACATATTGCTATCCGATATCACTTTTTGAAGGAGAAAGTTGCGGAAGGTGAGGTAAAGTTGGATTTTGTTCCAACTACAGAGCAAGTAGCGGATATCTTCACAAAACCGCTGCCCAAAGAAATTTTTGAGTACCTTCGCAATAAATTGGGAGTGGTTATGCTTCCAAAGAACTGACTAGCTATCGGAAACCACATTCTCGGGGGGAGCATTTATATATTTGATTATCTTTTTGCTCATATTTGTAATTTTTGCTAACTGTCATAACGTGTGCCTGAGAATGATGTGCATGGACTCAGGGGAGTCTGCAGTAGCCCTTTGGTATTATTGTCAAAGGGGGAGAAGAATTACAGGAACTTGCATGTGTGTTGCCAACAATTCCAAAGGGGGAGATTGTTGAGCAAGGTGCAGAAATAGTATTGTCATTGTTGTCAACACAGTCAGACTGATCGGTTGATGCAGTGGACAGGAGTTAAGAGGTTCTTCAGAGTATGTACAGTGGTTTTCCAAAAGATAGAAGTGGCCCATATACTAAAAATCAAAAGAAAAATCACAAGGAAGAAAAACTGTCGCGATATCGCGACATGTTGAGAAGAAAGAAAATTGTCGCGATATCGCGACATGTTGGCAAGAAAGAAAAACTATCGCGATATCGCGACATGTTGAGAAGAAAGAAAACTGTCGCGATATCGCGACATGTTGGCAAGAAAGAAAAATTGTCGCGATATCGCGACATGTTGAGAAGAAAGAAAACTGTCGCGATATCGCGACATGTTTGGAGAGAAAGTGCAAGCAAGAAAAACTATCACGATTTCGTGACATGTTCGAAGAGGAAGCGCAAGCAAGAAAAACTATCGCGATTTCACGACATGTTCAAAGAGAAAGCGCAAGCAAGAAAAACTGTCGTGATTTCGTGACATGTTCGGAGAGAGATAGTACGGAAGAAAAACTGTCACGATTTCGTGACATGTTGGAAGAGAAAAAGACAAGTAGAAAAAGTGTCACGATTTCGTGACATATTGCAAGAGAAAGAGGAGAGAGAAAAAGGTGTCGCGATTTTGCGACATGTTTCATTTTTGCGATCCAAAGCGAAGAGAAAGAGGAGAGAGAAAAAGGTGTCACGATTTCGTGACATGTTTCATTTTCGTGATCCAAAGCGAAGAGAAAGAGGAGAGAGAAAAAGGTGTCACGATTTCGTGACATGTTTCATTTTCACGGTCCAAAGCGAAGAAAGATTGTATGGACGAAAAAGTGTCACGATTTCGTGACATATTGCAAGGAAGGTTGTACGGACGAAAAAGTGTCACGATTTCATGACATATTGCAAGGAAGGTTGTACGGACGAAAAAGTGTCACGATTTTGTGACATATTGCAAGGAAGATTGTACGGACAAAAAAGTGTCACGATTTCGTGACATGTTGCAGGAGAGAGAGTCCGAAAGAAAAAGTGTCATGATTTCGTGACATGTTGCAGGAGAAAGAGCTAAGGAGAAAAAGTGTCGCGATATCGCGACATGTCGGGTTTTCGTGACCCAAAGGCAAAGAGGAAGCGCAAGGAGAAAAAGTGTCGCGATATCGCGACATGTCGGGTTTTCGTGACCCGAAGGCAAAGAGAAAGCGCAAGGAGAAAAAGTGTCGCGATATCGCGACATGTCGCATTTTCGTGACTTAAGGAGGAGAGAGAAAGTAAGAAGGCAGAAGTGTCGCGATATCGTGACATGTGTTTTTGTGGGTGCAAAGCCGAGAAGAGGACAAAGAGGCAGAAGTGTCACGATTTCGTGACAGGTCACTTTGGCACGAGCAAAGAAGAGAACCCAGTCAAAATAAGATATGTAATAGTTAACTGGAGTTATACGGCAGTTACAGGTGCAGTTGGAGAAGAAATTCATGCAGATAAAATAAGAAGAGTTAACTGAAGTCGTTACGTCAGTTACAGGTGCAGTTACAGTGAAAACGCATGCATGCACAGAAAAGAATACGAACAGTCATGAACAAGAAGACGAACAGTCATGGTAAAGGTATATGTGTCAATACGTTGCATGTAACGTGTTTAACGAAATGCCCACTCTAAATATACAAAAGGAGTGATTAACAAGTGGCAGATGAGAATATGAAAGAAACAGTTACAATTGACAAGTGGCGTATGAGAAATGAAAGAAGGCGTTATAACTGGAGTTACAAAGCGAAAGGATTGTTATAAAAGGAGATCTGTGCGGAGAATTACATGCTGCTAAAAAGAGAGAAAAAGTGCTGCAAGAAGAGGGTTGAAGAGTGCCGTAAGAAAGAGTTGAGCAGAGCCGTGAGAGCCGAAGAAGTGCAGTAAGCAGAGCTTTTAGTGTGTGTGGCAGTCTGGTGAAAAGTGAGAGAGGTTGGGTAAGCAATAGACCAGTCAGGGTCTTGAAGAAGTGAAGGCATTTTTATGTCAGTCTTATAGCTTAAAATTTGCAGTCCAAGTAGGTGCTTGGAATTAGGGGTTGGTGCTCCTTTCTGTGGGTGCAGATAAATCAGGAGTTGGTGCTCCTTCCAGTTGGTGCTAGTAAAGTGATTGTAAAATTGATATTTTGTAAAATTGATATTGATATGATGTTGTTGCCTTTCTGTAGGTTGTGTCTAATTTTGTGCCTGCTATGGGGGTGGAACCGCTTGATGATTCAATTGTTGTGGTTGTTGTTGTTGGGGTTGAATTTATGTTTGGGTTGGTTGATTTAACTGTGGTTGGCCCAAAACTATCTGGTTAACTTGCATGGTCTTAGATTAATCGTGGTTATTCCCATTCTAATTAATGAATCCCACACATGGCCAGGGAGTACAGGTCCTACTAGTTCCCCACCCAGTTCACCCGCAGTCTACGATACACTTCTTCAGAGATAAATGTGTGCTATAACCCATAGGCTACGACGGATCTTGGAACCGACCTTGGCCAAAATTAGGGTATAATGTTGGTGGTTCGGTGATGAAATCCAAACTTGACGATAATGAAATCCAGTTGTTTTCCAATGTTCAAGTGAGTGTGTGGTGGTTTTGTTTGATTATTGTGGTATGCAATATTACTATTCAATTTTGCTTCAATGCCTAAATGTAGGAAAACAAAAAATAGAGAATGAAAAATAGAAAATCAGGGGTAAAAGTACCAATATCAGGTCTAGTTCAATCAGATTCTATTTAACAGGGCTAACCATGGGTGTGCGGTTAGTTATGGTAAACTACAGGTGCGCGGTTTTCCAATCGCACGTCTGCGTTTGGAATATTCCAACTGCGGATGCACGGGTCCTTTCTGTCAACAGAAATAGAATAACCCTTCTACAGACCCGAACTTGAAATACACACCTGAGTTATTTCTAACCCGGTGAATGCAAAATGATCTATTTTCTATTATGCAAATGCATATTCTCTTTAATATTTTCTTGTCATTTTATGTATGGATGCAAAATTTAAGTACTTTTTTCTATCTCTAAGACCTAAGTGCATACAAAGGCATACAGGACTGAGACCTTTAATCTACTTCAATGTAGCCTAAACTAGACCTAAAGGAAGAATTGAATAGATGGCACAAAGTATAGATCTGTGTTCCTTTCACTGCTCCTTCCAGCTGTCAACCGTCAGTCTACATTTTTGAAACAAAAACCGCACGCTCGCGTTTCCTCAAAATAGGAACCGCTCATTTGCATTTTCACCAAAAAGAAACCGTGCACCTACATTTATTCAGAATAGAAACCGTGTTTCAACGTTTCCATAGTAAATAATTCAGGCGCAAGGTTTTTCCAGATGTATCGATCTAAAGTTGAATCAATGCGTGTCTCAAATTCCCAAAACTTGTAGGTGCAAATAGAGATTAGTAAACAAATTTAAAAGCAAGGCAAAACAAAATAAGACCTTTAGGGGGTCCCACCATGATCACAATTTCTGTAACCAAATAATTGAACACAAAATAAATGACAAAGACAGAGATAGAAGTAGATTATCAAAATACCCCTTTTTTATTGATATTGATACAGCTTTTACAAAATATTTTGAATTACCCCAAGCATGTTGGGAGCAATGTTACAATGTTCTTCGTCTCTCTAAAATACAATGCTTTGTTATGGGAGAGGAAGATCTTCCAACTCCTTCGCAGGGTGTGGTGTTCTTCGTTCTCTCATCACAACTTCAAAGGGTGAGTGGGTTTTGGTATCCAGCAAGGGACCACTCCAGCTTTAGTAGCTTATCCAAGATATCTATTACCTGCACACATGCAAACCAACAAAGAAGATTAATAGCACTTGTATAGTCAAGCGGTAAACCCAATGCTAAATATAAACCTATCACTGATATGTATGAAAAGCAAATAGTATGAAACAATTAACAAATAAAGCCTTGCTTCATATTTTAAATCGCTTATCTTTGTTGATGAAATTTCTTGGGATTGTGGAATCGCAGAAGCGTGGTTGTGGGCTGGAAACTATGGATCTACAGTTGTAAAACCGTAGAATCATGTTTTTGACTGTGGAACCATGGATATGCAATTTTGGTTGAATGGCAGATTGCCTCAGGATCCAAGCCAACAGTTAGAATCGAGCTTGTGCTCTCAATTTCTCGTTGTGTCCAGATCTATTTCGGTAGCCTGTCGGTATGCAAGTTTAGCTCCCTTTTGTTTGGTGGACTAATGGTGTTTTTATAGGCTTCCTAGAGCTTTGAAGGGGAATGGGAGGTGACAAGCTTGACTTCCCAAGTGGTAAATATGAACTGCTAGGTGGAAGGGGTAGTTACAGTGAGTCATTTAGTGTGCCTCACTTAACTAGGGTGATGTGGCTGCAAGTGGAGTGCAATGTGGGATCCTGTCCTATGTGAAGGGACAAAGGAGACAAGGTGGATGAGATGTGGCATGGGTGTTGGGAATTTTTCCCATGTGCAAAGACAGGGGGACAAGAGTGGGTAAGATGTGGCAGAGATGTTGGGTGAAGTGTCCAGGACACATGTCCAAATGGGTGGACAGGGTATCCTAGGGTGATTTTCCTAATTAAATAAATTAAAAAAATAGGATGATGTGCTGGATTTTATATCCCTAAGTTAGAACTTAGGCATATATTTTTATCATGTAGGATTTGATGGTGGGGTGGTAAATGTGATTTAGAGGGTGTCAGATTTTAGTGTCTATAGGTACCATGGGGGTACATTAGCATGTACTAATAATGTAATATACTCCAACAATATCTATTTTTCTTGATTAATATAAGTTTGTTGTTATTTCCATTTGGTTATTTTTTGTGAGCACTTTTGTTACTTTCATTTTCACAATCATTTCATTTTGTATAGCTCACGAGTATTTCTATTAGTTCCTACATTGCTACTTTGATTATTCTTGTTTTCATATGAATATTTCTAACAAAAGGAGGTACTCCTGATAGGATGAACCTCTTTCATCGATCCTAGATCATCTTCTAAAATCCAAGATGTTAGAGATTCCACTTGTCAAACCTGTTGAACTTAGAAGGGAAAAGGATCCTTAGTTTCATCCCAATGAGCAATGTAGCTTCGACTACATCAATGTTCATGTGAAAAATAGATGCATGAGACTTAGGAATGTGATTCAAGAGCTAATCAATAATGGCCAAGTTTTTCTCAATGGTTTTGACTCTCAATATTCTACCAATAAAAATTTGGAAATCTTCCAAAACCCATTGCCTAATCATAATAAAAACCAAAATGTAGTGAATAAAATTCACTACAAGAACATCCCACATCCAAATCAAGGGATGGTTAGAGAGCTTCATTCTTCCAATCATATCTCCCACATTTGTGTTGTAATTGGACAACACAAAAATTCATCATCTGATCAATGTTCAAAATCTCCATTGGTCCTTTGCATAAAAAGAACTCCACCTAAAGGACCTCCTTTAATCATTCAATCAGGAACTAAATCTAAGTATAATTTTTATTTACTATGACAACTTGATATTATCCCAACCAAAATATCTCTTCTAAAACTTCTCAAGTCTTCTTTGGCTCACCAAGATATCTTATTTAAAAATTTTAGTGAACAACTCATTCCTTAATACCTCATCCTAAATGACCTTACTTCTATAGTAGGATCCATTGGGGTTAATTATGCAACTATATCATTCCATGAGGATGATATTTTTTATTGGTAAAGGGGTTTTGAAAGAGTCCTGTAACCTTTTACAAAAATGATTCATACCGAGGAACACTCCATAGGAAAGACATAACAAACAAAAACAAAAAAACCAAAAAATGTAAGCCTCCTATAGCAAAAAGGAAGCCCTCACAGGGCCATCGAGGAGGAACAAAGAGCCCACGTAGGAGCCAGAAATGGATCACTCTAAAAAACCCAGTAGGGCAATAGTAAAACAAAAAAAATCTAGAAAAGAAAAGAGTTCCATGCAAGGGAAACCGAGAAGAGGAGATAGAGTCCAACAAGATAGTTCCACCTGAGAAATACAGGTACTAACTATTTAGTTGCCCAACTGCATCACGCCCATTAGCCTCCACCAGACATTTAAACTCCTCCAAGATCTCAAATTGATCCTTGTACTCATCCAAGAGAGTATTTGCCTTAGAAATCAGAGATGAAGTCATCCTGTCCGCTCTCCCCAAGGCCTTCATGATATCGTGGAGGTCCTAGAGGTGGCCTCTCTCAAAAATATTAGGCTAGCAGGACACTCTAGAAGCCAATAGAAGGGGTGGTTTGGTGGAGGTGCCCTCAAGAGGGTGTCTTTTCTTAGGGGAAGATTCCTGCATAACTTGAAAAGAAGTGAATCATCAAAAGCATCGTTATCAACCACAATTGGGACCTTGCGCTTACCACTACTAGCTTTGGCTCTAGTGGAGCGATGGGTTCCCGGTGTACCATCCATCTTGGTGTCAAAATTGAGAGTTTGATTAGTTCTTGGAGACACATAAGTGTCTTCCCTGACTACTCTAGCATCATCTGCAAGTACCATGGTAGAGACCACCGCTCCCACGGTCCTCAAATTTTGGTGCTCCATAACATAGTGGTACATCAATAAATACAGTCCTTTGTGTAGAGGAAGAGAAGAGACCCCTCTCTTGATGTTGAGGATTGATCTTTCAACAGATCGAAAGAGATACTTTGGTATATTAATTATCTTCTTCCCTTGTAAATGCTTGAGGAAAGCAAGGTGGAAACTTTACAGCACTACACTGAGACTGTTCAACATGAAGTACTGAAGGACTATCACCATTACTACATCCCATGGCTTCGATAGAGTATCTCGCAAGACATCACCTTTGTCCTTGCCTAAGAATTCATCTCAGTCATGAAAGAGAGCCAACTCGCCCTAGAACGAGTGCTTCTATTGATTAATGATTTATCCTTCATTCGAAATTCCCATGATATTTACAAGGAGGTCCGCTATTACATTAAAGCTCAACCCATGGATGAAAACATGCCTTCCATCCCACGTACACACAAACTCCAGGGAAAGATCAAGGTCATGGTTGTTAAATAGTTGGAGGAAATTGAACAGGCCATGATCGAGAAAAATATACTCAACCAAAGCAGTTAGGTGGATGGCAACGGGTTTGACTTCGACCATTGAAACAGGGCTAGGCCAAAGGGAAGGAGTTGCAAGGAAAATCACCATATCAGGAGAGCTATAAAGGGAAGATAACATCATAAGGTACCAAAAAGTAGTGATTAATAAGGTAGGGGATCCTGTCCTGACCCAACTCCATATGCGATGGCACAAAACACGCATACCATGCTCCACATAGTTACCTCGAGTGACTATGTGGCTAGTCCTCAATAAGAGTGACAAGAATCAATAAGAGTGAGGAGTTTGAGAAGAGCACCACCAATAAAAAGTGTGAGAAAGGACCAAAAAATCATAGAGGTTGCCACATGTGGTCATTTAGATAAGATATCATGGTGCTAACAAGGATTGGTAGAGTGCGAAATCTGCCTCATCATCACCTGGTGGTGGACATATCACGTAGTCCCACAAGGCCCCATGATAATGGTATAGCGATTGATGACATGTCCAAACATGTGGCTCGTACCGAAGTTTTTATCACCCCAAAATTGATCTTTTTCCACCATATAAAAGTTCACCCTTTGAAATATGTCATCACCATTGGACTGTAATGTTGCATTGTTGATGTAATTTATTTTCATGTGAGTACTCCTCGACTCTTGCCTTCCACTCATAGTGTGACTGGTCATATGATGATGAAAAAAGTGTGCATAATTCCACATGGAGTCCAAGAGGCCCCACCACCAATCCCCCCTAGTCTTGCTACTCACGAACTTCAATTGCATTGATGTCGATTAGAGACGGAGAGAAAATGCTTCTCTAGATAGTGAGACTCTACTCAAAAATCCCCATATTCGCAAGGAGATCGACAACACGATTGCCTTCATAGTAAACATGATTGAAAGTGACACTCGTGAAGGATTGCATAAGACATTTAATTTTAGAGATCATGTTGGTAATGTTCCATGAAATAGACTGGGTCTCCGAGATTAAACACTAGATGATATTTTTGGAGTCCCCTTCGACCAACAAATTGGAACACTGCATGTTGTGGAGGAGGACAATACCTTGATGAAGTGCCCTGGCTTTCGTGAAGTGACTAGACTGGTGTCCCAGATTCTTAGCAAAGGCCAAAATGATGTTGCTTGTGTGATATCTGACAATTCCTCTAGCGCCAGCGGGTCCAAGATTTCCTTTGGCAGCTCCATCAAAATTTAGTTTGAGAAAACCTATAGGAGGAGGAGACCACTTGACCATCAACCGATCAACCTTTGGAGATGGAGTATGGAGGTTGTAGCTAGGAATATTAAGAGAAGAGGCCAAAAAATCTTTAGCATTAGATTCAAAGTCACCATCGCCATGAGTAACGAAAATATTCTCAGTAGCAGCATGAAGGATTATGGCTAGCACGTACCGGGCATCATGTTTTGAATCATTAAAAGTGTGGGAATTGCATTCATACCAAATATCCCAGAGAAAGTGAGGGAGACAGAAGGACCAAAATATTTTGAGGTGAAATCCCTTGAAAGGATTGGGCCACTGAACACACAGGTCACTGAGGAGGGCAGGCGAGACCCAGGCAATGCCAACGGAGGAGAATAGGGATGACATGATGGAATGGGAGAAGGGGCAAGACAAGAAAATATGGTGGGTAGACTCACAATCCTGGAGACACAAGTAACAATGATTGGGTAATGAAAATCCATGGTGATGGAGGTTTGGGATGGTAAGGATCCTATCCTGAATGGTAAGCTAAAAGAAGAAACTTACTTTGGGGATGAGATGTTTCTTCCAGATGAGCTTGGAAGGAAACCAAGGAGGGGAAGGGTTCTCAGTGAGGGTGTAGGTAGACTTGACGGTGAAGAGGCCATTGGAAGTGGGAGCCCAAAGGATCAAATCCTCGGAGGGTAAACTAGGAATGACATAGAGATGTAAAAGGTTAGACAGGATGGAGGTAGCTTATCTCTACTAACTGGATAGACCAACGACTGGTACCAAATTCTAATATTTACAACTAGGGTGAAAGAAGTGACATACCTTTGAATTGAACAGGAATTTAGTGACTAGTTTCAGACAGAGGAGGTCCGCATGAGTCTGCAAGGGATAGTCGCCAAGCTAGAGATCCTCCCAAAATCTGATCTTTTCATCGTTGCCTAATTTCCAATGAATGCCTTTTTTGATAATCTCCTTAGATTTGAGGATGGAATTCCATGTTGTCAAACCATAGATGGGAGAAGGATCATCCAAGAAATTGGTGTTGTGCCAAAGGTATTTTGCTTTCATGATGGAGACCCATAAAGAGTTCTCATTGGTAAGAACTCGCCACCCCTATTTGGTGATGAGGGCTAGATTCATATTACAGACCTTTCGAAGCCCAATGCTGCCATGTTCCTTCCTTGAGTAGACCTGGTCCCAGGAAATGAAGTGTATATATTGTTTTAGATCCGACCCAGACCATAGAAAATTCTTTGGAGTTGCTCAATTTTGTTACAGACTTCGACCAAAATCTAAAATATTGAGAGGAAAAAAAATGGGATGCTTTGGAGGGTGGCTTTGACTAAGGTGGCCTTGCCTGCCTAACTGAGAAGGCTTCCTTTCTAGCTAGCCATTTTTTTTGAATGTGGTCAATGATAGTATTCTAGAGGGACTTTTTGGAGGGGCCTTCGAAGAGAGGAAACCCTAAATAGGTGGTAGGGAGCTCAGCAATGGTACACTCAAGGATAGCAGCGATGCGGGCTTGGTGTCTAGCAGGAGTGTTGATGAAGTAAACCTTACTTTTATAAAAATTGACTTTTTGACCAGCAACAACCTCAAAGGAAAGCATGATCGATTTGATAATGTGGGCTTGAGGAACTGAGGCAAGGGTGGCTAGGATGGTATCATCAATAAACTATTGGTGAGAGATAGGTTGGAGGGAAGATGCAGGCTTGAAACCAAAAATATCTCCTTTGGAACATGCAGAGTTAAGGGTTCTACCTAAGGCTTTAACAATAATGATAAAAAGGAACGGAGAGAGGGGGTCACCCTGTCTTAAGCCTTTGAAACTCTTGAAATAGCCCGTAGGAGAGCCATTGACCAGAATAGAGAAATTAGCAGTAGTAATACATTCCTTGATGAGAGTAATCCAATCAAGATGGAAACCAAACCTGGAGAGGACAGAGAATAGGAAACTCTAGGAAACTCTATCAAAAGCCTTGTTCATGTCAAGTTTTAGGAGAAAACCAACCTTGCCACTTTTAGACATGGAATGGATAATTTCATGGATGGTGATGATGTTGTCCGTGATGAGCCTCCCTTGGACAGAGTTGCCTTGATTAGGAGTAATGATGTGGGGGAGGATGGGTTTGAGTCTGTTGGCCAGGGCTTTGGTGAGGATTTTATAGAGGATGTTACAGAGGTTGATGGGGTGAAAATCTATAAGGGTGTAGGCCTTGTTGACTTTTGGAATGAGGGCCAGGAAGGTGGAGTTGACATCTCCAAGAATATCCTTGCACCTTTGCATATGTTGGATGGCAGAAACTACATCCGGACCCACAATATCCTAGAACCGATGGAAGAATATGGGGGAAAAGCCATCAGGGCCTAGGGCTTTCCCACCTTGCATGGAAAAAATAGCAGCATAAACTTCTTCAGTAGAAAGTGGTTTGAGCAACCTATGGTTATGTTTTGACGTTACCAACCTTGGGATGTTTTGGAGGAGGGCCTCAGATGTTTTATGATCACACCCAGGACTAGGGTCGAGTAGTTCTTCAAAGAAATTGATAGCTTCTTCTATGATTTTAGATATATCTGTTATGGTGGTGGCATGAAAGAATTTTGTATTAGAATCTCCTTCTTTAAGCCAGGTGACCCGAGATTTTTGTTTCCAAAATACTTCTTCACTTCTGAGGATGTTATGAAATTTAGTCAGGAGGGTCTTTTATGTGTCCTAAAGAGTGGGGTCAGGATTGCCATGTTGCATTGAGAGCTCTATGCTAGTGAGTTGAGACTAGATCTAGTGCTTTTTGTGGAAGATTTTCCCAAATATCTCTCTATTCCATTGTTTCAACTTGATTTTAGCATACTAAAGCTTATTGCTTACCTGAAAGATTGAAGATCCAAAAAACTTGCGAGACCACCATAGACAAATCAAATATTTGAGGTTTGGATCTTGAAGCCACATATATTTAAATCGAAATGGTGACTTGAAGATACAAACCTAGGAGGAGCTATCTAGAAGTAGGGGATTGTGGTCAGATCCAATCCTAGGCAATGAATGTAGGATAGCATCACCATACTTAGGGATAGCATTGGTTGAGATGAGAATGTGATCAAGGCAAATCTAGATGAGTTGGTCTCCTTTCCAACAGTTACTCCAAGTGAATCTTTGCCCCCTAAGGTTAATATCCATAAGTTCATTATCATCCACAAATGCTGCAAAGTGCTCATACGAATTACCAGTGATTTGGGATCCCCCTTTTTGTCAGTGGGGAATAGAGGGGAGTTGAAATCCCCTGCCAGCATCTAGGCCTCTAAAGAGAAAACTTCCCTGAGTTGGCTGAGAGAACTCCATAAGAGGCTCCTCCTGGAAGGGGAGTTGGGAGCATAGATATTTGAAAGGACCCAATGGTAACCATCCTCTTTGTTGAAAAACATAACATTCATGTAATTTTTTGCTACAGACAATAGGGTCCCCTCAAATTTTGTAGGATCCCACATACATAACAGTCCACCTAAAGCTCCATTGGTCGGACTAAAAAGAGATTCAAAATATTTCCAAATAAATTTTGAGATGCAAGTGGCACTCTGAGAATCTAGTTTAGTTTCTTGCAACAAAAATATGGTGGGTCTTAAGTCTCTCCTCATGGACTTAACCAAGCGTTGCTTGTTTTGACCATTGAGGCCTCTCACATTCCATGAGAGGATCTTCATTTAGAAACTCTTGAAGATGTTCTCTTCCCTCTCCCAAGAGGAAGGGGAAGTTTGGATCTATTTTCAACTGGTGTTTCTGAAGCTTTTCCCCTGAGGGTGAGTTGTGTGCCATTCACAATCTCATCCGAAGCTTCTCTATTTTTGATATCTTGAGCAGAGGGATGACCTCATTTTTTCCCAGAACCCACATCAACGTAAAGCTTCCTTTGGGTTCGGGTAGGGGGAGGGCTAGGGGAGAAAGTAACTGGGGAGATAGGGATGCCACTAGGGGATCTTGGAAGACTCTTAGGGGAAGGAGGAGGGCTTTGGGGATGGATAAAGGTGGGATTAATGAGATTAGTGGTGGCATCATCGACATAAATGGGGGAAAAATGGTTGGACACAGGAATGGGTGGACTACGAGGAGGAGAGAAAATAGGATTGGGCAAGGAAGGGGCAACATTACCCTCCACCTGAGGTTGGCAAAAAGTTTTAGGGGAATGAGAGGTCTTGATCGAGGGATTAGAAGGGATAAGTGATGCAATAAAATTAGAGGAGTGGCGAGGAAAAAATTTAGAATGGCGATGACCTTCATTAGAAGGTGGTTTGGGGACCTTACGGCATTGAGAACGAATATGGCCTTGCTTGGAATAGAAATCACAGAAAGTAGGTTTATTTTTGTATTCAATAACTTGAGAGAAGGTACAAACCTTTGAAATAATATTGATCAAAGATGGGAGGACCAAATCCAAATTTGCATTGATGCACATACAGGCCTGGATCATACGGGACCCCACTCGAGTGGGGGGATCAAAAGTGATCAACTCTCCAATGTTCCTCGCAATACCTCGAAGAATATATTCATTCCAAAACTAAATCGGTAGTCCTGGGAGATGAACCCAAATTGGAGCATAGTTGATGTTCTGAGTAGATGGGTCAAAATCCACACCCCATTTTCATAGGAATAGACCTCTTCATTCGAAGAACCACGGTCCTCCTGTGAGTATTTGATGAGAATCAGTAGGGTTGTTTAACCGAATAAAAAATAAACCTCTAGGGAGTACAACTAGATCCATGGATCCTAAGGGCCACCAAGAGGAGTGGGCCCATTTGTGGATTGATTCCATGTCTGGTCGTGAACCCAAGAATTTGCCAACCAATGAGTTGGAGTTATGGGAAACCATGGACGACATAAGTTTGCAAGGTATTATTGAGAAGCAACACACCCCCACTGAAAAATGAAATTCCATCCTTTGAAAATATTTAGTTTTCATTTTACCGCAGGGACCCTCTTGATGTTTTTTAGGTTTTAAGTCCAAATTTTGCTTGCCTCCTTCTTCTTCAAGTTTTGCCTATATCAAAGTATCCAAGTAGGCTTGCATATGGCTTTGATTTCAATTTAAAATTCATTTTTTTAAATGTTAGAATCATTCTAAGTAAATAAGATCTTTCACTAATATGTAATATGCAGAATACAGATGAATGAATTCATTGGAGTCAACCTACAATTTCTGGAAAATTTGCTAAGTAATGAAAACATCGCGATTTCGCGACATTTTCCATTTTTGGAAACGTCACGATTTCACGACATTTTCGTTTTTGAAAACGTCGCGATATCGCGACATATTTTGGTTGAAAGAGCCATAGCAAGGGAAATGTCGCGATTTCGCGACGTGTTTGAGTCTGAAGCCAAAAGTGATGAAAATGTCACGATTTCGTGACGTGTTTTGGAAGAAAATACCAAGTGATGAAAATGTCACGATTTCGTGACGTGTTTTGGAAGAAAAGACCAAGTGATGAAAATGTCACGATTTCGCGACGTGTTTTGGAAGAAAAGACCAAGTGATGAAAATGTCACGATTTCATGACGCATTTGGATTGAAAGAGCCAAGCGATGAAAACGTCGCGATTTCGTGACACATCTGGATTAGAAACGAAGCCCAAGGAAAACGTCGCGATTTCGCGACATATTCTGGTAAAAAGAACCAAGTGATGAAAGCGTCACGATTTCGCGACATAGAAGTTAGAAAAGAGACTAAGTAAGAAAAATGTCACGATATCGTGACAGGTTTGAGTTAGAAGCCAAACTTGAAGAGAACGTCGCGATTTCACGACAGGTTTTAGCTGGGAGCAAGTCTTATGGAAAACGTCGCGATATCGTGACAGATTTGAGTTGGAAGCAAAGCTTAAGGGAAACGTCGCGATTTCACGACGTGTTTCATTTTCGTGACGAATTTTGGTCAAAAGGGCTAAGTAATGGAAACGTCGCGATATCGCGACATATTTGAAGTGGAGGAGTCAAGTGGCAAAAACGTCACGATATCGCGACAGGTTTTAATTGGAAGCACCAAGTGACAAAAACGTCGTGATATCGTGACATAATCCGATTGGAAGGAAAATCTTGCAGAGGTGTCATGATTTCGTGACCTATTCCATTTTTGTGATGACGTAAGCTCAAGAAAGAAAAAGTAAAGAGAATGTCACGATTTCGCGACAAAGAAGTGAAGAAAGGAATGAGCCAAGGGAAACGTCGTGATTTCGCGACAAGTTTTAGCGAAAGCAAAAAGCTTAAGGAAAACGTTGCGATATCATGACAACTGTTAAGTGGAGGCACAGCTCGAAGAAAATGTCGCGATATCGCAACATGTTCCATTTTTGGACCTGTCTCGTTTTCGCGACACCATGAGCTTGGAGGAAGGAAATAAAGTCGACATATAATGAGCATTAGGGTTTTAATTTAATTTAATTAAAGTACTAATCCTTGTTTTGTCTTTTGTAGAAAGCGATCTGGCAGTTGCATAATAGCAAAAGTAATGGCAAAAAAGACAAAGATAGGCGCAGATCAAGCAAGGGCTATCAGATAGAAAGATGAAGATACCTTTACACGCAGCTACTTCATTTAATGAAATATGTCGGCGTTTGGCCGAAAAGTGAAAAGGTCTACACACAGTCACCAAAATTTGTAGATGGATGCGGTTGACGAGAAAATTTATGGCAAAAAATAACGGCGTGCAGAGAATTTCAATTCGAACCAAACAAAGTAGTTATGCGAAGATAAAATCATTCCAACTGGTAATATAAAATGTCAGAGAAGTCAGTGACTCATCCAAATTTCTTCGAGGAATTAATGAGATGCTCCCGGTAGACGCACCAGAAAGACAAGGATCTTTGCTCACAGTTACGAGATGGATGAAAATAATATCAAATCGTGCCTTCTCCATTTATGGCAAGATCCCCGCGAAGATTTTCAGAGTAATTAGGATTTATCGAAATCCCATATAAAAATGCCTTATATTGTAAAACCTAGGCGGTGGGATTTTGAGGATAAGATTTAGGGTTTCAGAAGAAGATATTCTTGAAAAGATCAGGGTCTGTCCTGAGTCTATAAATACTTCTTTCGAATGTAATATGAAGGGGTGGAAACTTAGAATAAAAGCTATTGAAGCAATTTCCTGCAAATCTTGTTGAATGCTTTTGTTCTGGACTTGGAGTTGGTGTGATTTCCATTTTTTGTGATAGCGTGGCCAGGAGCCTAATCTCTCTCGGATTGCGATAAGTTCATCTTCTTTTGTTTTCATCTCATTAAGGTTTTCATTTAATTTATGTTGTAGATCTGTGTTATCAAGATTGGATATGCTTCCAGGCTTCATTCTTTTTATTGTATGCTAGGGAAAATTACAGATTTAAAGTTCAGGCCTGTTTTAATTGCTCTGTCCTCACTGTGCGAGCTAGGCTGCTGGTGAGAGATACCAATTCTTAACTAACTTCCTTTCTGTCTGTGATTTTCTATTAGATTTGTTTCATTTCTGTCTTATGCTCTTAGTGGAAGGTGATCTTAGAAAGTTGGACACTTTCCTCTTTGATTTGTTTCATTGTAAAGCTAAACAACATAACTAAAATTGATAGTTCTGATTTTGCAGCTAAGTTAGATAAGTCTCTCTTTTCTGCCCTACCCTACTCTCTCTGTTTTACTATTAAATGATCCATTTTTATTTTCTTTCAAATTTGTCTTTTATTTAATCTGCTAAAGCATAAAGAGCTAGATCAAAGAACTGATTGTAAATCTGAGTGTCCACAAAGATAACAACTTCTAAACATTACTGAACGAAGGTCGAGCCCGTTGTAAGGTAACAGACAGTCCACTTGAAACTATTCCAGAAGTGAAAAAGAGTGAATAGACATTCGACCCAACTCTGTAACTCACACCTTGGATAACCAGCAAGATCCTAAAGTGAGTGGGATTTATCCCTTATAGGTGTTATTGGTTTTCATGCTCATTCTTCACAGGGTGTGTATAAAAGTCGAACCAACATTTAAAATTGGCGCTAGAAGGAGGGCCCGAATTTAGTTCAGTATTTGTAAGGATTATAAGTTGTTTGTGAAAAGTTGGATTCTACCTATAGGGTAACCAGGTCCCACTCCAGAGCTGGAGAGCTCTTAGTACCTGAGTTAGAAACCCCAAGGAGAAGTAGCCTCAAAAGGGCCAAGTCCTTGTCTGAGATAGTTTTATCACCACTTGTAGTTACTCCAACTGCAACTGAAAATATCATTGTCAATCAAGTAGTAATGGCAAACTGGTTGGGTTCCACTGCCTTAAATATCCCTGGTGTAGCCCATGATTTGCCCAGAAATCCTGAGAGGTATCTCCCTACCTACAAACATGATGGAGTTAGAACAACAGAAGAACATCTAGTGGCATATAAAAATGCTCTAAAGTTGTTAAATGTACAGCATGAAGATGTGGCTTGTAGATTATTTCCATTCACTCTCCAGGAAGGAGCATATGATTGGTTCTTGAATCTCACTAATGATTCTATTACTAGTTGGAATGACCTAGAAAAAGTTTTTATATCACAATTTGGGGAAGTGATTGACCCCAGTGTGTTATATCAACAATTTTCCAGCATTAAGAGAGGAACCAATGAGACTATCAGATCCTTCAATGTCAGATTTCAAAAGGCTTACGGTAGATTGACAGGTCATTATGTACCCACTGCAGATCTGGCATTAGAAATCTTTAGGAATTCCTTAGATCCAGTGACCTCTGTCTTCCTGAAGAGAGATGCAAATATTACCAACTTAACAGAGGCATATAGAGAAGCTTTGGTCCTTGAAAGACAATTAGGACCTCAACCTTTGAATGCTCCTCTAATTCCTTTTGTTACACAAAATACTCCTGTTTTAAATCCTATCCCACATCAAATGATGTTGCCATCAGCCCAAACTCCACCAATAGGAAATTCATTGGCTGTGACACATGCTGAGCATGTACAGAATGCAGAGAAAGAATCTGATAAAACAAGAGTTGAGGAAGTCTCAAAAATGGTCCAGAAGTTGGCAAATGACTTTTTGAGTTTCAAAAGGCAAGTGTCCACTGGAGACAACTCAAATAGATTTCCTTATCAATAGAATAGATTCACTAGACCACCCTATGAACCCAATAAGGATTATAAAGGTAAAGGGCATGAAGTGAATATCTGTGACTTGGCTTTGCCTAACTGGTGCAGGATACATGCCACATCTCAGCATGACGGGGAATTGGATTGTCTGGAATTTTGCAATGCCTTTGAAGCTTTATCCGGTGAGTTGATTTCTCCTGAAAACCAAAGAAATGCTGATAGTCCAGGTTCATCCAAACATAGTACAGCTATGGTGTTAGATTCTTTTACTTTTCTAGATGAATCAGAAAATGTTGTGGAAATGCCTATGGATGAAGTACAAGCCTTTCAACAATATAGAAGGGACAACTACAACCTTAGAAACAGAAATCCGGAGCCCAACACTACATCTACTCCTCCGGATAACTCTCATAATGTTCCTCCAGATCCATCTTCCAATAATAACCCACCTCCACCCAAGGGAGGAAATCCGAGAGGATCAGATGCATTTGTCCCTCCACTCAATAAGGGATATAATATAGTGGAGGACATGAAGAAGATCAAAGCCAACATCACTCTTCATGAGTTGGCCCAAATTTTGAAACAAAGGGATAACTTGATTAAAACATACTCTGGGCCTACTACCAAACCTTTGGATAAGGGAAAGAAGGTGGCAAATGCAAATGTGGCCATGTATAAAGAGAAAACTGAAGTTTCGCCTTTCTTACTGACTGTTCGTATATTTGGGAAAAACTTACACAACTGTCTGGTAGATTCGGGTGCTTCAGCCAATGTTATGCCTTTGGCCATTTGTCAGCAGTTGGGTTTAACCCCAAGGAAGTCTGAAAGGAGGGTTGTCCAATTAGATAAATCTGAGGTTAAAGTAGTAGGTGAACTTCAAAATATTCATATTCAGCTAGCATCTGAGCCAAGGGCACAACACAAAATTGAAATTCAGGTGGTAGATATTCCTGTGGGATACGGGATGCTTTTGAGCAGAGATTGGTCAAAATCTCTGAATGGATATTTGGCAACTGATTTTTCACATATGTGGTTGCCATGGAAAGGTGTTGCAAACCAATTAAGGATTGAAAGAGAACCTAGGTACAAACATATGATTACTGAATATAATGCAGAAAATGAAACTGTAAATATTGCAGATGTAGATATTGGAGTTTATAATTTAACAACGAGACAAAGTGAGAAGCTTAGTAAAGCTCATCTTGTTCATAGTAATGAAGTTTGGACGCTTCATGTGGATGGAGCTAAATCTAAACAAGGTTTTGGTATGGGAACAGTTCTTAAAGGACCTGAGAGTCAGACATATTTTATGTCTTATCGCCTACAGTTCCCTTGCACAAATAATTTAGCAGAGTATGAAGCACTGGTGTTAGGATTGAAATTTGCTTTAGACAAAGGTGTAAGAAATATTCAAGTTTTTACAGACTCAGAGTTGGTGGCCAATCAAGTTAAAGGTAAATTTCAGTGCAAAGCATCCTACTTAAAAGGATACAAACACCGAGCTTGGGATCTCATAGAGGATTTTGATGCTTTTAATTTGACACACATACCTAGAGAGCAGAATTCACTTGCAGATGTCTTAGCTTCCTCAGCTGCAGGTCTGAAGCCACTGGAAGAGTTCGAATGGAACAAATTTTTGATCGAGTTAGTCCCTTGTCCTTCGGTCCCAAATAATGTAGATAATTTTTAGGTTTTCTCTGATGACCAACAGATTATAAACTTTTTGCAGAGTACCAATGCGTTTGAAAATGCTATAATCGATGATGGTCAAAGGGATACTATGCTGGAATAGTTAGACGATGAAAGGGGAATAATAAGATTGAAAGATAATAGAATTTCGAAAGGGATGGTGGAACTGGAGCGACTGTTTGATGTTGACCAAATTAAGCAAAGGGTGAGTTCTGGGGATTCTACTGGTGTAGCAAATAGTGAGACTGAGAACCTGAATGTCGAGATCGAAGAAGATCCCAGGCACCTTAAGTTGGCTAAAACTTGTGACCCTAAAATAAAAAGAAATATGATTGAATTTCTCCACAGGTCCAAGGATGTTATGGCTTGGTCTTACAAAGACTTAAAGGTTTTTGATCCAAAAGTTTACACCCATATAATACCTTTAAAGGAGTCCTGTAAACCCTTTCGACAGAAGCAAAGGCATGTCAATGCCTTGTTAGAACCCCTCATCCAGAAAGAGGTGGAGAAATTATTGAGTGCCGGTATTATTTTTCCCATTAGGCATTCTACTTGGGTGGCCAATTTGGTACCGGTCAGAAAGAAAAATGGAGAGATCCGCTTGTGTGTAGATTTTAGAAACTTAAATAAGGCATCCGAGAAAGATAATTATCCTCTGCCTTCCATGGATGATGTGCTACAAATTGTGAATGGTTCAGAAATGATGTCCTTCTTAGATGGATTCTCAGGGTATAATCAGATATTGGTTGAAAGGGAAGACAGGATGAAAATTGCCTTCACGACTAAGTGGGGAACTTTTGCTTACAAGAGAATGCCATTTGGATTGATAAACGCTGGAGCTACCTTTCAACGTGCAATGGATCATGCCTTCAAAGGCCTTATGGGTAAGTGCATCGTTGTCTACATGGATGACTTGACAGTTTTCTCTAAATCTCGGTTTGACCACATAAAACATTTGGAATCTGTCTTCAACAAATGCAGAGAGTTTGGCATTTCTTTAAACCCAAAGAAGTGTGTTTTTGGTGTAACTGAAGGAAAACTCCTTGGGCATTTAATCACCAAAGATGGCATTTCCATGGATCCTGAGAGAGTTGAAGCCATATCAGGGATACCTTTTCCCAATTCTAAAAAAGAGTTAAGATCATTTTTTGGGAAAATTAATTTTGTCAAAAAATTTATCTCTGGTTTTGCAGAAATAGTCAAGCCACTGAATGACATGCTAAAGGAAACTGCTAAGATTGCCTGGACAACAGAAGCTAAAGCAACATTCCAAGAAATCAAAACTGCCATCAAGCAAGCTCCAGTTCTGGTGAGCCCAGATTTCAGTGCAGATTTTTACCTGTACTCCTTTTCTTCTGAACACACACTTGCTACAGTTCTGACCCAACGAAGAGAAACGGGGGAGCATCCAATTGCCTTCAAGAGTACCAACTTAAAGGGGGCTGAGCTAAAATATTCTCGCTTGGATAAACAAGCCTATGCCTTAGTAAGAGCAGTTAAACAATTCAAGCACTATATACTAAGAAGCAAAGTCCATGCTATAGTTCCTGATCCAGCTGTCAAATACTTATTAAGCCAAGACGAATTGGGTGAGCTAAGAGGTAATTGGGTTACAAGACTGCAGGAATACGACTTAGAAATTCGGCCTGCAAAATTAATCAGAGGACTTGGTTTGTCTCGACATATTGCTGAAATACCTGTACAAGGAGAAATTAATCAGCTAGATTCTGGATTCGATGATTGGTATGGAGATATCATTCATCTGCTGCAATTTGGAATTTGTCCATCTCACTTGAATAGAACCCAAAGAAGAGCACTAAAGCTGAAATCTGCTCATTTTATGCTCAAAGGAGGCAACTTGTATAGAGAAAATTATGTTGGCATATTCTTAAGATGCATTTCTCATAATGAAGTCAATGAGGTGATGTCCAGTTTTCATGAGAAGTTAGGGGCAGGGCATTCCTCAGGTTCTGCTACTACGCATAAGATATTGAGAGCAGGCTATTACTGGCCTACATTGTTTAAAGATGCACATCAGCATGTGAGAACTTGCCATCAATGTCAAACTTTTGCATCCAAAGAGGCCAATCGAGCTCTACCATTGCAACCTGTTGTAATAAATAAACCTTTTATGCAATGGGGACTTGACTTTGTGGGTGTGATAAACCCAAATTCTTCAGTAGGGCATAAGTATGTTCTAACAACCACTGATTATTGCACAAGATGGGTTGAAGCAGCAGCCACCATGAGGAGTACAACTCATGAGGTGATCGAATTTCTAGAGTCAAATGTCATAACCAGGTTTGGGGTTCCTTTGAATTTGGTGTGCGATAATGGACCAGCCTTTCAATCATTAGAGTTTGTAGAGTGGGCATACCAGATGGGGATAGTTATCAGATTTTCATCCAACTATTACCCCCAAGGTAATGGACTAGCTGAGTCCACGAATAAGAATTTGATGAATGCCATTAAGAAGTCTGCAGTGGATAAACCCAGACAATGGCACACATTATTGAAATATGCACTTTGGGCTGATAGGATAAGATATAAAGTAGCTCTTAAAACTTCCCCATTTGCTTTGTTGTATGGTACTCGGCCCATTGTTCCTATCTCTTTGAAATTGCCTACTTATCAATTTGTTTTAGACTATTTTGAGGATCAAGCAGATGCAGAGGCTCGTGTTTTGGATCTAACTAATTTGCAGGACGAACGACTTCAAGCCCTGGAACATTTCAGTCGGCATCAAGAAATAGTCAAGCGTTGGTTTGACAAAAGAGCCAGAGTGAAAGCTTTCAGACTTGCAGACCTGGTGCTTCTATGGGACAAGGCCCATGAAAAGAAAGGTAAACACACAAAGTTGCAACCGCTATGGATAGGGCCATACCAGATTGTTGAGATCCTAGGTAATAATGCATTTCGTTTACAGGACCTTGATGGTAATTTTTTGAACCTTCCTGTTAATGGTCAATACCTAAAGCATTATTTCTCAGTTGTTCCATCCAATACATCGTTTGAATGAATCACAAAGAAGTTGTAAAATATGTATAAGTTGTAAAATATGTATATGTTATAAGTAGAGTGTGAAGTGGTGTGTTTTTGTTTTGTTTTATTCAAAAGGTTTGAAGCTCTGTGTTTTGTCTTTGTAGGTCTGTGCAATTTTGTTTCTGACTAGTGGCCTTTTGTCCTTCCCTTGTAACTTTTTGATCCTTTTTGTTTGAGTTTGCCTAAACGAAGAAAATACAAATCAACATTGAAAATTGGCCTAGTGTGTTTTCATTTTGTTTCTTCCTATTTTAAGAGATAGTCTGCTAGGATTAAAAAGTGGGACTACTTGTTATCTAGAACAACAGTAGAAAGATAATTGGATTTTTGTATTTTGCTTGCCACAATTATTTTGATTATGAAGAAATTACTATACTGTTTGGTTGAAGAATTCCCAGGGAATCCAAGAAAAGTTGGTCATGAGAGGGGAATCCGATTCACAAAGTTACATCAAAGCATCCAAGGAGGTTGATGGTACCTGAGCTGAAATAGTTAGTTGATCAATTGCTCGATGAATATAAAAAAAAAAAGAGAGAAAAGAAGAAGAAGCAGCAAGGCACTCCAGTACTCAGTATTTTTCAAAAGAAAAGAAAGAGATGGTGAAAGTTGAACAAGTCAATATAAAACTGGCACTCTTTCCTAGACAGGGCTCCCGAAGGATACATCTCAAACATGTTCACCAAGCTATAGATGCCACTTCATGGTTGTGATCAGGGTCGTGAAAATCTAAAGAGTAACTCTGTCGAGGTTGTAAAAGGCTAAACTAGTAAACAGAGCTCTACTCGGTTTCCCCTACACAATCTAAATAGTTGTTTTGATCCATAGCAAGCATTTGAAGCCCGGTCATCCTTGGAAGAAGGTTTATACATTTGTAATCTCACATCAGAATCTTCCTTAAGTGGTTCAACCTAGTATGTCCTTGGGAACTTTAACAGCCGACGGATAGTAGTTGAGTCATTTTTGAAATATTTGTGGCAAAGCATGGTACATGGTCTAAATTGTTTTGAAACTAGAGTTCTGGATTCTAAATAGTGCTACTATTTTCCCCGTAGATATCGCCATTTGTTGAGAAGCAACACACCCCCACTAAAAAAATGAAATTCCATCCTTTGAAAATATTTAGTTTTCATTTTTCCGTAGGGACCCTCTTGATGTTTTTCAGGTTTTAAGTCCAAATTTTGCTTGCCTCCTTCAAGTTTTGCATATATCAAAGTATCCAAGTAGGCTTGCATATGGCTTTGATTTCAATTTAGAATTCATTTTTAGAATCATTCTGAGTAAAGAAGATCTTTCACTAACATGTAAATGCAGAATACAGATGAATGAATTCATTGGAGTCAACCTACAATTTCTGGAAAATTTGCTAAGTAATGAAAACGTCGCGATTTCGTGACATTTTCCATTTTTGGAAATGTCACGATTTCGTGACATTTTCGTTTTTGGAAATGTCGCGATATCGCGACATATTTGGTTGAAAGAGCCATAGCAAGGGAGATGTCGCGATTTCACGACATGTTTGAGTCGGAAGCCAAAAGTGATGAAAATGTCACGATTTCGCGACGTGTTTTGGAAGAAAAGACCAAGTGAGGAAAATGTCGCGATTTCGCGACGTGTTTTGGAAGAAAAGACCAAGTGATGAAAATGTCGCGATTTCGCGACGTGTTTTGGAAGAAAAGGCCAAGTGATGAAAACGTCACGATTTCGCGACGCATTTGGATTGAAAGAGCCAAGTGATGAAAACGTCGCGATTTCGTGACACATCTGGATTAGAAACGAAGCCCAAGGAAAATGTCACGATTTCACAACATATTTTGGTAAAAATAACCAAGTGATGAAAGCATCACAATTTCGCGACATAGAAGTTAGAAAAGAGACTAAGTAAGAAAAACGTCACGATATCGCGACAGGTTTTGATTGAAGGCAAGTCTTGAGGAAAACGTCGCGATATCACGACAGGTTTTAGCTGGGATCAAGTCTTATGGAAAACGTCGCGATATCGCGACAGATTTGAGTTGGAAGCATAGCTTAATGGAAATGTCACGATTTCGAGACGTGTTTCATTTTCGCGACAATTTTTGGTAAAAGGGCTAAGTAATGGAAACGTCGCGATATCACGACATATTTGAAGTGGAGGAGTCAAGTGGCAAAAACGTCACGATATCGCGACAGGTTTTAATCGGAAGCACCAAGTGACAAAAATGTTGCGATATCGCGACATAATTCGATTGGAAGGAAAAGCTTACAGAGATGTCACAATTTCGCGACCTGTTCCATTTTCGCGATGACGTAAGCTCAAGAAAGAAAAAGTAAAGAGAACATCACGATTTCACGACAAAGAAGTGAAGAAAGGAATGAGCCAAGGGAAACGTCGTGATTTCGTGACAAGTTTTAGCGAAAGCAAAAAGCTTAAGGAAAACGTCGCGATATCGCGACAAGTGTTAAGTGGAGGCACAACTCGAAGAAAACGTCGTGATATCGCGACATGTTTCGTTTTTGGACCTGTCTCATTTTCGCGACACCATGAGCTTGGAGGAAGGAAATCAAGCCGACATATAATGAGCATTAGGGTTTTAATTTAATTTAATTAAAGTACTAATCCTTGTTTTGTCTTTTGCAGAAAGTGACCTGGCAGTTGCATAATCATAGAAGTAATGGCGAAAAAGACAAAGATAGGCACAGATCAAGCAAGGGCTGTCAGATAGAAAGATGAAGATACCTTTACACGCAGCTGCTTCATTTAATGAAATATGTCGATGATTGGCCAAAAAGTGAAAAGGTCTACACGCAGTCACCGAAATTTGCAGATGGATGCGGTTGACGGGAAAATTTATGGCAAAAAATAATGGCATGCAGAGAATTTCAATTCAAACCAGACAAAGTAGTTATGCGAAGATAAAATCATTCCAACTGGTAAGATAAAATGTCAGAGAAGTCAGTGACTCATCCAAATTTCTCTGAGGAATTAATGAGATGCTCCCGATAGACGCACTAGAAAGACGAAGATCTTTGCTCACAGTTACAGATGGATGAAAATAATATCAAATCGTGCCTTCTCCATTTATGGCAAGATCCTTGCAAAGATTTTCAGAGTAATTAGGGTTTATATAAAAATGCCTTATATTGTAAAACCTAGGCAGTAGGGTTTTGATGATAAGATTTAGGGTTTGGGAAGAAGATATTCTTGGAAAGATCAGGGTCTATCCTGAGTCTATAAATACTTCTTTCGAATGTAAGATCAGAGAGGGGAAAACTTAGAATAAAAGCTATTGAAGCAATTTCCTGCAAATCTTGTTGAATGCTTTTGTTCTGGACTTGGAGTTGGTGTGATTTTCATTTTCTGTGATAGCATGGCCAGGAGCCTAATCTCTCTCGGATTGCGATAAGTTCATCTTCTTTTGTTTTCATCTCGTTAATATTTCATTTAATTTATGTTGTAGATCTATGTTGTTAAGGTTGGATATGCTGCTAGGCTTCATTCTTTTTATTGTATGCTAGGAAAAATTATAGACTTAAGGTTCAGGCCTGTTTTAATTGCTCTGTCCTCACTGTGCGAGCTAGGCTGCTGGTGAGAGATACCAATTTCAACTGACTTCCCTTCTATTTGTGATTTTATGTTAGATTTGTTTCATCTCTGTCTTATGCTCTTAGTAGAAGGTGATCTTAGAAAGCTGGACACTTTCTTCTTTGATTTGTTCCATTGTGAAGCTAAATAACATAACTAAATTTGATAGTTCTGATTTTGCAGCTAAGTTAGATAAACTTCTCTTTTTTTCCCTACCCTACTCTCTCTGTTCTACTGATAAATGATCCATTTTTACTTTCTTTCAAATTTGTCTTTTATTTAATTTGCTAAAGCATAAAGAGCTAGATCAAAGAACTGATTGTAAATCTGAGTGTCCACAAAGATAACAACTTTTAAACATTACTGAACAAAGGTCGAGCCCGTTGTAAGGTAACAAACAGTCCACTTGAAACTATTCCAGAAGCATAAAAGAGTGAATAGACATTCGACCCAACTCGTAACTCACACCTTGGATAACCAGCAAGATCCTAAAGTGAGTGGGATTTATCCCTTATAGGTGTTATCGGTTTTCATGCTCATTCTTCATAGGGTGTGTATAAAAGTCGAACCAACAGGTATCTCGAGGTTACCATTAGAAGGATATAGATCAACCCTAGTCATCTTGGGTTGACTAGGGTTTGAGTTGAATTTGACCATATCTGCAAAGGATCTAGGAGCAGCTTTTCTTGACCCACCCATCGCAGCTACCGTTGCTGGAGGAACACTTCCATTTGGTGATGAATCCTTTCTTCCTTGGTCCAATAGGGATTCTTGATCCATCGATGTATCATATCCTATCACTTTTTCATAGTTGTAATATCCTAATATCATTGTCTCAAATATTAACCCACGATAGAGGGATCCACTAGTGAGAAGAGTAGTGGGCCCAAAATCATTTGTTTGTTTATGGGTGACCACGGATATTCCCGATGCGTAGTCATTATACCATCATTAATTCTCAATGAATTTGTCAATCCAGGGCAGTGTACAAGGCTATCTACGAAAGAAGAAGTGAAACAACTATAACTTAGGTCAATCTAGAGCAACAGGTCTTATTGGTGGAACCGGTTGTGTGGGGGGTTTTAGGACATTCCTATTTCTAAATTGCATGAATTAAACCTTAATCTAAGTTGCAGAATTGGAAACTAATCATTAACTACATAAATGAAGTCCTAATTACAATTGCAGAATGAGACCTAATTATATTGCAGAAATAACAGTTGCAGAATTGAAAGTCTGATCCTAATTGCAAAAAGGAAATCTAATTACTTTTGCAGCAATGAAAGTCTAATTCTAACATGGAAATGAAAACTGTCAAGGTTCTGTATAAGGTTGTCAATCTTCTATGCAGGATTTGACAGCAAAACATAAAATGCAAGAAATTGCTAAAAAATAGTA
Organism: Wollemia nobilis; assembly: GCA_028583015.1. Classification (NCBI taxonomy): domain Eukaryota; kingdom Viridiplantae; phylum Streptophyta; class Pinopsida; order Araucariales; family Araucariaceae; genus Wollemia; species Wollemia nobilis. The sequence continues at coordinate 416,168 of JAQPPZ010004602.1, read as the reverse complement.
AATTCTGGGAATAACAGTCTGAAATAAAATGGAAGCTTTGCTGAAAGTAAATATTACAACTAAAACATTAAGCACAAGATTAATCTAAGCATAAATAAACTAAGACCACAGATATTGTCAGCTGTTTACAAGCAATTGAAATAACAAGTTCTACAACTCATTCTGCTGCAGCAAAATCAGAATAAAAACCTGCTTGTTAGTCCTCCTCCTAGGTCTGGAAGTGGCCAGCCTCCTTGTCCAGAAGAAGGTATAAGTCTCTCTCTCTCTAGATCTTAATCACACTCATTTACAAGCAATATGAAATAGAACTGGTGCACTTTATTGATTAAAGAACATGATTACAATAATTCTACTAAAAACTTGTTATAGGACTGTAACAATCAAATTCTACCTATTTTTTGCTTCTTCCTAGCTTCCTTACTTTCTACTTCCTACTGCTACTACTACCTAGCTCAACCTGAATGGGAGCAATATTTATAGATGTCCTAAGGTCTGATTACAAACAAAGAATATCTCAAAAGATCTAATCCTACAATGCTGCAACAAATTCTGGTTTTATCCTAGAAGAAGATTAAAACTTGATCTTTCCCTTAATGATGGCTTTGGTCAGCAATGACGGCAAAGACAGATGGAAGATCTTTTCCTTTACCTTTTCCAACCTTTATTTCCCTTTTTTCGGCTTCAAAAATCGGTCAACAAGTCAAAAAGCACATTCTGTTTTCATTTCGAAGATAAGTGGCTTCATTTCGAAGACAATGCAATTCTCATTCCGAAGATCGCTCATTTCAAAGATACTGCAATTCTCATTCCGAAGATACTGCAATCCTTCATTCCGAAGATCCGCTCATTCCGAAGATAATGCATTCTTCATTCTGAAGATCCGCTCATTTCGAAGACGTTGTGTTCTCTCATTCCGAAGATATCTGTTCATTCCGAAGATACTTCGAAATGAACAAATGTGTGCTTTTCCAATGATTTCTTCTGCATCTCTCAGGTGGGTTATCTCCTAAGATCAAATTCCAATGGTCTTCATCTCTTTCCACATGTGAATTCCATGCCTTGCTATTTATGGACAGCTGGCTGGAATTTACATGGGAAAGACCAGTTTTTGCTGCACAACAATAGTTTGCTTGCACTGTTGCTAGATTTAGGTGAAATAAATGCTTGAGACAAATCAAAACATGATTAGTGAAATGCTGCTATTATTCTAAGCATATCCCATTTTAGCAAGTCATAGCAAAAAGAACACAAAACTATGCAAAAAGCTGTAAAAATCAGCATATAATATTCCAAATACATTGATCATGCAAAATGGTTAATATACAACATATTGAATCAACTTAACTAACATATCAGATAAAACATAAGAGTTTATAGGCATTTTTAGTGTTCAAAACATGTTATGATTGAGGCATTTCCAGGCCTCATCATTTTCCCCCCAACTTATATTAATGCATGCCCTCATGCATTCTGTTGGGCTATGGAATCACATATGTCCATGTTTAGATTCCATGACCTGTAGAATAATTTCTTGCCTATATAATACCCCCTATTTTCTTGAATGTTTCTGAGCCAGTCTTCAAATTGTTCATCATATTGGGCATCTTCCTCAAAGTAGAATGGAACTGGAGTAATGATGGTTGGAGGCCTAAACCTAAGACCTATCCAGTTATGTTGCATGATTTGAATCAACTGGATTACACCTTCTGCTCTTCTTCTCGACCATTCTAAGTTGATGGGGGAGATGGGTTCTCTTTTCCTCAAAGACATGGAAAGTTCAGCCCATCTGTCTCTGCATACCGACAATGCTGGGAAAAAATTATGATCACAGAAATTATTGAATCTGGCCACACAGTCCCTTAAGTTGTTCAAGTACATCCTCTTTATATCATCCCTGTTCATCATTGAGAAGTGTTGTCTGGTGATAACTAGGTGGTTTGGCTGGATTGCTCTGACTAACAACTCAGCCCTTGTTTCAATCTCTTTATTCTGCTTTTTCTCTTGATCCCAGTAAAGCTGATTCTGCAAAGTAGACATAAATGCTCTCAACTGAACATCTCCAATGTAGATTTGAGGATGAAACTCAACTTCCTCTGGAATGAAGAAACTGTGTAAAAATAGTTCACACAGGAGATTTTTCTGCTCAAAAGGGCTGTCAAAGTATGCTTCCAGGAAATCTGCAGTTGTGTCCAATTTATATGGGAGGTTTGAACTAATCCTCATGACCTACCATCTGAGGTATTTTTCCTTCAAAATAAGGCTGTAAAATCTGGCCGGTCATCTAAATTGAACTAAAAATTCAGCAATTTGGCATAAGTCAGACACCTTTTCTTTCAATGCCTGAATTTTTGTTTCCTTGGCTTCTAGCTGTTTTGCTTCCAATTTGAACTTTTCAGTTTTAGTGGCAAGTCGCTCATATCTAATCATCCAACTAGCTATGTCTGCATTGTACTGCTCTAGAGACACAGTATTAGGTGGTCTGACTACAGGTGGAATCCTAGGTAGCAGATCAACTTGAACTCCTTTTTCTGCCACTTCTACTGGTTGATCATCTATCAATAATTCTACTTGTACCTCCTTATTTGCTATTTCTATGGGGTTGTCATCAGATAGTAATTCTACTTGTACCCCCTTATCTGTTGTTTCTACTGAAAGTGTAACAGTTTGAAATGCAGGGACCTCAATAGGAGTACTTACTTGAACATTTTCTTGTTGTTGGGACTGTTCCCGTGTTGGTGGCTCATCTTCAACATCCTCTCGCTATGCTCTTTACCATTTTTGAAGCATCTTCAGTAACAAGAAGGCAATGCTTCGTAATGAGATGGTGCTGCTTAGAATGAATAGGCACTTCTTCGTAAATGAAGGGGTGCTACTTCAAAATGAACACCCATGTTTGTCTCAATAGAGTCATCTGCCCTTGATAGACCTAGAAGCAATTGAGCCAAATTGTCTTCATCAATGGATACAACTGGCTGTTTTTTAGATTGTGACAACATTTTTCTCAATTCTGCCACTTCCTACTGAAGCTCTACAATTTTTCTTTCCTGTATCTCAATGATGCTTTCTTTCTCCTCAATCCACTTGGTTTGTGTTCTAACAACACTTCTTGCTACTTTCAGCTGCTCTGTGATGTCTTCCACTTCTATTTCTGCTTTAGAATCTGATGTAGATAAATCAGCTGTAGTTGGCTATTCAACCAATATCTCTTCTTCTGCAATAATTTGTTCTTGTTCATGAGGCTCTATAAAACTGTTTATAATTGTATCTACCATATCTATAGCCTGTTGAACTGTAGCTTCCTCCAAATTATCCTGCTCAGTTTTTGTCTCAGCTATCTGTTCAGGGAATTTTGGAAAGTTTTCAGAGGCTGGTTGTATCTCTGTGACATCTGGGCTGCTTTGTCTATCTTCTTCCTCCATAACCTGTTCTGTTGTTTCTTTCAAATGGATTCTTGTAGACCTCCTAGTTCCAGATGCAAACTTCTTCTTTTTGCTCTATTTTTTGGTGACAATAGGGGTTATGGGGTCAGTTTCAGATGCCTTTGTTTCCCTTGTTGTTTCTTGTTCTGTCAAATTAGTGGTCACTCTAAAAAATGAACCTTCTTTTGTTTTTTTGCTCTACTGCCAGTTCCAGTATCCTCTTCTCTTTTGTTTCTTGGTTCATGAAGTTGAGGGTTCAGGAGCAAGGTTTTCTGCTGTTGTTGTTGGGTGTGGTTCTGTAATAGCTTCAGGGGCACCTTCTGTAGTTTCCTCTACAGCATCTTCTACAACATTTTTTTTAGTAGTTGTTTCTTCTTCTACAGCAACATCAGAAGTATCTGGTTCTTCTTCTTCCTCATCTTCATCCCTAAAAATGACATCATTTAGGGTAGAGTAAAACCTATCAAAACTCCTAGGGTTTCCTCTAAAATGGTGTTGGCAAACTAGTTTGATGAGGCCATGATGGCGAAGGCTTCCTTTACCCTCCTGATATCTCTTTGCCATGTTTTTTAATTCTTGATACAGATATAGGGGAAGATTTACCCTAACTTTTGGTTGTTGCTCACCATGTCTGAGATGGTTCAAAATTCGTAGATGATGCCCTAACAACAACATACTACCCTTCATAGGTTAGGAATTTAATTACCCAGGTGGCTACTTCATCCTATGGTTCCTACAGGTCGGCCCTTTTTAACCCTTTGCATGTGTTGTTATGGGTTAAATACTCTGCTCTCTATCATTTTCTTCTACAAACTGATTAACTACATTTGCCAATGTATTCTTGCCAGATCTAGAAATTGAAATCCCTTCTAATGGCAACTCAGTAATCTGACTTAAAATTTTAGGGGTTACCTCAATAGTCATGTCGTTAACATGTGCTCGGTTGTTTCTGAATGTATGGGCGAACATGCCAGCCAAATCTTTAGAAGACCCATTAAACTTATCCAGAAATGGCATAAACCCTCCATCTTCAAAAATCTGCATGACTGCCGAATTTTCTCGAAGGTAGGTGGTATCTGCAGGTTCTGTTCTGATCTTTCACCCCATATTTTTTGTTCACTGCTACTGCTATTTCTCTGTTGGATCTCTAGTTTTTTTATGTTGCAGATTTGTAGAGTTTTAGTTTGAAACCTTCGTTGCCCTATTTCTCGTCTTCTTCTTCGAAATGAACCGTAACCTGAGCACTGTACTTCGCAAACACGTCTTCGAAAAGAAAGGTGGCACACATTTCTACTATTGCATCGAACACCTATCCATTAATGATTGCTTGGACGTCCTTGCCGTCAGATCCACCTCATTTGGTTTTAATTTTTTTGTAGATTCTCACGTGCATGTTTATTGGGATTAAAAATTGGTGGCATATGGTTGGTCACGTCCTCCGTAATTCTGGTATTTTCCAATGGGTGCAAAAACAAACCATGTGCTGACTGACACGTGTTCCTTTATCGTATGCAACTAAAAGAGTTTGATTTTGTCGTACCTTGTCTTCTTGGATGCCACGTGGAAATGCTCTTTCCGAAGATTATAACTTATTGTGCAAACAAAACTTCATTCCGAAGATTATGACTTCATTCTGAAGATGAGTCTTCATTCCGAAGACAAATCCTCATTTCGAAGATTATAACTTCATTCCGAAGACAGGTCTTCATTCCAAAGACAAATCCTTTTTGTAAATTTAAATCTTCATTCCGAAGATTAATCCTCATTCCGAAGATCAGGCTGTATTGCGAAGGTAAATCTTCATTCCAAAGACAGATCTTCATTCTGAAGATGATGCAACAAGTCGTCATTTCGAAGACCAAGTTTCATTCTGAAGACAAATTGTCATTCCGAAGACAAAGTTTCTTTCTAAAGACAAAGTGCAACATTCATTTTGCTATCATTTCGAAGACAATTTCAATCCGAAGATAATACAACAGGCACTGTTTTTGGCATTCTTGTTCCGAAGATTAGGCAGAAATCAATATTTTCATTCTCAAAACATGTTTTAAGTATGCCAACTCTTATGAATACCTTTTATGCTAATGGTTAATTTTCATATACTATACACCAATCATTTTACAATGAAGAAATGTAAGAAATATATACCTGATAAAAATAGTTAATGCCAGCTTTGAAGAATGACTGCCTTTGTTGATATTCTCACTGAGATTTTCTGCAACATTTCAAAACAAGTGCACTTGGTGAATTTGTACAATGATGGTTCAGAAATTTCTCAAGGTTATGCATGCTGAAAACTGGTTTTCATGCATACCAACCCAATAGTGCCTTAAGAAAAGGTTTTCACTGTTGAGTTATTCATTTTTCTCTTTTTTTTTTTTTTTACCTCTCCTTTTCTCTCTTTTTTTTTTTTTTTCTTGATCCTGACTATGCCCATGAAGGAATTTCATGATTTCCCCTAAACCATGCCCATGAAGGAATTCATACTTAGAATTTATTCATCTTTTTGTTTTCTATTTTTTTTATTTTTTTGTATTTTTTGCTTTTTCTTGAAATCCATGATCATGTCGATTGTTTTGAAGTGGAAGAGGGAATCTCTTCCACCTGTTGTGTATCCAAACTATCAAGTTGCTGCAAGAATTCTTCTTTAGTCAGAGGTGTATGGTACACTCTGAGGCGATGTCCATTCACTACCAACTTCCTTTGTGATCCATCAATAGGGGATAGACGAGCTGCTCCATTGTCAAATACCTCCTCAATCCAGTAAGGTCCCAACCATCTAGTTCTCAGTTTTCCAGGGAAGTCTTCATAGCGAGAATCAAATAGTAAAGCCCAATCTCCTTGTTGAAGTTTCCTCTGCTGAATGTGACTGTCATGCCACAACTTCCTCTACTCCTGAATTACCTCAGTTTGGTGCAGAGCATCCAATCTAAGTTCATCCAATGCATTCAGCTGCAGAATCCTGTCTGTCTGTGCCTGCGACAATTCAATTCCAATTTCCAGTGTTGTGCGCAATGTTAGTAGCTCAAATTCAATAGGTAAGAGAGGCTTTTTACCAAAGACTAGTTCATAAGGTGTGAATCAAGTAGTGGACTTCCAAGTAGTATTGTAGGCCCAAACTGCTTCGTGTAATTTATCTAGCCAATTTCTCCTATGAAAAGCTACTATTTTTGTCAAGATGCGTTCTAGTTCCCTCGTTTGTTACCTCAACCTCGGCCATTTGCTTGTGGGTGGTAAGGTGATGATTTCCTATGTTTGATTTCATACAATTCTGTAAATGCCTTTATGACTTTGGATGCAAATTGGGGTCCTTGGTCCGTGGTGATAGACCGTGGAGCTCCAAATCTCTAAAAATCTGAGTATACAAGAAATCAACGACCTTCTCTTCACGAGCATGTTTGAAAGCACGCACCTCTACCCACTTTGTCAGGTAATCAATGCATACTAGAATATGCACCTTTCCTTGAGAAGGTGGATCAATAGGTCCTACAAAATCAAGCTCCCACCTCTCAAATGGTTCTAAAACCATTTGAGGCTGCAAGTGGCATCTCATTTGTATGAGTGGGTTTCCCCATTCTTTGGCATGCATCACAATGCCTGATGTACTTTTTCACATCCTTGTGAAGAGATGGCCAATAATATCCTGTCCCTAAGATTTTCCTAACTATGCTTTTTATAGAATAGTGTCCACCTGAGGGTTCATCATGACAAGCTCTAAGGATATCATACACTTCATCCTTTCGGATGCACCTACGTAACACATGGTCGGACTGCACTTAAAAAGCATACCCTTAATCCATTCAAAAGAAGAACTCTGTTTGATCAATTGTTTTTTCTGTTTTGAAGTGAAATGTGGAGGAACTTTCCCTGTGACCAAATAATTGGCTATATCTGCAAACCAAGGTGATTGGACCGATATAGCAAATAGTTTTTCATCAGGAAAAGTGTCATCAACTAATTCCCTTCATCTCGTGTTCTCGCAACCTGGACAAGAAATCTGCCACAACATTAGCTTTTCCTGGTTTGTTGATTATAGTGATATCAAATTCTTGCAACGAATAACAACCAACGAATAATTCTTGCACTTACCATAGGTTTATTCATCAAATACTTAATGGTTGTATGATCCGTGTGAATAAATATTTGATAACCTCGTGATGTAATGCCTGAATTTGTTGATGGCATAAATTACCGCTAGGAATTCCTTCTCAGTTGTTGTATAATTTTTCTCGGCTCCTGTCAAGTTCTTGCTAATGTTGTAGATGGTATAGTGTTCACCATTGTCAATTTGTCCTAATGCTGCTCCAATTGCCGTATTGGAGGCATCAGTTTGTATGTGAAATGGTAATGTCCAATTAGGTCCTCTGAGCATAGGTGGAGTTATTAATTTCTCTTTCATAGCTTCAAATGCTTCCCTGACACTTTGCAGTCCAGGAGAATTCAGAATCTTTAGTCAATAGGGCAAACATAGGACTGGCTATTGTACTAAAGTTGGGAATAAACCTGCGGTAAAAACCAATGTGTCCTAGGAAGCTTCTGACATTAGTCTGAGTTTTAGGAGGAAGGAGATTCTTGATAATTTCCACCTTCTTTGGATCAACTTGGATCCCTTCAGGAGAGATGTGATGACCAAGAACTATCCCTTCCTTCATCATCATGAAGCATTTTTCTGGATTCAAGGATAACCGGTATGTTTCACAGCCGAGTTAAGACTTTGTCAAGATTTTCCAATGTAAAATCAAAAGTCTGTCCACATACTGTGAAATCATCCATGTATATTTCAACACTTTTGGTGGTCGATCAGCAAAAATTGCTAGGACTCGCTCACTGAAAAGTTGTCGGGGCATTACACAAACCAAAAGGTAAAACCCTATAGGCAAATGTTCCCCATGGACATGTAAAAGTTGTTTTCTCTTGATCTTCAGTGCAATCTGAATTTGATTATATCCACTAAATCCATCAAGAAAACAAAAGTATCTTTTTCCAAGCAAGAGTATCTAACACCTGATCTATGAAAGGTAATGGAAAATGGTCTTTGTATGTCACCTTATTCAACTCTCTATAGTCTACACATACTCTCATTTTTCCATTTTTCTTAGGAACTATTACCAATGGAGAAACCCATTGGCTATCAAAAATTGGGTAAATGAATCCTACTTCCATAAGTTTTTCAATTTCTTCTTTCACAATATCTCTTAAGGCAGGATTCAATCTTCTCCGGGGTTGTCTAACTGGCTTGACTTCTTCAAGATAGATTTTGTGGGTACATATATAAGTATGAACTCCTGACATATCTTTGTAGTTCCAAGCAAAAGCATGAACATGCTTCCGCAAGACAACTATCAATTTTTCTTCCTCTTCCCTAGTAAGCTGGTTGTAAATGTTCAAAAATTTGCCTGGCTGGACTTCTATTTGTTTTGTATTTAGAAGGACTGAATTCACTCCTTCATACCTGGTGATTAAGGGATTAAGAGGACATTGCTGAGATGGGAGAAAAGAAGCAGTTTCTATTTTATTGCTGCTTGAGGGAAGCATATCTTGTATGGAATAGTGAGAAGGAAAAATCAGATGATGGTGCCATCCATGTGGTAGTGAAACAGAGTTTCCCTGTGATAGTACAGATGGTTCATCTTCAGATTTTTGATTCTCCTCATTACTTAACAACTGTTGGATATTTGTTGCTTCCCCTTCTAAACCTTGTTCATGCAGAACATTCATCAGGATTGTTTCATTTTCTAAATTTTCTGTGTCACTGAGGTCTTCTGTGTGTTCTCTTACTACTAAGGTAGCTAGTGTAGAAATGACCTCTTCCGGTTCTTCCTCTGAGTCAAAAAACCATAACTGACCTAAAAATTTGCTAGATGGTTTTGCAGGAGGATATAAAGAAATCTGTTTCGGATCAATACCATTTGAAATAGTCATATTTCCAGATCTACAGCCTATGAAGGTCGCTACAGCTTGCAAGCCAAGGTCTTCCCAAAATAATGGGATATCCATGTGCTGAATTTCTGGGCTGTAAAACCAAAAAATCTGTAAGGAATTCCCAAGAAGAAACTTCTATAGGGACATCTTCAATGATACCTTCAGGTTTTGCAACTGACCTATCAGCCATTTCTAAAACTGTAAATGTGGGGCTGAGATGTTTGAGCTGTAATTGTTTCATTGTATCCTTGGTCATGACATTTATTGTAGCTCCTAGATCTACTAAAACATTTGATATTGGTACCGAACCTATGGTAACTGTGATAATTGGACTTCCTGGGTCACTATACTTTGGAGGTACTAGTTTTCCAAATAAGAGATCAGCTATCTTTCCTTCAACCTGCATAGTCTTGGGAAATGCCTTCTTTTTTCTTCCTAGCTCTTTTAATGCACAAATTTTGGATAGTACTATTAATCTCTGGTATTTCCTTAATGGCTTGCAATAAGGGCAATGATATAGTCAACTTTTTGAGTTCTTTGACCAATTCTGACTCAGAATTTTTTGGTATTGCATTGAATCTTTCAGGATATGGAATTATCCTTGGTAATTGTTCTGCCTGTGGTTCTATTTTTGTCTCTTTCTCTATTGTTGGTTGGATTCTCTCTGGTTCCAATTTTTCTTCTGTCTCCATTGTTGGTTGGATTCTCTCTGGTTCCAATGATTCTTGCTCTTCATTTTCTTTGATTTCATTTGAAACTGGTTCAGGTACAACTTTTCCTGAACGAAGTTGGATGTTACTACAATCAAGAACATTAATTTCAACATTTTCTTCAGCTTCAGCCACATAGACAGGAGGTGTCTGTCTCATGCTATTTGGATTAGTGACTGGTTGAGCTGGCAATTGAGGTTGTTTCACTTGCTGTGTTTGCTGCTATTTTTCTTGAAAATTTTGATTAGGTGCAGGCAACAAATGCTGAGTTTGACCTTGATTCCTTTGCTGCCTTGGATAGGACTGGTATTGCTGACTCCACTGTGGTTGGTTTTGCATCCAATGTGGATTAGTCTGATTTTGATTCCAGGCTGGATTGTTTTGATTCCAAGATGGGTTGTTTTGATTCCATGAGGGGTTGTTTTGATTCTGATTCCAGGCTAGGTTACTCCAATTTGCTTGTGGCCATTCTTGGGAATTTGTCCATTGAGGATAATTCCAAGGACGTTGGGGTGGTTCTGATTGTCCCCAAGGCATAGTACTAGGATTATGCCCCCAATTTGTAGGAAAACGAGGGGGATTTTGGTATTGAGAGAAATTTCCCCTTGTTTTGGTCCAATATAGTTGAGTTCCTCAGTCTGATTTTCTAACATAGTTTTGAGTTGTGGTAGCAGGTGGCATTGATCAGTTGAATGCCTTTTTGAATAGATACTACAAATGGCTGAGATAGATGTTTTATTCAAAGGACATTCCTGCAAAGCATGTTTATTTCTACATCTTGGGCAATAAATTGCCAAAGGTTCTATGTTTTTTGCTTTTGCAGACATTTCCCCAAAGTAGTGTTTAGGTGCACTAGAATATCACTTTTAAAATTTGCAAGTTCCTCTATCAGGTCCTTCACATCAGTGCCATTTGTGCGGCTTTTTCTTCTTCTCTCGCTTAGTGCGAGAGTAATTCCTATAGAGATCCATAATTTCCTCATTACCGAGAGTGGTTACATCCCCTTTTCCCATCAAATCCAGAACTTCTTCGGATTCATCTTGCAATCCTCTCAAAAATATGGTTTTACATAATTCTGGTTCTACAAGTCCACATCTCCTTTGAACAAAGGAGAACCTATCAAGATAATCTTCCAATGTCTCATCATCTTCCTGCTTGATTCTGAATAACTCATCTTTCCTATTCCTTACACGACAATATTCCTGATATTTGTCTAAAAAGACAGTTTCCATTTGATCCCATGTTCTTATGGAATTAGGCTCTAAGCTCATGAACCAGACGTAATGCTGAATCCTTGAGTGTTGAGGGAAAAACCTTAAGTTTCTGATTGTCATTTATATAATCATAGGTCTGACACACTACCTTGAATTCAAACAAAAACTGATCAAGATCTTCAGATACAACACCTCGAAAGGTTGGAAGTACTGAAGGTGAAATGGTCTTCATGGGAGAGTTTTGTGTTGGATTCAGACGAATAGGATATTCAAATGTTCTGGAAGGTTGGAGCATATCCTGATCATCTCCTTCATTATGGACATAGCCATGTTGGCCATCTATATTGCCTCCTTCTACCATAGTTTCCTGTTTGTTGGGAGAAGTTAAAGCTTCCCAAATTGTTCTCTCAAGAGGTCCAAGACCCTCTGTTGATAATGAGTCTAAGGAATTTTCTTCCTTAGGATATTCTGATGATGATAAAATTGGTGATTTTCCTTTCTCAAAATGTTCTAATGATGGTGAGACTTGGTGATTTTTCTATCAATCTTTCTGGTAGTTCAAACACAGGTGATTCACCCCTTAGGCGTGAAGATCTCCTTAATGGAACAAGCCAGGGATCCTTTGGGGTAGTTCTACCTTTTTCATCCCTAGACTTACTCATTCATGTTTACTCTTAAATGACATAAATTAAGTCAATAGTTGTTATCTTCCTCAGCTGTTGTATTCAGATTTTAACCTAAATTTTCATAGCTTAGTCTGATTACAGCTATTGGACTATTTGTTTTCTTCTGGCAACACTATTCCTCGACAACGATGCCAAAATGATGCGTAGTCATTATACCATCATTAATTCTCAATGAATTTGTCAATCCAGGGCAGTGTACAAGGCTATCTACGGAAGAAGAAGTGAAACAACTATAACTTAGGTCAATCTAGAGCAACAGGTCTTATTGGTGGAACCGATTGTGTGGGGGTTTTAGGACATTCCTATCTCTAAATTGCATGAATTAAACCTTAATCTAAGTTGCAGAATTGGAAACTAATCATTAACTACAGAAATGAAGTCCTAATTACAATTGCAGAATGAGACCTAATTATATTGCAAAAATAATAGTTGTAGAATTGAAAGTCTGATCCTAATTGCAGAAAGGAAATCTAATTACTTTTGCAGCAATGAAAGTCTAATTCTAACATGGAAATGAAAACTATCAAGGCTCTGTAATAGAAGGTTGTCAATCTTCTATGCAGGATTTGACAACAAAACATAAAATGCAAGAAATTGCTAAAAAATAGTAAATTTCGGGAATAACAGTCTAAATAAAATGGAAGCTTTGCTGAAAGTAAATATTACAACTAAAACATTAAGCACAAGATTAATCTAAGCATAAATAAACTAAGACTACAGATATTGTCAACTGTTTACAAGCAATTGAAATAACAAGTTCTACAACTCATTCTCACTGCAACAAAATCAGAATAAAAACCTGCTTGTTAGTCCTCCTCCTAGGTCTGGAAGTGGCCAGCCTCCTTGTCCATAAGAAGGTATGAGTCTCTCTCTCTCTAGATCTTAATCACACTCATTTACAAGCAATATGAAATAGAACTGGTGCACTTTATTGATTAAAGAACATGATTACAATAATTCTATTGAAAACCTGTTACAGGACTATAACAGTCAAATTCTACCTATTTTTTGCTTCTTCCTAGCTTCCTTACTTTCTACTTCCTACTGCTACTACTACCTAGCTCAACCTGAATGGGAGCAATATTTATAGATGTCCTAAGGTCTGATTACAAACAAAGAATATCTCAAAAGATCTAATCCTACAATGCTGCAACAAATTCTGGTTTTATCCTAGAAGAAGATTAAAACTTGATCTTTCCCTTAATGATGGCTTTGGTCGGCAATGACGGCAAAGACAGATGGAAGATCTTTTCCTTTACCTTTTCCAACCTTTATTTCCCTTTTTCCAGCTTCAAAAATCGGTCAACAAGTCAAAAAGCACATTCTGTTTTCATTTCGAAGATAAGTGGCTTCATTTCGAAGACAATGCAATTCTCATTTCGAAGATCGCTCATTTCGAAGATACTGCAATTCTCATTCTGAAGATACTGCAATCCTTCATTCCGAAGATCCGCTCATTTCGAAGATAATGCATTCTTCATTCTGAAGATCCGCTCATTTCGAAGACGCTGTGTTCTCTCATTCCGAAGATATCTGTTCATTCCGAAGATACTTTAGAATGAACAAATGTGTGCTTTTCCAGTGATTTCTTCTGCATCTCTCAGGTGGGTTATCTCCTAAGATCAAATTCCAATGGTCTTCATCTCTTTCCACATGTGAATTCCATGCCTTGCTATTTATGGACAACTGGCTGGAATTTACATGGGAAAGACCAGTTTTTGCTGCACAACAATAGTTTGCTTGCATTGTTGCCAGATTTAGGTGAAATAAATGCTTGAGACAAATCAAAACATGATTAGTGAAATGCTGCTATTATTCTAAGCATATCCCATTTTAGCAAGTCATAGCAAAAAGAACACAAAACTATGCAAAAAGCTGTAAAATCAGCATATAATATTCCAAATACATTGATCATGCAAAATGGTTAATATACAACATATTGAATCAACTTAACTAACATATCAGATAAAACATAAGAGTTTATAGGCAATTTTAGTGTTCAAAACATGTTATGATTGAGGCATTTCCAGGCCTCATCAATTCCTTCCAAATTTTTTGGGTGGATAGAGAGTTCCCCAATCTCTTGATTCAGATCATCTCCTTCTGACCCATTGTTACCCATGATACCATCATCATCATCATCAAGGTTGTTGATGTTGTGTCTACCTACACCGTTTCCACCAGAGTCATTTCCTTCATTCACCTTCGTTGTTGTTGCTTTCAAAGCAATTTTTCTCGCTTACTCTCCCAAAATATCAAAAAATCTCACTCTTGAGAACTCAAAATTGGAGTATAATTTTATTCTTTATATAAATAAATAAATATATGTATACATACCCATGTTATATTTAGCATTATTTGACTCAAGGTGAGTGTAAAATTAATCAAACATAAAAATCTTGAGAATGATATTTTTCAATCCTCTATGATTGAAGATATCCCATTATAGATCATAGGCCACATCAACAATAATTTCAATCAAATATTAGTCGATAATGATAATGGTCTTAATGTTTATAGTTTATAGTTTAAAGTTCATCAATCATTCTGGGCTAACTAAAGAAAATTTGAAGAAATTTGATTTTGTTATCAAGGCTTTTGAAAATGAAGAATGTGATGCCAATAGCACTATAGTCTTACCCTTATATTCGAACCCCACACTCTCAAAACTCTTTTTTATGTCATGCCATGTGATTTGACTTACAACATTCTTCTTAGGAGGTGGATCCATGAGATATTTATCATCCCTTCAACTCTTCATAAATGTCCTGAATATAAATACAAGGACAAGACTTATCATATTCCATTAGATCTTAAATTCTTTTCCTGTTGTTAGTTGATCAAAGTCAAAAATCTAAAGGCTCATTTTTACCATTCTCTTGATTCATCTCTTTAATGATATTCTTCCTCTCAGTCTCCTATCATTGATGCATTCAGGTTTATCACCTTAAGTAATCCATATAATAATGAACTTAAGGGTCAAAATGCTAAACCTCATAGTGCAAAACCCTTAAAAAATAAATTACAAAAAATACATCCAAAAGTTGCATTTCTAGTCAAAGAGGAGTTCCAAAACTCATTGATGTCAGACTTATCAAAGTTATCAATTATTCCAAATAGATATCTAACATTGTTCCTTTTGCCAATAAAATAGGTAGTGTTCAAGTATGCATCAACTTTTGGAACTTCAATAAAGCATGTTCCAAGGATGAATTCCCTTTTCCCAACATCAACATAATCATTGATTTCATTGTAGGATATGGAATATTATCTTTTATGGATGAATTATTAGGTTACAACCATATCAAGATTGTGCATGAGGACCAAGCCAAAACAACTTTCACCACCCCATGGGTGCTACCAAGTCATACCCTTTAGGCTAAAAAATGTATGTGCTACCTACTATAGATCCATAATATACATATTTTACAACATGAAGCATGACATAATAGAATATTATGTTGATGACCTTCCTAATCATTCTTTAAATGGGGAAGATCATATTCAAGATCTAATATGTATCTTTGAGCGATTAAGGGAGTACAAGGTACACCGAAAGCCTTTATATCTTAGGGTTACATTAGGAAATATATTGGGATTCATTGCATTCAATGCAATATTAAATTTGATCCTAGAAAAATATTGACTATTATCGATATGTTGCCTACTTAAACTTTAACCTAGCGTAGGAGCCTCCAGGGAAAATACAAGCCATCTAGAGATTCATCTTCTAGCTAGCCAACAAGTATCAACCCATCATCAAGATTTTATGCAAGGATGTGATATTTGAATGGGAGGATAACTATTAAGTGACCTTCAATATTATCAAATCCTACCTCTTATATCTACCTATCCTTATCCAACTTAATCCCCATATGCTCTTGTTGGCTTTTAAGCTTAACTATCTTAAAATATCACAGGTCCTAATTTAAATAAGCCAATAATATTATAGGTCAAAATATCAATAATCAAGAGTAGAATTATATATGAGAAATAAAATATATATCCAGACCAATATAGTAATGAAATAACATTAACTTATAATATCAAACGTGAATGTAAGTGGCAAAAATCATTCATGTACATACATGAAGAACACTTACAATATGAATTTCTCAAAATATGTAAATAAGCTTTATTATCAATGTTTTATATAATTGTTATAGAAATTTTTTCCTTTTTCTCGTGTTACATTGTATGGAGATTTGTCTCCATAATATAGACATAGTAATATGACTCTTCAATAATTGTCTATTGCACTCCTCATATATTTGGGAGAAGTGTCCTTTCCTACTCTTGACCTTTGGCTTCATTAGCTTGAAACTTATCTTCACTCTCTTCTTACATGCATACTTGACTCTATGACACTTGCCCACTTCTACATGACCCTTACTCTCCTACATGCACTCCTAATACAAGATACTTGTACACATCCTCACTTTATAGATTTGCACACTTACATACATGAAATTTGTGCACATTCTCTCAATATACACTTACATACTTTAAATTTGTGCACATTCTCTCAATACACACTTACATGACACTTGTGCATATTCTGCACATTGACACTTCCATAAAATGGAAATATAAATCACTCATCTAAACTATAGATACAAATCCTAATCTATTATATATTTACATTTGTACCATGAAGGTACCATGGGGGTACATTTGCATGTACCAAATAATATAATATTCTTCAACAACTCTTTTTGTTATACATAGTGGCCACCGATCATGCCTTAGGAGATATATTGCATAGTATAACAACCAACATAGATAAAGGACTAGTTTCTATATCAATAAGACTTTGATCAATTACAAAGTTTGATATATGACCTTAGAAAAACTTTGCCTAGTCATAGTGTTTATATCTTAGAAGCTAAGACATTATATGCTTAGCCATAAGACCTTTGTCATTGCAAGGGTTGATCCTTTATGTTATCTCATGTCTAAGCATAACCTCTTAGGATGAAAATCTTAGTGGGTCATTGTACTTAATAATTTTTATCTTGAGTTCATCAATAAAAGTTTGTAAAAAATTAGGTCATTGTTGACCAATTAGCCATCACATCTTTAGAAGCTAGTCACCCCCTAGTCATATTAGTCTACAAGTAGATCAACTTGACTCTTGGACTTTGTACTTTGATAGATATTGATGTGACAAAGGAGTGGGAACATGAGCCATCTTGGTCACTCCTCAATAACAATTGATCCTTTGTCCTTTTAGCTTAAGTTTTCCTATACCAACAATATCATTCACTATGAAGCCTTTATCCTAGGGTTATGTGTAGCATTAACCCTCCATGTTAGAATTTTTTCATCTTTGAAGAGTCTAAACGAGTAGTCAACCAAGTCAATGATATATATCCAACCAAATATGATAAGCTCAATCCATACAAAAACAATATCAAAAAACTAATGGTTGATTTTGACAACATCACCATTGATGTTATTCCTAGGTCTAACAACCACCATACTAATGATATCACCTTGACTGCATCTCTTATCCCCTCAGCGAGAGATGATAAACAAGCTACAAATCTCATTCAAAAAATTAGAAAAAATTCAACCTTAGAATATAGTTATCTTCCTTTAGAGGTCTTCTCCATAGAAGCAACCCCATCCCCTAATCTTTGATACAAGGATATCGTTGTTTACCTAAAGCATAAAAATTTTATTGATGGTCTAAACAATAATGAGCACAAGAACATCAAGCAATGTGAATATATAAATGTCATAATTAGCAACATCTTATATTATCACACCCTCTACAATATTTTTTTAAATGCTTAGACTCAATCAAAGAACAAACAAATATCAAAGAGGTCCATGATTTTAGTGGTGTTGCCATCCCTAAGAAACTCTTATGGATGGGCTATTATTGACCCTCCATTGAAAATGCTATTTTGACTATGTCAAGAGGTGTGATAAGTATCAAAATCATGACAACCTTATCCACACTCCATCTCAGCTCCTCCAATATTCGACCTCACCATGTATTTTATCCTTTTGGGGATTAGATGTCATTAGAAAGATAAATCCTGTGTCATTTGATAGACAAAAAATTATCATAATGACTATTGAATACTTCACCAAATGATTTGCAGGTATGTCTCTAGCCTTAACCATAGGAGTTCAAGTTTCTAAGTTCATGCATAACTAGATTCTCAATCTTCATGACATCCCTTCTATGCTAATATTTGACAATGGATACCCTTAAAAAAGAAGGATGTCTATAAAATTTGTGCTAAATACAAGAATCAACACAAATGGTCTATGCCTTACTATCCTCAAAGCAATGACTATCATGACCCTCCTAGATGGACCTTTGAACATGGAAAAATAATGTATTAACAAATATGACTAATACTCAATTTTTGTGCAATTAAGTAGCCTCACAATAATAAATAGATAATGAAGGATATGATATTGCTAATGAATTACCAATGTGTAGGATCAGGTGCACTCATGAGTGGAGGGAATTGAGTCATCCACTAGAGATGAGAGTACTTGAGGAAGGGGAAATGATGATAAGGCATCTCAAAGGTAACACGGATAGATACCTTCATATAGGCATGCATTCGGTTAGAGATAATAGTCAATATCTAGCCACCTTAATCCCTAGACTGACGGCCTAGTAGCTATCATAAGTAGCTATCGTAAGTTCTAGAGGCTGAGACAGGTGATTAGATTGATGGAAAGACTCCCTCTTTGTTTGGTGCACTTGCATGATTGTATTTTATTTCAACATTATTAACCTTGATAACTGGTGAGCATGGATTAAATGGTTTGCCTGCACAACTTCATGTGTGCTTTGTTAAATAAATAATTGATTTATTTTAAAAGCAAAAAGATATTGTTTAAATAAATGATTGATTTATTTTAAAAGCCAAAAAGATATTGTTTAAATAAATGATTGATTTATTTAAAAATAAAAAATATATATTGTTTAAATAAATGATTGATTTATTTAAAAAGCAAAAATATATTGTGTAAATAAATGATTGTTTTATTTAAAAAGCAAAAATATCTCATTAAAAATGAGTGGTTGATTATTTAAATGATGCTAGTAGATGTTATTTGAAATAAAAGGTTGATTTATTTAATAGCATTAGTATTTAAATAAGCAAAGAGGTGATCGATTTATAAAAGGATTACTCCATCTAAACAATGGATAACCTGTCCTAAAATAAAATGGGGAATATAAATGTAATTCTTTAAGCTTTGAGTTAAGGTCTTTACCATGGCATATCTAAGAAGTCGTTGCTCATCCGACGATCGACCCATATGGCGTAAATGCGATAAGACGACCCTCAATAGAATGGGTCAGGTTACCCTTTGGAGGCCCAATGGGGTTAGATATACGAAGCTCCTCTGACATGAGAGGAAATCTCTTTATGGAAATTACCTTAGGAAAAGAGGGGAGGTATGTCCACCCTACCACTTGTCGGAGGTATTCGAGGAGTAATGGCGGGTAGGCGAGGACGTAGACTAAGGAGGGAGGAGAAGACGCAGATGGGAAAAAGTAGGAGAGGGGGATGATATAAGGGGAAAGAAGGATAAAGGAGCATGAGGAGGAAGGAGAGCATCATGAGTGAAGGATCACAAGGTGGAGAGATAGTACCATGAGTGAAGGAGCAGTAGACTACGGACATCCACCCAAGCATGCAGGCGATCCAGCTATCATAGGTAAGCCAAGTTGGTCTACGTCTTGAATTTTTTTGCTATCTTCCTTAATCTGGTGCATTATAGATGCAATGACATCATTTTTTTGCCTCTGTTGTTGGTAATTTAGCTTATGCTTTCTCTGGTGCATTATAGATGCAATGACATCATTGTTTTGCCTCTGTCATTGGCAATTTAGCTTAGGCTTTCTCTGGTACATTATAGATGCAATGGCATCAGTGTTTTACCAATATCATTGGCAATTCATTTATGTTCTTTCTCTGTGTTTGGAAGATGCAATGGCATCATTGTTTTACCTCTGTTGTTGGCAGTTTGGCTTATGCTTTCTTTGGTGCATTATAGATGCAATGGCATCATTTTTTTGCCTCTACCATTGGCAGTTTGTATTATGATTTCTCTGGTGCATTATAGATGTAATGGCATCATTGTTTTGCCTCTATCATTGGCATTTTGTCTTATGCTTTCTCTGGTGCATTATAGATGTAATGGCGTTGATTTTTTGCCATTATCATTGGTAGTTTGGCTATGTTCTTTCTTTGTATTTGGAAGACGTGATGGCATTGTGGTTTGCCATTATCGTTGGTAGTTTGGCTATGTTATTTCTCTATGTTTGGAATATGCAATGGCATCGTTGTTTTGCTTCTACCATTGGCAGTTTATCTTATGCTTTCTCTGGTACATTATAGACACAATGACATCATTGTTTTACCTCTACCATTGGCAGTTTAGCTTATACTTTCTCTGGTGCATTATAGACGTAATGGCATCAATGTTTTGCCACTACCATTGGTAGTTTGACTATGTTCTTTCTCTATTTTTGGAAGATGCGATGGCATCATGGTTTGCCACTACCATTGGCAGTTCGGCTATGTTCTTTCTTTGTGTTTGGAATATGCGATGGCATCATGGGTTGCCACTGCCATTGGCAGTTAGGCTATGTTCTTTCTCTATCTTTGGAAGACGCGATGGTGTCGTTGTCTTGACACCATCATTGGCAGTCGAGTTGGTATTATGGGTGGTAGCTAGTCGAGTAGAACCAAAGTAAAAAATTAGTTGCTGGTTGGTGGCAACAGCTTTGCTTTTGGCTGGTTGTCCACACCAAAGCTTCCCTGCCCCTTTAAACCATTGTTGTAGAATGGTCATCTTAGGATAAAGAGTGCGAGAGGGTCTTTGAATAGAACATTTGATTGGACGTCGCAAGTAACCTTTCCATTGCAAGTCATAGCTATGTTGGAAAGTCCCCTCAGGTGTTACTGGCATCGAGGATGATCTGCCCATGTTGCGGCAACTATTGGCGTCATGGGTATGTGAGCACCATCTGTTCTTGAGCTATCGAGGTGAAAGCCACTTTGGTTGAATATTGGTCCACCCTGTGTCTTACCTTGCAATGTATATTGTGCTAGCCTATCTGCTAGATGCTTTGCCATCCAATAGTTCATTGCAGTTAAGGGAAGTTTTAATTATTGTTCATTATCTAAAATGGTAGATTTTAGGGTAATGAAAATGAAGAATATTTAATTATTGTTCATTATCTAAAATGGTAGATTTTAGGGTAATGAAAGTGTAGAAGCTTTAATTATTGTTCATTATCTAAAATAGTAGATTTTAGGGTAATAAAAGTGTAGAAGCTTTGGGTGCCTGTTCTTGATTTTGGAGGCAACAAGTTGTGACGGATGGAGCAGCAAGGAGGAGGAGCGAGAGGTCTAGGGGCATCAAACCCTAGGTGTGGGACTTCAGAGGGCAGATCAGCAGACGCGGCAGGTGGGGGCTCTGGCGAGATAGCAGCCCCCCAGGCGGAGGATGTGGACAAGGAAGTTCTATTGGAACCGGTCCAAGGGCGTTGGGCGGATGCGGTTGAAGATTTCTCCGAGGGGGACCAGGACTCTATGCGTCGAGGATCAAAGGAAGACCTAGGAAGGAGACAAAGAGAAACCTGGCAACCGGAGACCTTCATATCTTAATGCTCTTCGCGGTAAGCAAAAATTATTCGACTCTTGTTTTAATCTAAAATCTGTCAATGGTAGGTTGCACGTCCCAGATACCTTAGCTCGACATGTGGCTATGGAGGGCAGAACATCTTTGGTGGAAAAATTTATGGGGGTGAGGCCGGACATGGAAGTCATAAGGAGATGGGCCATCCAAAAATGGCAGCCAAGGGCCGGTATGATGATTAAGGCTTTACCCAAGAGTTTTCTTTTGGTGACATTTCAATGTGAACAGGACATGGAAAGGACTCTCCAAGGAGGTCCTTGGTTTTTTGGGAAAAGGGGCTTGTATCCGAAGCGTTGGTCCCCCGATTTCAACCCCCAGACTCAGGTGCTGGATTTGGATCCTATTTGGGTTAAGATGCCAGGATTACCTCTGCTTTTCTGGAACAAACAAATATTGGCTGGGATAGCTACAGAGATTGGAGAACTAATAGCTATTGATCCTGCAACCTTAAGCAAAATAAGACTCCTGTCTGCTCGCATGTGTGTGTTGGCGGACCTGAGTAAAGAGCTCCCTAAATCCATTATTTTGTCGTCTATGTTTGGCCTTCATACTCAGGTATTTGAATATGAAAATATGTCTTTTAAGTGTAGTGTTTGTGGGAAGGTAGGGCACCAGGGTATCCACTCGCATTTCCAAGAACCATCCCCCACTCCAAAATACCGATCCTCAAACCCGAATAATATCCCTCCCCCTGCAGATCTCCATTCCTACCCAACCTGGGCCTCAAGGACGTGGAGCTCGAAATTCGAATATCAGAGACCCTGTTCGCCCTATTGTAAGCAAGAGGCAACGTTTTAACCCTCCTCCCAAAAATTCCTATGCCCCAAAACCCTCTCACAGGGGAGCTGGTCCCTTTGATGGGAACCCTCAAGCTCAACCTGCTCCTAAGATGATACAACAAGCCTCCGAGCCAAATCACAAAGGAAAGAACCCCATAGATCAACGCCCCGGGGCAAGTAAGTTTGATTGGGTGATTCGGGAGGCCTATGGAGGCTCGGTGGAAGTGGTCCCATGTACTGCAGAGGAATTTTTGGGAAGAAATTCCAAGGAGATCAACATCCCATTGGAGAACAGTTTTGATGCATTAAATCATTTGAAGGGAGATCAGATGGACAGCCAAGAAGTGGAATCTGAGGTAGAGGAGACTCAAGAGAAGGATTTAGAGGAGAAAAATCGAGAGGAAGGAGCAGGAAACTAATAATACAGGGCAAGGATACTCGGGAGGAAGAGGTGAACCACCAAGATCGGTGTAACCCCAAAGCGAGGGAAAAAAGAATCTACTAATCAAGAAGCTAAGAGCACGGAATCATCTCCACTTGTCAAAAAGACCGAGTTAACCCGGAAAGCCGATTGTTACCCCAAATACCAAGACCGACCTACCCAAGATGGTTACTAGAAGCCAAGTGAATCCCAAGGAACTTCAACCTAGAGCGGATGTATGGGGATATGGTTCGGTAGGAAGAGGGAAACCTAGCAATGCTCGCCTTAAGGCGAAAAGAAGCGAGAGCGAGGAGTGGTTGATGGCACTCAAGCAGTATTGCTCTTTGGGGCGAAGGCTCGAGGATCCAAAGCCCATAAATGAAGATCCTTTCATGGAATATTCATGGGAGTAATCCTGCAAAAATAAGAGCTTTGTATGCTCTTAGACAAGAACACAAACCGGATATGATTTTACTGCAAGAAACTAAAATGGAGGAGAGTAGAGTTATTCCTTTTAAGAATAGGACTTGGCGAGAAGTTGAAGTAGTAGGCCAAGAGGCCACCTGGAACAGCGGGAGGGTTACTTGGTTATGTGGAACAAAAATGTGATTGATAGTAGAGTGATTCTGATGTCTAGTTGGTTTATTTGTCTCTTATGTGTGGATAAAACCACACGGGAAGAGTGGATCTTAACGAATGTATATGCTCCAGCTTAGACAGGGACTGAGAAGGGTTCTTTGGAGTCAGCTAGCTGAATTGAGGGAGACGGTCCCCAACTACCCTTGGATTGTGGCGGGGGATTTCAATTGCTACCTTAATCCTGTAGATAAATTGGGGGGCTCTCAAAGAATAACTGCTGATATCTACGAGTTTAGAGATTTTGTTGAGCAACATGAGCTGATGGATGTGGACCTGCGTAGATTCTCCTATACATGGTCTAACAAAAGATTGAAGGAAAACCAAATTCAGATAAGATTAGATAGGTTTCTTCTTTCTCAAGAATGCCTGGAGAGGTTTGGGGACTCTTCATTAACGGCACTCCCAAGAATCGGGTCTGATCACAACCCAATTCTGTGGGAAACAGGGGAGGACTCTAAGAAAAGATACATCAGACCCTTTCGATTCGAACTTATGTGGTTCCAACATCAGGATCTCAAGGATCTTGGTTGCCCAATGGTGGGACAAAAAGTATAATGGTTCGAAACTGGCCCAAGTGGCATGTAAACTAAGGAATGTGAAGGCTAACATTAGAGAGTGGAACAAAACTTCCTTTGGCAATATTTTTGTTAAAAAGGCAGAACTAAAAGACAATATCAATGAACTACAGGGAGAAGTTGAAGTCGGAGCGACTTACGGAGGATCTGAGAAACCAGGAGAGGGAGCTGTTAGCCGAATACCACACGATGCTAGGATTTGAAGAAACCTTTTGGAGGCAGAAATCCAGACTGCGTTGGTTAAAGGAGGGTGACATAAATACAAAGTTCTTCCATGTCTCTACTCTTCGCCACAGGAGTACTAACAAAATTAAGGAGATCAAGATGGCCGATGGGTCTAACACCAAAGATATGGAAGACATAAGGAGGGAAGCGGTTGAGTACTTTAAATCATTGCTAGAAGATGTAAATCCGACTATTGAAGAAGAGGACTCTCTGTTGGCAGCCATTCCACCCCTCGTAACTGATAATCTTAATGGATTCTTACTTAGTCCTTTCACAAAGGAGGAAATCAAGAAGGTCGTTTTTGACATGGATGGTAACAACTCCCCAGGACCGGATGGCTTCCCTGCAGCTTTCTTCCGAAGTTTTGGGATATCCTAGGCAATGATGTAGTGGAAGCTATAATTGAGGCTCAAAAGGACATGGAAATCCCAGAAGGAGTTAATGCTACTTTTTTAGTTCTCATCCCTAAACTAGTGGGAGCAATGGAATTTTCCAGTTTTCGCCCTATCAGTTTATGTAACACTCTGATGAAGATTCTCACAAAAACAATCGCCAATAGGTGAAGGTTATCCTTCCTTTCATCATTGATATGAACCAAGGTGGCTTTGTGAAAGGGCGACAAATATTGGATGGTATCATCACAATTCATGAGGTTATTCATTCAATGGTGACTAGTAAGGAAGCAGGTATGTTACTAAAGCTTGATATGAATAAAGCCTACGACCGGGTCTCATGGCGGTTCCTCACCAAGATTTTGGGTAAGTTTGGTTTCTGTCCCCAATGGATTAAGTTGATTTTTAGTTGTATCTCTACTACAAGATTTTCTATCATGGTGAATGGGTCACCCTCCGGTTACTTTAAGAGTGAAAGGGGGTTGCGACAAGGAGATCCTTTGTCTCCATACTTGTTTATTATTTTAGCGGAAGCATTGGGTAGGAAAATTTCAGCAGCGGTGGCAGATGGTCAATTGGAAGGTTTTAAACCAGCCTCAACAGCAGGGCCAGTGTCTCACCAACAGTTTGTGGATGATACAATCATTGTGTCCAAAGCCTCGGTGCCTCAAGCTAGGAAGTTGAAGAAAATTCTAACCAAGTATGAGACGAAAGTAGGACAAGTACATAAACTATAAGAAGAGTAGCATCTATTTCTTTAACACGCTTGGTGGGAGGGAGGAAAGAATATATAACCTCTTTGGATGTGGAAAGGATATTCTACCAATGACTTATCTAGGTATGCCTATGTTCGAAGGAAGAATGAAGGCTACTTTGTGGAACTCAGTCATTGACAGGATCTCCAAAAAGTTAGCAGGGTGGAAGGGCAACCTTCTCAGCTCCGCAGGAAAAGCCTTATTAGTTCAAACTACTTTACAGAGCATTCCAATTTATTGCATGTCTCTATTTAGAATGCCTGCAAAGGTCCGAGCTACATTGGAGCTAATTCAACGCAACTTCTTGTGGTCAGGTTCAGAGGAGAGAAAGAGAATTTCGTTGGTAGCATGGAATCAGGTGTGTGCAAGCAAGGATCGGGGGGCACGGGGTTAAAGAGAATGAAAGAATTGAATCAAGCTCTGATTGGCAAACAGGTATGGAGATTTATCAATAATGATCAATTGGGATGGGTAAAACTTCTTAAGGCAAAATATATCAAAAATAATCAGGACTTCCTGAAAGCTGATAATCTTCCTAGAGGATCCTATTTTTGGAATTGTTTGCTCGAATGTCGGGAGGTAGTCGGGAAAGGCATCAGATGGAGAATTGGTAATGGAAGACAAGTGGACTTTTGGAAAGACCCGTGGTTGGAAGAGGCCCCTCTGAAAGATAACTTAGACCTTCAGGTCCTCCAACATAAACTTTCGAAGGAAATGGGAGGAAAAGTAGGGGATTTTATTGCTGTAGCACATGAAACTTCTTCTTGGAAGAAAATCACAGTTCATAATCTGTCAGAGCAAGAGAAGGTGGCCCTAACCAAACTCAATGATGCTTTAAGGGTGTTCCCGATCATTCCTGGGGGAGGAAGAGACAAGGCGATTTGGGGCAAAACTACAAGTGGGATCTATTCGATAAAACCGCCTATAAGTTAATCCACTCGGGATTCAATGGTCGGACTCCGACTTCGTTATTTGGTTAAATAATTTAACCCCAAAAATAGCTTTCTTCTTTTGGTTGGCATTTCAAAATAAGATTCTAACAACGGATAATCTGCAAAGGAGAGGTTTCCAATTCATCAATCGATGTATCTTGTGTGAGAAAGCAATAGAATCTGTAAGTCATATATTTCTAACTTGTGATTTTTCTTGTACAGTCTTCCAAATGATCCTGTCCAAATTTCATATAGATTGGGTTTGTCCAAATAGCATGTCTGACTTCTGCATACAGTGGGCTTCCCCCTTCCGGGCAAAGCTTTTGACTTGGCTCTGGAAGCTCAGCTTACCCCATTTTTTATGGGGGATATGGAATGAGAGAAATAAGAGAGTATTTAAAGGACGTAAGAAAGATCCCGGGTTATGTGGTAATAAAATAATCGAGCTTTGAAAGAAAAGCTGGAAAACTTTCTTCTTCAAAAATGAGACCATGTCTCTAAGGGAAAGGAGGATTTTGCGGAGCCGGGAGAGGAACTTCCAGGACCTAGACATTACAACCAACCCACGGGATGGTGTCAAGTGGATACCCCCACACAAAAGTGGGTTAAGTTTAATTTTGACGAGGCAGCTAAAGGAAATCCGGGGCTACAGGAGCAGGAGGAGTTTTGAGAAATGAGGAAGGAAAAGTGGTCCTTGCCTTTGCAGAGCCTTTGGGAACTCAAACAAATCATTTTGCAGAAGCTCGAGCCTGCATGCAGGCAATGAGAATTGCCAGACTTGAGGGTTATAAGGAAGTTATCTTTGAAGGGGATTCGCTTAATATAATCAAGGCAATTAAGGAGGATAAAGACCCCAACTGGACCATATTGGAGCTTATCCTAGAAGCAAAGATTCATAAATCTCATTTGGTTAATGCCCGAATCCAACACACCTTCGAGAGAAGGGAACCGAAGCGGCGGATCTAATGGCAAATATTGCAGTTTTCGTTGGGGAGATGCAAATTTGGAAGGATAACTTCCCTCAAGAACTATTGGTGTTGGTCGCTAGAGAAGAGCTAAGATCAAACCCGTTAGAGCATCAAGGAGATCGGAGGGGCTGATGATGAGTAATTCGACGAGATGGAATTAGGCGAGAAAATGCATCCCATTTGCTGGGGCCTGGGAGGTGACAAGTGTACAGCAACCTAGTGTTAGTAAGTGCTAGGTGTTGTTTGGTTTTTGTTTTATCCTGAATAGTCAAGTGACAAGTATAGGATTGTGGACTCTAAGTATGGCTTAATGTGAGTCTTAGAAAGATCCATTTTGTATTTTGATTATACGGGCTTGATGCTAGAACCAACCCATTTTGACTTTGTAAAAGGTTTGTGGACCTTATAACCACCTCTACCTTATACCAAAAAAAAAAGTGTAGAAGCTTTAATTATTGTTCATTATCTAAAACTATGGATTTTAGAATAATGAAAGTGTAGAAGCTTTAATTATTGTTCATTATCTAAAATGGTAGATTTTAGGGTAATGAAAGTGTAGAAGCTTTAATTATTGTTCATTATCTAAAATGGTAGATTTTAGGGTAATGAAAGTATAGAAGCTTTAATTATTGTTCATTATCTAAAATGGTAGATTTTAGGGTAATGAAAGTGTAGAAGATTTAATTATTGTTCATTATCTAAAACTATGGGTTTTAGGGTAATGAAAGTGTAGAAGCTTTAATTATTGTTCATTATCTAAAATGGTAGATTTTAGGGTAATGAAAGTGTAGAAGCTTTAATTATTGTTCATTATCTAAAATGGTATATTTTAGGGTAATGAAAGTGTAGAAGTTTTTATTAATGTTTATTATCTAAAATTGTAGATTTTATGAAATGAAATGTGATGATGGTTTGTTTTGTAATTTAAGGGTATGGGACCTTATGTTATGAAATGAAGAAAAAGGTTTATTGGAAATTAAAGTAGTTGCTTTAAGTAGCGTAATGTGTGAACCTAGTTTATTTAGCAATTAAGGGTATGGGACTTTAATTGTTAAGTAGGGTTAGTTCATTTATTGCAAATAGAGCATATGAGTTAATGCATGGTTGACTGACTCTCACGAGTGGGTGAGAGGGAAAATGGAAAGAGTAGTTTCTATGATAAGTACTATGCATTAGTAAGTTGAATTGCTTGGGTTATTTGTATAGTTGCAATTTGGCAATGAAATAAGTAAGTGCATTTAGAAGCATGTCTATCTGGATCCATGAGTGTCTTGATCCCCTACTATCCTCACTTGATCGATGGAAGAGCGGGAAGGCCAAAGTCATGAGATGGACCAATTCACAAGTTTGCTCTCTACCTTACATCTTGTTATTTATGCAATAGATTAGATTGTGGGGAGATTTCCCCGATGGAATGGATGTAAAGTATTGTGGAAAGTATGGGGTGTACCATACTTGCTTATGTAATTAAATGAATATTGTAACTGCTACATTTAGTACCTCTTTATTTAGTGTATTGTATTTAAATATTTTAATGAATGCTTATTTGGTGATTGTTGCTTTATGCTTGATTTATCCTTGCTTGTTGAAAATTCATATTTGTTAGATTTAGTATCTTGATATTTTATGTTCTTGTGATGTTAAAAAATAAAGAAACATTAGTAAGTTCTAGGTGAACTTAGAGGTTAACCTAAGGGCTTGAGACCCCCTTAGGGAGATTGGTAACTAGGTTTAGAAGATTGTACCAGAGTTAAGATAGCTTGTCAGTGGACAAGATTGATAGCTTAGCTCATAGTACATGTAGCATGCCCACACATAATGGCTTGTGTGGAATATGGAGATGCATGTACACCTTCTAACGATTGAAGGTGGTAAGTCTAGCTCATCAAGACTGATGAGAGGGATGGACTTATGTGCATAACATAAGATAGGCTTACGCAGAGGGACTTGCATGAAGGGAATCTTGTGTGGTATAGTTCTTGAGAAACTTAGGGGATGTCAAACATTAAGTTGGTCTAAGGTTGGTTGAGGATTTATGAATCCTTCTCCTTAGTAAAAAAAAATAATAAAATTTTCTTTTTATTTGTGTGTTTTCTTGTTTCATGATTTTTGGGGTGTTACATTTGGTATCAAAGCTCTAGGTTCAAGGGTATAGAGCTTCTTATGTGTTGTAAAAGAGATTCGAGGATCTCCAATAGAGGCTTGCTTAGGAATAAGCTGAAAGCTGGAGTAACCTAGAGTCTCTACTTACTTAGGATCTAATGGAATTGATTTCGAGAAAGGATGAATATTAAAGATACCTTAGTATGGGCTTTGGTATTAATGATATATCCTAACCTTGGAACCTCATCCTAGTTAGATCTCTAATGATTAGCGAAATAAGAACTCTATATTGTGGTCAAGTTAGTAATTCAGTTTAAGAGGAAGTTGTAATCTAACTCTTTTCTTGGTGGAAACCAGATCAAGATGCCACCCAAGGCTAGGATGAAAAGACCTCCACCTAGATAGACTCGACAAAGTAATGTCGAAGAAGAGATCTAGAATGAGGATCCAAAGGTTCCCAATGCAGGAATAGAGGAACTTACTACTACAATTGTCGAGTTACAAGATCAGTTAAGACAAGTGTTGGAAACTATGGCAAATCAAAATTTGTAGGCTAGAGATTCGAAAGTCAACCAAGTTGAGGGGTTGATAACAGAGCAAAAGCAAGCAAGAACCCTCTTAGAAAAAGATATGGTAAGAGACCTAAAGAATATTTGTATCTCCAAGTTTGATGGAGAAGGGGAGGGAGATGTAGTTGAAGCTTGGTTAAGAGAGTTGGAAGTCTTCTTCATAGTAAAGGGGTATTCTTTGGGTACTCGAATGATTTGGGCTACTATTTACCTTGAAGGAGCTGCCCTGGATTGGTGGGAGACTTACTATGAGGAAACCAAGATTGAACTAGTAGACATTCCATGGAAGGAATTTATAGTCATCTTCAAGAAGAGATTCCTCATGGAGCACTTCTATGCTTTGAAGTTTGAGGAGTTTGCTAGCCTAAGACAAGGGACTAACTTAGTGGAGGTATACTATAGGAAGTTGGTAAAGTTGTTGAAGTATGTACCTACCTATAATGAGAAGATGTGGATTCATAAGTTTACTCATGGATTGCAATCTAGGATAAAGCATGACGTAGAGATGCAGGAACCTAAGTCATTGCAAAAGGCTTATGATTTAGCAAAGAAAGTAGAGTCACATTTTTGCTATAAGTATGAAAACCTGATCGAGCAGGAACATCAGGAACTAAAGAAGAGGAATAGCAATGGGGTTATAAAATGGGAGGTAGAGCAAGAACGAAAGGCTAAGAACCCCCAGAATCTAGAGAAGAAATTCAATGGAAGCCAAAATAAATTCAAGAACTTTTATAAGAAAGGCAACAAACCCAATAATGCTAAACCTCCCCCATAGAAGCCATCAGCTCTAGTACCAATGATTAAGGATGAGGGGTAGAAAATAGAAAAGAAACAAGGGCCCAAGGATGGATGTTACCATTGTAAAGGGATGCACTATGCTAATCAATGCCCATATCGACTAGGGACAAGCACACCCAACAACAAAGGAAAGGAACCAATGCATAAGATCTATGCTACAACTAGGAATCAAAAACTTGAGGGGCAAGCCACCCCATTAATCATCAAAGGTAAGATTTTTGATAAGCAAGTAGATATCTTAATAGATAGTGGAGCCATTGATAGTTTCATTTCTTGTAATTTAGCCAAAGATATGCCAAAAAGGCTAAGGTATTTGGCTCATGGATGGAAGGTTGAGTATGGATCTGGATAGACCTACTCCGTAAACCAATGTTTCCCAATGATGGAAATTACTTTAGACAATGGAACCACGAAAGGTTGCTTGTATGTGACCCCACTTCATGCCTTTGATGTGATCCTAGGAATGGATTGGCTATAGACCCATCAAGTCATAATCAATTTTTGAGATAGATGGATTGAATATTCTAAGGGAAATAAAGAGAGGCTACGAATTTATAGCAAGCAAGGGACATTCAAACCCCAGATGTTGTCAGCTATGCAGTTGAAGAAAGCCCTCAGGAAAGGAGGGATTGTTTATGTTGTAAATATGAATGAAGTTGAAAGAGATCGAAAGGAAGAGGTGATTGAGACACACCCAATTCTACAAGAATTTTAGGATGTATTTCCAAAGGATCTACCAGGGCTCCCTCTTATGCGAGAATTTGATTTCACTATCGATCTTATACTAGGAGCGAAACCCATCCATCGATCTCCGTATAGGATGTCACCTATTGAGATGCATGAGTTAAAGGTACAACTACAAGGGTTATTGGAAAAGGGGTTGATAAAACCAAGTGTGTCACCATGGGGTGCACCCATTTTATTTGTAAAAAATAAGGATGGATCTCTAAGATTGTGTATTGACTATAGGATGCTGAATAAAGCTACAATCAAGAACCGGTACCCCCTACCCAGGATCAAAGATTTATTTGACCAGCTAAGAGATGCCATGATATTTACCAAGATAGACCTAAGTTTAGGGTATCACTAGATGAGGATTCATGAGGAAGACACTCACAAAATGATATTTAAGACAAGGTATGGGTATTACGAGTTCATCGTCCTACCTTTCGAGCTGACTAATGCTCCTGCTACCTTCATGAATTTAATGAACAATGTGTTCAGAAGGCATCTAGACCAGTTTGTCCTTGTATTTCTTGATGACATCCTAATATACTCATGAAACAAGGAAGAGCATGATAAACATCTCAAGATCATGTTGGAGTTGCTAAGGGAAAATCAACTCTACGGGAATCTAGCCAAGAGCGATTTCTATGTTTTGAAGGTGCACTATTTAGGGCATATCATATCGACTAAAGGGATCATGATAGATCCAGAGAAAATAGAAGCCATGATAAATTGGCCACCCCCTACCAATGTTACTGAGGTAAGAAGCTTCATGGGGCTAATGAGCTATTACCGATGTCACATAAAGGATTTCTCAAAAATCACCTTGATGATAACTAATCTCCAAAAGAAGGGAAAGGAATTCAAATGGATGGAGAAGTGTGAGGTTGCTTTCACCATGTTGAAGCAAAAACTTACTACTGCACCAATACTAAAGATTCCAGATCCTCAAGGAGATTTTATAGTATGCATTGATGCATCATTGGAAGGACTAGGGGGAGTGCTCATGCAAGGAGAGTCAGTAGTAGCTTATACTTCAAGGAAGCTTAAAAAGCATGAGGTTAATTATGCTACTCATGATTTAGAGCTAGCCATTGTAGTTCATGCTCTGAAGGTCTGGCACCATTATCTGGTAGGAAGACCCTTCGAGTTAAAATCAGACCATCAGAGTCTGAAGTACATATTTACTCAACCAATACTCAATGCGAGGCAGAGAAGGTGGGTCGAGTTCCTCATTGAGTATGATTTTGAAATTGAGTACATTAAAGGAAAATAAAATAAGGTTGTGGATGCCTTGAGTAGAAGGAGACACATAGCAACCATAACCAGGAGCCACATAAATCTCATGGACCAAGTAAGACAGGAGCAATATCAAGATGAATATTATCAAGAAATTCGAGCCAAGTTAAGAGAAGACCCGAAGAGCAATAAGGAATTTGGGGTAATAGATGACCTTTTATGTTACAAAGGAAGAATCATCATACCAAAATCAGGGGATTTAAGGAAGCTATTGATGCAAGAAGCCCATAGATCTCCTTATATGGCTCACCTTGGAGGGGTAAAAATGAGAGAAAATCTAAAAAGGACCTTTTTCTGGGTAGGGATGAAGAGGGATATTACAGATTTTATGGCTCGATGCCTTGAGTTCCAGAAGGTCAAGGTAGAATGCAAGCATCCCACAGGATATTTGTACCCCCATAATATACCTACTCAGAAATGGTAGGTCATATCAATGGATTTTATTGTAGGCTTGCCTAAGACTAGGTACCAACACGATGCAATCTTTGTTGTAGTTGACAAATTGACCAAGGTCGCACACTTCATACCTGGGAGCACCAAGGATGATGCTCAAGTGGTGGCTAATAGGTTTTTTAGAGAAGTGTTCCGATTGCATGGGTTCTCGAAGGTAATTATATCGGATAGGGATTCCAAGTTTACTTCAAAATTTTGGAGAGCCCTACATCAGGCAATAGGCACAAAGTTGCATATGAGTTCAACATACCACCCTAAAATAGATGGTCAAACAGAGCGGGTAAACCAAGTTCTGGAAGATATGCTCCACATGTATTGTATGGACCACAAGTCTCGATGGGAAGACTATCTACCATTGGTGGAGTTTTCCTACAATAATGGATATCATTCCTCTCTAGGGATGGCACCTTTTGATGCCTTGTATGGGCGAAAGTGTAGAACACCACTATCATGGGATAACCCAGAGGATAGAGCGGTAATTGGACCAGAAATGGTCAAGGAAATGGAAGAGCAAATCAAGGTAATCAGGCAAAGGCTCAAGGAGGTTGTTGATAGGTAGAAGAGCTATGCCAATTTAAAGAGAACTCCCAGAGAATACTCGATGGGAGATAAAGTGTTCCTAAGGGTCAAACCAATGAAAAGTGTGATCAAGTCCACAAAATTGGATCCACGATTTGTAGGGCCCTTTGAGATCACTAAAAATATTAGCCCGGTTGCATACCGACTCACCTTACCTCCTAATTTATCAAAAATCCATGACACCTTCCACATATCTTTTCTTAGAAAATATATTGTTGACCCTGAACATGTGTGGGATATCTCTAACTTGCAGATGGCAAATCTAGAGGCAATCAAAGTAATGCCAGTAAGGATTCTCGAATTTCACTCTAAGGCTATGTGGAATCAGACCCTTGAGCAGTGTAAGGTCCAGTGGGACCATTTCTCTAAAAGAAATGCCACGTGGGAGAAAGTGGTGGATATGCGGAAACACTTTCCTTTCTTGTTTGATGAACTTTAAGATATTGTAACAAATTGTTTGATTTTGTATGTTGTATGAAACTAAGAAACATCGAGGACGGTGTTAGTCCTAGTGGGGGAGGATGTCATGACCCTCCCAGATGGACCTTTGAACATGGAAAAATAATGTATTAACAAATGTGGCTAATACTCAATTTTGTGCAATTAAGCAACCTCACAATAATAAATAGATAATGAAGGATATGATACTGCTAATGAATTGCCAATGTGTAGGATCAGGTGCACTCGTGAGTGGAGGGAATTGAGTCATCCACCAGAGATGAGAGTACTTGAGGAAGGGGAAATGATGATAAGGCAACTCGAAGGTAACACGGATAGATACCTTCATATAGGCATGCATTCGGTTAGGGATAATCATCAATATCTAACCACCTTGAGCCCTAGATTGATGGCCTAGTAGCTATCGTAAGTTCTAGAGGTTGAGACAGGTGATTAGATTGATGGAAAGACTCCCTCTTTGTTTGATGCACTTGCATGATTGTCTTTTACTTCAACATTATTAACCTTGATAACTGGTGAGCATGGAGTAAATGGTTTACCTTCACAACTTCATGTGTGCTTTTTTAAATAAATGTTTGATTTATTTAAAAAGCAAAAAGATATTGTTTAAATAAATGTTTGATTTATTTAAAAAGCAAAAATATATTGTTTAAATAAATGTTTGATTTATTTAAAAAGCAAAAATATATTGTTTAAATAAATGTTTTATTTATTTAAAAAGCAAAAATATATTGTTGAATAAATGATTGTTTTATTTAAAAAGTAAAAATATCTCATTGAAAATGAGTGGTTGATTATTTAAATGATGCTAGTAGATGTTATTTGAAATAAAATGATTGATTTATTTAATAGCATTAGTATTTAAATAAGCAAAGAGGTAATCAATTTATCAAATGATTACTCCATCTAAATAATGGAGAACCTATCCTGAAATAAAATAAGGAATATAAATACAATTCTTTAAGCTCCAAGGTAAGGTCTTTACCATGGTGTGTCTAGGAAGTCATCGCTCACCCGATGATCGACCCATATGGCATAAATGTGACAAGATGACATTTGGTAGAATGGGTCGGGTTGCCCTTTGGAGACCCTATGGTGTCAGATATGCGAAGCTCCTCTGATGTGAGAGGAAAGCTCTTTATGGTGATCACCTTGGGAAAATAAGGGAGGTATGTCCACCCTACCACCTATCGAAGGTGGTCGAGGAGTAATGGTGGGTAGGCGGGGATGTAGATCGAGGAGGGAAGAGAAGACATGTATGGGGAAAAGTAGGAGAGGGGGACGACTGAAGGGGGAAGAAGGAGAAAGGAGCATGAGAATGAAGGAGAGCACCGTGATCGAAGGAGCATGAGGTGCAAAGAGAGCACCGTGAGCGAAGGAGCAACAAATGATGAACGTCCACCCAAGCAATGCAGGCAATCCAACTATCACAGGTGAGCCAAGTTGGTCTACGTCTTGAATTTGTTTGCTATATTCCTTTCTATGGTGCATTATAGATGCAATGGCATCATTTTTAGTTTGGCTTATGTTTTTTTTTTTAGATGTTTCCACTATCATTGGCAGTTCAACTATGTTCTTTTTCTGTATTTGGAAGATGCAATGTCATCGTTGTTTTGCCTATATCATTGGTAGTTTGGCTTATGCTTTCTTTGGTGCATTATAGATGCAATGGCATCATTGTTTTACCTCTATCATTGGCATTTTTTAATATGTCTTTTCCTCTCTTTGGCTATTTTATATGTATATGAATGGTGTTTTGCCACTATCATTGGTAATTTGGCTATGTCTCTTTTTATGTATTTGGAAGATGCAATGGCATCATGGTTTGCCATTGCCATTGGTAGTTTGACTATGTTCTTTCTCTATGTTTGGAAGATGCAATGGCATCATTGTTTTATCTCTACCGTTGGTAGTTTGGCTTATGTTTTCTCTAGTGCATTATAGACGCAATGACGTCATTGTTTTGCCTCTGTCGTTGGTAGTTTGGCTTATGCTTTCTCTAGTGCATTATAGACACAATGGCATCGGTGTTTTGCCACTACTGTTGGTAGTTTAGCTATGTTCTTTCTCTATGCTTGGAATATGTGATGGCATCATGGTTTGCCACTGTTGTTGGCAGTTCGGCTATGTTCTTTCTCTATTTTTAGAAGATGTGATGGTGTCATGGTTTGCCACTGTCATTGGCATTTAGGCTATGTTATTTCTCTATGTTTGGAAGATGTGATGGTATTGTTGTCTTGCCACTACCATTGGTAGTTGGTTTGGTATTATGGGTGGTAGCTAGTCGAGTAGCATCGGAGTAAAATAAGTGAAGTTGGTGGTAGTTTGTCTTTAAAATCATTGTATAATGGTAGGAGAGAGTGGGGGAGGTGGGTAACCTTTCCATTGCAAGTCGCAACCTGGTTGGGAAGTCCCCTTGGGTGTCGTTAGCATCGAGGATGATCTACCTATGTTACAACAACTATTGACACCATGGGTATGTGAGCACCATCTGCTCTTGAGCTATCGGGGTGGAAGCCACTTCGGTCGAACCTTGGTCCACCCTATGTCTTACCTCGCAATGTATATTGCGCTAGCCTATCTGCTAGATGCTTTGCCATCCCATAGTTTGTTGCAGTTAAGATAAGCTTTAATTATTGTTTATTATCTAATGTAGATTTTAGGTAATGAGTGTAGAAGCTTTAATTATTGTTCATTATCTAAAATGGTATATTTTAGGATAATGAAAGTGTAGAAGCTTTAATTATTGTTCATTATCTAAAATGGTAGATTTTAGGATAATGAAAGTGTAGAAGCTTTAATTATTGTTCATTATCTAAAATGGTAGATTTTAGGGTAATGAAAGTGTAGAAGCTTTAATTATTGTTCATTATCTAAAATGGTAGATTTTAGGGTAATAAAAGTAGATTTTTTTGTTATCTAAGTTAGGATGAAAGTGTAGAATTTAATTATTGTTCATTATCTAAAATGGTAGATTTTAGGGTAATGAAAGTGTAGAAGCTTTAAGTATTGTTCATTATTTAAAATGGTAGATTTTAGGGTAATGAAAGTGTAGAAGCTTTAATTATTGTTCATTATCTAAAATGGTAGATTTTAGGGTAATGAAAGTGTAGAAGCTTTAATTATTGTTCATTATCTAAAACTATGGGTTTTAGAGAAATGAAAGTGTAGAAGCTTTAGTTATTATTCATTATCTAAAATGGTAGATTTTAGGTTAATGAAAGTGTAGAAGCTTTAATTATTGTTCATTATCTAAAATGGTAGATTTTAAGGTAATGAAAATGGAGAAGCTTTATTTTGTTATTATTAAAATGGTAGATTTTATGTTAATGAAAATGGAGAAATTTATTATTGTTATTATTAAAATGGTAGATATTTAGGGTAATGAATGTGATAGATGGTTTATTATTGTTCATTATCTAAAATGGTAGATTTTAGGGTAATGAAAGTGTAGAAGATTTAATTATTGTTCATTATCTAAAATGGTAGATTTTAGGTTAATGAAAGTGGAGATGGTTTGTTTGTTCATTTCTAAAATGGTAGGACCTTATGTTATGAAAGTGTAGAACTTTAATTATTGTTTATTATGTAAAATTGAGTAGGATACTTTATGTGGATATTAAATGTGATGATGGTTTGTTTTGTAATTTAAGGGTATGGGACCTTATGTTATGAAATGAAGAAAAAAGGTTTATTTGAAAATTAGAGTAGATGACTTTAATTGGATAATGAAATGGGATGATGGTTTGTTTTGTAATTTAAGGGTATGGGACCTTATGTTATGAAATGAAGAAAAAGGTTTATTGGAAATTAAAGTAGTTGCTTTAAGTAGCGATATGTGTGAACCCAATTTATTTAGCAATTAAGGGTATGGGACTTTAATTGTTAAGTAGGGTTAGTTCATTTATTGCAAATAGAGCATATGAGTTAATGCATGGTTGACTGACTCTCACGAGTGGGTGAGAGGAAAAATGGAAAGAGTAGTTTCTATGATAGTACTATGCATTAGTAAGTTGAATTGCTTGGGTTATTTGTATAGTTGCAATTTGGCAATGAAATAAGTAAGTGCATTTAGAAGCATGTCTATCCGGATCCATGAGTGTCCTGATCCCCTACTATCCTCACTTGATCGATGGAAGAGCGGGAAGGCCAAAGTCATGAGATGGACCAATTCACAAGTTTGCTCTCTACCTTACATCTTGTTATTTATGCAATAGATTAGATTGTGGGGAGATTTCCCCGATGGAATGGATGTAAAGTATTGTGGAAAGTATGGGGTGTACCATACTTGCTTATGTAATTAAATGAACATTGCAACTACTACATTTAGTACCTCTTTATTTGGTGTATTGTATTTAAATATTTTAATGAATGCTTATTTGGTGATTGTTGCTTTATGCTTGATTTATCCTTGCTTGTTGAAAATTCATATTTGTTAGATTTAGTATCTTGATATTTTATGCTCTTGTGATGTTAAAAAGAAAGAAACATTAGTAAGTTCTAGGTGAACTTAGAGGTTAACCTAAGGGCTTGAGACCCCCTTAGGGAGATTGGTAACTAGGTTTAGAAGATTGTACCAGAGTTAAGATAGCTTGTCAGTGGACAATATTGATAGCTTAGCTCATAGTACACGTAGCATGCCCACACATAATGGCTTGTGTGGAATATGGAGATGCGTGTACACCTTCTAACGATTGAAGGTGGTAAGTCTAGCTCATCAAGACTGATGAGAGGGATGGACTTATGTGCATAACATAAGATAGGCTTACGCAGAGGGACTTGCATGAAGGGAATCTTGTGTGGTATAGTTCTTGAGAAACTTAGGGGATGTCAAACATTAAGTTGGTCTAAGGTTGGTTGGGGATTTATGAATCCTTCTCCTTAGTCAAAAAAAATATAAACTTTTCTTTTTGTTTGTGTGTTTTCTTGTTTCATGATTTTTGGGGTGTTACAATGACCAAGGTGAAG
Source organism: Wollemia nobilis (assembly GCA_028583015.1). Taxonomy (NCBI): domain Eukaryota; kingdom Viridiplantae; phylum Streptophyta; class Pinopsida; order Araucariales; family Araucariaceae; genus Wollemia; species Wollemia nobilis. The sequence continues at coordinate 376,893 of JAQPPZ010004602.1, read as the reverse complement.
GTTCTAATAAGACTCTTGTTAAAATCCTTAAGAAACTTATTAGTAAGACTACTAGAGATTGACATATGTAGTTGCATCCCACCCTATGGACTTATTGCACTAGTTTTAGAACTCTCATTGGCACAATGCCCTACACTTTGGTCTATGGATCCAAAGTAATATTCCCCTATGAGGTGGAGGTTCTCTCCTTGTGCATTTTGTTGTAGGACTCCTTTATAGGAGATGAATATCATATCATCTATATTAACCAGATGGAACTGCTTGATGAAGAATGAATCCATGCTTTAGGAAACCTAAGGGTCTACCAGCAAATGCTTAAACATGCTTATAGCAAAATGGTATGATCCCATTAATTGAAGTTGGTGATATTATTCTTAAAGAGAATAATAAAAATACCAATGCCAAAACCAAACTCAAAGGCAAATTTGAGCCTCACCACACTTGATAGCAAAGAACTTAAAGAATCAATTAACAAAATGCATCTTAAATGACATTATATTTGTGTTTTTATTAGCTACCTATCATTGCTTGTTTGCATCTTCTTGACTTCTTATATACTAGCATGCATGTGCCTACCTTTTCTTGGACTACCTATTACATATCAAGTCAAGGATCCGTGATTACATGCAAATAATGATCCTAGTTAGGACAATTTTTTTTTCTTTTACTAGGTGTTTGATGCAAGTGATTTCTCCCTGTCCCCTATTGAAAATCAATCATGGTTCACACAACATAATCTATCTCAAAATATCTCTCATATGGTTTATCTCAAGATTTATATTTATCTATTCTTCTATCTCTCCAATCTTCAATCATTTTCCACATAATCAATGCTGTGAGGTTCATAAATATTGATGGCAAGATCAATCCATTATCTCTTTGTATTTTATCTCATAAATATCTTAATGCATGATGAAACTTTGATGTGCATAGGTGTTGATGGCATCTCTTATGCCCTACGTACCACCATCTATGGGGGCACCATATCGATTATGAATTCTTCCTCCCATTTGGGGGTATAATATTTTAGTGCATTAATCTCTAATCACAAGTCCTCTATGGTTTCTCTATGAGGTAGATCAATCTAAGTAGATGTCTCTTAAGAATATTTTCAAATGCAAATCTACAAAGCTAAATTAGAAGTACTTCAAACAAATCTAAATCAGAAGTTCTTTGGGTGAAGCAAAATAAAAACAATCCTCCAAGCAAAGCTAAATCAAAAGTCCTTTAGGAAAAGCTAAAGTAGAAGTCCTTTAGATGTTTGTTTAAAGGTAAATATATTTTACAACTTTAAATAAATCTTAGAACACTCCTTAGATATTTGCTTTGGGGTACCAAAAATAATATATGTTCATCTTTTGTATCTCAAGTAAAGTCCACCTTGGGGTAAAACTTTGATCTTTCTTTGTATATATTTGTATATAGTTGTACATATTTTGTATCATAGCAAGCTAACTAAAGTCTCCTTGGGAAAAGCTCTTATTTGACTAAAGCCCCCTTGGAAAAAATTCTATATATGGTTGTATATAATTTTATATCTCTTGTATCATAGCTAAAGTCCCCATGGGAAAATATTTGATCTAAGATAAAATCTCGTTTAGCAAATAAGCTGAAGTATTGTTGGAAAAATTTACAGTTGTACATAACTATATATAGTCAAACTACAACAATATATATTGATGTTATTTAAAGTCCCCTTGGGCACATAACTTGTTTATCATACATTTATCATGTGATCATAAACCTTGAGAGCTGGGAGGGTTTTTAATTCATAGCCGAGTTAGGTAACAATGACTCTGGAGGGTTTGAAGCCAGGAAGTGGTAGCTATAGAGGGTTTTTAATTCACAACTGAGTTAGGAGACAATGGCTATGGAGGGTTTAAAGCTAGGAAACGATGGCTTTGAAGGGTTTTTAATTCATAGTTGAGTCAGGCAATGATGGCTCTAGAGGGTTTTTAACTCACATCTAAGTCAAGTGGTAGTGGCTCTAGAGGATTTGAAGCCAAGTGAGGATGACTCTCGAGGGTTTTTAATTCACAGTTGATTCAGGTGATGGTGGCTCTGGAGGGTTTTTAGTTCACATCTAAGTCAGGTGGTAGTGGCTCTAGAGTATTTGAAGCCAAGCAACAGTGACTCTAGAGGGTTTTTAATTCATAGTTGAGTCAGGCGACAATATCTTTAGAGGGTTTGAAGCTAGACAGTGGTGGCTCTGAAGGGTTTTTAATTCATAACTAAGTTAGGCATCAGTGGCTCTAGAGGTTTTATAATCTTTAATTAAGTCAAGTGGCAATGACTTTGGAGGGTTTATAATCCACAGATAAATTAGGCAATGGAGAACTCAAGTCAGGAAAGCAAGGGTGGTTTGTAGGGTTGAACTAGTGGGCAAGGTGGAAACAGTGGAGGTCAATATGCGAGGAGCGATGGAGGTCAGGGTGTGGAGATTGATGGTGGGAATGGTAAGGAGACCTATAATAGTTAGAGCATGGGGAGTGTTGGGGATAAGGGTTATTTTTGTGAAGGCAATCAGGCTATGGGGAGTGGTGTTGGTTAGGATAAAGAAAGCATTATGGGTCTAGTTGTGTTGAGCGATGATAGTCAAAAAAAGGGTCATATGCCATTTCATCAACCTTTTGTCTCAAGGGCCCGATCTTGGGTTAGTATACTTAAGGGGAAGCAAAAATCAATGATCCTAGTGTTAAATACCTTTATTTAGGAAGACTTGTGGTTTCGGATCCTCTTGCAGATATGGATACTTCCCATAGGAATTTTGCTCTTATAGGGAAATTTGTGGGGGTTTATCCAGATCTGGATCTTATTAGAAAGTGAGCTTAGTTAAAATGGAGTCCTAAGGGTTCTTTGGATATTGTTGCATTCACTAAGTTTTTTTTTCTAGTTAGGCTCAATGGTTTGGAGGACCGTGATAGGATTCTTCAAAGTGGTCCATGGTTCTTTGGGCATAGAGGGTTGTTCCTAAGGAAGTGGGTACCTGATTTCAACCCTAATTCTCAATGAATTGACCAATATCTTGTGTGGGTTCACCTTACCTACCTTCCTTTATATATTTGGTATGAGGATATCCTAACTGAAATTGTAATTGAAATAGGACAGATGGTGGTGATAGATCTTGTTACCATTTCTAGATCTAGGTTTTTGTTTGCTAGATTTTGTGTTAATGTTATGCTTGATAAGGACCTTCCGAAGTCAATTGAAATTGAGTCTAAGTTTGGGGTTTGGACCCAACCTTTGGAATATGAGAACATAGCTAGAAAATGCTCGGTATGCAAGAAGTTTGGTCATCCTAGCTTCACTTGTGCTCTATCTCAAAAAGTTGATAAAGGAAAAAAGATATGGGAAAGGAAGTAGTACCCAAATCCAATTTTTTGGCATCTAAGTCAAGGGTAGATAGAAAAAGTGTTCATGATGCTCCTAAGGAATTTAGTAAAGTTCCCACATAAATCTTAGATTTTGGTGCGGTTAAAGACCTTGTCACGGATGAATTTGATGAAAAGTGCTTAGATGTAAATATTCCATTCGTTGTTGCCTTTGTTTGTAATTTTGGTGTTGAATGTAGAAATACCTTTGACTATCTTCAAGTTTTAGATTATGTTAAAACTACAATAGAGGATTATGAAGCGTCCAAGCAAGTAGATAATTTTTCATCTATTGTAGTACCTTTTTTGGATGAATCTGGTTTTTGTGATCCTACTAATTGTGGCCTTGGGAAAGATGTGAATATTACCTTAATTTAGAGTGAGGGACTCAATACTCCTAATTGAATCACTAGAAGTAAAAAAAGGAAAGGTTGATGTTGGTTCTAAGACCCAAAGGGGTTGGCCATCAAAGTCTAAAATGCAAAAGAAGGAAACAACCATGGAAGTGGCAAATGGATCTCAAAGAGTTTTGAACTTTGGGGGAAAAAGCCCCCCATAAAAAATATAAAATAAAATTTCTTTCTTGGAATATTAGGGGATTGAATGCCCATTTAAAACACCAAGAGATTTTGATGCTAAGGAAGGAAAAACAATTAGATATGGTAATGCTTCAAGAAACCAAAATGGATGTACAAAAGGCTCAAAGTGTAAAGCATTTTTTATGGAGAGAAATAGATTGTATGATTAGCCCATCCAATGGAGCCTCTAGAGGGCTTATGTGTTTATGGAATAAGGAGAATATTGAAGGTTGAATTATTGTAAATAATAGTAATTTTATTTCTATGCTTTGTCATAGTTTAGAATATAACCAAAATTGGGTTTTGATGAATGTGTATGCCCCTAACTCAATGAGTGTAAGATGCTCTTTGTAGAGAGATATGAGCTCTCTTAGGGAAGCATTCCAATATATTCCTTGGGTGCTGGTAGGTGATTTCAGTACATCGCTTTACCCATCTGATAAGAAGGGAGGATCTCCAGTTCTTTCAGAGGGAATGGAAGACTTTAGGAAGTTTTTGAGTGATAACAAGTTAATGCATATTGATATTACGCAATCTAAGTATACATGGAGTAATCGAATATTGGATGACCAACTAATTCAGATCAAGCTAGATCGGTTTTTAGTTTCTTAATAAGGTCTAACATTTGGAGACACTACTCTTATGGCCCTCCCCAAGATTGGATCCAACCATAATCCTATTCTTTGGGAAATAGAGAGTGGAAGAAAACTACATAAGAGCCCCTTTTGATTTGAGTTGATGTGGATGAATCATGAAAATTTAAAACCCAGTATAAAATATTGGTGGAAAAAGGTTTTTAGGGGCCCTAAAATAATTTAAATTGCTTGTAAATTAAGGTGGATTAAAGTCAGTCTTAAAGAATGGAATAGAAGAGTCTTTGGTCATCTATTTACCAAAAAGAAGGATCTAAAGTTGAAGCTTGAAAATATTGAAAAGGGAGTGAATCAAGTTGGTCTATATGATCACCATAAAAGGACTAAACATCAGATCTTAGATTATTATCATAATATTTTGGCTTGTGAGGAAGTGTTTTGGAAACAAAAATCAAGGCTAGTTTGGCTTAAAGAAGGTGATAGAAATACTAGATTCTTTCATGTGTCTACCCTAAGACATAGAGGCAACAATAATATTAAGGATTTGGTTAGGGATGATGACTCAGTAGTAGGGTAACTAGAGGGTGTTAGGTTAGAAGTTGTCAGTTATTTTTCAGGCCTCTTAGGAGAACTTGTGGTAGTGAATGATGAAGTTGAAATCAAAATTATTCCTAATATTTCAAAATTGGTGATTGATCAGATGAATTATTCCCTTATAGCCCCCTTTACAAATGAAGAAATTTGAATGGCCACATTTAGTTTGGGTGGGAAAAAGGCCCCAGGGCTAGATGGTCTCCTAATTGCTTTATTTTATAAATTTTAGAATATTGTAGGATCATATGTTACTAAGGCTTTCAAGGAGATCTAGTGAACCCAATACCTGCCTAAGGATGTCAATTCCATTTTTTTGGCTTTGATCCCAAAAGTGCAAGGAGCAAGACATCTTAAAAATTTTAGGCCTATCAATTTGTGCAACACAATCTATAAAATTTTATCCAAAACTATTTCCAATAGGTTAAAGAGGGTTCTACCTTTTATTGTGGCAGATCAACAAGGTGGTTTTGTTAAATATCGACAAATTTTAGACAACATAATGTAGACACCAAAACAACACCAATCCGATTATGTGACTGCAAACACTGATCGCATTGACACACACAGCCCCAAGGGCAGCCCCCAGAGGTTAAACAGTGGTCCTAACCACTCTCACAGTAGTTTTGGAAGGTCAAGAGTCAATTTGGCACCTTCAGGCACTCTGCTCCATACTCGTTCCACCCAGGGATGATTACAAATTGGTATTCACCCCACCCAGGGACGAATAGCAGTATTCACTCCAGGGTGGGGCGAATAGCAGGTTTGATGGGAAAAAGTCAAATCTTGACAAATGGCAGCTCAGATCCACCACTTAATTCTTCCTTCATTGCATGGGAGTGTGAGTGAGCATTTTTGAGCGTTAGAGGTAGTTACAGGGGTAGTCATGAAGTCCCTAATCAGGGAGGAATCTTCCCTCCCCTGGAGAGGCATGATTGCCAAGTGGCGCCTCTGCATGCTCATCCAAAGAGACCATCAGGTCTATAAAATGGTGAGTCTTCTCACCCCAAAATATATAGAGAAGGAGCATTTTGGAGCAATGAAGTGCTATCATTTTACTTTCACACCCACACCCTTTGAGTTGTGCCTTTCACATCCTTGATCTCTTTTGGAAAGGAGGTCATAGGGTGGTTATTGGAAGCACAAATCTGGAACCAAAACCTGAAATTTGGCCACAATATCCCACAAAATTTTTTGAAAATACCCCACAAGAGGTTTTGGACCCATCCCAAGTGGATTGGTGCCGAAATCGGGCCCCAAACGATGGGCGGCCTACCCTCGGGCGCCCCCACACTGCTACAGTCCTAATCGCCCCGCTCTGGAGCGATTGGAAATCTGTGGTAGATTTCTTTTCTGTTATTCTTGCATTTAATTCTATGCTTCTTAGATAGGTTGTCATTCAAATTTCACATTGTTTTGAGCAATTTTGATCATGTTTCTATTATTTCTCGCTTTTACTAACATGCAGGTAGCATCATCAAATTCCCATTGATAGAGGCCAAATTGGGAAAATATGACCATCTGGGTCTTCCCAAAATACCCCCAATTAGCTAATCCCCAACTTTGTAGGTGATTTGGAGCTTCCCGGATGTGACATTTGGGACAGTGCCTTTTGACATTTTGTTGCAGGTCTATTCGTCCCGCCCGGAGCGAATACAAATCTGTGGTGAATTTTCTGACTGTTCCATTTGTAGTGTTTTCTTTGTGATGTTTTGATGCCCCTATCAAATTTTTAGTTCATTTGGATATATTTTAGTTATCATTTTATTTATATCTTGCATGCACTAATCGAAGGCGTGGGGATTGCATGTTTTATTTCATCTATAGGTGCTACTGACTATTTCTTGTTTCTTTGAATATAGGATCTGGACATTAGAGGAGTAGCAAGGATTCAAGACTCATCAATGCAAGTGGTGGTGATGTTTGGTCCACCCATTTTACATGTGGGCACGCGAAAGAAGGAATAGCATCCATGGATGTAACAAGAATACATATTTAATGCTCCTAGCCCTTAGAAGGGGAGGAGGCACATTGTAATCGAGTTCTGAAACATATCAATAAAAAGGGTTGTCTTCCTTATTGGCTTTTGTTTCGTTTCGATTCGTTCATGCTTTCCCTCTTTTCATGCACTTTCAATTCATAGGATTTAGCGTTAAGTTTAGTTCAGTTTGCATCGCACTTGGAGTTTCCTTTTTGCTTCCGTATCCTCATGCTTTCAGTGGCGATCATGGTGGGACCCTTGTCCTCTATTTTTAATATCAGAAATCTGATCAAAACTTGATTGTTTTTGCTTGCAGGTACCGAGTTTTCAAACGTTGGACTACTGTTCGTTCCAGCCTGAGGCGAATATAGAGCTGGAATTCATCTTACCTAGGGACGAATGGGAATTTGCCCCACCCTATGATGAATACAGTCCTATAATTCATTCCTCCCTGGGATGAATAGCTGTCTATGCAGTTTCAGGATAGAAACTCAGAACCAACAGATTTGGGCAGAGAAGAGGTAAGGGTCTTGAACTCTTTCTGTCATTTTCTGTTTTTTTTTCTATTTTTCTGGTTCTTTGCTTGCTTAAGAAAAGTTGTACTGCATGTTTATTTCCTTTCATGCAAAATAAAAGAACCCCACACATCACGTGGCAACATAAACACCAAGGAGCTGGTCGTAAAACCCTAGCCCTTGATCAAGACCAACGGTGGATTTCATCACCACCTTGGCTTGAATTTTGCATTCATAACCCCGATCGCTACTATTGCTAGACGTAAATCCTGATGAAAGTTGACCGAGTGTAGTTGGGGTGATTCCTAGTGCATGAGGATAAGTCTTCTATGGTAGGTGTCAAAAATAGGGTGATTCCCCTTTCGTACCGCCTATGTTCCACGTACCATCTGCTCTCACGTACCAACAGTTTCCCTCACGTAAGGGCGGGTATATAGAGAGGTTGGTATATCGGCCTGGCAATGGTATATCGAAGGGGCGACCATTTTTGGGAGTCATAAGAGCCATCATATTGCATTTAAACATCCTTTACAAAATCTTTCAAAACAAAATCAAAACACACTAAACCAGGTTTAGGGCACACCTTTAATATTTAAATGAGATAATCATTGCTTTGCGTGTGTGATATTTTCTATTTAGTGTAGCATAAAAATCATAAAAAGAAATAAAAATCTATGCATCTTGTAGGAAAGCACCACCATGGTGTACACCCGTAGCCAAGCCCAATCAAGGGTAGGAGCTACGGAGAGTGTACAAGGGGGCACAAGTCACCTCCGCTATAGCCCCAAGGACTTGGTCATACCGCCTTGGTGGCCTAGCCCACAAGAGAGTCCACATCATGCCATTTTAGAATGGGACTATAGAGGCACCCCTTTGAGGGACACGCCCATCCATCATAGCCCCTTTCAGGAGGAGTCCTTACACGTGGCACTCAACATAAATAAGAAGGCTCCCTTAGAAGCTCGGTATGAGTGGCCACCGTATGATGAAGTGCTAGAGCAACATAGGGTCCATGAGGAGAGGCCACATGATTATGTCATCCCTCCTTTACCCCCCATCATTGTTAGGAACAATAAGCCAAATCTAGAGCACAAGGCTCTTCAAGCAGGGCGAGCCAACTCTACCCGCCCCTTTCACATATATGAAAGGGAGCATGAGGAAGACCATTACATTCCTCAAGAGCAATACATAACGTGAGAGCAATGCACCTCCGCACCTACTATTTACCAGAATCACCTTTCGAGGCCAGAGCCTCGAGTGAATGCCACCAACCTCGATAGAGGGAAGCGACCTATAGAGATCTCGGATCATCATGACCGAGATAAATGTGTAGGAGAGGCATCTAGGCCTCCTAGACTCAATATGGTAGAACAAATCGACCTGGCAGTCACCAGACATGCCACCCGCCAAGCGCAGATTACGCAGCTTGAGCAAGACCAACAACAGCTAGAGCATCTATATCACCTTAGCAAAGAGCGCATTCGATGCCAAACAGATGAGCTGCTCCATAACACGGTGCCTGAGAGGGTTCCAACCCCTCGCACCCAAAGAGCAGAACCATATGAGAGGCGCAACCCCTTGGTACGAGATAGGTCCCCATGACCTTACCAAGTGCTACCTCCGAGACCTCCTAGACCTGAGCGGGAGGCCACTCCCAGGAACAACGATGGGCTCCCTCCGTGGGGACCCACCCATGGTCATAGGTCTCATCCAGAAACTCCTCAAGAAGCCTATGAGGAGTATGAACAAGAAGAAGAGTGGGCCGAAATGCCCTACCAAGGCGGAGGGGCTGCTATCCGGCCACCCCTCCATAGGCCTCAAGTTTCCCACAACCCACAATGGGAGCAAACTAAAGAGGAAGAGATTAAATCTTTTGATGCATATAAAGCGCTGCTAGAGCATTTGGAGTCTATGGAAACCAAGACTTCTGGGCCCCAAAAGCCCATGTTACGCCAACTCCGTAGTCATCCTGTGCATCCGTCAGTGCCAGCACCCCCTTACCCTGAACACTTTAAGCTGCCTCAGTTGGCAATCTTTAGAGGTGAGGAGGATGCCCAAGAGCATGTGACTAGATTCTTGAGCCAATGCTTTGGCATTCAGGATAATGATGCTTTGTTGTTAAGAACATTCATCACCACGTTCGTAGGCCCTACCTCGGATTGGTTTACTCAATTGCCAAAGCATAACATTAGCAACTTAGATCAGCTAGTGGATGCGTTCCTCGAACGCTTCACCTTCAACACCAAGAAGAAGGCATCACTAAGTGACTTAGCCAGCCTCAGGCAGTATGAGGAAGAAACCATGGCGGCCTATGGGAATCGGTGGAGGACTCTACTTTCTAAGCTACCCTACCTCCCTCCTATGTCCGACCTCACACAAATGTTCTCAAAGAGCTGTTTGAGATCGATCTCTATGCTATTGTAGCTGCAGCAATATGCCACCTTAGAGGAAGCTCTAGCACAAGCCAGAATCATTGAAGAGATCAAGATTCAGGATGGCGAGATAGCCAAGCCAAAGAAGAAAGAATGGTCTAAGAACACCAAAATAGGGACCACGCAACAGAAACCCATTATGGTCAATCAGGTTGCTATCAACGTCCCTAAGCCTACACAAGCAACATAGCCCCAAAAGGCTAACTATCAGGTGGTGCCTCTTAATAGTTATGATCAAGAAAATTAGAGGCAAGAACAAAATCAGCAGCGTCGCCCTAGGCGACAATTCACACCTTACACAGAGTCCAGAGACTCCTTGTTTGACCGCTTGTCAGTGGCAAACTTGATCAACCTGCCCGAGATTCAACCCATAGATCCCAACGTGCCAAAACCTAAGGGCTATAGGGAAGATTTGTACTGTAGGTTCCATAGGCGGAAGGGACATGACCTTAATGCATGTTGGAAGTTTAAGGGCTTGGTGCAAGACCTAATTGATAACAAGACATTAGCGGTGGATAATCTCATGGCACCAAGCAACCAACAAATGGAGGTCTTTAAGGACCCCTTGCCTACCCATGATGCACAGGCAAAGACCCTACAAGTCAATGAGGTCACATAGAACTGCCCCATGCAGGGGTATGTAGGGATGATCAGTATAGTGACTCAGAACAGGAGGTATCCGAGTGTAGCTGCCCCCACGGCAACTACAGGTGAGGTGCCAACAATGTCACAACCACAATAGCACCTTACACAACCTCCTTCGCCTAGACCCATGGCCACAATTTGGACCAAACTCACTCAGAGCTTGAGGACCACGTCGGCTAGGCTCTCCATATATGAGCTCATACAACAATCAACGCCCCATCGGGAGGCTCTAATGGAGATATTGAAAGCCATCGAGTTGCAGCCCCATGAAGCAAATTCCTTCAACAACTTTGTGGGACATGTCAAATGATGCATTGAGCCAGTCATCACCTTTTGAGAAGATGAAGTGAAATCAGTGGCTGATGATATGGCGGATCCACCCCTGCACGTTATCGTGTGGGTCAACGAGATTTCGTATAAGAGGGTGTTGGTAGACACTGGCTCATCCAGTAATATCATCACAATAGTGGCATTGAAACATCTAAAGTTGCCAGCATCTCACATCACGGCTTCCACCTACACTCTATGAGCATTCAATGATGCGATATGCTCGATAGTTGGCACAATTGTCCTACCCATCCAGGTGGGACAAAAGACTATACCTACATTGTGCCATATTTTGGAAGGTGAGATGGCCTATAACATCTTGTTGGGTCGGCCATGGATCAGGGACATGAAGTGTGTCCCTTCGATAGCTCATCAGTGTTTAAAGTATACATTTGAAGGGGAGGTGCATGTAGTCCCGATGGACTTAGAACCCTTCAAGTATTGCAATGCGGTGCAACTGATGCCGCAATCGACCCTTCCATCAATGCATTTGGATTTTTAGTTGAATCCATCTAGATAGGGTCTGATTTCATAGGCATCCCCATTGACAAGTCCATCAAAACCATAGTCGGGTCCATCTTCATCGGCTGGTCCTTCACCAACGATGCCACCTACGATGGCCACATAGAAGGACAAAGGGAAGAAACCCCTGGAAGAGGCACCACCATCAGTATCAACTATCTCTACTGAGGAGATGCCTAGCAGAATGGAAGTCGAGGCTCCTAGTCCACCCGACATGGAGTGGACTTCGAAAGAACTTCCGTTCCCTCCCCCTCAATCACCAACAATCACCATTGAAATGGCCAATACGGGCCTGGGGAGTATCTGGTGTGGAATATTGTAGCAACACCCACACTAGAGTCCATGCAGGACATGGGGAGACCTCGCCTCCCCATCGGTACCATTGTTCCTCTAGGCTACCCATCGAATCAGACAAACTTTGTGTATGGGGGCCTTGATCATGGTACTGAACCATACATGCAAGAGGATGAAGATGAAGAGCCCTTTGCAGAAGATGTCAACTATTTGTCTAACCCAGACTTCGCTTTGAGATACCTTGGCCAATGCAATTGGCATGGATATGGGTTAGGCAGATATGAGCAAGGAGTGCGTGTTCTTTGCCAACCAAGATACCAAATGCCATATGACAAGTCAGGAGTAGGGTTCAACCACCCCCTCCCCTTGGACATCTTGGTAGAGAACATGCAAGGCCTAGGGATAGGCAACAAGGGGGATTGGCATTAGATCCATATGCCAACCCTAACACAACATATACATTAGGAGATTATCTCCCATTATTGACAACCAACCTTGTTGACCTCAACAACCCTTTCCCTTCGCTCGAGAGAGGAGAAAGTTCAAGGACTCACCTACAAGAGGGGTATAGACAAGAGCAAGAAGGATCTTCAGAGGATGAGTCAGAATATGAGGTAGCACCATGGGATCCCTTCGAATCAGATAGCAATCACTCACAAGTGACCCCCATGGATGATTATCAAGAAAGCCTCTTGGCAATGTTCCCTTTGGTGGCTCCCATCGAGCAAGTGCCACCACAAGACAATCAGGCCCCACCGTAGAGAGCGGAACAACTCCAATGGGGCCAGATCAATTTGCTCGAGCAAGACGAGCCTCTAATGTCACAAATAGTTGTTGGAGCCAACGAAGGCCTTTGGATCTCCGACAATGATTATGAAGATGAAACTGAGATGGCCTATCTCAATCATATGCGACAACAACAATACCCCTTAGAGATTAATGACATATTTGAACAACTAAACATAGTGCCAGGGCATGAGTGGTACGTAGACCCAGCAGGTGGGAACAAGTGTTGAATCCACCACTTTGGGCATACGAAGAATACCTTCCACCCAGAGACCCTATAGCGATATCAGTGTCGAGGGTAGACCCTATCTTCCTATCCGCACATAGGGCCGATCCATTCATGCCAATACCTCTAGAGCTAGACCCGAAGCATAGAGAACATCCAGAATGTTTGAGTCATCACACCTATGGTAATGGAGACCAAAATCATTTCATCAACATGATCTCCATTGACTTAACCACCCCCATCCATAACTCGACCGATCCAGCATAGTCATTGTATCTAGACATAGATGCCATAGACTAGGATCACGTCAATTCACCTCCATCCCCATCAGAGTATTGGCCTTTCGGTAAAATGCTTCATTTTACCCTAGGGCCAACTCAGGATATCTTCCATGCTGAAGAGGAACCCGAGGTTCCCAACGTAGATTTAAACTCAGCAAATGATATCCATTTGATCCCAACTCCACACCAGTTGGAGGATGGATCCCACATGTCGGTCGAGGAGACGACTGACGTAGACATCGGCTCTGATCCAATGAATCCATAGATTATCAAGTTGGGGGTAAGCTTATCCCCTAAAGAGCAAGCCGACTACATTACCCTTCTCAAAGAGAAGAAGGAGGTTTTTGCATGGTCCTACAGAGACATGTCGGGGCTAGATCCATAGCTAGTCATGCATAATCTAACGCTTGATCCGACAGTCAAGCCAGTTAAGCAAAAACTATGTAAGATGCACCCAACAGTGGCCTTGATGGTCAAAGATGAATTGCAAAAGTTGTTGGATGCACAGTTTGTCATCTACGTGGATTACCCACCATGGCTGTCCAACATGGTGCCCATCAAGAAGCCTGATGGGAGGATTCACATATGCACTAATTTTTGAGATCTAAACAAAGCGAGTCCTAAGGATGATTTCCCCTTGCCAAGCATCGACGCATTGGTAGATGCTATAGTAGGCCATGAAATGCTTTCCCTCATGGATGGTTTCTCGGGATACAATCAGATTCATATCAATCTCGAGGACCAACTAAAAATGGCGTTCACAATGCCTTGGGGGACATTTTGTTATAAGGTCATGCCTTTTGGCCTTAAAAATGTTGGCGCCACCTACCAACGTGCCATGACGTACATCTTCCATGATTACATGCATAAAACTTTGGAAGATTACATGGATGATTTGTTGGCCAAATCTCTTTTGTCCCTAGATCATCTCGATGACTTAAGCAAGATCCTCGATCGCCTCATGGAACATAAAGTCAGATTGAATCCCAAGAAGTGCGTATTTGGCATCACATCTAGAAAACTCTTGGGTTTCATAGTCTCAAAGCGAGGCATCGAGGTGGACCCAAACAAAGTCAAGGCAATCCTTGAAATGCTTCCCCCAACTACCATCAAGCAGCTCAGAAGCCTACAGGGAAAGGTCACGTCAATCAAGCGCTTCATAGCGCAGCTATCTGACAAGTGCCGACCCATGAACAAATTATTGCATAAAGGGGTAGCATTTCACTGGGATGACGAGTGCCAGTCAGCCTTTGATGACATTAAACAATACTTGGCTTCGCCACCAGTATTGGCACCACCTAGACCAGGAGTGTCATTCTACTTATACATCTCAGCTACTGAGGTGGCACTGGGCGCCATGCTAGCCCAGAAAAATGAACTTCACAAAGAACAGGCTACTTACTATCTTAGCCGCACCCTGGTCAGTTATGAACTTAACTATGCATACGTTGAGAAACTCTGCTTGGCAGTGGTGTTTGCTACCAAAAAGCTATGCCACTACATGCTGAGCAACACTACGTATGTTGTGTCTAAGGAGAATCCATTGCGGTACATGATGAGTCGTACTTATCATAGTAGCCGCACGACAAAATGGATCATGTTGTTGACGGAATTTGACATAGAGTTTATTGGACAGAAATCCATCAAAGGACAAGTCATAGCCGATCAACTAGCGGAGGCTCCTCTCGAAGATGATCAGCCTCTGGTCATAGAACTACCCGATGATGGGGTCTTCCATGTCTCAGAATCGCCAGATTCTGATGAGCCTGAGTCACAAGCCGACATAACCCTATTTTTTGATGGTTCTAAATGTGAGCAAGGGGGTGGCATGGGAATTGTATTCTTCACACCACAAGGGGCTCCAATGCCTCTGTCATTTAAATTAGACTTCTCGTGCACCAACAATAATGCCGAATATGAAGCCTTGCTCATAGGTCTTCAGACAACAATCACCATGAACATCAAATGATTGAACATCTTTGGTGATTCGCTGTTAATTGTCAACCAAGTCAAAGGGGTATTCCAATGTAAATGCCTAGTTCTACAGGCCTACAAAGCCCTTGTGGACAAATTCTTGGCAAATCTTGAATGGTATGACATCGAGGCACTCCCTCGATCATCGAATCATTTTGCGGACACTATGGCCTCCTTGGGGTCACTAATCCCGTAAGACATTTCTGGTGATATGACAACCATTCAAGTCAAAACACTATCACAATCCATGATGGAGCGTGCAAGCTCTGACTTAATGCCAGGAATCCACTTGATCCAGATTGAACCATCCTCGGATACGTTCTCTCGAATCCATGATCATCTGAATCATGCCAACTAGGGGTCCTTGTTCTCCCCTACTCCCCTTAATAGCAACACAATGCTATTCTTACAAGTTCTTTCCCACTCAGCTTTTTCTAGGGATGAACTTCAAGAGGGATTGGTTGTTCATACCATCGAGGTTTCTGATCAGCAGGATTGGTATTCACCCATAAGGGACTACCTCAAGTTAGGTAACCTCCCACTTGGATTGATGCATGCCACAAAATGAGCATTCAAGCAGAAAGTGGCAAAGTATGTCTTGTTAGGAGACATTTTGTACCATCATAGCTATGAAGGAATCCTCCTTCATTGCTTGGACCAGCAGGAGTCCACTTGGGCGATCGCCCAAGCGCACGATGGTACGTGCGGTGGCCACTTCAGTGGTATGGCCATCGCAAAGCGCATTCTCTACATGGGCTATTATTGGCCATATTTAGAGTGAGATTGTTGCGCATATGTAAGGAAGTGCATGAAATGTCAACACCATGCTAATTTGACACATGTACCTTCCCAGGCCTTGCAGCCGATCCAATCGGCTTGGCCATTTTTATAGTGGGGCTTAGATCTAATCGAAAAGATCTCCCCTGCATCGTCAGGTCATCACACGTTTATCATAATGGCCATAGAGTACTTCACCAAATGGGTGGAAGCAATTCCGCTTACCTCTATGACTGGACCCCGCATTGTGGAGTTCATTTTACATAACATCATATGTCATTTTGGTATTCCATCCAAGATAATTTTGGATAATGGGACGTCATTCAAGAACAAAGACGTGCGTGCTTTGACCACAAAGTACAAAATTCAGCATAGTTTTTTGACACCCTATTATCCGTAGGCAAATGGGCAAGCAGAGGCGTCAAACAAAATGCTAGTTGCCATCCTCAAAAAGATAGTCGTAGATAGTCATAAGGATTGGCACATTCAGATCCCACTTGCCCTATGGGCTTATCGCACTAGCATTCGGACACCCACTAGGGCAACTCCATTTTCGCTCGTGTATGGCTCCGAGGCTGTCATGCCTCTCGAGTTGGAAATTCCTTCCTTGCGCATATCAATGCAAGAGTTCATCGATGATGACACTACGCGGTAGGCCCGGTTAGACCAGCTTACGTTGCTCGATGAATGACACGTTAATGCTCTCGAGCATTTACGTATCTATCAAGAGCGACTGAAGAAAGCATACAACATGAAAGTTCACCTGAGGGACTTTCAGGTTGGTGACTTGGTCTTAAAAGAGAACCAATAGAACTCTAGCTTGCCGCCCCATCTAAGGGACAAGTTCACGGCAAACTGGTTAGGTCCCTATGTAATTGATAGTAAAATAGGACCTGGAACATACCGGCTAGCCTCTCTTGATGGAATCAAGGAACTAGAACCCTTGAACATCAGTCATTTGCGGCCATTCCATATCTAAAAGAGCCATAGCCCAAACAAAATGCTCCAAGGATTCCCATAATCGCTTGGTCATCCCAAAATGCTCCAAAGATTCCCATAATCGCTTTGGTCAATCCAAAATGCTCCAAGGATTCCCACAATCGCTTGGTCATCCCAAAATGCTCCAAGGATTCCCATCGCTTTGGTCAATCCAAAATGCTCCAAGGATTCCCACAATCGCTTGGTCATCCCCAAAATGCCCCAAAGGTGCCCATTACCCCTTTGGTCAAACCAAAAAGCTCCAAGGATTCCCACAATCGCTTGGTCAAAAATAAGAAAATTCAAAAATAGTAAAATCATCAAAAATAACAAAAATTTGCATCTCATTTCCAGGCATGCTCAAACTCATCACAACAATAAAGAGCTCTTTTGCATCTCATCTTCATACTCACAAAAATCAATCTATCAAAAACACAAAAATAATAGTTGCATTAAGCATAACATCCATACATTGCATATTTATGGTCATACGGGTCAAGGCACCATAGACTGTAATTACTTCGCCAATCCATCTTGTTCCACATTTCTCCATTCTATAAGCAGTCCATCAAAAATAAATGCCATTCACTTCTTTTTACCATATCATAGTCAGTGGTCTTCTAAATGTATCTAGAGTTTTCATCATTCAGATGTCATTAGCTTTCTAGCCACATACTGTACAAAGTCAAACAGATTTTACAAAGGTAGAGTTCTACTTGGATCACACCTTGTTACGTAGCATCCCAACACAAATTAAAACACATAAAAATTCCCAAGTTGTGTGAATGAAAGATGAAACCTGCAAAGCAATCCAGGTCACCATAAGCGAAATGGTTATCTTGCTCATCCCCCTGTGCGAATGACCCCAAGAATGCTGAGAGTTGGCAAAAGGACAAGCATCTTCCCTACCCAATTCCCCAAGAATCCCAAGTTCTCAAAAAGTTGCAAACATCATAAAATTTTGCAAAAGTCAAAACTCCAAAAATTTGACATCACCACCAAAGTGCATACATCAAAAGGCACATACAATAGTGATTCTCATCACTCGAAATTCAAATCCCTTGCTCAAAAGAAAAAATATATATAATAAAAATAAATAGTGATTTTTATCACTATATAAGAGCAAGTATCCCAATATAATTGAAGAAAATAAGGGAGTCGAACTTGAATCCCTGGAACTCTCAGCATTCAGAAGGTCATGAAGTAAACCTCAGTACCGGTTTGGTGGATAGCCTATCGGTCATTGGTGGTAAACCTCCCGCATGACGATATATCTGTCACATTAACTCGTGTACAGATCAATGTTTGCATGTGGATGAGCTAGCTTATGGTATCCTAGATAGCACCATAGATTAATCTGACTAAATACAACAAAGGAAGTTAGTGGAGCTAATTAGGTGATCCTCAGTACAGGTTTGGTTGACAGCCTATCTGGCACTAGCGGTATCCTGACAAATACCACATAAACGAACTCAATTGCACACACAGGGATGTGAAATAACTTGGTCAAAGACAAGTCCGATTCATACCTTGTTCAAAAGTCTTGTAAGATAAAGTACAGTCATGGCTAGTTAGTTAAAACATCTGAGTCTCAGAAAACCTTAACTACATTCCAAACCAACTGCGCTATCTTTCATCCTCGCATTGTCATCAAAAAATACAAAAATAGCATGTATACAACAAAAGTCATTTACCACAACAATCGCCTAAGACAAAAAGCCATAAGTTCTAAATAGTCTATGGTGCCCCCACCAAAAATCACAAATTTAATTCATCCATTCCATTTGCATATCCTAAAAATTAGAAACATTTGCATTCATCATAACATATGCATCCATCAACATCAATTAACATGCATACATACACATTCAACAATCATTGAGCATAACATCAAATGCTGACATGTGTATAAATAAAATAAAGTCATCTATATATATATCATCAAAAATGCCCGTAGGCTACAATAATCGGTCATCTGACCCCACAAAAGCCAAAAGCTCAAAAACCCCCAAGCCTAGGGCATCGGCCACCATGATCATGTAGGATCGGTGCGACGAGGAACTACCCCCATGGTGTGGGTCCTATGAGACCCCTCAGGGTGGCTACTGCTAGCCCCTGCATCATGCCTACTCGAGCCCCCCTCATCCAGTCGCCTACATCGAGAGGATGTTGATTGCTCAGTATCACTCCCTCTCGAGCGGCGTGATGATCCACCTTCACTAAACGTAGGGACCCACCCATCGAGGTGGCTAATCTCCACCTCCAGCTCCAATCGATGCCGCACCAAGTCCATCTCCCATTGATGATACATAGCCAAGTTCTCATCGCGTTGTGCCAATGCCCTCTCCCTCTCCCATAGGAGATCCCTCTCCCATGCAGCATCGGTATCCCCATCCTATCGATGGTACGTAGCCCATGCATTCTCCCACTCCTAGCTGCGCTCGTAGGAGATCCCTCTCCCGCAATGCATCCCCTAGCTCCTCATCGTGCCTCCGTATAGTAGCCCCTCCAATCATGCATTCTCAATGCGTAACCCTACCTCCATGTCCTCTAAGACTGCCTGAGGCATTGGCATCTCTGGAATAGTAGCCTACTCTAGCTCCCACTACTCCGAGACGTCCTGCATCTCCGGCTGATCCGAAACCCCAAAATCCACATCCACATCATCCACCTCCACCATGTCCGCATCCTCCAATGCAGCTCCCCAATCATCTCTTGGTGCCTCGACACCCTCCCCACCTGCTGCTGCCTCCATCCTCCCAGTGGCCCCTCTCCCCGCCATCATCGTAGTATCCACCACTGGTCATACTCTACGGTAGTCCCGATGTCATCCACATCTAGGACATCAATCATCATATCTGAATCCTCGCCAAGTGGTGCGATGATCGGCCGGTCCAGAGTCCTCTCATCCCCCGATGTCGATAGACCATGGGCTCACCAGGCAACCCCTGGTGCACCCCAAACTATCATGTCACCCGACTATAAGGGAAGAACTCCTGCTCGGTCCCATGCCACCCAATCAGCCATCACCCCCTACATACCCATCGAGCCACTCTCCAGCCTCAAGCCAGGCTGGACAGTCCCGATAGGGGCACCAAAACACCTCCCCTGGAGTAAGCCGAGCGAAGGCATCAACATAGTGCCCTACGACACCTACCCACCATCGACTCTACCCTGCTCCTTCGACCATCACCATAGAGCCACGTAACCTATATCCTTATCCACCATCTCTACTCGAGTCATCCATGGTAACCCCATCGACCTCTCCATCGCTATGTGCTGCCAAGCCCAGCTCTACAATAGATAGCTGCAGCTAATCCCCTTTCACCTCCGATAGTGGACCTCGTACAACTCACCATAGAGCTGTGCCAGTAGCGTCTGTCCCCACCTCATGATCAAGGGCTCATGCGTCGAACACTCCACCATCGATAGACCACATCCAACAGGTTCCATGGGAACCTCGCACTTGACGAGTCGGGTAGCAACATGTTGGAAATGAGGCCCATAAGTACTACGTGCCTCACTCCCAACACCCCCTTCTCCAGCCACCATCGAACTAGAATCCCACCAATCTGGCAGTCACCCTCTGCCCTCTCCACTGGGCTATCCACACCCACCTCCTCCCCATGCCCGAAGTAGCGTGTCAGCACTATTGTCCGTTGATCACGCGACGTCATCCTGATCGGCAATCCATCTATCGAAATCCATAGAATCCGATAGACATCCTCCAAGGTCACTATCATCTCCCCTATTGGGATATGGAAGGTGTTGGTCCGGGGATCCCACAAGTTGATCAAGGCCATCAGATAGGCTCGATCCCCGACCACAGGCTCCAAGCGAGTCACCTACTTGAGCCCAAGGGCATCAAGCCACTCCCAGTCCGCCAAAGTCAGCGCCTCTCATGCTTCAGTAAAAATAGTAGGCACACGATACCGGCTCTTCACAACCTGCAAAAGAAAACAACACAAAAAAATTAAAATCATGAAAAATTGTACAACAGTAACATGAATATACAACAATGCATAAAACAATGTACAACTAAAAACAACAAAATTCACAAAAATTCAAAACATTCATAGTTTGTCAGTCTTAGGGTTTCTGTACTCTAAGTTTAAAATTGACAATAAAAAAACAAAAAACAATTTTTAAATATAGTTTGTCAATCTTAGGGTTTTTGTACTCTAAGTTTAAAACTGACAAAAAAATAAAAACAAAAAAATTTTCAAATACAGTTTGTCAGTCTTAGGGTTTATATCTAAGTTTAAAACTGACAAAACATAAAAAAACAAATTTTCAAATACCGTTTGTCAGTATTAGGGTTTCTGTACTCTAAGTTTAAAACTAACAAATTCAACTTAAAAAACTAGGGTTTCATTTTTTACGAAGCCAACTAAAACGAAAAACAAATTTTTAAACTAAGTTTTGACCTAAGTTTTTATTTTGATGTTGGTAAACTAGGGTTAGTCAAGTTTTTACGATTAAACTAAGTTTTAAAACTAAGTTATAAACTAAATTTTGATCTTTGTTTACCTAGGGTTTTTACCTAAGTTTTCATGAAGCCATAAAACAACAAGTCATGCATAATGACATACATTTAATTAGGGTTTTCATTTTTAATTTGAACAACAAACTACAAAAGAAACAACAAATAAATTACGGTATTAAAAACTAACAACAAAATACAAGCAATAACGAGGAGGATCACTTACTGGTCTCGCTTCGGCTCCACCGCTCGATCCGGTTCATGAACTCATGATGTCAGGAGAAATTTTGCAGCGCTTCGCTTCGTAGAATTGAACCTCCTCCTCCTCAGAGCTCCAAATCGCCAAGAAAAACAAATGCAAATGAGCCCAAAACTCAGTTTTGGCCTTTAAATAGGCTTTTTGAGCTTGTAATCGTTCTTCCCTGGGATGAGCACTCTGGTTAGCACTCGTCCCACCCTGGGATGAATACTAAACTGGTATTCGTCCCACCCAGGAATGAATACAGGGCAAAAATTTCAAAAACATCAAAAAATGAACAAAATGACCCAAAAAAAACAATAAACTTGCTCGATGAGAGTGCTTTTGCACTTGACATATTGGGCATGCAAAATCGATGTTGGGGTCACAAATTGTCACTATCCTATTCCCTAAGAAGGCTACCATAGCTGGACCGCTCCATGGGAAGATGGATTTTTGACAATTTCAGCCCCAAATGGCGTCACAAAAAGGGTTAACACCCACCAAAAATAGGTCTAAATGTCAAAAACTGCACACACATTCAATGATAAACATCTGAAGGCACCCTTACATAAGTCATCTTGGGTCAAGCGACTCATCGCTTTTCTCATGTAGGTCATTCCCTCATCGATTCGTCGCTTGAGGGGGTAGTCACACTTAGTCACCAATCAACAAATACACACCCAATCATGGAAATGGCATGCATTCAAAGAATCATTGATAAAGACAATCACGCTCCCGCTTGGGGCAGCAAACAAGCAATAATCACAAGTTGATCAAACACTTGGCATTCATGAATCATGAACTCAAGGTTCCCACAGACAAAAGGTTGCGCCCTTTGCCTATTCATGACTGATCAATGTCCAAGATCAAGTAACACCTCACCGAAAAAGGTTAACACTTGAATTGAGTTCCTTCGCTCGTCAGAAGCAAGGATTCAAGAATGCATGCCCTTTCCATACTTGGGGCATCAAAATTTGGTTAGGTTACTGAGAAACCCTAATCATTAGTGCTTTGGTTATCTATTTTTGCTCAGCACTGTGCCACGCACAACGCTTCCCAAAAAGGGGCATCTGTAGACACCAAAACAACACCAATCCGATTATGTGACTGCAAACACTGATCGCATTGACACACACAGCCCCAAGGGCAGCCCCCAGAGGTTAAATAGTGGTCCTAACCACTCTCACAATAGTTTTGGAAGGTCAGAGGTCAATTTGGCACCTTCAGGCACTCTGCTCCATACTCGTTCCACCCAGGGACGATTACAAACGGTATTCGCCCCACCCAGGGACGAATAGCAGTATTCGCTCCAGGGTGGGGCGAATAGCAGGTTTGACGGGAAAAAGTCAAATCTTGACAAATGGCAGCTCAGATCCACCACTTAATTCTTCCTTCATTGCATGGGAGTGTGAGTGAGCATTTTCGAGCGTTAGAGGCAGTTACAGGGGTAGTCATGAAGCCCCTAATCAGGGAGGAATCTTCCCTCCCCTGGAGAGGCATGATTGCCAAGTGGCGCCTCTGCATGCTCATCCAAAGAGACCTTCAGGTCTATAAATTGGTGAGTCTTCTCACCCCAAAATATATAGAGAAGGAGCATTTTGGAGCAACGAAGTGTTGTCATTTTACTTTCACACCCACACCCTTTTGAGTTGTGCCTTTCACATCCTTGATCTCTTTTGGAAAGGAGGTCATAGGGTGGTTATTGGAAGCACAAATCTGGAACCAAAACCTGACATTTGGCCACAATATCCCACCAAATTTTTTGACAATACCCCACAAGAGGTTTTGGACCCATCCCAAGTGGATTGGTGCTGAAATCGGGCCCCAAACGATGGGCGGCCTGCCCCCGGGCGCCCCCACACTGCTACAGTCCTAATCGCCCCACTCCGGAGCGATTGGAAATCTGTGGCAGATTTCCTTTCTGTTATTCTTGCATTTAATTCTATGCTGCTTAGATAGGTTGTCATTCAAATTTCACCTCGTTCTGAGCAATTTTGATCATGTTTCTATTATTTCTCGCTTTTGCTAACATGCAGGTAGCATCATCAAATTCCCGTTGATGGAGGCCAAATTGGGAAAATCTGACCATCTGGGTCTTCCCAAAATACCCCCAATTAGCTAACCCCCAACTTTGCAGGTGATTTGGAGCTTCCCGGATGTGAC
Source organism: Wollemia nobilis (assembly GCA_028583015.1). NCBI lineage: Eukaryota > Viridiplantae > Streptophyta > Pinopsida > Araucariales > Araucariaceae > Wollemia > Wollemia nobilis. Next base: position 353,135 of record JAQPPZ010004602.1, on the reverse strand, counting down.
ATTTGGGACAGTGCCTTTTGACATTTTGTTGCAGGTCTATTCGTCCCGCCCCGGAGCGAATACAAATCTATGGTGAATTTCCTGACTGTTCCATTTGCAGTGTTTTCTTTGTGAGGTCTTGATGCCCCTGTCAAATTTTTAGTTCATTTGGATCTATGTTAGTTATCATTTTATTTATATCTTGCATGCACTAATCGAAGGCGTGGGGATTGCATGTTTTATTTCATCCACAGGTGCTACTGACTGTTTCTTGTTTCTTTGAACGTAGGATCTGGACATTAGAGGAGCAGCAAGGAGTCAAGACTCATCAACGCAAGCGGCGGTGACGTTTGGTCCGCCCATTTTACATGTGGGCACGCGGAAGAAGGAATAGCATCCATGGGTGTAACAAGAACGCATATTTAACGCTCCTAGCCCTTAGAAGGGGAGGAGGCGCATTGTAACCGAGTTCTGAAACATATCAATAAAAAGGGTTGTCTTCCTTATTGGCTTTTGTTTCGTTTCGATTCGTTCATGCTTTCCCTCTTTTCATGCACTTTCAATTCATAGGATTTAGCGTTAAGTTTAGTTCGGTTTGCATCGCACTTGGAGTTTCCTTTTTGCTTCCGTATCCTCGTGCTTTCACATAATTACCATTCATGAGGTTATTCATTCTATGGAAAATAGTAACAGGGTTGGTATGCTTCTAAAGTTAGATATGAACAAAGATTACAATCGGGTTTCTTGGGACTTCTTAACCAAAGTCCTATTGAAATTTGGCTTTCAGATTAATGGGTGGGGTTGGTTAAAAAGTATTTTTCATTTGCTATGTTTTCAATCTTGGTAAATGGAGTCCCTGTTGGCTACTTCAAAAGTGGGTGTGGTCTCCATCAAGGGGATCTGTTATCACCATATATTTTTATTATTCTTGTTGAAGCACTAGGAAGATCTATTTCAAAGGTTGTAGAAAGTGGGTGAGTAGATGGTTTCAAACTAGCCTCGACATCAAACCCTATTTCTCATCAACAGTTTGTTGATGATACTTTTTTGATCTCCTACTCCTTTGTCCCTCAAGCTAAGGAGTTAAAAACATTTTAGTGTCTTATGAAGAATTTGTTGGTCAAAAAGTGAACTTCTTAAAAAGTAAAGTTTATTTTATCAACACCCTAGTTGGAAGGAAAATAAAGATCGTGAGGATATTTGGGTGTGACATTGGAGAACTCCCATCCATGTATTTGGGTATGTCTATGTTTAAAGGTAGGATGGATTCACATCTTTGGAATCCAGTTCTAGATAGACTAGCAAAAAAATTAACAGGTTGGAGAGGAAGTCTTCTTAGCTAGGCAGATAAAGCTTAGCTTGTGAAGTCTTCTTTACATAGTATTCCAATTTATTTTATCTCTTTTCAAGATTCCAATTAAAATAAGGAATAAAATGGAGCAAATTCATATATCCTTCCTCTGGTCTGGATTAGAAGATAGAAGACGCTTTACCCTTGTTACTTGGAATCAAATGTTCTACTAAATATGTAGGAGGGTTAGGCTTTAAAAGGATAAAACATATGAATGAAGCCTTGATGGGAAATATAATATGGAAACTATTGAAAAATGATCAATATTAGTGGGTTAAGATCCTCAAAGCTAAGTATTTATGAAATGGAAAAATATTTTTATACTCCAATGACTTGTCAGGTGGATCTTCCTTTTGGAACAGTCTTGTGGATATCAGACATTTTTTATGTAAAGGGCTTCACTAGCATATTGGTTATGGTAATCAAGTGAACTTTTAGAAATATTGTTGGTTGAAGAACATTCCCCTCTTGGAGAACCCAGAGGTAAGTGCATTGGAACCTGCTCTATCCATCCATTTTGGTATCAAATTTGTTGATTATATTACAACCAAAAATAGTGAAAAAATTTGGAAAGATTTATCTGCTCCAGATTTAGACCCAAACTTGGTTGGTCATATTAAAAATCTAAAAATATGGCTTTATTTGTATCCTCTACTATCCTCTCCTTTCAGTGATTCGATCATTTGGAAGGAGGAAAATAATAGAAAATACTCTGTTAAGTCTGGATACCATTTGCTTGAGACAGAAGGTAGAATTTTATTTCTAGTGAGAAAAATCTGGATTAAAGGGCTCATCCCTAAAATAGCTTTCTTCTTATGGTTGGTGGATCAAAATAGAATATTAACTATTGATAACTTACACAAAAGAGGCATCCCTATTGTAAATAGATGTTATTTATGTGAACAAAATTTGGAGTCAGTTCATCATATTTTTCTCGAATGTTCCTTTATTAGATAGATTTTAGAGAAGGTTTTGGAACCCTTTATTGTTCCTTGGGTCTTCCTAGCCACTATAGGAGATTTATGTATGTAGTGGAATCCTCCTTTCAATAGTGGTAGATTGAAAGTTCCTTGGAATTTTTTTCTCCCCCATTTTCTTATTAACCTATTAATAAAAAAAAAAAAACTTGAGAGATAATCCTCTATGATCATCAGATCATTATCATATTTTATCATCCAATCATCATTGCATTTAATCATAATTAAATCATACATAATTGATCAAATGGACAGTTAATTATCAAAATATAATCATTAGACACCATCATCAATCACATCATATAAAACTAACCATCATAAATGCTCATCAATCATTGCATAAAATCTTAAAGCATTTACACATAACATAATCATCATAGTCAAATGGCATTAGCTCAACTAGTTATATTCCTCAACTTTCAAGGAGGAGACCAAGGTTCGAATCTTGCAAAGCGATATATGCATAGTAACCAAGTTGTTGTAATACCACTATGTTGGTCATGATGTAACACAGGTGGGGCCCATTTCAATCCCATATAACCCATTAAAAAAACATAATCATCACTTAAATAAAGCACACACATAAGATACGCAAATTTATAACTCATCATGAATCAATAATGACTACTATATGTGTGTCAAAATTATATATATACATCGAGTCTCATCATATAATACATTGTACATAAATAGAATACATTACCTAAAAGTCAACCCTAATAAGGGTGACTTTGTGAGGCTATGTCTAGTGCTCTTGCTCTTCCTCCTCCCCCCGATGGTAGTTGCATCCTCACTAAATTTTAAGGTTGATGCATCACAAATTGAGAGTGTGATTGTATCCATGTTTGTCCTTGTAGATAAAGGTAAGTGATGATTTGTTAGGACTGTTGCATGGTACAAATTTTGATAGTTAGTATCCTGCTCGATCTCTATTAGGAATTATTACATCATAACCCTTGTAAAGTGGCAAGTGGTATAACCTTCCTCAAAAGGTTTATGCATATATTATAGGATAAAGGTAGTTTAATTATGGTTAAGAGTTTGTTATGCCTCAATAGGCATTCTATGTATTTAAATATCTATCACTTCTATAATGAAAGCATTGAAGCATTGATTTATAACATGTGGTATCAAAGTAGGTAGAAGGAAGAAAATTTTGCTTTTGATCCTCCTCTAGATTCAACACAAAGAAGCCTAAAAAAGAGCACTCTATTTGAGAAAAGAAGTTTTAAGGACAAAATTACCTTGTAAAAGCTTGTTTAAAAAAAAACCTCAAAAGAGAGGTAATCATCTTCATGAAGTAAAATTTCATGGTAGATTCAAAGGTCTCAGGGTGAAAAACCCTGCCAAATATTAGAGTGGCAAAAAGCCCTCAAAGAAGTAAAAAGGGCCTCAAATCGCTTATGAGATCAATAAGGTCATAATACTACAAGCAACAACCATGGTAAGTTCAACAAAAAGGAAAAGGGGTCATAAGTTTTCCCTAAATAATTGCCATTTCAAAAGATAAGGAAGGAAGCCATAGAATCTCCTTTAAAATTACAAGGAAGCCATATAAGCTCCTTCAAAATTGCTAGAAAATCACTAGCCACAAAAAGAGCAGCATTAAACTACAAGCAAGAAATCAGATTGTTGAAGGAAATTCCTTTTAATAAAAAGAGTGTAAGAATTCATCATAGAAAACAAATTGCTGATATTCAAATTTGGGATCTCAAAGAAATCAAGGAAGACCTACAAAAGTAGCAAACCAATAATGGACTGGTTCAAAGCACTCATTCCAAAATAAGTGTGTGCATAAATAGTGGAATCATCAATTATTAAAGGTAAAAAGAAGCAACACTATACAAAGTTGCAAAAAGAAGATAAACTTTCAAAGCAAAGTGCATAAAAAAATCCAAATAGAGGAAAAATGAAAGGCATGAAGGAAAAATTCATCAAAAGTATTATTGGAGCTGTCATTGAAAGGCAAAAAATTGCATTCTTGATTTTAGAACATGTATACAAACTCAAAAGAATCAAATCACGAGGATATTATTCAAAGATAGGTTGTGGACCTTGTACTTAAAATTCAAGAGATCACTCCAAAAAAAAGAGTGAGGAGTGGACATGTTCGCAAATAAAATTTTGATTTTAGTCATATGATCAAGGTCAAGAAGCCCATGTGTTTTGAAAGGAAATAACCAAGAAAAACATGGAGTCTATTCATTCATGAACTTCTCGTGTTAAAACCAACTCTCACAAAACAACAAGCTCATACATCAATCATGAGTGTTTTACAAAGCATTTGGACGTGGTTAATATATGTATATATGTATGTATTGAACAATGTGGCAAGGCAAGAGGAAAAAATAATGGGCAAAATAGCAATTGAAAAGGGTGCCTTTTGTGAGCATTTAAAAAATTAGGAAATCTTCCTCACAAACACAAAGATGTCAAATAGAAAATAAGTGTGTTGAATTAGCATGCTAAGCACCCAAATTTTTGTATTCAAATAACAATTCATTCAAATATCCACCAGAAGGAAATTTCCCATGTCTCAACTAACAATAAACACACTGTAATTGTTGAATAAGGCAAATTACATTATAATAAAGGCCTACAAACATTGAATCACCATATATTGGAGGCTCAAGAGATGTTCAGATCAATCGCTTGATGTCATTTCCATGCAAGACTCAAGAAAGAAGAAAATAAAGCCAAATGTTAACATAGCCCAAGGCATTAGTTAAACTAAGAATAATTCAAGCACATAAAGAAAAACGATGCTTATCTAAAGCATAAATTTAAAATTTAATTTAACATATTGCAATCAAAGTACTAGAGTGCTTCATTTATTCTAAACCATCAAGTGGCTTATTTGTTCATCCCACATACATTGAAGTGAGGTTTATTAACACGTATAATATATTTATCTTTCCCTTTTATTATTATAGGAGAAAAAGAAGAAATAAGTATTTTAAAGAAACAAATGTTCCAAATAATATTCCATAGAGAAAGAAAATTCACTCTACTTAATATTTGTTCTCGGAAAAATAATTTGCAATTTGAGGTAACTATCAAGATATGAGTATAAGCATATATATACTTGTCAAAAAATATTTTAAGGTGGTTTCAGTGAAAAGAATATTCAAAATTTGTAAAAGGTTACTATAGCTAGTGGAGCACCAAAGTTCTTGTTGCCCGATTCTCAACTATTAAGGAGGAACAATTATGTTGCTTGGAAAACTGAACTCAAAATGCCACTTGAGTTTGAGAAAGTACGATAAGTAGTAAAAAAAACCATTACCCATACTAAAGAAGAAAATAAGGAATAAATAAAGTTTGACAAGGTAGATAGAAAGGCAAGATTAATCATCATGTTTGGAGTAGCAGATGAAGTCCAAGCATACATTTGAGATTCAACCACAACCAAGGATGCATGGAAGAAGCTAAAAAAAATATTTGAAGTAAAGAATCAAAATCAAATTTTATTCCTCCAGATCTAGCTCCATTGTTTGAAGATGAAGAGTGGAGAAAATTTGGAATCATTCATGAGGAGAATTGTAGAGTTACGAGCATCATTACAAGCATTAGGAACTCAAGTATTTGATGAAAAATTAGTTCCAGTTATTTTGAGATCTCTCCCATCAAAGTACAATGTTTTGTGACAACATTAAATATCATTAAACAAACACCAAGTTTTGAAAAGTTGGTGAACCTACTTTAGCCTCACATACAACAAATGAAGAACAATCATTACTCTTCAATCAAATAGGAAAGCAACCATTTAGAAGAGGCATGAGACCTCTACAATGCTTCCAATAGAGAATTAATTTTCAAAGATATCATAATCAAATAATTGATTCTCAAAGAAATATCTTTCATACATAAAGTATGTGTCAACATTGTGGCAAAAATGAACATACCATGAAGGAATGCTAGCATAAAACAACAACAAGATAGGTAATCATTAGACTGGAAAAATAAAAATAGAGAGAGGTGCAACAAAATAATACAGCCACAAAAAATCAAGTTAAAGGAGATCAAGAATAAGAATAACATGTGTTCGTTGCACAAGCACAACCAACACAAAAATGTTTGGTATGACTCCAAAGCAACCAAACATATGACAAGTCAAGAAACTTGGATCCATCTAAATTGTTATACAAGAAATATTGCATTAGTTGATCACTCTAAGCCAAGGAACCAATAGGAGGGAACACTACCAAGATACAAAGGCAACCATTACAAACACAAGCTATGGGATACCTATAAGCCCAAGAAGTTCAATACATTTTGGAATGAAGATGGTACATTCAGAATTATTTTCTTTTATTTTCATTTTTCCAACTAGAGAGAGAAAAATTTGTAGGATGAATGGCCTATTGTGAAGATAACTTTGAAAAAGCATGGCATAGCTTGCAAACTTGATCTTGTTGAAATAATATTACCTATATTTGCAACTCAAACAAGAGATCCTTATATCTTTATCAAAGCTCAAGAAGTGTATCAGCACTACAAGCAATCAAGATACTAAATGATAAGATGCATTGTGATATCATCAATATTGGAAATATAATACAATATAAGGGGAGTTTTATTAGATAATGTAACAATTTTTGGGCCCTAATGGTTCAACTCTAGAGGCTATAGAGCACTTGATAAGTTGCTACATTATTGTCCAAGGAAAAATTATGGCAACTATGGGATCATTCAAAGGGTTAAAACAAGTACGCATAATTGTTAAAGATTGTATTTGAAATATACATCCCATTTATCATACCAGAGAACTCATGATAAAAGGAGGTCTTGCGTGGAACTTCTATTTCGTTCATACCTCTCTTATTTCCCGTTAGAGATTCTTCTTTTTCCCTTGCGTGGGTTTCTCTATCTATTTTTATATTTCTTCTTGGTTGTTTTGAAGAAGGTGCTTCCTTTTTGTTTCAAATGGTTGGAAGCATTTTCCTAACAAGAACTTTTTTGTAAAAAATTACAGGAACCTTTTAAAACCCCTCTTACCAATAAAAAAAAAGAACTGGCAAGAAATATAGGATTTGATCATGATGAAAGAAATGAAAATCAAATAAAGGTAAAGCAACAAAGGATTCCTTACACAACCTTCTTCCCATCACATGCAAGACAAAAATTTATGATCGATTAATTCAATGGTCAACACTAGATGCATAGTAGCACATATTTCACTTAAACATATTGAAGAGACACATAATTCATGCATCAAATGAAGTATTTGTAATAAATAGAGTGCATGATTGGTGAAATTTGTCACTCTTAAGTATCAAAGTAGAAATTCCACATTAACAGGAGGAATTTCTCTCTCAGATCCATAGATTCTAACAACACCCTAAACATTGTTTCTTTGGTCATAAATTAAAAATAGATCTTGGACTATGATGTAATAAGGGAGGAATGTTAGGAATTATTATATCATATCTAATTGAAATGGTAAGTGGTATAACCACTCATCACAAGGTTTATACATGTAGTGTGGGACATAGGTAGTTGCGAGTATTGATAGGAGTTTGTTATGACTCAGATAGAAATTTTGTGTATTTGAATACCGATCACTTCCATAATGAAAGCATCGAAGCATTGAGTTCTAACAATTTCCACCTCCAAGTCTCCTTATACCTGAGCCAACTCTACAATGTTTCTATTGGGATGTAGTCATCTAGTCCAATAGGGTCTAAACTAGTTGGCTATCACTAGCCCTTCTTGCTACTATGGCCTTTATCATTGTTGCATCTAGATCTATAGTCAAACTATGGATAGTTTACTACATCACTATGACTTGCCCTATAATTTGGTCCCTCTCCACAATCCATGTTATGAATAGATCCTATAAACTTTCCACCTACCCTACTAGGGTGTCTCTCTCTACCTCCATGATAGATAGAGGTAATTGTTTTGGGTCTTGTCTCATTTGTCATGATCATCAGTAATGGTGATAATTGTGTTGGTGGTGTCTGCCTCTATATTTATTGATGATACAATTTGTACTGCCTCACTAGGGGTGGCACTACTCGTTGTGCCCTCCTATCCCTTTTTTCTATCCTCAGTCACTTCCTTGTCTATAGACCAATAATGGTTACCCTCAAGGGATGAATAGTTTAGAACTATTCCTAATAATTGTTTCTTATCCCAGGATCTCGTATCACCATATCATCAATGTCTATCTTAGGATAAGAGTCCAAGTCTATCAACATTTTGAAACCTCTCTCCCATGTGGTCTTCAAATACCACATGAGTCCCCCTAAACCCCCCTACTATGTGTCAAACTAGCTAAATACATGGTCAAAATGGAAGAACTCTTGCTCTCCCCATGGTCTCACTAACCACTTGACTTGCTTGACATGATCTAGTTGGAAGACATCTTCTTGTCAATTCGTATGTTGCTTTTAGGGTCACTAGATTACTTGCTCTTGATACAAGTCATTAATGGTCCTCCTTGCCATACCTAAAATAATCCTATGGGACCTCCTCTACCCTACCTCAAAATGATGACCCTGTTTGTATGTTGGAACCTCAAGGTCTACTACCTACCTTAGCATCCCTAGTGATCTCATGACAACAATGTGCTCCTAGACCCACACCTAGAGTAGAGTGCAACATGAGAGGCTCCCCCATCCCCAGTAAATGATACATTGTATAACATGGTATAACCAAACTAACACCACTAGGGCCTAGACAAATATTATCCACTGCCCTAGCATGTTTACCACCATCTCTCTCCATCCCTAACACACCACCCTCATGTTGATGTCATTGATAAAAACTCCATACACCAAGGCACATAGTAAGGTGGTATACCTATCCAAGTATCTTCCTACATAGGAAACATCGATGACAATACCAAATATAGCTATAGGGAAGTCTGAATCCCTTGCCAATAACTACAAACTCCTCCTTTGGTCTTTGCTAATCCAAATTGGTGCCCCTATGATAATAATTATAAAATTTTCCACACGTCCTCCAATATGACAATGAGCTCCTCATAGGAAAGCTATAAGGTATTCATTTTTTAATACCATCTCTTGGTTAGTGTTATCACACAACTCAATCAAATTTGACCTTCACTATTAAGGCCACATGGTAAAACCCTACTACCACTAGTAGTGCATGATCGACGAATCTCACCAATCCTTGGATGGCCTCTAATGCATGCAATCATCTCTCATTATAGTCCAAGGTTTATAGCCTCTCTTGCAACCAACTCAAGTCAATCCCTCGGTTAGCCTTAATACTTGTGTAATAAACTAAAGATTAAACAAAATATAAAGTAGGTAAAAACACCACCCCTCAAACAAATCACCATTAGGTCATAAAAGCACCACAAGGTAGCTAAACCACCACCCAGAGGATGAAAGCACCTCTAAGGCACAAAATCACCATCGACATGCAAAAGCATTGGCACAAAAGCATTGCCCATTTTTTAGGTATATTTTTCAAGGCAAAAATTCACCAATTAAGCTAGTATTCAAGTTCTCACTTGGACATGGGGTCCTTATTCAATTGTAGGTGGTCTTACCTGGTCTACTTGGTGCAATAATCATGCATCTTGTGCAATAAGAAAATACTAAAAATTAGGGCTCTAGATATTTTTCCTCTCCTCTATAGTAAAAATGATTTGGTTTTTACCCTTTTACCCGTAAGCCATCCCAACCTATTTCTACTGCTTGTTCTCGATTCTTCATCAAAACACTAGCATGAATCAATGTAAAGTCAAGTTTTCTCAATCAAGAAGGATTCCATAATAAAAAGTTCAACCCGATAGGGGGTTGCCTTCTAAGGGGCCTGGAAAATGGTCTAGTGCTTTAACGATCAACACATATGAAGGCTAAAGAAGCGTGGAAGGCTGGAGGCTGAAGAAGCGTGGAAGGTTAGAGGCTGAAGGAGCTTGGAAGGCTGGAGACTGAAGGAGCATGGAAGGTTGGAGGTTGAAGGAGCATGGAAGGCTAAATGATGAGTTGATATTTGGAGTGTCAAGGCTAAAGGAGCATGGAAGGTTGGGTTGGTTGAAGGAGCGTGGAAGGCTAGGTTGGTTGAAGGAGCTACAACAAAAGGTTGGGATGTTGGGTGGAAGGTTGGGATGGCTAAAGGAACATGGAAGGCTGATAAGGCTGAAGGAGCATGGAAGGTTGGGTCAATTGAAGGAGCTACAATGAAAGGTTGGGATGCTGAGTGGAAGGCTGGGAAGGCTAAAGGAGCGTGGAAGGTTGCTTACAATGAGAAAAATATATCATATTTTAGGAGCCATATCTTCGTGAAGATTTATTTTATTCAGCTGATTCTTGGATCAACTTGTGCAGAATTTGAATAGATTTAAATTGAGTGGTCATATGCAAAACTCTGAGCAATATTTAAGGAGAGACAACCCTGTTAAGTCAACCATTCGGAACAAGGGCAGTGACGATTTTTCAAGTCGTGAAAAATAAAATTGCAAAGTGCGAAGGATTAGGGTTTTTCTTAAAATTTATCTTATCTTTTAGGAGTCATATCTTTGTAAAGAGTTATCTAATTTAGCTGATTCTTGGACCAACTTATGCATAATTTGAATAGATTTAAAATGAGTGGTCATATGCAAAAATCTAAGCAATATTGAGGGAGATACGACCCTGTGAAATCAACCATTCAAAACAAGGGCAATGATGATTTTTCAAATTGCAAAAATCAAAATTGCAAATATTTTTCAACTAGGGTTTGAACGATGGGAAGAGCAATTAAGAGCTAGAACTTTAACAAGGAAGGAAACTAGAAATTTAGAATTTGGTAAAGCAGACTATGTTAGTGCGATGTTTTGGAAATATTACTCTACTAAGATGCAAGGCATAGATAGTAGAGGTGAAGTTTTGGCATTGTGAAGGTTGCTATAGGAAAATGTCAATAAATATGTTAAATTCTGGAGTAATTGTATTCATACAAAATTTGAAAAGATCCAGAAAATGGAAATCAATAATTTAAACATTTTATGTAAAATGATGTAGGTTTCTTGCTATAGCATCTCAATTGAGATGAGAAGTGTATCTATTTGTAAACTCTCAAGCTCTAAAGAAGAGAGATGTAATTTATCAAGGGTGGGGGACCCGAGTACAACCCCTTATTATCCAAAGAAAAAAAAGTCAAGTTTCCTCAGTCCAACTTGATTTTCCCTTTGAAACTAAAATGGGCACATTAGTGCACGACAACATTTAATGCTATCAAAAATGTAAAATTTAACATCATCTTTAGTCAAACAATCAAAAGCATTAGACATATTGTATTACTAATCTTAAGCAAGAGCAAATTTTTTTATCTAAAAATTGGGGCATTAATGTCAATTTTTTATGCATTCACCATTCAATAAATGCATTAAAAAGGGGTAAATGTAGACACCCAATTTTGAGCACATTGTCAATCTCTAAGTTTATCAATATCTTCATAAATCAACCAATCAAACATCCAAACTAAATCAACTATCTTTAACCCCAAATTAAGAACATCTATTGCTCCAAAAGCAAAAGTGCTAAGTAATGAGCAAAAGCCCTAGTGGCATTTTTGCTCCCTAGCAATGCTTTTTTGAAATTTGATTTTTTACCTTTTCTTATCCAATTTTTTTGGCAATGGTCATATTGGCAAAAACAATGCTATTGCACTCCAATATTATTGATTGTCAAACACCAAAAAGGAAAATTTTGATAGTTAGTACCTTCCAATATTCCCACAAAAAATGGACTTGATCGCATTAGTCTGATTTGTAGTTCCAACAAAAACCCAAAGCCCAAATTTTAGCATTTTTTAGTTTTCAATTCATTAATTGCATCTGGATCCAAATTCAAAATCATGCCTTTGTCAATCTTATCATCTTCAATGCAACCTTCTCCTGAGAAGCCATGGTTTCCTATCAAGCCAACACTTGGGGAACCCAACACATATGGTCTTTAAAAAACAATAAAACTCTATAAAAATTTATAGTAATTCATCTTCAAACATGCCAAGATTATGCAAAAATCATGCCATGATTCTATGAAAGTATTCAAGCACCCAAGCTATGAAGAAATCAATATCTCAAGCTCTCAAACCTCCTCAAGAAATAAGCAATCCCCAATCAAGATTCCTCGACACAAGGGGAAATCAACCTTGGCACCTTGGAGCTACAACTTTGCTTGGGTTGTTCTCTTTTGGCTCAGGTTTTTGTCATTATATTAATTTTTGTAGCTTTAATATTTGAATCATTACATGCTAGCATTTGCTTTTGACCATCATACTTATATCTATTTGTCATATTTTCTTTTTATGTTATTCGCTTGCATTTTGCGCAAATAGTCTTTATGTTTTATTACATATGTCACGGACCCTACACCTCCTAGTTGGAAACCCTCCTTGCTTCATTTATAAAATCATAAATCTTGCATCGAAGTATCATTCTGCTATATACATAAAGGAAATCACTGTCAAATTATAGGTTCAATGGTATTATCACTCTTTGTTTTAGTTACATTTATAAAAAGTGAAAGCGCTATCAGTCAACAAAAGCACTAGCAACACTATTGCTCACCTCGTGGTGCTTTCGCCACATACCACATGGTCTTTGTTTACATCACTTACAATATTTTAATCTCATCTCTAAATAGGGGTCTAATGTTGATCAAGGGAGCCACATAATCTCCTCTAGCTTACACATAATGATTTGTTATTTTTAGTCTATAGTAGTGTCAACGATGCTTTCGTGAGACTAGCAATGCTTCTACCAATATTTTTTTGCCTCTATGATAGAAAACTAGGTTTTTCTAATCCAATATCTTTACTTTTAGCATTTAGGTCTTATGATTGTTTGTTGATTGCTCTACATCTATTTTTGTTTTTGTATTTTTTTTTAGTAATACTTCTTATACACATCCACCATGGGGATTGAACCCGGGTCACATCATCGATAATGCAAGTGGCGTCCTTGCCGGTAGACCACACTCACGGGGATATGTTTTTGTATTTTTGTTTATTAATTAAGGATAAAAGATAAAGAAAGGAAATTAATTAGCATCAATCATTAAGGAACCATATTTAATATTATTATCATTAAAAATAAAACCACATATAGTGACATTAGGCTTGTTGTTGCATCATACTTGAATCCTTGCTCTTGAAAAGAAGAAATTGTCTTTCATTTATCATTAAAATCAAAAAGCATTTTAGTTATTAGGTCTTGTTTATTACATTGTGTGATGCATTTTTAGCTAACCGGGACTAGATTAAGGTTAAGATTTTTGAAATATTACACTTAGGAGAAATGTAGGTGTTCTCCAATTAATCCACTAAACCCTAGACATTAAGATTACAAATTGTCCCTATCCTTGAGGTGAGGAAGGAAAGGGAAGCATCGTGAAGAGGCTCTTCATGATTCTTGTCCCATTCCCCTTCTCCACAAGATGATTAAGTATAACATAGTGATTAATTTTAAAATAGAAGGTTGATATTTAATTTTAAATAATACTAATAAGGTTTTCCAAAAACTCATAAGTAGATTGAAATAACAAGGAACTAAATTCACGTTATTCAATGACTTCTATTTTAAAATTAAGTTTTCTTATAAGCTTCTCTAGTTCAAAGGTCAAGAACAAAGTTATGGGTGGTAACTAATGATTTATGGGGAGGGTTGATTTGTTTTTAAAATTATGGGATGAAAATTTTCTCTAGAAATGGAAATTCTCAAAATGGTTCTAATATAAGTCAATCTTTTCAACATCTATCTTAGCTTATAAAATAGGAGGTTTTTAAAATTTGTTAGTAATACCCTAGAGAGTTCATCTAGGTGCATTGATTTTTATGGAGCATAATCTAGATGTGTGTACATGGATATTTATTACCATGAAAATTCCAAAATATTTGACTAAATATAAATAAAAATTTGTGTTCATTAAGCAAACTATAAAAATATTGTATTTTGGTGCTATGTTTGCCATGAGAATGGATACATGGCAAAAAATGCAAAATAAAAATATAAAGAAAGAGGTAAAGAGTTTTAATTATGAGACAATCCTACAGTTGAAGCAAAGAGATAAGATTACAATAGAATACGGACTTGATCAAAGGATTTTTGCTCTTAAAATTTGGAAAACAATGACCCTTTGCTAATCATATGTCAAAGTTGATCACGGTTTATTAGAATAAACACTAGAAAAGATGCACTACATGAACGATTGGAATATGTGAGCTAGAATTTATAAGGATTCAAACCTCTAGAAGGAATATTTGTTAGTTTTTTAAGAAAATATGGTGGTTGAGGTTGAGTTTAAGCTAGGTAAAGCATCCCCATTTTCTTCAAACTATAGGGAGCATAGAATGGCTATGATTCTATTCATAAAAGTAAAAGTGATATACAAATACAAAAGTGTGATGAATCCATCAAGAAACTGATTGAACTAAATCTACCAATTGCCTATAACTACCAATTGATTCATAACATTCCCACATTATTAAATCAATATTTTATCCAATTATAAACAATAAAATGATGAAAAATTTCAGACTTTATACATGCAAAGGATTTAATGAAGATGGTTGCATGTTGATCTCTTGTTGGAAAAAAGTAGAGTTGTATGTTATGCTAATAAACAAGTCCATAAAGTGTCCTCATGGAACACTAGGTTACAAACAAGCTTTGAAACTCCTTAATTGTTGTAATTAGGATCATTGGTTATTTTTAGGAAATGGCCATACCTAATAAAATGCAATCTAACTATATATAGGTCCTTTAAAAACATGATATTTTATTGTTAGAATATGAGACAGTTAAGCTTCTCTCAAGGCCATGACTGACTTTTGTATTGTATCGCTCATATTAGCCCTTTGGGCCCATGCAAACCTTGAAAAAGATACGTTTGTAATATTTTATTTAATTATATTCCTAAAGATCAGTCTCATAACCTTTACCTTAACATAACTTGTATTTGAGTATAAATATCCCATCATAACAACCATTTTTGCCATCGATTGGAGTGTAATTCTATTCATTGATAGTGAGACTATTTGGTTTCCATGGGAACCCCCATATATTATGTACACTTTACTTTACACGTTTTTATTTTCTAGCAATACTATGTAACGTGTTAATTCCATTTGTTCACTATATTCCTAACCATAATGGCATGCCAAAACTTGATGATATGTATTTTTGTATGGTACATACAACTAATATGGTAGATGACAGTACAACATGTGGTGGTCCATACAACTAACATGGTGAACAAGAAGGTATGATATGTCACAAGTGATACTGACACTAATATAACAAAAGGATAGACGACTGATGTGGTGACTTGTACACTACATGGTTCCTATAAATATGATATTGACCAATTATATTCTATCATCTCATTGAACTTGATAAGTAGTTTGCATAGTTAGCAACAGACTTGATGGAGCATAAAATTTGGAGTAAATCAAGATGTAGTAAGTGGTAAAGTGTGGTCCATAGATTAAGTAACAAATCAGAGCATGATAAATGGTGCATTTTGGTTTATCAGTACCCTATCTAGTGGCTTGCATAGTCAATGCACAAGTGGCATCACACGATTCATTAGTATGCTACCCAATCAATGCATGCTTGGCACCCCCTCAACCACTCATGCAGTAACAAGTGGTGACCTTCATTCATAGTAGGTATTGAAAAAGTTTTAATATTTTCAAATGTTTTTGAGGTAACTTTTGTAATTTTAGGGTCATAACTTTAGCATATAGAAGTGGGTTGAGCCCTTTTTTTCCAAATCACAAAAATTTTCAAGATCTCTGAATTAGTGGTGTTGTTTTTGGTCACAACTACATACAAGATTTTTTATTTTGGAAAATAGTCATGGATCATTATGTACCCTTTTTGAATGGTTCAAACTATGCTACCTCAAAATCCAAGATTAAGACTCTGCTTTGAAGTAAGGGGTTACTCAAATACGTGAATGAACAACCTTGTTATACTAATAGTGAAGAAGTAAAGCAACTTAAAATGGCAAGAAGCCAAAACAAAATGAGAAGCTCAAAAAGCCCTTGAAGAAGCCTACATGTGAGTTTTGTAAGAAGAAGGTCATAAATCATAATTTTATTGGATTCATGTAAAGAAACTTGAGGAAGCACTAAGAAAGGGGGTACTGATGTTACTCTCTTCTATGCACAAGATGAGGACAACTTTTCTTGAGAAACCTCACAAGCACATATAGTTGTTCATTCAACATATTGGACATCCACCTCTTTGGATGTGTGGATTGTAAATTCAAGGGAAACTAGACACATGATGAAGCAAAAACATCTCCTACTAGGTTACAAAAAATCGTTGTAAGGGGGATGACAAGTAATGGTCTCTCTTCATGTCTCCTATTTAGCTTAAGAGAGGATGTTAGAATATGTGGTGGTTAAGCTTCACTTAATTCTACGATTGATTTTTGAATTATATTGCTCATATTAGCCCTTTGGACCCTTGTAAACCTTGAAAAAGGTGCTTTTGTAATATCTTATTATTTTTTTCCTAAAGGTAGGTCTCACAACCGTGACCTAAGGTAACTTGTATTTGGATATAAATACTTCATCATATCAACCATTTTTTAAATTGGTTGGAGTGTAATCCTATTCACTCAGTGAGATTATTTGGTGTCCATGGACACCCCCATATATTCGTGCTCTTTACTTTGCATATTTTGTTTTTCAACAGTACTAGGTAATCCGTTGATTCCATTAGTTTTTGAAAAGTGTTGTGGAATATAACATTTTATTGATAGAATATTGAGCAATGACATGTTGCTTATTACTTCCTTAAGATATTGATAGGATTCCAAAAAGAATACATATCTACAAGTAAATATCCAATTATTTATATATCTTGCATAGTTTACCTCTGTGAAACTTTTTAAGAACTAATTGTTCTTCTTCCACTTGAGACAATACTCAATAGTACCACAAATATACTTGATTATCCACTTTGCTACCTTCTAATGACTCAACCTTCATTCTTGCATAAACCATGAAATATGGTTAGTAACACAGCAGATATTTAGTATAGTGTAGGTCAGATAAAAGAGACTCCCAATCAATTATCAATAAAGAGTTACATTTACCTATGGTGATGGATTATTTTGAAATAGCTACAACCGTGTCTCCATTGGGGTAGGCATTGGATTATAGTTTGTCATTTTAAATTTCTCGAGCAATGTCTTGATCTATGAATTGAAAGTATGATTATTTATTTACCATATCTCCAAGCCATGATAATAGTTTACAAGCCAAAGACTAGTCATGTCGAACAACTTCTTAAAATTATTCTTAGTCCTTTCAATCAACATGTCTAAATTGTATGTGATGACAAAGTTGTCACCATACACAATTATGATCACAACCTTCCCCCTTGATGTTTGAGGTATAGGTTTGAATGAAATGAAATACAATAAAATCCATTTTGTATAGAAACTCATCGATTTTGATATACCACACCCTTCAAGATGTGATGACAAAGTTGTCACCATACACAATTATGATCACAACCTTCCCCCTTAATGTTTGAGGTATATGTTTGAATGAAATAAAATATAATAAAATCCATTTTTTATAAGAAGCTCATTGATTTTAATATACCACACTCTTCAACATATGATGACAAAGTTGTCACCATACACAATTATGATCATAACCTTCCCCCTTGATGTTTGAGGTATAGATTTGAATGAAATGAAATACAATAAAATCTATTTTGTATAAGAAGCTCATTGATTTTGATATACTACACTCTTCAACACAGGGTTATGCATAAGGGGTCGGTCCCAAAATCTATTTATAATAATGAGGCAAATCTGTTTTGAAGTCGAGGCGAATAGTGTCCAAAGTCATGTAGATGACATGGCAAATTGCATTTTTTTACCAAAAAATATAACAATACGATAAATTTATCATAATATTTTTAAAAAAATGTAGCAATACAAACAACCTATAGTTTTGATGCCTACTGGCGGTAGGCTGCAGTTTTGGTGACACTCAACACCAGTTTTGTGACGCCCACCACTAGTTATGGTGATGCCCAACACTAGTTTTGTGATGCTTACCACCAGTTTTGGTGATGCCCAGTTTTGTGATGTCCGCCACTAGTTATGGTGACTCCCAGTTTTGTGACGCTCGACACTAGTTTTGGTGATGCCCATCACTAGCCTATTCTCTACGATCAAGCATCTTTTACTTGTAGTTTGTTCTCTATGATCGAACATCTTTCGTTTGTGGTTTATTCTCTATGATCGAGCGTCTTTCATTTATTATGTTATCCACCATCAATCGTTTATGATCTACTACCCCTCGTTTATGTTATCAACCCTCTCATTTATTCTCTACTATCGGTCATTTATATTTTATTTTGCTTTCATTCTTTGTTACCGATTGTTTTTTGACTTCTTTGTTGTCGATCGAGGAGAACCAATGTTTAACGTGTATGATTGTCGCTATCACATTAGGTATATATACTGGGGGTATAATAGGTGAATTTGTCAATGTTAATAATATTATATATAATTTAAAGGCAAAAAGGTCCAAAATCTAGGCGGGAGGGCTGGCGGTTTAAAATTTAAACCGTAAGTATTATAATTTCGGGGTAAACTAACCCTAAAAAAATGTTGCCCCCCAAAATTTTGGGCGAATGGGTCGACGTCCAGGGTCACATATTCGCCAATTTTAAATTAAAAAAATCTTAATATTTGCTAATTTACAATAATTCGTCGCTATGCATAACCATTTTGCATAAGAAGCTCATTGATTTTGAAATACCACACTCTTCAACATGTGATGACAAAGTTGTCACCATACACAATTATGATCACAACCTTCCCCCTTGATGTTTGAGGTATAGGTATGAATGAAATGAAATACAATAAAATCCATTTTGTATAAGAAGCTCATCGATTTTGATATACCACACTCTTCAAGATGTGATGACAAAGTTGTTACCATACACAATTATGATCACAACCTTCCCCCTTGACGTTTGAGGTATAGGTTTGAATGAAATGAAATACAATAAAATCCATTTTGTATAAGCAACTCATCGATTTTTGATATACCAGACTTTTCAACATGTAATGACAAAGTTGTCACCATACACAATTATGATCACAACCTTCCTCCTTGATGTCTGAGGTATAGGTTTGAATGAAATGAAATACAATAAAATACATTTTGTATAAGAAGCTCATCGATTTTGATATACCACACTCTTCAACATATGATGACAAAGTTGTCACCAGACACAATTATGATCACAACCTTCCTCCTTGATGTTTGAGGTATAGGTTCGAATGAAATGAAATACAATAAAATCCATTTTGTATAAGCAACTCATCGATTTTGATATACTACACTTTTCAACATGTAATGACAAAGTTGTCACCATACACAACTATGATCACAACCTTCCCCCTTGATGTTTGAGGTATAGGTTTGAATAAAATGAAATACAATAAAATCCATTTTGTATAAAGCTCATCGATTTTGATACACCACACTCTTCAACCTATAGAGAAATTTGATGAGTCAATATACCTTCAATCTTACTCACATGTAACAAATCCCTCCAACAAAAACATATAAACTTTCTTGTGAGATCACCATTGAAAGAAACACTCTTTATATCCTTTTGATGCAATGTCCATCCAAATGAAGCTATCATTAAAAACACCATCAAAATGGTCTTAATCTTTACCATATGAACGTAAAAAATCTGGACAACCTTGTATACTTAAAAGGATACAGTACCTTTCAAATTCAACCCTACTTATAAAAATCATAATATATATAAATAAACATTAAATAAAATGCAAAAAAATGAAAATTACCTCACAACAATTTAAATATTAAAAAAAAAATCTTTAATATATAAAAATCAAGAGACAAACAAACAATATAATGATTATATACAAGTTAGTTATATTCACACTTTAACAATAAAAATATAAAATAAACCCAGTATATATATATAGAAAATTCACTGTGAAATCAACACTGTATTAAAAAAAACATTTTAAAACCAAAATTTGAAACAAACTTTATTTTGACGTAAACTAATTTCTTTTTCTCGCACAATAAATAAAATAATATTGTAAAGTTCCATGGGCTATTTGGCCTCTGCATATTAAAAGCAATCTGTTTCATCCTATTAGTGCGAAAAGTCTCGTTACTCTTAGGACCACCTGCAGTGGAATTTCTCCTGATTTTCTCATTGATTGCTGCCAACCATCATTTTGACCTTGGAACCAAGAGGAGTGTATTGATTGCTGCCAACTAACATCATCTCAACCTTGTAACCAGGAGAGTGTCTTTTCCTTAAATTCAACCCAAGCTCCACGTGAGATGTATATACACATCAACAATCAGGAGAAGCACGGTAGCCATGTCGGTGGTTCATTTACTCGGCTCTTCTTACCAGAATTCTGCGCCACTCTTCTACACCATGTCAGATGGCCCCTGGTCATGTTGGTGCTCTCTTTTCAGCGCCCAAGGCTGACACCTATTTGGGATTCAAAGGCAGAAAAATCCCATCCCATACATAACCCATAATAAATACAATTGGGCATGTGGGTGTTGCATATGATCACAGCAAGAGGGGAAGAGGGAAGCACAATAATGACTCCTGGAAATACAATTGGGCATGTGGGTGTCCCATATGATCACAGCAAGAGCACAATAATGGTTCCCAGAGCCTCTGCAACAACAACAACAAGTTTTAAAGAAGCAGACCTCCTTCGCTCCATCAGCATTTTTACTGTCACTGGAGAGCCTGTACAGTTCAAAGATCTCTGGGACCAAAACAATGTAAGCTCTTTTTTTTTTTTCTCTTGTTTTAATTGGTTGCATGGGTCCGATATCTCATCAATAACAAATCATAATTGTTCCTATTAACCACATTAGTTCAACAAAGCACACTGTTAATATTATCCCACTTGTTTAGATGATTGATTGCATGAACCACAGTATATAAATAAACCAAATAAACCACCTAGTGGTATTATCCAAATTCCAACCCATAGTGGTATTATGATTGGCCTAGTAAAGATCTTTATATTGACAAATTAGAAGAATGACCAAGTCTCAGTAGAGGAGATGGTGTTCATTTGAGAAGACATATAGTCAGGCTTCTTTTATATACAAAGATCTCTTTTGATTGCAAGGTCAGCACAGGGTTTGAGGGAACAGTTAAAGTCTTGGAGTAGTTTTGTAAGGAGGTAGATAGGTAAATCATGATCTTCTCCAATCAAAAGAATTTGTATGCAAATAATCTTGTTTGATTGCAAGGTCAACACAGGATTTGAGGGAGCATTTGAAGGCCTTAGGAACACTTTTGTAAGGAGTAGACATGCAAGTAAATTCCAGTAAAACTAAGATCATGATCTTGTCCAATCAAAAGAATTTGTATGCAAATGAGCTTTTGATTGCAAGGTCAGCACAGGGTTTGAGGGAGCATTTAAAGGCCCTAGAGCACTTTTGTAAGGAGGAGGAGGTGTACAGACAAGTAAATACCAGCAAAATCAAAATCATGATCTTTTCCAATCAAAAGAAAAAGATTCAGATAAATTTCTATTTTAAAAGGGTTTCAAGACGAAGTAGCAAAGTATACATTGAGATAGACTTAAATAGTAAACTCAATTGAAAAACATGTAAAATGAAGATAACATTAGGAGGATGAAAAACACTTTTTACATTACAAAATAAAAGTAAAGAGGCTGAATTATGGGACTGAAGACTATATGGGTTTAATTTGGGCTATTAGTGGTATCCGCGATATTTTATGTTGTGAAGTATGGGTTAAAAGCACATCGGACACAAAATGGAGGAAAATAGAGAGGATTCAGAAATGTCTAATTACAAACAAATTCAATATAAAAGAATCGGCTCCATATGAGATTCTTCTAGCAGAAAAAGGTACGTTCCCTACAGAGACAGCTGCAATGATTCATCTACTAGAATATTTGAAAAAGTCAAACAAATGGATGCAAACAAAGGGCCTAAACCTGTGATAGAAGAAGATCTGAACCAAAGAAAGAAAACATGGATGAAGCAAAAGAACAAGTAGATGAACAAATGAAATATCAACTTGGATGAATAGCCAAATAAAATAAAAGATATAAAACAGTTGTTAAGGAAAAATTAAGAGTAACTATTTGGGAAAAAAAGTTAAGAAGAAAGAGAGAACATTATCTTGCTGAATTTAACCCTATGTACAATTAACACTAAAAGGCCTTTATAGGAGCAAACGTCTATTGGAAAGCAAAGATATTAATGGCTCAGTTGTCTAATAACTCTCACCAACTTAGATGTGAAATAGGCAGATGGAAGAAGAGAAGAGGTATTAAAGTGGAATGAAATTCTAATATAGGAATATGCCACAAGAAACCAAAAGAGGAATGGGAGGAGAGAATATGTACCTGTTGTATATCAAGGGTAGTGGAGGCAGAAGCATTATGTTTTGGGATGTGAGGCATGTATTAATATTTAGCTATGTTGATACTCTAGCAGTGGAATCATTGCAAGAATTGTTTGAAGAGGAGAAAGTAGAGAAAGTAGGAGAATTCATCATTAAAATCAGTAGCAAAAGATCAACATTGCAGAAGGGAAAATGATTGGGTCAGATTTTGGCGTTGGCAGTCACAGTTATTTGTGAAGTTCCTGTCCCATAGGTTGCTTTTGACCTCATGGACATTAAAAACCTTCTATTCTATTATATTCTTGAAAGCTAACATTTTTAACCTCTTGAACTCATGCCATGTGATAATCTAAGTTTGTTATATATACTCTTTTAACCATGGCATTTCAACAAACCACATAGTAGTATTATCCCACCTGTTTTACATCATTAATCAGATTAACCATAGTATTTTAACAAATCACATAGTGGTATTATTTGACCCACATTACATCATTGATTGTTTTATCACAATATTTCAGCAAACCACATAGCGGTGTTATAACTCGGCTAGCAAAATTTGAACTTAAATCTCCACATTCAAAGCTGACATCTTTAACCACTTGAACTGATAGTATTTCATAATGTAAGTTCGTAATGCTCTATGCACTTTTTCTAAATTGCTATTCACAGATAGTGTTGCATTGATAAAAGTTCTAAGGACCAACAATTGCATGTAGCCAACAATTCCATTCAATGGTAACATGGGGTAAACACTAGGAGATATCAGAAGGCAAATTCATTGTAATCTTTTCACTTGTGTGCTAAAATCATGTAATTCTGAATGATTAAACTTTGCTGACATTTAACCCATTAGGTTTGGGGCAAGCCTTGGGGAGGGAAGAGCTTCACACCTTAGACCAAGGTACCAATCCCATGGGTGAATCTTAACATTTTGTAATAAAAAATGGCATGAGTTTTACTGGTTAAAAACCTCGACTTTTATCAAATGGCATTAGCTCAACTGGTAAAATTCCTCAACTTTCAAGGAGACCAAGGTTCAAATCTTGCCAAGCGATACATGCATAATTGCCAAGCTGTTGTAATACCACTATTGGTCATGGTGAAAAACCCCTCGACTTTCAAGGAGGAGACCCATGTTTGAATATTGCCATTGATACATGCATAATTGCCCGTATTGCATAATTTGGGATACCACTATGTGGTCACGATGTGATACAGGCAGCACTCGCTATTAGCAATGGGCTAAAATCAATTGAATTTGTTTGAATTGGCTCTAAGCTATAAAAAGTTGTGAACAGAGCTGAACCATGGATGGGTCCAGCTGGCCATACATGGGCTGGGCAGTATGTGGTCATGATACGGGCGGCAACCACCTTCAGAAAAGGGCTAAAATCACGCATATGATGCATTGCTTCTAAATTAAATTCATGCTCTTTGTTGTGCTGTAGATTGTCTTTGCCTACACAACTTAGCTGAATTTATGTGTTTTTACAGGGAATGGCCGTAGTGGCACTTCTCAGGCATTTTGGGTGCCCATGCAGGCAAGTATATAACACTTGGCTTTCTGGTAATATTGACAAAGCAATGAAATTTCATCATATGCAAGTCAATTAGTGTAAAGGGAGGTTATCAAGAATCCTTTCAATTTGCAATCATGCCTTTTTGAAGTATTGGCAGTGTATATTGGGGATTCAAAATTATTAAGAATTGGCTTCAGATTAAGTGTTGTAAGTGATTGGGTGATTTATTAGTCTAGCCAGATTTGACAATTTTCCAGCAGGGATTTATGCAAATTTTATTTATTGTGTTAATCTTGGTTGAAGCTGGGAGCTTGCTTCAACATTGAAAGATGTAAAACCAAAGTTTGATGCAGCTGGAGTAAAACTTATAGCACTTGGTGTAGGCACTCCAGACAAAGCTCACATCCTTGCTGAAAGGGTAAGCATCCTCTTTATTAAGGTGCATGGTAATTTTGTATTGGAAGATCAGTGTGATTTTCATAATTTGAGGTGGATACTTTCTTTATGGCTCTAACCTAAAAAAAGATAGCTTATACTTTGCTGTTTTTTCATCAGCTACCATTCCCAATGGATTCTCTGTATGCAGATCCAGATTGCAAGGTAAATAGCTTCATGGTCTTTATCTAGTTGCAACAAATTTGATAGCCTGATGTGGAGCGCCTGATTATTCATCTGTAACAGTGTTATATTTTTAGGCATGAATGCTATTGAATTATATTATGGTTTGGTGACTCATAACAATGTTAAATTTTCAGGCATATAATGCTCTTGGATTATGTTATGGCTTGCGTAGGACATTCTTCAATACTGCTAGTGTAAGGCCCTCTTACCTTATTGATTGCTTGTTCAGAAGAATACAAATGTTACTGCTTGCAAATTTGGAATAATAAATGCGCACGATATTATTTTCTGTATTTGTCCTAGCATTTCAGTTGTTATATTTTTATAACTTGTTAGAAATTGCTTATTACAAGTTAGTCTCCATATTTATGCTTTTTGTTTTTGGCTGGGTAAAGTACTATACTTGTTGATGGCAACAACAGGCCAAGTCAGTTTGTATAAGTAGCTATGTAGTAGGACTCAAAATGAAACAGTAACAAAAAGCCTGCCCTGGATAATCATCATCTAAGACATATTTATGATGACTGTAATACATAAATATATAAAATAAGATATATGATAAAGTTGAGAAGAGCCAAAATGGTGGAACCATGAGTATACTTTGAGTGATTTCTTCACTCACCCTGAGTACATCTACTATATTTTGCAGCTGATGGTTTCCAGGTCGGACAGTACCTTTGCCATGGGTTTTCCATGCCCAGAATACAGAACAACGTATGAATTCTTGATCTCTATCTGCAAGGAATTGATAATCCTTTCAGTTGCTAATAACTTTGAATCCAGTAAGTGACATACAAAGTGCGCCATAATACCAGTTGTCATGTCTTGGATGCCAATAATGGTGACTAGGGAGCCAGTCATTCAGAAATCCACTCAATATGCCTTGCCAAGCCATTTAGAAAATTGAAGGCCTAAAGGAGATCATCAATTATTAGATAATCTTACTAAAGGCCAGGGAAAAGAGAATCTAAGAGCTGAATGAACTGCTAATCAAAGCCCTACTCAAGCCAAAATGGATGAAAAGAGCAGCAAGATTGATGCCTTGGAAAGCTTGAAGCAACAGTTGTAGATATATATTGACCCCTTGAAGTAAGAAAATAAGAGCCTAAGCCAAAAGCTGAGGCAATGAAGACTGAAATTCTTTGTAAGCCTAGAATCTGCAAAAGCAAATCAAAAACTTGAAGAAGCACATTGAAGAAGAAAATGAGGTTTTTGCCCTACACTGGGATAAAATATATGCGACCTTCAAAGGTCTAAACCATTTTTGAAATAGATTGATAAATTGTATAAGATAATCAAAACCTCTCAATTGAACTGAATAACAAGCCATAGGAAGTAAGTGCCCTACTAGCAAAAGTTAATGAAGAGTCAGATGCTGCTTTAAGGGCTTCTAGAATAAATAATAGGGGCGAGGCCCTAAAGCGTATTGAGATGGACAAACAGAATAAGGTCTTAGACTTGTGCATCAAATTAATGAATATCTTATTAGAGGTCATTATGGAAATCAACGGCTACATCCAAGGCCTTATAAACAAAAGGCTTTTTGTTCCTTGGTATTCCAGGGAAACGTAATCGTGAAACAGGAATATCATTTGGGATAAGATAGAGACTAAGCTTAATTTTGAAGGGATAAATGCCAAGGCCTTTGTTCAAAAACTTTTAAACTCTATCACTACTCGTTACAGCCTACAATTAGAAATTACTCGGTACAGCCTACAAATAGAAAATGAGGAGGTAGCAACAAATTCCTTCCCCTAGTAGAACTTTTGGGAGTTAATGACAATGTTTGATGAGATGTAATAGAAGAAGATTTTCACTACAGTTGAGTGGAATCAACATAAGACCCTCCTCTAATAGTTTAGCATATCATGGACTTCTTCAGCTCGTCGACTGTTAGGAGAGATTAGTTTTTGGGGGATTCTCGGAGCTTGCCCCTCCTGGGCTGCTTCCTCCCCCTCCTCTCTCTCCGTTCTTCTTGGCATGCACTTCTCTCTGTTGGACTGCAGCCCTCCCCCCTCTGCTCTCCCTTTTCTTTTCTTTTCCCTTTCTCTTTGGCCCGTTTGTCGGGTTTGATCTTGTATTTTTCTTAGTTCTTTTCTTTGTTGGGCTTTTTAGCCTGCTAGCTGGCAGTCATTATTGTACTTCTTATAGTCCCTTGGGTCTTATTTTGGCCCACCGTGGACATTAATAATATTTCATTTCATTTCTAAGCAAAATTTTGAAATTTTGGAACCCAAAACTTTAGACTTTGCAGCCCAGTGGATAAGTCAGGCATTTGGTTTCATTCACCATGACAAGCATGCTGACCCAAGAAGTCACAAAGAACTTTCTGATTCTTTTAGCATTATATTCATTTTGATTTGGCATTCAAAATGACTAAATTTGTAAAGGGTTGTCACCCCTAAGATATAATATACGTAAGGGAGAAAGACTTGACACCTCCATATCATTTTTGAATAATGAGCTGAGTGCTTCCAACACTTTGCTAAATAATAGCCCAAAATCTTGAGGATCCCTTTGAGGTCCATTCACAAGTTTAACTATTGGAGCAAAAAATAGTCTGAATCATCTTAAAATGATGAGACCAAACAGATTGGATACTTTGTTGGCCTCACAAGTTTGAGCCCAAACAAATCATACCCTTTGGCTCATTTTCAGTGTATTTTGAATAGTTCGGGCATTTTGAACCTAAATAACTATGTATCACATCCAACAAGCCTTGCATGTTCATTCTAAGGCCTTGAAAACTAAAATGCTAAGTAAAAAGGGGGCCCACATGCTGGTATAATCTGATAGTCTGGCTGTTCAATCAAGAAAAGTAAAACATAATGAATATTGCTTAAATTTATCTAGGTTGAAGCTCTTAAAATGCCTGAAGCATTGCAAAACAATGCTTACGAGCTTAAGCCTTAAAAAATTGTCAGACATTGACACGAGTTAAAAGGGAGACTTAATGTTACCTTTATGAGCCTCTAGCCAATGACAAAGCACAAAGGAATAAATGAGGAGGATTAAGCCTCTAAGGAGACCAAAGGCCTGAATCATTCCATTTACTGCCACACTTCAAGATGACACCATGCTGATGTCATCTAGTTGCAAACAATATATCAGGTTTCCATCCAAGCAGGCCTGGAATTTCAAATCAATCCTCCCTGTTAAAAAAAAAAATGATGACATGGTATATAACAAAACCTCCTTTCATTGGATGTCACAATCTCTTTTTTTTCATAAATTTTAAATTACGGATAGTTTGATATCCATAATGAATGACATCTTGGGGGGGTGAACATAGCATCAAACTAACATCCAAAAAAAAATCAGGAGCTATTATCAACACAACCAAGCAGAATATGGTGACATGCTGGCGAGCTTTCCAATGTATTTTCAACAACAACAAATAACACTTGCTAATGGAGTTGAGAGAGGATTTTGAAGAGCAAAATAGCTTAAATATCCTTTATGGTGCAAGTTCTGGGTAACTCAGAAAGAACAATTTATTTTCCAAAAAGGCAGAATCTTTATTCAGAAAGAAAAATTTGATTCCACCTGATCCAATCATAAATCCTGTAATCAATCGAAATTCACAAACGTTTCTTCCACATTGCATTTTGTGGATAATAAAATTAGGGATAATATATGAAAATGAGCATTTCCAATTTAGAACTAGAAACTGTGAATCTAGTGTCAAGAAGTACATTATGTAACTATTTATATCATCCCTTTTGAAGGTGGAAAATAAATAATGGTGCATGGATCCATAAATAAAACACAAACATGACTCAATCAAATATACAAAATATAATATTTAATACATCTTTACAAGTTCAAAAATTAAATTTAAACAAAAACAATAAGACTAACCTGGAAGAACATGACAGCAATCAAACTCTGTAGAGGAAGAATAGCACCAAAGATGTGCAGCCAAAAAAAATGTTCATCTCTATATATGTAACTGTATTTCTTTGTGTTAAACGGAGAAATGTTTTGCAGCATCTACTGCACAGAATTAAATGGAGATAGATATGTAATTCAATTTTGAGCTGACTATCGTTTTAGTTTCAAATGAGTCAAACTTAAAAGCAGCAAAATCTATCTCCCCGTTTCTACTACACTGTTTAAAATTGGACGAGTCTAAGTTTGCACCAGAGTAAAAGAAACAAAGAAGCTTCCACGAGCTTCTAGGCTATCCAATCCTCTCTCTAAGGACAGAGGGAAAAAGATATCCAAAAAACGCTCAAGAAGAGCATTCAGAGGCCACTTTGCATAGGAGTTAACCTTGGAAGACAACCGCCTGATAATGAAGCCTAAGCGCAAAGCTTCGAGAAAACAAAACTTGTTTCCTATTTCATTGATAATCAAAGGTATATATAGGCATTTCCAGGCCCTTACAAGATAAGAATGCATTTAATGGGCTTGTCAGAAGCCCTTACAAGAGAATGGGCATGCCAAATTGCATTGGAAGCCAACTTGCAGGATAAGGCCATATTCAATGGGCCTGTCATATGGAGAGGCTAACAATGAGCATTGGGCTTGACAGATGCCAAAAGCTAATAAAGTAAACCTAATTAAATATTTGGTTAATAAAGTAAACCTGAGGCTATTTACAAATATAATATCATCTGATCCTCATCATTGCTTCCCTTTTTTATTTGTAAGAACTTGTTCTTCTTCTTGTGTTGTATGTGAGGCCTCTACTTTTTGAAGTTCACCAACTTTTCAAAAGCTGGCGTTTGCTCAGTGATATTCAAGGTTGTCACAAATACATTATATTTTGAAGGGAGAGATCTTAAAATAATAGGAACAAGTGTCTCGTCAGATACCTTTTCTCCCAAGGTTGTAGTGATGCTTGTAGTTCAGCAATTCTTCTCAAGAAAGATTTGAGTGTTTCTCCATTCTTCATTTTCAAGCAATGAAGTTGACTTTGCAGAAATAGGATTTGTTTCTGGTTCCTTGCCTCAAATATTGAAGTTTCTCCCATGCATTTTTAGCTGTGGTAGAATCACGAATGTATGGTTGTACTTCATCAGCTACTCCAAACATGATGATCAATTGTGTTTTTCTATCTGCCTTGTCGAATTTTATCTGTTCTTCATCTTCTGCATCAAGAAAAGTAATGGACCCGTGTACAGCTTCCCATACTTCTTCAAACTCCAGTTGTGTTTTGAGTTTGGTCTTGCAGGCAGCATAATTATTCTCTTGCAATAGTTGGGAATCGGGAAACAAGAACTTTGGTGCACCACTAGCCATTTTTATCTTTCACAAAACTGGAAAATTTTTCTTCCATTGGATTGGCCTTGAAAAATGCTTTCCAACGAGTATATATAAGCCTATACTCGTAGCTTGAATGATGCCTTGAATTGCAAGAAAAAATAGTCTCGTTGGGCAAAATAATAAGTAGAGCGAATTTTCTTCCTCTAGGGAATATGCTTTGGTATATTCTGGTGTTTTAAAATATTATGTGCGCCTTTCCTTTCTACCTGCAATCAAACAAAGGAAAAAACAATAATATATTGGCTTTAATAGTCTTCCCATTCTCGATGTGGGATATTAAAAATGCTTTAATAAAACTTTGGCAAAAGATGTCGAAGGCTAGATTTCACCGAGCATATCTGCTTTGTTTCTAAAATCTCCACATGTTAATATCTAGTGGCTGTACTTTTCTCCGTCCACTTTTCCTTGTCCATGTGTTAGTATTTGGTTGGTTGTGATTTTCTTCGGGCAATAACTTTGTCCTTTGATGAAAAATATTTTAGCGCTGCAAATTCTAAAGGTAATCGGTCATGATTCGATGCTCAACTCACTTTAAATAATCTTGCGACTTGCTACTTTAGGATTTTTCCATTAAGATCAATAATATCTTCTCCTAGTGCTCATTTAGAGCCAGAGAAGCCTCTTCTGATTCACTTGAACAAAAATCACCTGAAGCAATCCGTCGGTAAATTGCCCTTTTAATCCTTCGAGGTATGTGTTTGTAGTGAGACATCCTTGGTTACTTGGGTGGCACAAATTTTTTTGGGCACGCACAGGCACCTTCCTTTATGACTCTTCCGCAACTTACTTCTCGATAGTGCCTAAGACAACATTTTGTTGCTTCTCAAGGGAGTTGACGATGTTGGCAAAGGGAGGGGCAGCGCCTTCTTCGAATTTATTGTCGTCGTTGTCAATGAGAATGTTGATACTTACGACATTCTTGAGATCGATAACTGAATAGAATGATGCAACATTTGATGGTCGTTTTGCTTTATTTGTCCAGACTTCTTGACGATGCACGCTCCTGTTGAGACGTCTTGATTTTTCACCCTCCTGTTGATACCAAGTGCTTGTTCTATATAAAACTCTAGGTCTTTTACTATATTTTGCAAATGGTTGAAACACAGATTGCTCAGGAAGTGCCTTGATCTTGGAAATGAACTATTTCTTGTTAAGAAAACTGTTGCTCTGTGCCCGTGTGCCTTATCTGTTTGAGCCCGTGTGCCCTCGTTGGTTTGTTCCCATGTGTGCCTCATTGGTTTGTTCCCATGTGTGCCTCATTGGTTTGTTCCCGTGTGCACCAGATGTTTGATCGCCTTCAATTGTGTTTGCAAATTTGTATGGCATAAAGAGTTGCCTTTAGCTGATCCTTGGCAGGATTTCTTATGTTAAGATTGCTACTTCTTCTGCTATGGTGTTTGGAAGGATTCTTTTATCTTGAGACCTTTCTTAACGGGGGGTTGGTGTAGTGTTTTTTACCCTGAGACCAATGGAATGCTGGCCCTTGGCAGGGTTGTTTACCCTGAGACCTTTTTTCCTTCAACAGAGAGCTCTCTAGGGCTTCTTTGTATCGAAGCTTGAGGAAGAGATTAGTTCTCTTCCTCACTGAGGCATTGAGACCTGCTTAGATACCATTGACACTGCTAATGCTTAGATGCTTCAATATAGTGCATTATGAAATGATGGATATTTAAATACAATGGATGCCCAAATATGGTATAACAAACCATAACTAATCCTGCAACTACCCTTGACTTCTAGTAGACCTTACGCACCATGTGTTGAGTAGTTTTACTCAACTTACATTCACATTTTCTGTGATGTAAAACAATACATAGCAATTAGTGCATTTGCATTTGTGGAATGGAAATTAGAATGTTTAACTCCCAAAGGGTTTGTTGGATGATTCACTTGTAAGGGATTTCAGATCACAATTAGATTGGTGTAAAGTCATCATGAAGTGAAAGACATTACATCACAATATTCAATCCTGGGTGTATACCTTTTTCCCAACTTGTAATATCATTGCCCCTTTTTGATGTTCGTTGAGCTCGTAGGTCTTCCCTTTATTTCCCATGCTTCACTTCTTTGTTATTTTAATTACAATATTTTTGTTACCACCTCTAAGGTTAATATTTACATGAAACCTTTATTTATCCAAAAGTAACCGATGATGGGGAGAGTTTTCTGTGAAAACTTCCAAATACCTCAGCAAAGTTACAAAATATTTCCTGTAGCTACGTCATGTGGGTTCTTCAAAAAGACTGGACCATACCTTTAACACATAAAAGTAGAAGTTCTAGGCAAGACCATCACATAGGTGGAGCTGTAAATCCACACCCTGCAATTGTGAACAACTTCCTGTTTATTTTCTTTCCTGTTGGCAGAACCTGTTCATGAAATTTTGGCCTTTTTGAGTTCCTCAAACTGAAATGGAGTGAGATCCTTATTTGAGAAAATCTTATCATAAAGTGAGAAGAGTTGGAGTGAGATCCTTATTTGAGAAAATCTTATCATAAAGTGAGAAGAGTTCCTTTTTAGCTTGTAAGGCTTTTAAGCTGTCATGAGCTGATTGGAAATAAATGATCAGATAGGAGTTTTCCGTTACCCATGCTTTCTTTAGGGAGATATCTTTCAAGTCTAGAATATCATCTATGAACCTATGCCTGACTTAAAGAGGATTGGCTGGTTTAGAAAGAACAGGAACTGTGAAATTCAGTGCTTTAGCTTAGCTGGACATCTTAACAAACGTTGCTTACATGACTGGTTTGACAATGGAAGGTGCCTTATTCCCTGTCACCAATGAACCTAATAATGTCTATTGTTCTCAATAGACTTGTATCTAGATACAATATTCAAATCTTGCTTAATTCACAAATCCCCAAAATAGCTAGAAGACTCCTCTCCACACTATCAAGAATAAATGAACAAAAGGAGGACAAAAAGGGACAACAATATGATTGGAGTTTTTCTCCAAGACCTATGAGAGTGGGAAAAAGAATTACAGTTGGCAATCGAACCCAAAATATGTTGGAATCTGGTGATAAATTGGAACACTATAACTGTTAATTGTTCTTTTCAAAATTGTAGATTTTAACTAATTTCTAAAATAGATCCAGAACTTGACAACTCTACAGTTGAGCAGAATTTATCACAGTGAGCTTCCAGTTGTTTTACCACTGAGATTTAGTGTTTATGATCCACTTCAATAAATTGACAACTTGCTTATGTAAATTTTAACATTCTGCGGACAAGATATCTTGCTTAACCTGGATAAAGTGGATGAACAGAGGAACAACATTGACACAAATTTGATATACCAATTTAACAGGGAGAAAACCCTCTAGGGTATAAAAACTCCACAGGAAACAAATCTAACAGTTTTGCCTTCAATAAATGTGATTTACAAGATACAAGTCAGTCACTATGGGCTCTTCTGAGCTGGAATCTCTGTCAACTCATTCCTGAAGTTTGCTACAAAGCTGATACTGCCTGTACGACGCTCAAAACTTGTTGTCCCCAATGTTTTTCCAAAGGAACACTTGCTCTATGGAACACAACATTGTTATAGACCATCAAATGACTTAAGTCCCAAAATGTAACCGAAGTGCCAACTTGTTTAAATTCAATGCTTCTGGAAGGCCAAGGATCATGCTGGCCAAGTCTCATGGTCATTACAATTGTGCAACTATCCTGCCTCTGTTGCCACATGCAGAATACTTGTTTTGAGTTTTGACAACTATTTCAATGTAATCTACTGGCCTGGACTTTCCTGATGGGGCTACCTTTCTGCCATGTTAAATGCCTTGCCAGCTTATAGAATAGAAAATATGCTGCACAGATATCAAGTATGCCACATGGTCAATCATCCAGCAGAGTTGCAGGAATTGATTTTCAGGTCAACAGCTGTAGTTCTTAAGAGTTTTAATGTAATCCATAGTCTGAAACAATGCCACATATTTCTGTATCAGGCGTCTAGGTATGTATTCCACCACTCATGGTTACATTTGTCAATCTTCATCATTCTAGTTTTCTTGTTT
This sequence comes from Wollemia nobilis, assembly GCA_028583015.1. Classification (NCBI taxonomy): domain Eukaryota; kingdom Viridiplantae; phylum Streptophyta; class Pinopsida; order Araucariales; family Araucariaceae; genus Wollemia; species Wollemia nobilis. The sequence goes on along the minus strand of JAQPPZ010004602.1, from coordinate 318,987 downwards.
GGCTGGAGGTGTTTTGCAGCTTTACTCAGCATTGTTGTTATTTATTTGCTTTGGACAGTTTTTTTAATCCATCTTCGTCATAAATTATGATGCTGGTTATGTGGTATTTTTATTATCTGATACTTATGCCATGCTTTCTGATTATATGCATGCATCTTTTCATTGGTGTAAGCCATAAGAAATCATGCCTTAAAATGATGTATTAGCTTAGTATTATGGATATGATTGACTGTGCTTGAATTCCATGTTTGCTCATGGACATGTGGATTGTAGAAAATGGTTTTATGTCTACTTACCTTATGATGATATACTAAGGGGGATAGTATTATATATGGGACTGACTGTGATGTGGGTCCATGTTGGCTTTAAGGACACTTAACTAGTAGAAAATGGTGTATGTATATCTGATTATATGCATTTTTCTTTACCCCACAATGGATATGGATGCATGCATGCATACATTTGATTTACTTGTACTGGTACCTACCTACCTTGGCAACTATGAGGAATTATCACACAATTAAAATATGGTCTGTCCTAATAAATTGGTTTGAGAGAATGAACTCCTCTCAAAATGATGATTTCATCCATAGCAAGGATTCAACAACATTGAAAATAGTTAAATAGCAAGTTATTCTCATGGATGTATAATTTATTAATACTCATACCTTGGCAACCATGGGGAATGATTTTATAATTAAAATATAGTCTATCCTAATAAATTTGCCTGAGAAAATGAACTTACTCAAAATGCTGATTTCATCTGTGTGAGGGTTCAACAACATAATCATATAATAAATAGCATAAAATAGTTAAATAGTAAGGTATCCTGATGGATGTTCCGATTTATAATTTATCAGTACTCATACCTTCCTACCTTGGCAACCATGGGAAATGACCACATAATCAAAATAATCTCTCATATAAAATTAACTTGAGAGAATAAACTTAAATCAAAATGCTGATTTCATCTGTAGTGAGGATTAAAAACCCTCATATAATAAGTAGCAGATAATAATAACTAGCGAGTTGTCCTTTTTTGATGAAACTGAGTGTCATTGAAAAGCAGGAATTGGTTATTAATAAGTCAATATGAATAAGGACTCTAAGAGAAGCAATGTCATATCAACAAACCTGGTGGTGAAAACTGTGGCAAATGCTTTCTTTATGGATGGAGACTCTGATGACACACAGTATGTAAATCTATCTTCATTGACAAAATGCAGGGTAGCTTGGCATAGTTGACATTTTATATTTAATACTTTTAACCTAAGGTGGTTAAGGTGGTTTTCCAAGTTTTGTGGTGGAGGTAATGCGAGGTACTCTTCCACTTTTTTTTTTTTTTCAATGAGTTTACACAGGTTTTTATGAGGGGTCCCGGTCCTTTCATTTTGAATGGGTTTTGAACTTTGTGTCTCCCAAAGAGAGGCCAAAGCCCTTACCACTGCAGTAAGCTTGCAGCTTACTCTTCCACTTGTTTTTTACTTTGTACTTTTTAATTAAATAAAATCAAGTTTGGTCAAACATGTTTAACTATAGTTACAACTTGATTTTTGCAAGCTCCAAACATTATTCAAAAAAAAAAATCAAATCATTGTAACTATAAATCAAACAACAGAATTCACCTTCAAATAATTGCAAAAGGCATTTATAATTACCAATTTTTTCAATATAGAATAATGTGGTGGTACCTGTGTAATAATTCATTACATAATAATTTAGTTAGATTAATAGCCTTTACATGTTACCATAACTACAAAAAGTTACAATGTAGTATTGAATTTTCTTTCTAATTGTGTTTTTTTTTTTTAAATTAGTCAAATGGGATTGAAACAGGCCCTATCTGTATTACATCATGACCATATAGTGGTATTACAAACAATTTGGCAATTATGAATGTATTGCTTGGCAAGATTTGAACCTGGATCTTCTCCTTGAAAGTTGAGTAATCTAACCGGTTGAGCTAATTTCATTTGATCTACTTTTGTTCTATTCTTATTATTGTAAAATGGTGCAATATAGTTTAACTAGATTATACACAATTGTTTTAATTTAATTTGAAGCTTATATAAGTCTCACCATGGGACATCTTTCTATCTGTCAAACAACACACTACGTGGCTAACCTTGTGTGCATGAAATCATTAAAAATTAGAATATGAACATGAAACAGGTGACAGGTTGCAACACGTGTGTCCAATAAGTAACCATGTCCAACCAAAAGATGCCATTCGCACCACTCCTTACCTTGAAAGTCAATATTCATGTTTTTTTTTTCAAAGTGAAACTTCTAAACAAATTTCAAACATTTCTATTCTTTTATACATCAACAAGTGGATCATATCAACAAAACCATCCCATAATAGGAGCTTAAAGACAAACCAGAGTTGGCATCTTCATCTTTTATATACATATAGTATATGATATTGTGCAGGTGTTTAGAATATTTGATTCCTACCGAAAAACTTTGAAGAAATACACACCTTCTGCAATGCCAGGAGATATGAGCAATATTCTGCAACAGGTTTGACAATCTTTGGTTCCTTAATTTATTTTTCTAAATCTATCTGAAACTTTTCAGTAGTGTAGATGTACTTTGTATTCATAAAATTGATCAGCACTTTTTTCTTCTTGCTGTTCATTATTAGGGTGGGATGTATGTGTTCAAAGGCAAGGAATTGATTTATGCAAGGAAAGATGAACATACTGGAGACCATGCTCCTCTGGATGATGTCCTAAATGTTTGTTGCACAGTTCCTGTCCCGTAGAATTGGTTATCACTATGCAAATTGAAATACTATGAATTATGTTGATTTTATGTTGGATATGATATGGTATGTTTATAACTAGCAGTTGCTCCTAAGTGTAAAGGAACACCATTAGGGATGAATAAAAAATTATAATAAAATATATTTAATTATCAAACAATTTGATAAATTAGAAGCTTTATTTTAAGTTTGTTGATGACATTTAGACTTTGATGGATTGCATTTAATCTGATCAATATAAGTAATCAAATAATACTAAAATTAACAATAACAATATTATTTGATGTATAATCCTAAAATTAGGTATGCGGAGGTTATTAAACAACCATTTGTAATATCCATGTCAAATTATACATTGTGTTAAAAGTAGTTTTACTTGGACATGGATCAGTAATCAAAGTTTAATATAATATTTATGAGAATTTTAAAATAAATTTAAAACATACATGTCTATAATATTTGCAAATATATGTTTTGATTATAAAATATTTATTTGGAATATTACATAATAGTAAAAGTATGTATTTTTATGGAGAGGCTAATAAGCAGGCATTATAATATCCTTTCAAAATTATACATGGTATTAAGCAGTCCTATTTGAAGCTTACAAGTTCTTAAAGATTTTACAAGCATGAAAAATGAGGAGCACTATGAAGAAAGCAACAAGCTTTTTTCTGTGTCCTTCTTAGTCTTAAGGTAAGGATTCTTTTGCATTTTGGCATAATGCTAGAATGAGAAGGGAGGGGAGCTATGAAGGTCCTTGAGATTCCCTTGACATAAAAGTGAATGTAAGGCCTTGATGTTCAGTGGTCCCAATATTGATGGTCACATTATTGAGATTGAGGTCTTGCAATTTATGTATTTTCGAAGCCTAAGACATGCAAAGAGGCACTTGTCTATGTTTGCCTTGGGTTATGGGAGTGATGGGGACATGTGTTGGGTTGTTGAGATCCCATAGAGGGCTAACATAGTTGTTGAATGAAACAACTAAAAAAACAAATTTGAAGGTTTTGAACCAAAGACATAATGACCACTACTTCCTCAAGAGCTCCATTGACCAAGCATGTAGGCATCCCCAAGTTGAAGCTCAACATTCCTTGGTGACCAAGGTAGAACAAGGTTTTAGATTGTAATTGTTCTACGTTAGGATGAATGCCCACTCTATTTCCATTCTACTCGGCAATGCTACAAGCAATTAACACATTTAAAGATTATAACATTTGACTATAATGTTGTGAAACCAATTCATTTGTTGCATAGGGATGGGTGGAAGATTTAAAGAGCTTTATTTCTTGTGGAGCTAAGAATTCATCTCTTTGCAACATTAAAATATTCGAATCTTCTTTTGTAGAAAGGGGGTTCATTATATTGCAAAATATATCACAAAAAACCATTTGTTCAAGGCTAGCACCTTGTTACCTAAAGATTACAATATGACTATATTATCAAATCTTTCATACAACATTGTAGCATTAACATCATTTGCATAGATTGATTTGTCCTTTGTGGGTGACAATCGACCAAGGTCACTAACAACAATCATAGAGCAACTTTCAAATACATCCTATCATTTTTAGGGAATGTTGTCAACAATCATTTATGCTTATTAATAATTTAATCCATATGAAGTTCATCTCATCAATAAGGATGTATTTAACATGCCTTTCTTCTTGGAAAGTTGTCAATCCTTCCCCTTCCAAAGGACCCATGTCTTTTATCGGGACTCCGAGGGTTGAATGTATAGTTGGCGCACAAATGGTAAATGTCGTAGAAAATTGTTTTACATGGAAATTTTCATCACTTGACAAATGCTTTCAATTAAATAGATGATAGATCCCCCTTGAAGCTTTCCTAATGTAACATCTATGTTGAACTTTGTTGGTAAGAGAATGTGATACATATATGCCCCATCAAAGAGAGCAAGATAAAAACCTTGGCATGACACAATGGAAAGAACTAATATGTTGAAGATGTAGCACCATCAGATCATTTCAAAGAGCGGTAATTGCATGGCTGGTCAAGGTAACATTCATTCCTCAAAGTAACAACCCTTGAAATGATTTTTTTAATCAAAATCAACACTTAAAAGGATCTTTTTTTTTTCAGTGAGTAACAATTAAAGAAATTTAACATTATAAATCTTTATATAATTAAACTATGACAAGCAAACTATAAGAAGTTAAAAAATAGTTATAAAATATATCCAAACCATTGAATGTGCACTATAGAACGAGATAAGATTATAATAAAGATGAGAATTTGCTTATTATGTTTAGTGCAAAAGCTTTAGAAAGATGTTTATCCTCCTTGGGTACATGGAAAAATAAAGAAATTAAATGCAAACATATAATATATTTCTTATACACATCCTTGTGGGGATTGAACCTGGGTCACATCACTGATAATGCAAAAATAACATCTTTGTCGATAGACCACACTCACGCCGATAATGCAAACATATTATATATGATTGCATAGTGAAGAATTATATTGTTTTTAAACTTAAAAGCATTCCATTTTTGTTGAAAAAGAAATAATATTTAATAAGCAATAATCCGTAAAATTAAAATGTTTGATCAAAATCAACAATTAAAGATTTTTTTAAAAACTACGTCTTGCAGTCAAACTCTAGTAAAGTATAAGAAGCAAAATAATAATAAAAAAAATCTCCAATTATAAATTATATCCAAGCCATTGAGTATTTTGTATAGGAGAGAATATCATAGAAAATATTAGAGCTTGTTTATTATGTTTAATTTAAAAGCTTTAAAAAGATGCATATCCTTGTGGTAATACATGGAAAAACATAATGAAGTTAAGTGTAACCATATAATTGATTCCATGATGAAGAATTTTATTGATTTTTTAACTTGAAAACTTTTTTTTTAAGAAATAAGATATATAATATTATAGCTTAAAAAAATGTTATATAATACAAGATGCTATAAGTAAAAAAAAGTTCCTTTCAAAACAATACATCTCATATAAACTAAACTTTAATAGAAGAGACAAATGCATAATTTAGATCTTTTAGTGTCTAAAAGTAAAAATGCTAGGGAAACACACATAAAAGTATATGACAAATATGACATCTATATTTCCACATTACTTATTGAATATAATGTATCTTTTTAGTACAAAAAATCACAAAGAAGACATGTAGAGAGAAGCATAGAAAAGATACCAAAGTTAGTTTATTATAATCAATGTTAAAAAATTTAAAAGATTGATATCCTTCTTATATATATTGTGAGCAAAAAGCATATAAATGGCATAAAAAAGATCAACACATTGAATATTTCATGTAAGGTCCATAACAATAGTTTGACATAATTCACATTAGTTTATGTATAAAAATATAAACATACAAGAAAGCGCACATATAAAACTATGATGAATATGGCATTTTTCGTAGTACACAACTTTGTTTAACGTTAATAATTGTCAAAGCTATATCAATTGGCATTAGTTCAACAACCTATATCCTTCAACTTTCAAGGAGGAGACATATCTTGCCAAGCCATATATGTATAATTGTCACTCAGTTGTAAGACCACTATGTGGTCATGACATAATACTAATGAGACTCATTTCAATCTTTATAATCCATTAGTATAATTTTTTTAAATCAAAGAGTTGTAAAAACTTATATTGCACACAAATATCACTTAGTAGACTTCAAGCTTGTCTTTTTCAATATAATTTTTCTTTTTGCTTTATGCTTGCATGCATGCTTAGGCTTGGACACATCAATGTTAATTTATTTTGAGTAAGTGTATGTTTTGGTTCTTATTTTTTTTCCTACACAGGAGATCGACAACCTCCATCATATTATCCCCACGGGCACGGTTCAAATCCGGAAAGCTACCACTATAACCCCCGTCCCACCTCGGTAAACTTTTACTCCAAGTGAAGGGGACCCTAGAGTGGCTCGAGATTGGAACCGTTGACCTCAAGCAACCACAAGATCCATAGTGTCATAAATAAGGTCAAAGCATGTAGATCCAATTATATATATATATATATATATATATATATATATATATATATATATATATATATATATATATATAAGCTATGTGTGGCTTCTATTGGGTTTGCCTTGTTCTGAAGGATCTAAAGTGCAAGGAATAACTTCAAAAGCACTTTTTTTTATGTTGCCTTAGAAACTTTAAAGTGCAAGGATGCTCTTTTGTAGCAATTACCTTATTATTCTGCTCTAGTTTCCTCCATCCTCATTTCTTTATTATGTTGCTCTTGAAACCTTAAAGTGCAAGGGATAACATCTTCACCCCTTTCACTCTTATTACTTGGAGAGGATTCTATACTACTTGAGGAAAATGAAGATGATTTACATGAAATAAACTTGACCTCTTTTCTCGTATTTGTTTTAGAATCTCTCGACATCTTCTTTTGCACCTTTAATTCCTTCTAAACTTGCCAAATGATACTATAGATAGGCTTTCTTTGCCTCTTCTTTTGGAGTGGAATATTTTGATCTAATTTGGCTTTTATTATTGTATGATTTTCTTGCTTTATCTTGAAATTTATCTCATGGTTAGAATTTTTTGTTTCTTTTTTCACGGTTTTCACTTTGCAAACTCTTGCCATATGTCCAATCTCATAACAATTGTGGCAATGAAATGCAATATTTTCATAATCTACTTGTTGATCCCATTATCTTGATTCATATTTAATCTTAATGGATTGTGGCAAAGGTTTTGAAATATCTATAGCAACACATATTCGAGTATATATAACATGCTTTCGCTCCTTAGTAGTTAGTCCTTCCTTGATGAATTCCCCTAGGGTATTTCCAATATTCTTCAGAACATCCTTATTTATAAGATGATATGGAAGTCCAAAAAGCCTAACCCACACTAGAAGCTTCTTAATAGTTTCTATCTCAACAATTTTTTTCGTTCCATGGTCTCAAATAAAGTGCATCTCTTCTCCTAAACCATGGGCCACCAACCATTATTTTATCCCTAATTTTTGAACTGGAAAAGATGATGAGAAAAAAACCTTTAAGAAGAAAAGTCACAGAGTAATTTGAATTTTATCCCCGATTCCACTTGATCCAATTTTGAATCTCCAAAAACCCTAGCCATGATATGTGAAACTTATATATTAACCCTCTACTTTTAAAACCCATGATATCATGCTCAATCATCTCATCCTTGATACTCACTTCTGGTGTAACATCTGCTACGTAGATCAAACTTACCTTCTATTCACACTTCTACTTTCCAACTTGGGCCTCCATACTTCTAACTAGGGTATCCTGACTTCCTATTAGGGATTTCAAATGACTTTCCTTCCATACTAGCTAATGGGGCTCACTCTTGGTTTGGACTCCCTCTTGCACTCTCAACTGCCTCACACTCGTTCCTCGACTTGCACTCCCTCTTGGCTCACAATAGCCCTTGTCTCTTCTTTTTCTTGACGTTCCTTTACTTCAACAATTTTTTGGAAATAATGTTCCATGCATTTGTGGTAAGGGTTTGAAGCATTGATGCACTTCGAATGAAACCGTTGCCCTTTCGCCATGACTGAATCTCGGTTCACACTCCCTCTTAGCTTGCACTTCCTCTCGGTTCACACTTCATTTTGGCTCACACTGGATTTTCTTCAACTAGATCGCGCTTTGCTTTCTACTTCCTGCTCACACTTCCTCGTCGTTGATGACTTGTGCTCGCACATGCTTTTAGCTACACTCACTTCGACTTGCACTTGCACTCGCCAGACACTTACTCTTGACTCGCACTCACACTCACTCTTTGTTCGCGCTTGCAATCGCTCTTGGTTCACACTTGCTCTCGGTTCACACTCGCACTTGCTCTCGACTCGTGCTTGCACTCGCTCCTGGCTGCACTCACTCCTAACTGTACTCACTCCCAGCTCATGTTTGCACTCACTTTCAGATGCACACACTTGCTTTTGGATGCACTCACTCCCGTCTCAAACTCACTTTTGGATGCACACACTCTCGACTCACACTTACACTTGTTTTAGTTTACACGGGTTTTTATGAGGGATTCCAGGCCCCTCGTATTAGGGTTTGAACTTGGATGCGCTTACTCATGGCTGGCACTTGCTTTTGGATGCACTCACTCCTATCTCAGACTCACTTTCAGATGCACTCACTCTCGAATCATGCTCGCACTTGTTTTAGTTTATACGGATTTTATGAGGGGTTCCAGGCCCCTCGTATCTGGGTTTGAACTTAGATCTCCTTGATGAAAACCTAAGGACTTACCAATGTAGTATCCCTTGTAGGTCCCCATGGAGCTAATAGAACCAGTTTCATATTCACCTAAGCCATAAATAAAGATTGTATGAAGACCAACAACATCAAACATAGTTTTCAACTTGTCCTTTATTTGGCTTTTGAAAGGCTAAGCTTCCCAAAATGCAAAATGTCAATCTCAATTTATTGGGAGCCAATTGCCTTATTGGTTGTGATATTCTAGACATGTAAAGTTGGTTGTATCCTTGGGCCAACCATTACAATTGTTTGATTATAAAACTTTAAACGAAAAAGAAAACACATTTTACATCATAAAGTATGTGTTAAACTTGAAAACATCACAATGAATTTGACATACAAAAATAAAATAAAACGCTACTACAAAAATGAAAGGAAAGATATTAACAAATTAAAAGATGAAACCTAAGTTTTCTTAACCTTAATTATGGTTTATTAAATATTGATATACATTCTAGATAACCTAACAAAGAAGGGATCACATCAACATAAAGATACAAAAACATAATAAAGAAAGAGGAAGCGTTCCTCTTTAAGCGACTATAACAATTTTGTTTAGGCATAGTGTAGTGCCTATGTGGGTGTGTACTGGGGACACTTTATCTAGGAAAACTCTCATCAAGGAACTTCAATAAGTATGCTTATAGGAAAAAAGAGAAATTCATTTTTTTCGCAGGACTACCTAAATTGCCAAACTCGTTTTGGCCATATCTCACTCATCCGAACTCGGATTGAGCTGAAATTTTGAGGGTAGATGCCTGAAAATCCCTAGAACGTCTCCACCAATTTTCATATCATTTGGAGCAACACAAATCCTAGCACATCCCTATGTGTGAACGAGATATTTGGCAAGCGGCTATGCGAGGGTTTCATCTGGGTTGAGTGCAAGCAGCTCTAGAGGTTGGTTTTTAGGGCCTTCGGGCCCTAGCGGCCAATATTTTTGTGGTTCATGCTCAATATTTTAGCAGGAAATGTTGCAAGGGATCCAATATGGGTTAGAAATTTTTCTTTCAACAGATCATACTGTGAACTTGAGTGACAACGACTTCCAATTTGTCTGCACAAAAGAAAAGTGAAAACCATACATTTCCACGGCGTCTAGGGCAAGGATTAAAGAGATCACGAAACAAGTTTCAAGCAGTTGATCAAAAAATGGCTCATATCTCAAGTGAATCTGGTGCTAAGGTGCACCCACAGAATAATTCTACTGTGAAAACCCTTATCAAGGGTAAGAATTTCGAAGACTCAGTCCCAAAAATAAATTTTAGGTATGCCCTTCGTGGTAGACAGCCTCAGCCCAATGCTAATATCAATATTAGGGCTTCTCATAAACCTCTAAGAATGCCTAAGATTGATCCCAGGAAAACGGAGTCAGGATGTCTTAAAGCAGTTGATGGAACTCCTATTGTTAAGCTTGATATGGGTAACATTCAAACTGACATTGAAGATTTGGAAAAAAGAGGACTAATTTGTCGGTTCGTGGGTTTTCGTCTAAGTCTATTTGCTTTCAAATTTTGGGCTGCAAAAAGCTGGAAAACTAAAGGTGAGTTACAAATCTCTATTTATCCAAATGGTTATTTTCTTGTTTTATTTGTTAATAATGAAGATAGAGAGAAAATTTTTCAAGGGGGTCCTTGGTTTTTTGGAAGGGCAGGTCTTTTCATGAAGCCCTGGCATACTAAATTTAAAGCCGAAGAAGAGATGCCTTCTATAGCTCCCGTGTGGGTTAGACTCTTTGGCCTCCCTATTGAATTTTGGAATCCTACTATTTTTTCTTCAATTGGAAACTCTTTAGGAACTTTTATGATGACTCGTTGATTGTACTCAAAATTTTGAACATATTATTTATGCTCGGATTTGTGTTTTAATGGATTTTGACAAACCCCTACCTAAAAAGATCACATTACAATTTGGGGAAGACACTTGGGAGCAAGTAGTGGACTATGAGAACATTCCTTTTCGTTGTAGAATTTGCCATGAATACGGTCATTTGGCCAGTGCTTGCCCAAATAAAATTCCTGATCAAAAGAAAGAAGATATAAACTCAAAATATTTCCAAATACCTAAGAAGAAGAACACTCAGAAAAAACCAGTTATGAAGGATCAGTTAAAGTCATCTGCTAATATGTTTGAAATCCTTTCCACAAATGATGCCCTAAGTGAGGAAGAGGAAATAATGGAAACTGAAATCTTAGAAACACAATTTAAATATGAAGGAAAGAACTCAGAGCAAACCAACAAATCAAAGGTTTTCAACAAAAAAAAAAGAGAAAATTTATACAAGAAAAACAACCTTTCAAATGCCAAAACTTCAAATAATGCAGGTCCCAATATAGACTCCATTGAACCAGCTAGTAAAATTTTGGTCATGTACGAGCATTCTTCAAGGTTAGAAGACATCTCGGATTCAATTGGAATAAGTCAAGAAACAGGGAAAAAAAATTGAAGATGGATTCTAATCAAAAAGCAGGTCGCAAGACCAATCAATATCATATGGTAAAATAAGGTGAAAAGCTTGTAGAGGAAGGTAAGATTAATGCCCTTCCCAACTTTTTTAGCCTTGGTATTAATGAAGATCATCACTTGGAATATTAGAGGACTCAAAGGGAGTCTTTCAAAACAAAATGAAATTAGAAGAATGATTTAGATAAATCATCCACATCTTGTTTTCCTTCAAGAAACAAAGATGTCAATGGAGGATATGGACTCAATTGCCAATAAAATTTGGCCACTGAAAAGTGGTTTCCCTCAGTTCCCAAGGGACTTCGGGTGGCATTGCTTGTCTTTGAGACCCAAAAGAGGTAATTATTCACCGTATGGTTGGCAGTTGGGGTTTGTTGGCTATAACTATTCAAAGTAGACATTCCAGCCAGATTATGCTTTGCATTAGTGTTTATGCTCCGACTTATTTGGAGGAAAAAAGAAGACAATGGAAGGATATTACTCATATTTCCTAAAGCTTGGATCTTGATCGGAGGAGATTTCAATACCATCCTCTCTCTTGATGAGAAAAGGGGGGAAAATAGAAATTTGGACAAAAGCACTAACCTCGTGATCGAATATATTGCAAACCTCCATCTTGTGGATATCCAACCAGATAATGGCCTTATGACTTGGTCTAACAGAAGGCAAGGCTTAGCTTGTATAATGGAGAGATTGGATAGGTTTTTGCTCTCTGAAAATTTCTTAATCCATGGTCACATTCCGAAAGTGAAGACTCTTAATAATGTTGGTTTGGATCATTGGCCAGTCATGGTGGAAATGTGGAAAACCAATGTGAGTTTCTCTCCTTTTCATTTTCAATTAATGTGGCTTAGAGACATTTCCTTCATACCTCGTGTGCAACAATGGTGGAAGGAAGGTAAACCTAGGCATGGGACTAAGATGTTATGTTTTGCAAAAATATTGCAATACATTAAATCCAAAATCAAGACTTGGAACTGGAAAGAGTTTGGGGATGTTCATAAAAAAAAACATGAAGTTATTGCTCATCTTGAAAATTTGAATAAGAAAATCCGTTTAGATGGCCTCACATAGAAGAGAAGTGCAGATGAAATTAAACTCACAACTTAGTTAGAGGAATGGGAAAAAAGAGAAGAAATCTTATGGAAGCAAAAATCTAGAATTCAATGGCTCAAAGAAGGAGATCGAAACACAAATTTATTCCACAAATATCTTATAGCTCGAAGATCTCACAACTTTATTTCTTCCTTAAAATCAGATTCTGGAGATGTTGTTTATACTTGGGATGGCATGAACTCTATTGTTGTTGATTACTTTTCCAATATTTTTGCTGCTACTCCTCTTGACTCAGACTTCACAACAAAATGTTCTTCAAGCAATCCCTTCTCTTATCACTTCCGAGGAGAACTCTATTTTGACTCGCTCCTCGTTACTATCAATGAGCTTCAATAAGTGTTTTTTAAAATTCAAAAAGAGGAAACCCCGTGTCTTAATGGTTTTCCCATTGAGTTCTACCAAGAGTTCTGGGATATCCTTCATGTTGATTTATTAGAGGTGGTAGAAGAAGCCAGGAAAGCCAAAGAAATTTTGAAGGTTATCAAAAAAACTTATATTACTCTTGTTCCAAAAGCTCAAGAGGTTGATCATATCTCAGCTTTTAGACCTATTGCTTTATGTAATGTTCTTCTCAAAATCATTACTAAAATCATGGCAGAAAGGTTGAAGCCTCTTTTGCATAAGATTATTTCCCGCAGCAAGGGGGTTATGTGGAAGGACGTCAAATAGTAGATGAGATAGTTCTTGCTCAGGAAGCCATCCATTCCATGGATATGCAAAATTCTCCTTCCATGTTCATTCGGTTAGACTTATCCAAAGCTTATGACATAGTGGATTGGCACTTCCTTATCAAAGTTTTGAGGCAATTTGGTTTCTCTAAGGATTGGATGGATTGGATTATGGGATGTATCTCTTCAGCTTCCTACTTAGTTCTTATCAATGGCAGGCCTTCTCAGTCATTCCTAGCTTCCAGAGGTATTAGGCAAGGTGACCCGCTATCCCCTTATTTATTCATCATTCTTGTTGAATGCTTGGGTAGGACTATAACCAAAAAGAGGGAAAACAAAACCCTTGAGGGAGTTACCATTGCTCATGGAGCTAGACCTATCTCTCATCTTCAATTTGTGGATGACTCTACTCTTTTAGGTAAAGCTACAGTTAAGGAAGCTTCTAATATTAAGCAAATCATTAGTTGTTTTTCTAAGGCTACTAGGTAGTTGATCAATAAAGACAAATCTAAAGTTATTTTCTTTCACTGCTTTGCTAGACAGGAATCCATGGTCTTGGATAAATTAAGATATAAGAAGACCTCTCTTCCAATCACTTATTTAGGTATTCCCATAAATATTCAAAGGCAAAAAAATAAAGATTGGAATTGGTTGTTGGACAAAGTCAAGAAGAAAATTGGAAAGTGGACCAACAAGTGGCTTTTTCCTGGGGGTAGAATCACCTTGGTAAAATCAGTCCTTCAAGCTATTCCTATTTATGTTTCTTCCATTTTGAATATCCCAAAGGTTGTTCTTCGAGAATTGGATCAAATCAGCCATCGTTTCCTTTGGAGTGGTACTAAGGAGAAAAGAAAATGGGCCTTGGTGAAATGGGATACTTTATGTCTTCCTAAGAGTGAAGGGGGGTTAGGTTTTCGGTATTCTATTAATAACAACAAAGCTTTAGCTGCTAAATTATATTGGAGGATGTTGCATAACCCCAATGCTCTTTGGGCCAATAATCTTCGTGCTAAATATATTGAGAACAAAAGTCCCGAAGACCTTGTTTGCTATCAACTTCCTACCAAAGGTTCTCCCATTTTAGCAGCTTCTTAAGACTGGTGAGGATTTGATAAAGAAAAAATTATTTTGGATCATTCATAATGGTCAACAGGCAAATTTTTGGACAGATTCTTGGGATGGTCACAAGCCTTTGATAACTCATTTTCCCGATTGGAGGCCTTGGATGGAGGAGCTTCACCGAGCTAATTGGATAAAGGTGGCTAATTACTATCGATACCATACTGGTAATTCAAAGGTTGGTAGATATTGGATCCCTATTGAGGACTCGGTCTATTCAAATCTCAGAAAGGCAAAGACAAGATATCCAAGGCATCCTTCATATGAGATCCCTCTCTTGGTCCCATGAAAAAGATTGTTTTGGATGGAACAACACTACTAAGGGTGAGTATTCAATTGCTCAAGGTTATTTGAACTTATGCCATAATAATCCCAACCATTCTTCTGACATCTTTTCTCGATTGTGGGCTCAAAAGCTCTGGCCTAAGGTGAGGTTCTTTAATTGGCTTTTATTGCATCGTAGGGTGCTTACTAGTTAGCAACTTATGAAGCGTGGTTTTCATGGCCCTTTTAGATGTGAAATGTGTAAAGAGAATGTAGAAAATCTCAACCATATTTTTATTGAGTGTACTTTAGCCTCTGAGCTATGGAATAGAATGACCACTTTACTTGGCTTACAGTGGTCCATTTTTTTTACTTTTGAACAACTTTGGAGGGATTGGCCTAATCAAGAGGGTGTTGATCATTTTATTAGGCAGTTAGTTTGGATGGGTTCTACCATTCTTCTTTGGAATATTTGGAATGAAAGGAACAACCGAATTTTTAATCAAAAGACCATAACCAACTTAGTTGAATCACTATATTTGGCAAAAGACCATAGCCAACTTAGTTGAATCAGTCCATCAACTCCTTAATCACCCCCAAAACTCCCACCAAATATGGGATCAAGTGATGCAAAGATTGAAGATTAAATCTTCTAAGGGCAACCATCTTAAAGGGAATGTGAGTATTAGTAAGATGGATAGGCCTAGAAATTGGCAACCTCCTCCTAAGGATTTTGGAAAAGTCAATACTGATGGAGCCTCTAGAGGGAACCCTGAAAAAGCCAGTGTGGGAGGAATTGGTAGACTTTCGGATGGCTCCCTGGTTTTTACTTTTGCTCGAGAATTTGGGTATTCTTTCCAATAACCTTGTTGAGGGGTATGGTATCCTCGGAGGCCTTCAGGAGGCTACTAAGGTTGGATGGGAAAAGGTGTTAGTTGAGTCTGACTCTCAACTTATGATTAATCTCTTGAAGACTCCTTCTAAGAATCATAAGGTGGATTGGAGAATAAAAAGAATTATTGAGAAGATTCAATTAATCGAGATGGGATTTTTGAAAGTTGATTACAATCATGTGGTTAGAGATCAAAACAAGAGTGTTGATGCTTTAGCTAATTGGGCTTTGGACAAAGGTGATCTTACTTGTTATGGCCACCCTCCTATATGGTGGGCTTCTCAAATTAGAGAAGCTCTTCTTTCTATCATTTCTTTGGATGGCTCCAGTTTTGAAGGTACCTAGTTTCTTCTTGCTTTTTTTTTTTTCTCTTTGGTTCATTCAGTTTTTTTTAGTTCCCTAGCTCATTCTATTCTTTATTTTGTTTCCTCTGTTGATTCTTGCCTTAATAGTCTTATGGTCTAGATAGGTCATTGTTATGTTATTTTTTTTGTTTAGTTTTTTAAGGTGGGTTGGTTCTTTTGTTTTGTTTTGTTTTTGTGTTCTTTGTGTTGTTTTTTGTTGTTCATGTGTTTTTGTTGTTTTGTTTTGTTTTTTTTTTTAATGTTTTTTGTTATTGTTCTTGTGTTTTTTTCGTTCTTGTTCTTGGGTTTCTCTTTGTTTGTATTATTTTGTGTTTTTATGTGTGAGTGTTTTCTATGTTTTTTGTTTTTGTTTTTTTTTTATTGTTGGTTGTTTTTTATTTTTATTTTTATTTTATTTATTTTTTTAATTTTTTAGGTTTTGGTTGTGTTTATTTTTCATGTTTTTTTTTTGGGTTATATCTTTTTAGTGTTCTGTTGTTTTTGTCTTGTTTGTGTTTTGTTATGTGTTTCTTGTGTTTTTCTATTTGGTTTGTGTTGTGGTTTCTTTTATCTTATTGTGTGTGTTTGGTTGTGCTTTTGTTTTTGACACACTCAAGGAGCATGTTTTTTATTTTATTTTATTATTTTTGTTGTTATTTACTTATTTTTAAATTGGTTTTGTGTGTTTGTTTGCTCCTTGAGTATGTCAAAGGTGGTAGGCCAGGTCCGAGTCCTGGGCGTTTTTGGCGGAATGGATACCCCCGCCTCCTTGGGTCTTACCCGAAAGTGGCATCCCTTTTGGGATGTTTTCCACAAAAAAAAAAAAAAAAAAAACTCTCATCAACCATTTACAATTGCAAAGTACCTCAGTTTCAATTTTCCATTTATTTCAATTATTTTGTAGAAAGCAATAATCTGGTTTTTTTTGGGATAACGTAACGGTTCAGTTTTTTACTCTTCTTCGGGAGGTTCAAGGTTCAAATTGTGGCGTGTGTGAGGGGGTGGGTGTGTTAAATTTCCTATTGATAAACATAGCTCTTAACTTTACGAGGGGTCATAGTTGGGAGAAGACTGCTCAGCCCTATACATTGATCGTAAGGGTTTATCACACTAACCAAAAAAAAATTAATATATATATATATATATATATATATATATATATATATATGAATGAGAAATAAAAGAGAATGATATCATTTTTTCAATCAATAGAAAGTGCATATTAAAACATGTAGTCAATATATGTTCATGGCTAGTGTAGACATAAACTTTCAACAATAAAATCCTTTTCAAAAGTAAAATAAAATAATTATTTGCATTCAATAAAGAATAATATTAATTTATTTAAATTTAAAAAAATAAATATTTAATATAAATATTTTAAAAATTTAAACTTAAAAATTAAGCAAAGGAAAATTTAAATGTACAAACATAAATGTGCTAAAACATAACAAATAAATAGGGCATGATTCTCGCTAGACAACATCAAAAAATTTGTTTAGACAGAGTCTAATGTCCATAGCACATCTGGGGACATACTTTCGAGATTTCATTTGAGAAAATTCTCATCGACTAGTTAGAGTCCCAAAGCATCCCATCAACCATTTATAACCACATGCCAAAATAGTCAGTTAGAGAACCATCTTCACCCTAAATCCTAAATCTTAAATAGCTTTGATGTATTTTGATAATTTTATAAAAACCAACAATTTTTTTTTTTTCTAATACATATGAAAGGCAAAACTTTTATTTTTTAAATATATATAATAAAGAATGAAAACTCAATAATTTATTTGTGCAAGTATTTCATTAATATAACTTTAAATTAAAAAATAATTATCAAAGTAAAACAAAATAACTATATACATTTTATAAAGAAAATTATCAATCTATTTAAATATAAAAGAAATGACAAAATGTGATAAAAAAAATTATAAAAAAAATCAATCTATTAGTGATAAAGTGTGATAAAAAATTATAAACTCATTGCACAACTTATACAAAATGTCAATAATGTAAAGTTTGGAAACTCATAATAAGTTTGGAAATTCATAATGCTATATCCAATCAACACCAACAATAATTAAATATATTTTTTTGGTATTGATAAAAAGGGTTGAAGGACCCCGATTCTTTACATAGATCTTAAAAGATGTACAAGGAAAAAAAATCATACAAATGCAAGATAGTCTTATCTTAGTAAAACAATTAAATATGGGCTAAACCTGCTTGATGGAGAAGCTGAAATAGTATTTCTTCTACTGTTATCCTTTTATTTGATGTGGCTTATGTAGTGTTCAATGCTTTACATACTTGATAAAGAAATTGCAGACAAAAATATAATTTAAGTGCTCAAATACTGTATTTGAGAAACCCTTATGACCAATGCATAGGACTGAGCGAGCTCCCCCTAACCATGGCGCCTCCTAAAACCGAGAGCTATGCTTATCAATAGGGAATTTATCACACACCCATCCCTCACATACTTACCCACGCCGAAGAGCCAAAGCCCGAACCGTCGCACTGTCCCTGTGACATAAGTATTATTTTGAATTAAATATCATTATTAAAAATAAATATAAAGTATTTTAAAGTATAACGTAAATTAAAAAAAAAACTATGGATTTAATTTTATTCTAGAATTTTATCTATAAATTTTTAATACACATTATATATGTAAAAAATAAATTAAAAATATTTAATTTATATTTTATGTTATACAAAGGACTTCCTTAAATTTAGAGATAATTAGTTTTTTTTATATAAATAAACAAAACTAATTAAAATCCATACTAGGTACCTTGCTTGCAAGTTCCTTCAATCCTTGGAAGGAGGTCCGGATTTTAAGCATGGTGGCCTACGTCGGATACAAAAAACCTCGACTAACCTAGGGAACAATTTTCCTTAATATAAAGGTTTTCCAAGGTTCAAACCGTGGTATGGATGAGTGTGTGAGGGAATGGGTGTGTGTCTCCTTGGTGGAGTTGTATTAGGTTGGGGGATTCCTGGTCAAAACCCCCATTACTTAATATTACCAAAAACAAAAACAAAACTAATTAAAAACTTGTACCTTACTAGCAAGTTCCTTCAATCATAGGAGGTTCGAGGTTCAAGCCTAGCGGCCTACGTCGGATACAAAAAACCCCTCGACTAGCCTGGGGTACGGTTTTCCTTAATATAAAGGTTTATCCGCCTTTGTAGCGCAAGTGGTGAGGAGAAGGCAAGCTTGGCCCTGTTGAACAGGAGGTCCACGGTTCGAACCTCGACGATACAAAGGGGGATATACGGTTGGATTAAAACCCAAAGAAAAACTCTCTGGTGGAGTTGTTGTAACAGGTTGGGGGATTCCTAGTCAAAACCTCCACTTCTTAATATTAGATAAATTTAATCCGCCTTTGTAGCGCAAGTGGTGAGGAGAATGCGAGCTTGACCCTGTTGAACAGGAGGTCCATAGTTCGAACCTCGACAATACAAAGGGGACATACGTTGGATTAAAACCCAAATAAAAACTCCCTGGTGGAGTTGTTGTAATAGGTTGGGGGATTCATGGTCAAAACCCCCACTTCTTAATATTAGATAAATTTTATCCGCCTTTGTAGCGCAAGTGGTGAGGAGAAGGCGAGCTTGGCCCTATTGAACAGGAGGTCCACGGTTCGAACCTCGACGATACAAAGGGGGATATACGGTTGGATTAAAACCCAAAGAAAACTCCTTGGTGGAGTTGTTGTAACAGGTTGGGGGATTCCTGGTCAAAACCTCCACTTCTTAATATTAGATAAATTTATTCGCCTTTGTAGCGCAAGTGGTGAGGAGAAGGCGAGCTTGGCCCTGTTGAACAGGAGGTCCACAGTTTGAACCTCGACGATACAAAGGAGGATATACGGTTGGATTAAAACCAAAAGAAAAACTCCCTGGTGGAGTTGTTGGAACGTGTTGGGGGATTCCTGGTCAAAACCCCACTTCTTAATATTACCATTTTGATTTGCCTTTGTAGCACAAGTGGTGAGGAGAAGGCGAGCTTGGCCCTGTTGAATAGGAGGTCCACCCTTTGGAACAGGAGGTCCACGGTTCGAACCTCGACGATACAAAGGGGTATATACGATTGGATTAAAACCCAAAGAAAAACTCCTTGGTGGAGTTGTTGGAACAGGTTGGGGGATTCCTGGTCAAAACCCCACTTCTTAATATTACCATTTTGATCCGCCTTTGTAGCGTAAGTGGTTAGGAGAAGGCGAGCTTGGTCCTGTTGAACAGGAGGTCCACGGTACGAACCTCGACGATACAAAGGGGGATATACAGTTGAATTAAAACCCAAAGAAAACTCCCTGGTGGAGTTGTTGTAACAGGTTGGGGGATTCTTGGTCAAAACCCCCACTTCTTAATATTAGATAAATTTTATCCGCCTTTGTAGCGCAAGTGGTGAGGAGAAGGCGAGCTTGGCCTTGTTGAACAGGAGGTCCATGGTTCGAACCTCGGCGATACAAAGGGGGATATACGGTTGGATTAAAAACCCAAAGAAAAACTCCCTAGTGGAGTTGTTGGAACAGGTTGGGGGATTCCTGGTCAAAACCCCCACTTCTTAATATTACCATTTTTAGCACTGGGGGTGCAGCGCAACGGTTTGGGCTTTGGCTCTTCTTCGGGAGGTCCAAGGTTCAAACCGTGGCGTGGGTGAGTGTGTGAGGGGGTGGGTGTGTGTCTCCCTGGTGGAGTTGTTGTAACAGGTTGGGGGATTCCTGGTCAAAACCCCCATATCTTAATATTACAAAAATAAAAAACTAATTAAAAATTAAATTAAATTTTTTTTTTTATAGAATAAAATAATAATAAGGTTATTTTTTATATAAATAAATATAACTCATTTGTTTTAAAATGTTAAGGTTTACTATTTACTATGTAGCTACAAACTTACTGTAGTGGTAAGGGCTTTGGCCTCTCTTTGAGAGTTCCAAGTTTTCCAACTCAATATGAGGGGATCGGACCCCTCATAAAAATCTGTGTAAATTCATTGAAAAAAAAATGTTAAAGTTTACTCGATAAATTTGATCCTTAGTTTATACTTTTCATATTTAAAGGTTTTTATTTTTTATTTTTATGAATTGTGTTACAAATTCTAAACTATTATACAAATTATAAATTATATTTCTAAATTAGACATAAATATTCATCATAATTTTTTTTTTAATGAAAAGGCACTATATTAAGAATAAAGGGTTAATCATACAAAAGGGTGTGCGGACGGACATGTCACTCCCCATACTCAAATAAATCGGCTACATAACAACCAGGACAAAGATCAAAGTACCATCACTAAACAACCACCGACTGACGGGAATGCCTAAAGCATTAAATCAAAACACATTGATCAAAAAATAGAAAGTGAAACAAAACAATAGCCCTTAATTGTTTTGCACCCCCTCAGCTAGAGAATCTGTCACCTAGGCTTCCTCATTGTGGTTCCAAACCTTACTAGGGAGTGAAGTGCTCCAACCTGGACTTGGACGCATGTCATAAACCTTATGGTATTTCGGGTGGGTGGGATATGTCGACACCTCGTTAATTGCAGGTTGAGTGGGAACAATCCATCTTGTATTTGCATATGAACCATCATCAATGCCTGTGCTCCAGCCATTGCAACCTACATCATTGCCACCGTTTCAACCATCATCTTGGCTTGGAGAGGGTAGGTGGGACCTCCAGGTATCACCTCGACGAGGAGAACATGGGCGAGCTCCCTAAGCATCGAACCATTGAGAAATGCTAGGGTTTGGCGACCAAGGCCCGCTCCTTTCGAGCGATTGAGCGCGAGCCCTAGAGGCTAGTTGGTTTCGCCTCTCCAGGGGTGGGCGACGACGCTGTCGGGACCTAGAACAGTTTCTCTGTTCATGTTCTAGAGGACCTTTTCTCACAATACATAGAGCATTACCCCAGTAATCAATCAGATCCTGCAGGTGCTTGATCTCCATTGCTACCTTGGCGGCTTGAACTTGAATCTGTAACCAAGCATCATGGAAGACCATAAGCTTATCTAAAAGAGGAAAAATTACAGAGGGAGTTTTATCTGTAAAAATTATCTCATTTCTGGCTTTCCAAAGGTGAAACAAAATGTTAATTTGAAATATGTTCCAGAACTCTAACAAAGGCTGAGAAAAATCAGGGGGATCCCCAACAAATTATGAAGCCACATTAGAGGATAAGGCAAGAACAACATGAAAAAAGATTCCATCCACTCCTGTGCCATTTTAGCTTTTCTGCAATCTCAAAAAAGATGAATGGTAAACTCATTCTCCCCACAAAAAGGACATGTGGGATTATCAACACCCAGGTGTCGTAGCCTTTGGCCTAGCGGGAGACCATGAAATAACATACTCCATGTAAAGATAGCTTGCTTGGGATCAATATAACTGGCCCATGTAATCTAAAATTTTGCACGCCATCTAGATTTGAAGGAGAAAATATCCCAACGCTCATTGAGCTTTGTTACCATTGGCTGAATAGACGAGCTTAGTCACATAGTTTAACATGGGCACATTTTTAAACCATTTCCATTCTTTCCACCAAGGTCGTTGGACAACCTGCCCAAGCTTCAGCGAGAGGTAAAATGGAGTACAACTGGTAACAGTGTCATAAGTGTCTTTATCTTCAGGCTTTAAGGCATACCTCTGTCGAAAAAGTTCCCATGGGATCCAATCTCTGCTTTGTCTGCAGAAAAAATCCAAAATGGACACAACTCCCTTCTTAAAGAATTTTTTGGCATGAATCCATTACACATTGGCTAGTGGTTGGCCCTGAAACTAAATAGCAAGGGACCACCAGATATTCAGAGCAGCTATAGTGGCCCCACGTTGGTGGTCAACTCCTTTCCACAGTAACCAAGGCTTGATAGCCTCCTAGGTCCGCAAAATACTCTGAATCATGAATGACCCAGAGATTTTAATGGGAACAGGGGCCACAAGGAGGGATGACAAATCCATTCCCTTCTAAACTTTTTTTCCAAACGGTAACCCTGTAGCAACATAGTGCCGGATTAGAACTTTCCAAGATTCAGAGCCTTTAAGAGCTCGTAAAATCCACTTAACGCTTAGAGCCAGACCTTGGCGATGTCAGTTGAACAACCCCATACCTCCCGAGCTCTTAGGGAGGCAACAAAATTCCCATGCAACTTTGTGAAATCCATTCTTCTAAGAAGAATTGGTCCAAAGAAAATCTCGAAGAAGCTTTTCTAACTTATTATAGCAAGTTTGAGAGGGAACCCAACATGAAGAATAATAAACATGAGTAGTGGCAAGAACTTTGGAGCAAATTTGGAATTTTCCTACAAGGGAAAGCTTTTTTGTGACCTAGTAATTGAGTTTTTGTTCCACTTTTTGCACAACATATTCCCAAAGCTGGGAGGGGGTACTCTGGAACGCAAAGGGGATGCCCAAAAACTTAAACATCTCCCCCGACTAAATCCATTTCCACTGATAATTGCTGGAGCCAACTTGACATAGGTCTGGAGGATTGTCTGTAACACGACGTTTTCCTCCATTGAATGCTGGAACCAAAAGCCATGCAAAAAGAATCCAAGCACGAAAGAGCCTGTGTGACGGATTGTCTATCTTCAAGGATGGTTAAGAATGAATCATTAACAAAATGACCATTGATTAGTTGCCCTTGATTTTCTGGGAGAGAGATTCCCTTAACTAGCCCTTGCGAGGCTTTGTTGGCAAGAAGATAGCCAAATACTTCAATAGCAAGCACATAAAGGGAGGGGGCAAGAGGACACCCCTGTCTAACTGACCTGAAAAGGTCTATATTCTTAGTTTGAACTCCATTCAGTGTGAGAACCGCGGAGGCATGTTTGAACGACATTTGCACAAAATTAACAAAGCAAGGACCAAAACCCAGGGCTTTGTGCATTGATAGAATGAAATTCCATTCAATTCTATCGTATGCTTTCTCAAAGTCAAGTTTGATAAATAGGGTCTCTTGCTAAGACTCCCTAGCCCATTCCATGCCTTCCCATACTGCAATGACATTGTCCAGAATATACCTATTACGAATAAACCCTGTTTGCTCAGGTCTCACAATGAGAGGAAGTAGAGGCCGAAGTCGAAGAGCAAGGGCCTTAACAATAATTGTATAGCTTACATTCAACAACGTAATAGGTCTCCAGTTTGTGATAACCTCAGATCTCCAAGCTTGGGTATGAACTTAATGTTACCTTTATTAATAAGGAGCCTAAGGAGCCAGTGGCCATGGCTTCTTGATATACACACAGAAGGTCTGGGCCAACCAGGTCCCACAATGCTTTATAGAATTCACAGGGGAAACCATCCAGCCCTGGTGCTTTGTCGTTAGCCATGTAGGACAGAGCATCAACTAAGTCCTCTAAGGAAAGAGGCCTTTCACAGTCTTCTTTCTGGGAGTTTGATAATTTTTCTGGCACAACCGAGCAACATTCATCAAGAGCTTGTTGTCTCTCAGGAGAGAGAGGCTGAGCAACAAAAACCTGTTGGTAGTGGTTAACAAACACTTTGGCAATGTCAGGCAGCTTTGTAAGATGCTCGCCATTGTTCACAATGGCATTGAATTGAACCGCTTGTCTGGACGATCGAAGGCGTTGAAAGAATTATTTTGAGACCCTGTCTCCAACTTTCAGCCAGTGCATTCGAGCTCTGATTTGGGCACCTCTAGCCTCATAAAGCTCATGCCTAAGAGCTGCAACATGCTATTGCAGAGAGATACTTAGGGGGAAGGCATCAAGCTGAACTGAAGCTTTGGCAAGTTCATTCTTCAGAGCCAAATTAGACTGCTTATGCAGCTGAGCAAGCTTGATTCCAAGAGCTCTGAGAATGGTAGTTGTGCAAGCAATGGCACCACTCCACCATTCAATTCAACCCGTGTTCTCGGTAGGGCGAGGAACCAAGTTCCAAGCTCGAACAATATGTGCTTTTGAGGCCATATTTTGCAAGAAAGAGACATTCATAAAAAACTGAGAGTGGAACTTTTTGACTACTACTGGTTGAAGAAAACATTGAAGATAATGGGCACATGATCTAAAACAATGGTGCATGGAATGGCCACCAGACTGTATAATTTTAGATTGGTTCTTTGCTTTAAAAATGTTAATGCTCACTCATGAAATTTGATCTCTAGTTTATTTTTATTTTTTTAATACATAGAAGAATTGTGAAATTTAATCTTTTAATTTATTTTTATTTTTTAATACACATTATACGGTTCTAAAGGTTTTTTTTTTTCATGAATTGTGTTACAAATTCTAAACTGTTATATAAATTATAAATTATATTTTTAAATTGAATATAAATATTCATCATAATTTTAGATTGGTTCTTTATTTGCTTTAAAATAATTTTAAATTGGTTCATTTCATTCAATAACTCAAACACTTCAGATTATGCCATTGGCAGGGTGCTCATACAACATGGACACCCAATTGCTTTTGGGTGACAATGTGTTTAATACCTTCTTTTTCACTCAAAGCAACTTGATTGGCAAGTAGGCCAGGTAACAAGTCTCAGTGTTGGACTTAATGGAAGGGCATTTGGTTGGCTAAGGCTAATGTTAATGGAAAGGCATTTGGTTGGGGTAAGGGTATTTGATTGGACTATCTTAACGGACAAACACTCAGATGTTACCATTCAACTATCCTCGTTTACCATTCAACTATCCTCGTTTGAATTTTTTATGATTTAAACTTTAAACCTCAAAAAAAAAAACCAAAACCTTACCTAAGCTAACAACTTAATAACTATACGTTATATTGTTTAATAAGATTTAAATTTAAATATTAAAAAAAAAAAAATCATACTTTTTAATATTTATATTAAATATAAAATATATGCACTTGAGGTAAAGGAACCCCAACCACTCTTTTCTTGGGTGGAAACTAGCTTTGACAAAGCTTGCACTCTAGATTAAAGGATTGATCGATAAAAGTTTTTAACATATATTCTTTTTTTTTTTCTTTCTTAAAACTGGATATTGATATTAATTTTAAAATTAAAAAAAATAATTAGTAGTATTTTTTTATTTTTGTTATTGATATTTTATTAAAATTATATATAAGAAATCTTGATTGAAGATAATATCTTGAGTTGGGTTTTGAATTTTTTTTGGAAAGTTGAAGGGTTAAACTGGGCGTGAGTGTTAGTTCTCAATCTTAATCTTAGAAAGATCATGGCTGAAATAAAAATATTTAACTTTAAATTTTAGTAGTATTTTGTATCTCTGTTATGAAATTTCATTAAAATCATATCTAAGAAATCCTGTTTGAAATAATAGGAAGATAATGGAGTTAGGTTTTGAATCTTTTTAAAAAATTTAAAGTTTAAATCTGACCGTGTGTTAACTTTGAATCTTACAAGACATAACTAAAATAAAAATGCTTAACCTTAAGAGAAACCATGACTAAAATAAAAATACTTAACCTTAAGTACTGGTCATAAGATTTTTCACTTACCATACCTTAAATCTACCAGTGTCACTCTTTGAATGCAAAATAACTTTCTACGTATCTCTAACTAAATTTTATTTTATTTTTTAATTTTTAATTTTTTAAACGTAATATTATATGTATTTCGTATCTAAAGCGACGTTGATATTATTGTTGACCATCTCACCAAAGCAGAGGTTTATCTTTACCACCTCACCAAAGCAGAGGTTTATCTCTTATAGAAAAACTTTCCCATTTATTGAATTTTGATTGCTGCCGACCAGAGTCTCATCCTTCTCAATCACACTACATTTTGACGTTGGATTAAAAAAAAACAAAAGCCTTACCTTGAAACCAAATCTGAAGTATACAAAATGTGCATACACACCCACCTTGAGAAGGAGCAAAACAGCAGGAATGGTGGTGGTTTCCTTGCTTCACTCATCTACAACAATTTTGCACCACCCTTCTAACCCATCTCAGAGGGCCCCTCGTCATGTGGGTGCTCTCTTTTCAGCACCCAGGGCTGACACCCATTTCGGATTCAATGGCAGAACCATTTTGGATTCAAAGGCAGAAAAATCCCATCTTAATTTAAAATTTAATAGAAATAAAATTAGGCATGTGGGTGTTGCATATGACCACAGCAAGTGGAGGAGGAGAATAATGGTTCCCAGAGCCTCTGCAACAACAAGTTTTACAGAAGCAGACATTCTTGGCTCCATCACCATTTTCACTGCAACTGGAGAGCCTGTACAGTTCAAAGACCTCTGGGACCAAAACAATGTAAGTTCATTTTACTCCATGCATTTTTTTCTGAATTGAGATTCTCAGTGTTGAATTGATAAGAGTTCCGAGGACCAACTATTGCATGTAGTCAACAATCTCATTCAAAGGTACCGTGGGCCAGACATAAGGAGATTTTAGAAGCTGCATATTTATTGTAATCCTTTCAATTGTGTGCTAAAATCATTTAGTCCTGAATAATAAAATTCTGCCACCATGATATCTTATCAAGTGGTATGGTTCTATCGGTTAATGATGGAAGAGATCAAATTCAAATCCTACTAAGTATAATTGTCTGAAATACCATTATGCTTACGATGTAATAAGGGTGGGGCCTATCTTAATCCCATATAATCAATTAAAAAAAAAACGAAAAATTCTGCTACCATGAATAAGGGCATTACTTTACAATTGGTGCTAAACACCCACTTTCAAAAATGGGCCAAAATCATTTGAATTTGTTTGAATTGGCTCTGAGTTGTAAAAATTTATGAACAGAACTGAACCATGGATTGGTCCAACTCCCCATAGTCTAGTGGTAAGGCAGAACAGTTTCCCTAGACTGTTGAGCAAGGTGCAGCAAAAGAATTGCAAAAGTATTGTCACTGTTGTCAACACAGACAGATTGATGCAGTTGATGCAGTTCGTAGGTCGACCGATCAAGTGCGGTGAATTTCAAGGAAAACAGAGGTGACCCGATTCAGAAATTGGCAAAAAAAGACAAGGAAGAAAACGGTCGCGATATCGCGACATGTTTTCTGTTGCGATATCGCGACAAAACAGAGGAGAGAGAAAATGCAAGAAAAATTGTCGCGATTTCGCGACATTGCCGAGGAGAGAGAAAATGCAAGAAAAATTGTCGCGATTTCGCGACATTGCCGAGGAGAGAGAAAATGCAAGAAAAATTGTCGCGATTTCGTGACATTGCCGAGGAGAGAGAAAGTGCATGCCAAATTGTTGCGATTTCGCGACATGGCCGAGGAGAGAGAAAGTGAAAGGCAAACTGTCGCGATTTCGCGACATGCTGGCAGAGAAGGAAGCAAGGTGAAAAGATGTCGCGATTTTGCGACATAAATGGAGGAAAGGAGCTTGCAACGAAAAGTGTCGCGATATCGCGACACGTCGGGTTTTCGCGACCCAAAGAGGAGAGAGAATGCTCAGCAACAAAGGTGTAGCGATTTCGCTGCATGTTGAAATGAATGGCAACAAAGGTGTAGCGATTTCGCTGCATGTTGAAATGAATGGCAACAAAGGTGTAGCGATTTCGCTGCATGATAAAATGAATGGCAACAAAGGTGTAGCGATTTCGCTACAAGTCCAAAATGCACAACGTGAAGGTGTAGCGATTTCGCTACCAGTCAAAATTGCAAAACTGAAAGATGTAGCAAGTCGAAAGCACAAGGCACAAAGTTGTAGCGATTTCGCTACTGCATAAAGCAAAGATTGTACGGAAGGCAGAAGCGTCGCGATTTCACGACATGTTCCATTTTCGCGGTTGCTGGCAAAGAAGAGTGTACGGAAGCAGAGAACGTCGCGATTTTGCGACATGTTCCATTTTCGCGATTGCTGGCAAAGAAGAGTGTACGGAAGCGGAAAGCGTCGCGATTTCGCGACAAAGCTGAGGATGACGTCAGCAAAATTGAAAATGTTGCGATTTCGCGACAGAGTGCAAGGAAAGCTGCTGGAAGCTGAAAGTGTCGCGATTTCGCGACAAGAATGATGATGACGTCAGCAAAAGCTGAAAGTGTCGCGATATCGCGACAAGGTGCAAGGAAAGCTGCTGGAAGCCGGAAGCGTCGCGATTTCGCGACAACATTGAGGATGACGTCAGCAAAAGCTGAAAGTGTCGCGATTTCGCGACAAGTTGCGAGAGAAGCCTCAGGAAGCCGGAAGCGTCGCGATTTCACGACATCATTAAGGATGACGTCAGCAAATGTTCAAAGTGTCGCGATTTCGCGACATGAACAGAGGGAAAGCTTTCAAAAGCCAAAATGGTCGCGATTTTGCTACAGCAAGGGCATGAAGGGTACGGCTACAAAAAGTGTCGCAATATCGCGACAGGTAACAGTTTGGCGGGTAAAAGCCGAAAAAGCATGCAAGGTGACACGTGTCAGAAAAAGCAGACAGGAAAATCATGCAGCCAGTTATGTAAAAAGTAACTGATGTCAGATCTGCAGTTACAGATTGACAAGTGTTAGTCATGCACTAGAACAGCTGTATATGCACGACTGGAAAAGCATTCGAAGAATCAAATATGAAGGATCGGAAAAGCTTTCTAAAAGACATTTTTGCAGCATTCGAAAAGCCGAATTTGCAGGGTTTCGAACAGCCGTATTGCAGGATTTCGAACAGTCGTATTGCTTGGAATCGAACAGCCGTATTGAATGGATTCGAACAGCCAAATATGCAGAATAGAAAAAGTATTCGAATGGTCGTATTTGATGTATTCGAACAGCCGAATATGCAGGATCAAAAATGCATTCAAACAGCCGTATCTGGAAGGACTCGAACAGCCGTATTTACTAGGTTTCGAACAGCCGCTTATTGAAAAAAAAAAAAAAGAATTCGAACAGTTGGGTATGTGTTTCGACTGCATACATGATTGAAGAGAGATAGAAGACGAAGAATCTCTATGAGAAAAATGGGCTATAAAAGGAAAATTGTGCAGAGAATTTATGTTGCTACTGTAAGAGGGAAATTGCTGTAAAAAGAGGGTTAGAAAAGAGTCAAGAGAAAAATTAGCAGAGCCGTGAGAGTGTGCAGAGTTGGGTTAATTGCAGACCAGTCAGGGTCGTGCATGAAGTGAAGACATTCTTATGTCATTTTAAATTGATCGAATTGCAGTCCAAGTTGGTGCTTGGTACTAGGGGTTGGTGCTCCATCTGTTGCAGCAGAAAATTAAGGGGTTGGTGCTCCTTCCAGTAGATGCTGGTAAAGTATTTGTAAAATTGGTATTTTGCTAAGACTGGATTTGGATTGGAGTCCAAGCAAGTCATTTTTGAGGAGTAGCCAAATTGGTGAACCTCGGTATATTGAGTGTTGTGGTGTGCTCTCTTGTTCAATTTGTTTTTCTAGTTTTCAAGTTATCTTTATTTCATATTAAATGCTGTAGATATTAAAATTAATATCTACACTGATTCACCCCCCCTCTCAGTGTCATTGTGTGAATATCATAGACATGGCCTGGGCTTATGTTCCACTGGACATGCACCATGTATTCATTTGGACCATCCTGGAAAAGGTGAGGTGCAGCCGGCCAGTGGTCTAGTGGGAAGGTGGAGCCATGATGATGGCCTGGGCATAAGTTCTAGTGGACATGCTCTCTGCATTCATGGGTGCAGGTCCCAATTAAAACTTGACAGAATAGATATGGCTTTTAAGCGAAATGGTACTCTTTGCTTGAAGGTACCTTCACATTAATCGGCTGATAGGATGCGAGTATTAACCCATATCTAGGGATCAAGGAAATAAACCCATCTTACTTATAGCCATAATTGATCTGTACTTTTTTATAAAAAAGCATAGCAAATTGCAAAAAGAAATACGAGGGAAAAAAAAAAGGGAAATCCTTTATTCATAATAAAACTGCATATCTTGAAAAAACAGTATGTTTCCTTTACAGTGATGTTTATGGCTTTGGCTAGTTGCTTCTGCCCTTTCTTCTCTAATGCTCCGGTTCCTGCTTGCTTAGCTCTTGTTTCAGGCTATGACTTTTCGAGCTCCTGCCCTAGGCTCCAGCTCTCTTTCAACCCTGGACACCTCTGGCTTTGGCTCGTAAGGCACAACCAGTGGCTCTAGCAAACTTGCTTGAACTTTTAGGCTACTGCCTACGGAGTTTTTTTTCTCTCCAATCCCCCACTCTGGCCTTAGCCTTTCTTTCATTTATACAAAAGATTTGACCGCATACTTGGATTAGGAACAGTCACTATAGCTGTTTCCCTTCCTCAATAAATCTAAATCTAAAGAGTCTACTTTACCTTTTTTTTCCATTATATATTTTGTTTACAGCTGGCACACGGATCAATAATACAAATTGCTTTTTGAACACTCATATGAGACATTGTTTTGAAATTAAATTCATGCTCTTTGGTATGCTGTAATAGTGGTGTAAATTGATTTTGCCTACTCAACTTGGCTGAATATCATCTATTTGGTTTTTCAGGGAATGGCCACAGTGGCACTCCTCAGGCATTTTGGGTGCCCCTGTTGGTAAGTCCAAAATATTTAGTTATCTCATAATATTGACAGACAATGGAATTTCATTACAAGCAAATCCATTGTGCAGTCGAAGGTTACCAAGATTCCTTTTAATTTGCTGTCATACTTTTGTGAAATACTTGTAGTGTATATTGGGTACTCAATGTTTTTCAGAATTCTTTTCCATTTAATCGATACAAGCAATTTGGTGTTCTTGAAAATTATTAAGAGTCTAGCTAGACTCGACAATGTTCTAGCAGGGATTTATGCAAATTTTATTTATTGTGTTAATCTTGGTTTAAGCTGGGAATTTGCCTCGACATTGAAAGATTTGAAGCCTAAGTTTGATTCAGCTGGAGTGAAACTCATAGCTCTTGGTGTAGGCACTCCAGACAAAGCTCGCATCCTTGCTGAAAGGGTAATCATCATATTCATTAAGTTGCATCGTAGTCTTGCATTGGAAGATCAGTGTAGTTTTCATTCTGTCAGGTGATTATTTTCTTTCTGGCTGGAACCTTAAAATGGATAGTTTATACATTGCTGTTTCTTCACCAGCTACCATTTCCAATGGATTCTCTGTATGCAGATCCAGATCGCAAGGTAATCATTCAGGCGCCTGTTCTTTATCTAGTTCCATTGGTTTTAATAGATGTTAAGCATCTGATTATCGACCTGTAACAGTGGTATTTTTTCAAGCATAAATGCTATTGAAGAATATTATTGTTTGGTCAGTTGGTGACCCATAACCATGTTATATTTTCAGGCCTATAATGCTCTTGGATTATATTATGGCTTGGACAGGACATTCTTCAATCCTGCTAGTGTAAGGCTCTCATACCTCATTGATTGTTTGTTTAGAAGAATGCAAGTGTAAAGGTAAAATTATTATTGCTGGCACATTTGGAATAAGAGAGGCACCCAATATTATTTCCTGTATTCATTCTAGCATTTAAGTTGTTATATTTATATAACTTGACAGAGAATGCTTATTACAAGATAGTCTTTATTTTTATGCTTTTGTTTTTGGCTGGGTAAAATAATATACTAGTTGATGGTAACAACCGAATTTATGGAAAGACAACACAAATTCCATGCCAAGTCAGTTTTTATAAGTAGCCATATAGTAAGGTTCAGAATGAAACAGTAACAAAAAGCCTGCCTTGGACAATCGTCATCTTTGGACATATTTATGATGACTGTGATGGATAGATACATAAGAAAAGATAAGATAATTTTATTAATGTTCACAGATTGCCAAAGTAGGCCAATGGGACTCACTGAAAAAACCTTTTACAAATTACAATGCACTGTAGTAACCAAAAAGTACTATGAAAATAAGCTAAAGTAGAGTAAGGAATCTAGTGTAAACTACTCTGAAGTGAAACAGCTATATGGCATAAAATTACAGCCTGAAGGGTCACCCAAAATGGATAAATCATAAATCCTAGCATGCTAAAAGAAATGATTAAGAGAGAACTAGAAGTCGAGGTACACCAGAGATAAAAAAGAACTCCAGTGGATCCAAGCGCCAACATCTCCTCGTCAACAACTATCCCAAAAAGGCCAACATAGGATCCAATGATGCTCCTAGGAGAATGGCCAGGACTAAGAGGGCTTGGTTGGATAATCCTTGGAGGACATGGAGTTCGATCCCTCAAGACTCTTCTAGCTTCCATGGCTGTGGAACCAATAGAAGAGGATAAAAAACTAGAAAGCTAGTTTTGTCTACAACTCCTTGGTATGTGAAGGGTAGCCGAAACATGACACTGAAGAGCTGCAGTCCTGTCCTGTTGCAATAAAGAAGAAAACTGAAACCCTAGTAGCCACTCTTGTTTGCCGACAAGGATGCATAGATTTGTCACTAACATTTTGGATTGTTATATCTTCAAATGAATGCTTATTACTCTCGACAGTAGAGATGAAAGAATGAGGTGATCAGTTGAGTCGTAGTCTATCTCCCTTGTAAAAATTGATGCTGAAGAGTAATCGCTTCCCTGTGGTATAGAGCCAACCATCTTTGGTCAGGACAGTTGAAAAAGTGGCAAGCAATCCACTTGAGTCTCAATACAAGCGATTATACTTCCTTGGAATCTCATACTAAACAGGACATCTGAGGATAAAATGGTCTTCAGTGTCCACCTCCCAAATAGAGCAAAGAAAACATACCCTATCCTCTTGAGAAATATGGTGGGTCGTCTCCACCCGCAAGTGGTGTGAGCATACTTTGAGCTGAGCAAGGGGAATCCTAAGGCTGTGTGTCCAATGTTGTTGGACGTAATTAGGACAAATAATAATGCCATTCTCAATCCTCTTGAAATGTTTAGTGTAGAAGGCCAACTTAGGACTAAAATCTTGAGATGGAGCGACCCCAGTGATGGCAATATATTTTACATAAACATCATCTCTTATTGCTTGATTAATTATCCTCTTATCAGAAAGAAGGCGCAAAGGAGCATTTAAAGAGTATTTGAATGGAGGTAATAAATCTGTGGATATGCCAACTGATTGAAGAAGAGAAATAACTTTTGAGTGCCATCCACGATGATGACCAAAATAGCTCCTCAAGGTAATGCATTCTGAGGAGCAAAGCACCAAATATGGGTATCTCTCTTGGCTTGAGGTGTAGTCACCCATGGATCTAAGGTAATGAAGCTGAAAAATAATTCTGAAGATGCTCTCAAGGCAAAGAGGATGAACGCTAAACTCAGCCTGAACTATACAATGGGGTATTGTTCTTTTCGATCTGATAAATTGCTGAAGCAAAATAGTCTGGACCCTCTTTAATGTGAGTCCATTCAACACACTCTAGAAGTGGACCCCAAATCTCAAATCCATAAAGGATTGTGGGTTTGATGATGTAAACAAAAAGGAACATCTTTTTAAGTATATATTGGAAGTGATCCTATAAATATTGGTGTTCCAAGACTAAGAGAGACTGCATCCCTTGCAAAGATATGGCTGTGAAGCTGGACAAAAATTAAGCGAAGGACCTGTAAACTAAACCCCCAACAAAGTGTAAGCAGTGGAAATCTCAATTGACGCTCCCTTATAGAAAAACTGAAGCTTAAATAGGGTACTCTTTGATGTGTTGAAGATCATCATTTTAGTCTTGCCAAGATTGACTGCTAGCTGTTTTAAGTCACAAAAACGAGCAAAGGCGTAAAATAAGACATGATAAACTCTAGAAAAGCCGATATGGTGGAACTGTAAATATGGGGTAACAAAGACATATTTAATGAATGAAAATGTCCTTGACATTGAGCAATCACTTCACTCATCCTATGTGCATCTACCATATATTGGAGTTGATCTTTGTTGGCCAAGACAGTTTCTTTGCCTTAAGTTTTCTATACTTAGAATACAGAACAGCTCAAAAATTCTTGATCTCTATTTGTAAGGAATTGATAATCGATTCAGTTTTTGATAACCTATAAATCCAGAAGGGGACATACAAAGTATGCCATAAGACCAGTCATTGTGTCCTGAATGTCAATAATAAAAAACAGGGAGCCTGCGATTTAGAAATCTGCTCGCAATGGCATTGCCAAGCCAATTGGCAAATGATCCACCCTTTTAAACAGAATCTCTTAAGGTGGTTAGTTAAATCATGCCTCCGAAACATTGGCATCTCATATTCTCTTTGGATCTGGAATGGGAAAGAGGAGTTGGTTTGGCATGCCTTCTGAAAGTATACTACAGACAGAAACTTTTGCAGAGGGTTTCAAAGCTAGTTCCTTTTCCTCTTTACTGCCCTCTTTTCATGGTGTTCCTCTTTACTTTCTCCCTTTCATGGCATGTCTTTTTCCTATGAGAGGCTTGAGTGGTTAGGGCAAGACTTCTTGGCAGAATTTTAGGATTTCTTCTATTAGTTTTTGATGGAAGAATTGGTGTAAGGCAAAATTTGAAGAGGATACTTCACCATTTAGGTTAGGATCTGTGAAGGTTTTTTTTAAACAAGACTTTGCTTTGTTGATCAAAGCCCATATTTCCTTGGATATGAAACAAATTGAGTTCATTGCAATTGTATTGAGCCCATTTTTTTGTGCATCGACTTGATATAAGATGCATTTAAGAAGAAGAAGAAGATTGTAGCTTACTGTATACATGTTTTCCATGTTATTTTTCATATCAAAACATTTGTACAGTAGCTACCATATAAATAAATGCTACTGCATTTATCTATTTTGTTTCTAGGCATCAATTTATACGGAAAACATCAATACAGCCATACAGTAGCATGTATTCATCTCTCTTGGGAATTTATCTACTTCCATCTATAGGAATCTAGTATCTGCTTCTTTCACCTGATGCAAAATAGAGTTGCACAAAATATGATTGACAAATTATTCAATTAAGCATTAACTAGACCTTAGGATAGTCATAGCTTAAATAATATACAAAATAGGTTAAGCAACTTATTTAACGCTAATCACGCTAACTAATCATGCTAACAATAGAGAGAGAGATACGTGATTCTAACAACTAACCTAGGATAGAGAAATATGATTAAACCACTAACCTAAAATATCTAACCTAGGATATTTTAGGTATTAACCTAGGTTAACCAGTAGATATTATGGAACAGTAAATATCTCCATGGTTATGCAGTAAAAAGTAAATGTAATAACCTATGTAGTATAATGCAATATACTACCTATTTTACCCTAACATCCCCCCTTTATTACATTACTTTGATATACAAAGTTTATTTCAGAACAGTTGAAATTTGACACGTCCAAGTGCCTTTGTAAAAATGTCAGCAACCTGTTCATCGGTGGGAATGTGTTGGAGCTTGATTTTGTGCTTAGGAACTTCATCACGAATAAAATGACAATCTGTGTCAATATGCTTTGTTCGTTCATGATGTACTCGGATTCTTGACCAAGTTCAAAACACCTGAGTTGTCGCAAAACATGTGAATAGGAAGTTTCTTTGGTAGGCCCATGGTAGCCAAGATGCGACTTAGCCATATCGCTTCACACACAGCTCCACGTGCAGCGCGATATTCTGCCTCAATTGAAGATAAAGCAACCACCTGTTGCTTTTTACTATGCCATGAGACAGGACCAGATCCAAGATGAAATACATACCCTGATGTTGATTTTCTGTCATCTATGGATCCAACGTAATCAGAGTCAGTGTAACTCTGTAAGAAGAATGAGTTATTCTTCTTATACTCTAGACCATAATCTACACTACCTCGAATGTAGTGAAGAACACGCTTAGCTGCTTTCCAGTGAGAGGCCTTTGGTTCCTGCATGAACCGAGAAAGATAGTTTACAACATAAGTAATGTCTGGTCTAGTATTGGTCAGATAGATAAGGCTTCCAATCATTTGTCTGTATAGCGTGCCATCTACCTATGGTGAGTCATCATACCATGATAAATGAAGCCCTGATTCCATCGGTGTTGCCTTGGGCTTGCATTCAGTCATACGATATTTTTCTACTAAAGTCTTGGCATATTTTTTCTGAGTCACCCTAAGATGATTCTTTTTCTGTTCTATCTCAAGACCAAGACAGTAGTGGAGAAGTCCGAGATCTGTCATATCAAATGACTCTTTCAAGTCATCTTTCACGGCGTTGATCAATGTCTCTGAATTGCCTGTGATGATCGGATCATCTACATATAATACAAGAATCACTATTTCAGAACCTGTGTTCTTGATATAGAGATTTGCATCAGATGGACTTCTCTTGAATCCGTGCTGCAGTAGGTGACTATCCATTTTAATGTACCATGCTCTTGGGGCTTGTTTGAGCCCGTATAATGATTTGACCAACTTGCAAACTTGTTGCTCATGGCCTTCCTCAGAAAATCCTGGAGGTTGAGTCATGTATACCTCTTCTTTTAAGTCACCATTTAGAAAGGCACTTTTTACATCCATTTGATGTAATTTCCATCCGAACCGTGCTGCCATAGCACAAAGAACTCGAATGGTGGTCATCCTTGCAGTGGGTGCAAAGGTTTCCTCATAATCAAGGCCTTCCTTTTGAGCATAGCCCTTTGCCACAAGATGGGCCTTATGCTTGTCTATGGTACCATCTCGCCTTATATTTGACTTTGTAAACCCATTTGCAGCCTATGGGCTTCTTTCCTTTAGGCAAATCGACCAGCTTCCATGTTTGTTTTTAATGAGGGATTTATGTTCAGCATCCATAGCTGCCTTCCACCGAGGCCGACTAAGTGCTTCATCAATTGTAGAAGGTTCATTTTCATCATATGAAGACATGTAAACCCTCTCCTCATCAATTTCCATATCATTTCCACTTTCTAAATCTCTATCAACAGAAAGCTCTTGAAAATCTACACAAAGATCATCAACTGAAGTAGATGCTTTTGCCGTTCTCTGTCGAGACATACTTCGTGTCTTTGGACGATTGAGAGTGAGATCTGGTGGTGAAGTGAGTTTGGAATCTTTCATAGTACTTGTATACCATTTTGGAGGCTTTTTCTGTTGTGGAGGAGGAAGTGGTTGTTGCTCCTCATCTTCCAGGTATACTGATGTAGTGTTAGATGTGAAAGCTTCATCAAACACTACATCTCTACTAACATGTATTTTCTTGGTGAATGGATCTATCAACCGATAGCCTTTTGAGAATTCATCATATCCAAGAAAAACACATTGTAGGGTCTTCTCATCTAACTTCTTTCTTTTCTCCTTAGGTATATGCATAAAAGCCTTACACCCAAATACTCGTAGATGAGATATGGAGGGTTTCCTTCCACTCCATGCTTCCCGAGGAGTCATACCTTCAAGAGCCCATGTGGGTGCCCTATTTAGAAGATATACTGCAGTTGTTACAGCTTCAGCCCAATAAATGTGCTCAAGATTGGCTCCCTTAAGCATACATCGAACCATTTCCATAATGGAACGATTTCTTCTCTCAAGCAACTCCATTTGACTGAGGAGAATAGGTTGTTGTTAACTGTCTTTTTATCCCATGTTTCAGCAAAAATGAGGAAAATTATTTTGATGTGTATTCCCCCCTCGATCTGAATGGAGGGTCTTTATGAAACATCCCGATTCTTTCTCAACAAGCTTCTTGAACTGCTGAAAATAGTCAAATGCTTCAGACTTCAACTGCAAGAAGAAGACCCACATTTTCCGTGAGTGATCATCTACAAACAATTGAAAATACCTTTTTCCTCCACAACTAGTAGACATAGGACCACACAAATCTGTGTGAACTAACTCCAAAGGTACCTTAGCTCGAAAGGAGCTAGGTTCAAAAGGTACTCTATGTTGCTTTCCCGACAAGCAATCTGAGCACACTGGCAAAGTAGATGAAAGAGTAGGCAGTCCTTTCACCATTTGATATTTACCGAGTTCTAGTAAATACCCTGAACTTAGATGCCCAAATCTCTTATGCCATAGAGAAGTGGCCTCTTTTGTGGTTACTGCCATTGCAGTATGTGTAGAGGTAATTGCATCTAAGATAAACAAACCATGTTTGTATGAACCCGTTGCTATCTGTTTTCCTTTCTGAGTGATAAAGCAACGTTTCTTTTCTTTGTCCACTTTGAAATTGACATTCATGTTATTGTCCAGGATTTGTGGAACCGACAAGAGATTATTTTTCAATCCCGGTACATAAAGAACTTTTTGAATCTTACATTCTCCATCCTGGAAGGGAGACAAAAACACTTCCTTCTCCCCGAACTCGATAGGTCAGATCATCAGCAATGGTTACCGGTCTACCTTCTCGAGCCTCAAATGTCTCAAACAAGGACTTATCGCCAGTCATATGTTTACTAGCGCCCGAATCTATGTACCAAACAAGTATCCTTGTGAGGGGAGTTCAGTATGTGTCATGAGCACTTTGTGTGCTCATTCAGAGTCCGAACTAGAATCTTCAGCGGCAATATGTCCCTGTTGCTGCTTATTCTTGTTCTTTGGTTTACCTTTGCCCTTCTTTTGTCCTTGTTCATTGGGCGGTTTGTTCTTAAACCAACATCTTTTGGTTTCATGAGTGTCTTTATCACAAATTTTACAATACTGCTTCTTCTTCTGAATCTCTTTGCCTTTACCCTTGTCTTTGTTAGAAGAAGATCCTTTCTGTTGATTCCACTTTTTCTTTCCACTTTGCTTGTTTGAGAAAAGTGCATTGTTGGATGCCTCATCTCTTTGGAGTTGATTAGCTTCTTCAGTTTGAAGCAAATTTACCAACTCTACAAAAGTCACTGTCCTCCCAGAGACTTGTAGTGAAGTGATCAACATTCTATATGAGTCCTGGAAGAGCCCTTAAAATGATTGAGGTCAGGACATTGTCTTCCACTTTTTCTCCTAAGGCTTGCAGTTTTGTTTTTATATCTACGACTCGCAGAGGAATAGCTCTACTGTCTCTCCAGTATTTCATATGAAGAGTATGAAGCCGTGTTTGAAGGTTAAGAATTGTTGATTGATTATTTCCTTCAAAAATGGTTGCTAAGGCATTCCATGCCTCCTTACCATTTTTAGCTTCACTTATATGAGGTTGTATGTCATCAATAATAGCTAGCAAGATTAATAAGGAAAGTCTTTTATCCTTTTTATCATATGTTGTCTGATCTGCTCCTGCTGATGTGGGTCTAGAATCAGTGCCATCCACTATTCCCCACATCTCCTCTACAGTTAAAATGGCTTTCATCTTAGTTTTCCAGGTAGAATAATTTGAACCTTTGAGCAGTTGGCTCTCAATGAGATACTTGTTGATCATGGCCATGGTGAAGGTTTCAAATTGATAGGACTAAGATGACTTTATCTTGCAGTATACCCTCAAAAGAGTATATGGAAGATCTTTAATTTGCTCTTTTAAGATATTTAATGGCACCTGCCTTAACACCCTTAACAAGGGATGAAAAGTTTGAGGATTTTAAGCCAAACAAAATAGAGCAAATTAAAGGGGTAGGTTTTGAAAGACTTCTGATTTTGCTCTCTAGGATATTTAATGGCACCTGCCTTAACACCCTTCAAGAAGGATGGAAATTTTGAGGAAATTAAGCCAAACAAAGAGAGTGAATCAAGGTGTTTGAATTTTGACCTTTAATGGGGAGTAAAAAATTGACTTGTGAAACTAGTGCAAGGTGTAGCACGATTTTAGTGAAATTTGGGTTTCTGAAATGCTACTTCAATGTTTTATATGATTGTTTAATTGCACACAAAAAAAATGATGGTTAGTGCAATAATCAAAACAAGAGAGCAACCCAAATTATTATCACTATAGGTGTCGGATGCAACCGAAAATGCACCTAGTATAGTCAATTTTTAAGAAAAGGTGTCGAGTACAATCGAGAATGCACCTTTCTTACTTTGAAATATCCCCCCTTTCTCTTTACAACTTTGCAAAAAATAGAATCACAAAATATGACTTCTATCCCCCCTTAATTTTTACAAAATTGAAA
Source organism: Wollemia nobilis (assembly GCA_028583015.1). Lineage (NCBI taxonomy): Eukaryota > Viridiplantae > Streptophyta > Pinopsida > Araucariales > Araucariaceae > Wollemia > Wollemia nobilis. Next base: position 278,278 of record JAQPPZ010004602.1, on the reverse strand, counting down.
AATTCGAGCACTCCTTTCAAGACAAGTCGACACACGACCCGCGTTTGAAAGGCTTCCAGACCAGTCGACACACGACTTTGGTTTTTGTCTTCAACAATTTAGCATGAGGAGCAAAAAAAATAGGTTTGTATGGATCTCAAGTTTACAACAAAAAAATTGCTATTTTATGTTTTATGTCTCCTTTCTTGAAGGAGAGAACAAAAGCAAAGTTTGAAGTTTTGTGAAAAATGAGATGACCTTTATGCTTCCTCGATCATGGCATGCTATGTGTTTTGCAATAGAAATTTTGAGTTTCTATGTCTTATATCTCCAAAAATGAATGAAGAAAACTATAGAACTTCTGAGGAATTTATTGCAAAAAAAATGTTGAAGCAGGTTTTTTTTTTTTTGTTTGGATTTCAAGTTCTCTAAGTTTGATAAAGCAGAAAAATATGTATTTAAGATGAAATTTCTATAATTTAGGAAAAAATTGGAAAAAAATGGTCCAATTTGACTAAAAATTGAATATTTTATGCCAATTTAAAAATAAATTATAAAAAAAATAAAAAAATAATATTTTAAGGCGCAAAAAACTTTAGAAAATTGAAAAAAAAAATTAGGCGATTAAAAACCTGTTAATTTGGAGCACGGGGGAATCGAACTGGTGCCTCCGCGGTGCTAGGCGGCCGCGCTAACCAACCGAGCCACCGACCGGTTTGGGATCACCTCGGCACAGCGGTTACTTAAGGTGGCCGCGACGCTCAAGTGCCTTTGTGGGATTTATCCCACATGCATCCCAGAATGGGATGCAAAGGGCATATAGGCCATGGCTCACCCTTTGAACGTCGATTGCCTATGGGCAATCGACGAGAGTCGCCCGCCCTTTTGGATGCCGCCACGTGGCACCAGGGGTGGGCCCGTAGTCCAAGCAGAGTCTATGTCAGAGTCAGTCTAGGTAGCACCTCGGGGTGCGTGTAGAGTCTAGATCTCGCCAGGTGGTGCCAGGTAATGGGTCCATTTGTCAGGGATCGGAGGGCCTCCTACCCTCGTGGATCCCGAGGTCATCTGGGTCCCGCGTGTCCAGTTGGGAGGGGGAGGGCGCTCTTGCCCTCTCGGCTCTCCCGAGCTTCCGCCACGTGGCTCCTGGGCCCACGTGGCTCTGCGGGCCGTGGCTTCCTACGTGGGAGCCGAGGCGACTGCGCCTCAAGGCTGCTACCACGGGGCCGATCGACAGCCAATCGCTGTCGACTGCGGCTCAGTCGATCGACCGCTAGGACGGTCGATCGCCTAGCTCGTGCGATCGACCTGTCCACGTCGGCATTGGCCAAGGTGGCCCACAGGCCCGCCTACGACTGGCAGGTCGATCTAACCAAGCCAGTGAGCGCTTCGCCTAGGCCCTGGCAGGTCGGATTGACCTGGCCAGGGGTTGACCTACGGATGCGCCTGCCGCCATGCTCGAGTAGAGTGTGGTGGCAAAATAAAATCTGACCTCCGACGTATGGCTCTGATGCCAATGATGCAAAATAGAGTTGCACAAAATATGATTGACAAATTATTCAATTAAGCATTAACTAGACCTTAGGATAGTCATAGCTTAAATAATATACAAAATAGGTTAAGCAACTTATTTAACGCTAATCACGCTAACTAATCATGCTAACAATAGAGAGAGAGATACGTGATTCTAACAACTAACCTAGGATAGAGAAATATGATTAAACCACTAACCTAAAATATCTAACCTAGGATATTTTAGGTATTAACCTAGGTTAACCAGTAGATATTATGGAACAGTAAATATCTCCATGGTTATGCAGTAAAAAGTAAATGTAATAACCTATGTAGTATAATGCAATACACTACCTATTTTACCCTAACATCACCTACCTGCTAGACTTGGATTTTTGAAGGTTAAGTCTTACAGTAGACCTAATACCAAAACTTACAAACTAAAAGCAAAGGAAAGCAAGAGATCACCAGATAAAACATACAATGGACACAAAAACCCTCCATTTATAAAATAGCATCCTAAATTTTAAGAATAGACAATCTGATGGTATGAGGATGGGGCTATTACGAACTACATAGAAAATATAATTTGGAGATATTGCCATCACAAGCTAATAATATCGATTAGGATGATCATTAACACTTGCATTAATCTGGACATTCATCATTTGATCGACTAAACAGAGGATGCTGAGCAATCATGCAAGCCAACAGTCTGAATACATTTCCCAGCATTTTAAAATCAATCAATGTCTTGTCTTGCATTTTATATCAACCAGTATTTTGTCCCTTCCCCCATTAAACAAGTACTTGTCCTATGCTTAATGTGACTCCTAAATGGGTCAAACTACCAGTTGATTGACTGATCGCTTAGCATGACTGAAAGATATGAATAATTTTTTTTATAAGGTTAACAAATTTCTCCTGCAATTGATTTTACAAATTATATGACATTGGTGACATGGCAGCAATAAGTTGAATAACTATTACCAAATCCTCCTTAACAATACAATGTTTAACTTTTAAATGCACTGCAACTTTGACCTCTTAAAATGTGGTTTCAACTTCTATGAGGTTTTGTCAAAGCTCAAGATTTCAGAAAAGTTATGTAAGGTAATGAAAAAAGTGCCAAACTATGGAACATAGAACTATACATATCACCAAAAAGAATTCGACATCTCCTAATGTCTTCTGTAGCACCTTGAGGCACCAAATTAGGTCAGTTGAACAGGAGAACAATGGACATGGATAACATTTTGCAAGTGCAGTTGTGAAAGGAAGAAGCAGATTAAGTCCAAAGAAATCAGCAACGCTTACAGAAAAAAAGAACACAAATCCTGGTAATATAGACTATAGTGATATAGACACGGTAAGAAAGAAAATCCTATTATTCTCAAGTTTATTGGGATGAATAGGCTAGGAAAAGTGAAGGGGAATAGTCTCAACAGGTTAGATTTACAAATTGCTGGAAGATTTGTGGAGCCTGCCATGACCTTGAGTCACACAATCTGTGATCAGAAATTAAAAAATAAGGAAGATAGAAAGGCAATTAAAAAATAAGAAAAGCAGTTCTATAGATAGAAAGGCAATTTAAAAATAGAAAAGTGCATATGAATTGCATAATGTAAAAAGCCCATAATTATAAATGGGTGAATGCCAAAATAGAATTCTAAAAATAGAAAAGGAAGGTTTAAAAAAATAAAACAAGGAAACCAAATATAGAAAAGTCATATTATTTTTGGCATGTAAGATGTCTATATATTGGGTGTGAGGCACCTATTGAAGGGGGAAAAGAAATTGAAGAAGAGAATTCCAAGAGAAAATTCTTAGGAGTCTAGATCTAGCAACCAGAATTGAGCAAAGAGACTCAGAAGGTCAGATTTGGAAGCCAAAAGAGCAGAAGCACAACGGGAGAAAATTTGTAGTGGCAGAAGTGTATTCTCTTAGCATAGATCTAAGAAGCAAATTGCTTCTAGATTGTTGTAAATCTTCTCAGTTGTAAAATTGAATAAAAGAGATCTATATTTGAGGATCCCGAACAACATAGTTGACGGGTGATTACGGATCACATCTGGTATCAAAGCCACGATTTCATAAGAAGTGGGGCTTGCATTTTTACAGCATTTTTTTTTTTTTGTAGAAATTGTCACTTTATTTGTGGGAGCTATATATTTTTTTTATACCAGTCAAATTTAGAATATTCTTGCACCATCGCGTAGATCGTTCCGATTACTACAAAAATGAGTGGTCATATGCCAAATTTTGAGCAGTATTGAAGAAGTTATGGCTGTTTGAAGTTGGGCTATTAGTGCTGTCTTTTTTGTTGCATGAAAATTCAAGGAAGAAAAATTCTTATCTCTCAATCCAAATTCAGATCGAGATCGAGATCAAGATCTAGATTCAGAGACAGGCTCAAGTTTGTAAGTTTTCAAGATTTCTTGATTTTTTTTAAAAGAAGAGATAAAAAAGAAAAAAAATTTTAGGTGCATGTCTCTAACCTGTTCCAAGAAAGAGAAAGGAGAAGGGAGAGTCAAAATATTTTCAGCCTGAAATTGGTACTCTTAGGTGGAAGAAAGAACTCACATCAAAATTGGCTTCCGAGAAAGATCCAGAAACCAGATTCACATAGTTGGAAGAAACCAGATTCACACGTTGGAGGGAAGTGTAGCAAAGCTGGTTGAAGACAATCAAGTCTTGCAAAATTCTATGAACCGATTGATAAATCTAATGGCAGACAAATTTGGTATGGAGAAAGAGCCAGAAAAATCATCTAGTAAGGAAGACCGAAAGCAAGAGAAAATTTTAAGCCCCAAGGGTTTGTTTGAACAAGGAGAGAATTCAAGTACAACCCCAACACCGTTCAAGGTGGAGGCAAATATTGAGATCCCTTCTTTCGTAGGAGATGTAAATGCCAAAAAATTAGACCATTGGCTATGGCAACTTGAAGTCTACTTCGATGTGCAAGGAGTAACCACCGATGAACAAAAGATCTCATTTGCTAGATTGAAGATGGGTGGTCATGCACTAGTTTGGTGGGAAGCCCACATCGAATCCTTGAGATTAGGGAATGAACCTCCAATCCAAAGATGGGAAATTTTCAAGAAACTACTCCGGGAGCAATTCTATCCTCTTGGGCATGAAGCAAAACAACTCATGAGATGGCAATTTTACAGACAAGGAAAAGGCCAAAGTGTCCAGGAATACACCATAGAGTTCCGGAAACAAGCAATAGTCTTGGAAGTTTCATTGAAAAATCCACAAGTTTTGATGAAATATATTGGAGGATTACATAGTCACATCAAAAGGCAAGTTCTTCTTTTCACTCCTACCAGCATTGACCAAGTCAGTGTACAAGCTCAATACATAGAGGAAGATGGGAGAAAAGGGAAAGAAGGAAATTCCTCCAAGCAAAATCAACAAGGTACTTCACAAGGATAGTAGAAATTTAAAGACAAGAAGAAAGGCAAGAAATTTGCCACTTCAATGCAGAAAGAAAAGGAGAAAGACTCTAAGAACCATTGTGACCACTATGATTTATCTGGGAATACGAAGGAAAAGTGCTGGAAACTTCATCCAGAATTACACCCCAAGAATAGGAAGAAGGGGAAAGGAAAGAAGAATGCATCGACTTCTATTGAGGGAAAATAAGTTGAAGATAGCTTGGATGTTGATGAGAAACTTGCTTGTTCCACAGTACAAAAGACTATAGGTGCAACTAGCTCAAGTAAAATGCTTGAGGAAGAGAGAACTAAACTTTTTCAAGTGAAAATTCAGATTAAGAAGACCAAGATCGATGCCTTGTTTGATTCAGGATCTCAAGCAAACCTGATCACAGAAGACTTAGTGAAGAAACTTGGGCTGGAAACATACAAGCATCCTCATCCATATCCACTTGGTTGGGTGCACAAAGATGCAGAATTAAAGGTTACTAAACAATGTAAAGTCAAGTTTGCTATCAATGTTGACTACATTGATGAGGTGGAGTTAGATGTAGTACCTTTGGACATATGTGGAGTTGTGTTGGGTAGCCCATATATGTATGATAGGAAGGCTATATTCTTCAAAGAAGAGAATAAGTATAGGCTGATCAAAGGAGGAGAATCCTACATCATCCATGCTCACAAGGGGAAAAGTCCAATCTCCATAGTAACCACCAACCAAGCAAAGAGGCTGATCAATGCCAGTAAGAAGTTTGTGTCGCTACTTTTGAAACCACAAAAGGATGAACCAACAAAAGTTGAATCTATTTTTGAAGGAAGTACAAGGAAGCAAAAGGAAGAGTATCCACAGGACCCAGAATTCAAAGAGGTATACCAAAGGCTGTTGAACACTCCACCTGCTGATTCAGAGGAGATAGTAGATTATCATCTCCAAGATGGGTTGTTGTACAAAGCAGATAAGCTTTGCATACTAGAAGGAGGAAGAGTACAACTCATTAGAGAAGCCCACACTTCTAAGGTTGCAGGACATTTTGGTGTAGGGAAAACTCTGGCAAATCTCCAAAGGTATGTCTACTGGCCTAGAATGCAAGAGCAAGTAGCTAGTTACATCAAAGGGTGTGTGCTCTACAGCACCAACAAGTCGAACAACAAGAAGTTGGGACTATACATGCCTTTACCAGTACCCAACAGGCCGTGGAAGAGTGTGTCCATGGATTTCATAGGAGGTTTACCACGAACCAAGCGAGGCCATGACTACTTGTTTGTGGTTGTGGATAGGTTCAGCAAGATGTGCATACTTATTCCATGCAAGAAGAATGTCACAGGGCAGCAAGCAGCATAATTATTTTTCTCTAATGTATGGGTACATTTTGGATTGTCGAGTTCTATAGTTTTTGATAGAGACTCTAGATTCTTGGGCAAGTTTTGGACCACATTATGGGAAAATATGGACACAAAGTTGAAGAGAAGCACAACTTTCCATCCTCAAACAGATGGGCAAACTGAAGTAGTCAATCACACTTTAGTACAACTCTTGAGGGGATACCATAGGAAGTGTCCTAAGTCATGGGATGAGCATATCACCTACATACAACATGCCTACAATAGAGTTGTCCATTCATCCACTCAAAAATCTCCATTTGAGACTTGTTTTGGATATGTACCTCTTTCACCACTAGATATGATGTTTGACCAGTAGGAGAAGAAGGAGCAACTAGAGCAAGGAGAGGAGGATAAAGCAGTGAAGTTCATTGAACAAGTGAGACAAATCCACCTGAGAGTGCAGGAACAGTTGAAGGCTAGTCAAGCAAAATACAAGTTGAGGCATGATCAACATCGTGTTGACCACAAGTTTAAGGTGGGAGATAGAGTTTGGTTATATCTTAGCAAGGAAAGATTGCAGGGAAATGCCAAGAAGCTGAAACCACTCAGGTATGGACCATTTGAGATCATCGAGCAAGTCAGTGAGAATGCTTTTCGGTTGAGTTTACCTTCATACATGCGTGTTTATTCAATAGTCAATGTGGAGAATCTTCGGCTGTTTGAACCATCAATGATTGATGAGGAGGAGAATGAGATTGTTCTACCGTTGGTTGAGGATTTTGCACCAAGTTCACTAGAGGAAATGGAGGAGGACTCTATACTGCAGAAGCAGGTTCGCACCACTCGTAGCGGAAAGCAAGAATACTGGAAAGTTGCTCGAAGGGGACAACTACCATCAAAAGCAACATGGTATGATAGGAGAAGAATCAAGGAGTTATTTCCTCATCTTCTACCTAATCTGTAGCTTTTGGGGACCAAAAGCCTCTAAATATGGGAGGTGTGATCATAAATTTAAAAATAAGAAAAGCAATTCTATAGATAGAAAGGCAATTAAAAAATAAGAAAAGCAGTTCTATAGATAGAAAGGCAATTTAAAAATAGAAAAGTGCATATGAATTGCATAATGTAAAAAAAAAACCATAATTATAAATGGGTGAATGCTAAAATAGAATTCTAAAAATAGAAAAGGAAGGTGAACCAAATATAGAAAAGTCATATTATTTTTGGCATGTAAGATGTCTATATATTGGGTGTGAGGCACCTATTGAAGGGGGAAATTGAAGAAGAGAATTCCAAGAGAAAATTCTTAAGAGGAGTCCAGATCTAGCAACCAAAATTGAGCAAAGAGACTCAAAAGGTCAGATTTGGAAGCCAAAAGAGCAGAAGCACAACGGGAGAAATAATGCAGCAACAGAAGTGTATTCCCTTATCATAGATCTAAGAAGCAAATTGCTTCTAGACTGTTGTAAATCTTCTCAGTTGTAAAATTGAATAAAAGAGATCTGTATTTGAGGATCCCGAACAACATAGTTGATGGGTGATTACGGATCAATCTGTTTGAGGGTTGATTGGACCTCTAGATGTCTATCCTGGAAATGGAGGAGGCTGACAGCTAAATGAGATGCTGAAGTGGTAGATTGTAGGGGACCAGTGAATGTGTGTGCAATGATTTGCAAAAGGTAAATATACTTGAGCCAAGTGAAATCAAAACTAAAAAAACAAAACAGAGCTATTGTCTTCCAAGCAAGATGTTGCCTTATGCAAGGTGGAAACAAAGGTGGTCAGAAATGAAATGAAATGAAATTATATTAATGTCAAGGGGATTCAAAAGAACAACAAATTACAATGTAGTGGACAAAGGTTGGGATGACCCTTGTAGAAAAAACATACAAGACTAAAAGCAGAATAAACAAACTAAGATAGCTAAAAGCAAAATTAGATGGGTCAACCCAAAGAATTAAACTGTGGTACATATGAACTAGGAGCAAGTAAAAATAGATAGCCATGGAAGGGAGGAATTCTTGGATAAAATGGGAGTTGGTGCAGACCATGGACCTTGGAGGTAAACTCCAAACGGATATTGTTACTTACTGGTTATTGGTAGCTAAAGTAGGATTGAGAGACTTGATAGGCTTAATGGCAATAACATTGAAGAGGCCAGTGCAGAATTGGATAATATTCATCAAGGGAATGCTAAGGGCTAAGAGTGTAGGTTGTATGATCCTTGAGGTATTCAAGGTGCTCTTTGAGGCACTTCTAGTATCGAAGTTTGATGAGCTACAAGTAGGAAGGAAGCTGGTGATGCAAGGCTATCCCCACAAGGGTCTAAGAGGTCATATCAACATGAATTAGTGTCTCTATGTTGAGAAACAATGCGAGAGTTTTGGGATGCTCTAACGAGCACAAGTGGAGAAGAATGTCATCTCATTGATCTGTTACCAATTGAAAGTGGCATGGTAGTTATCTAGAGGGCGCTTAGCACCACCCAACATGAAATAGGTTTGTAGAAAGAAACAATCTAGGTATATCCTAAGGTGCCCTACATTGAAAAGTAACTTCTTGTAGAAGATGTGCCAAGCATCTTTAATCTGGATAGTGGAAGATGGTGGAGAGTGAATCTCTATAGTTCTTGTACAAACAATGGTACTTCTGATAGATTTTGCACTACATAGGGCACCAGAAGATGAATTATTCCCTTTTCTCCATTGCACAAAGAGAATAGAGACGACAAATTTTGTCATTGTGAAGAAGATGTCAATCATTTTCCATACAAAGCTAGTGGAAGTAAACTCTCAACCATCAATGGTGGATCCACAACGATGTGTTGAAAATGTAATCTGATTCATGGCCAAGGCCAACATTGTATGATGTAATCTTGGATAGGCCTAAGGTCAATCATTGTACAATGTATTTAACTTATTATAATATTTTATTATGTAAGTCCTATGGGCCGTGGTTAACCTTGTCATGGTTAAACCCATCTTATAACTTGTAATTAAACTTAAAGCCCTCTTGTTATGTCGGCTTAGGTTAAACTTATTGATGTAATTTGGGGATTAGGTATTGGTATAAATACCCCCAACCACTCCATCCGTTGTATTGGAGTGTAGTGATTCTTATCCACAGATGGTACAATGATTATTTATAGACACCCTATATTTTTTGTCTCTTATCTCTTTCTTTAATCTTTTTATGCTTTTTGTATAAGATTTGAGTGGATGGATTGCTTCTATTAGTTTCTAAAAAAATATTGTGAATTCCAACATGATGTGACTAGTGTTGCTCAAGAGATTTTGACTAGGAGATGATGCCATCAACAATTTGCAAGAAATGTGTAGAATAGTAAGCCAAACTGGGGTCAAGAGGATTTAGAGGAGAAATCCAAGCAATCTAGACATATTGTTAGTAAATATCCTATTTGATGGCTTTGTGGGTCACTTCCTTCAAGGGAAGGAGGTGACCATGAGTATCTAGAGAGTCTTTGAAAGAAGTCAACCAATAAAGACATTGGTGGATTGATAGATAAGACTAAAAAGTACCAGGAATGTCGACGCCTAGTAGGATACAAGAAAGTAATCATCTTTGAAGAATAAAGAGCCAATTACGGACATTGTTCACAACCAAATACAATATCACCCATAGATCAAAGTGTATGAAGATAGAATACAAATTGAAGTTATTCTAGAGTCAAAGTGTCTGACAACCAAACTCAGCTGGGACAATGCTTTGTGGAACAATATGTTGGCAACTAATCACATGTGGAACCATGAGGGCTTGGATCCCCTGATACAAACCCAATCGACATGATCTAATTTGCAGATCCAAAGCTTCAAGTCATAAAGAAAAATGGTCTTGCAAAATAGATACATATTTGAGAGGATATCCTAAAAATGTATCTAGAAAAATTGGTACTCCAAATATGAAATCAAGGCATATCCACTGCAGAGGAGTGCTTGAGTGAATTGCTTCAAACTAAAATATGTCCTTTGTAATGGAACTTATAGTTGACAAGGCAGCCCTGCTAACAACAGAGATAGTCCACAATGAGGTGCCATGGGGAAGTAGTTTAGTCACTCAAATTCCAAAGGCTGATGGAATCAAGAAACCTTGACTTGCCTAAAATGAGATGCCTTAAAAGTGAGTTGGACACTTTGATGTTTCAGCAAAAAATGACAAGATATAATAATGATGTTGATTTAATACTATATGACCGAACTTAGAGAGAGAACGGAAAACCAGAAAAACATCCAAAGAGAAATTTAAGGCAGAATTTATATGGCTAGGGATGAATTAGATGAAGGATCTAATTCAGTCACCATGTGGCAAGACAAGACATCCAATCAAATTTAAAAAAAAAATAAAAAATAATAATGAAGCAAAAAAAATTGACAATTACAACCAAAATTGTATATAGAAATATCCCATAACAGTTTGGTCTTAAATATAATCAAGTACATTAAGCAATACCAATCAGCCAGCATGTATTATATTCAAATGGCAGTCAACAATTTGGAAATATCCCCTAACAGTTTGGTCTTAAATATAATTTGGAAATTGCAAACGTGAAGCTTGATCCAATGATATCGAAGTATAATTGCTGTCCTTGTGTTCCTCCATGTGGTAGATTCGTAATGATCCCTTTATAAACCAAGCTGCTAGTGGCTAGGGTAGGCAAATCCTAGGTTAATGTGGGTGAAAATTGGAAAATAGACTACTCATAGGGGTATATCTTGGAAGAGAAAGTACTAGTGTAGAGAGTGGATGTGAACAAGTTAAGAATCTGGCAACTAGCATCGTCAGAGCAGATTTTCTTGATCCTAAATTCCACACAAATTTGCAGAATTCATCAACCATTATCCTTTAGTTGCTTGACAACTGAAATTGAAATGCTTTGCTTAGAAAATAATTATTTCTCTAGGTTTTGCATCAATAAAAGTTCAAGTAATAGAAAGTAAATACTTTTCCAACTCTCAAATGGCATCAGCTCAATCAGTTAAGTTCCTCAAATTTCAAGGAGACCCAGGATTGAATCTTGCCAAGTGATTCATGTACAATTGTCAAGTTGTTATAAATTTATAATACCACTATATGGTCATGATGTAATACGGGTGGGGACTGTTTCAATCCCATATATGATACAACCCATTGAAAAAATTTATATAAAAAAAAAAAAAAAAAAAAATATAACTCTTCCAACTAAAAAACTGAACTATTGCAAATAATGAATAAGACATTCACACATCTTAAACATGCAGAAGCATGTGGATAAACCCTCTTGGAAAATAAAACTCCATGAGGAAGCAAAGAAATTAAGTTCCTTTAATTAAAATGAAGGTATAGTGTACAAAACAAATGCAAATAACTCAGTTGAGGTAAATCCACTCTGGACCCATGCTCCCTGGTTTGCTACAACTGCCTCAATTTCTTCTGCTCTCTAACTCTCTAATTTTAACTTCCAAAAGAACCCTTTCTTCTTCAAACCCAAGGGTTTCAATGAACTCCTTCTGGCTTTTCACTATCAAGTTAGAACACACCTATTAACTTGTTCAAACTAGAAGCTTTTGGAAGGCCAAGTGTTATATAGGATGCAACACCCCTAGACTTTCTCTTCATTTCATCACTTGGGATGATTGTGTTGCTGTAAAAGGAGGCAACGATGTTGTGAAACTATGGGGAGATCAATAGTTGGCTTGGAGCCTCGGCACTAAAGCTTATTTCTGGTTTGATGAATGTAAGCAACACAACAATAATGACAATTGTACTGCTTATGGAACAACAGGCAGCGACTTGTTGAAGTTATCAAGAATTGAGGGATCTGACACCATGTTGACATCATCTTGCTGCCAACAATATATCAAGTTTCTATCCAAGTCATCTTTGTCATATTGATCCATGAAGTCTTGGTCGCTAGCTGGCCATTTGGGCAAGTCTAAGCATGCTTGTTGATATTTCAGTGTTATTGAGTTATTAGTTAGATTTTCAGACACATCTGGATCATTTCCTCAGAATCTTTCTACCACCCTTAAACAATAAGGCTGAGCCTCTATTTTTTCGGCCCATAATGATGCCTTTAGATGATGATTTCATCTCCATTATAGGTCCAAGGTGGTATTGGACACATTACAGGAGTGGGAAAGAGTTAGTATCACCAACGACACATGGTACCCTATATCCTTTTATTTTAATGAATACGAGGGCAAGTTTGCCAGTCCAACAAGCCAACCCCATCAGCGATCAGTCTGATATTGCTAGTTGTAGGTCATATGCTATAGGGTGGCATTTTTATTTTGCTGACAGGATTGCCTCATGTGGTTAAAAGAATCCTTTGATCCTGTGACTGGGTTAAAAGTGGGCAGTAATATTGCTGTGGTTGTCAGCTCACAACTATGCAAAAATATGTGTGCATTTTGGACCGATGTCTTGAGATCTGGGCATTATGAATGTCTTTGGTAAAGTCATCCGAAGACATAACTAGATTGATAAGTGTGTCATCTTCTATAAACATCAACAAAGGAGGTGAACAATTTGATCAAGCCGGATCATATCAACAATTTACAAATAAGACAAAACAGTTTATCTATATAAAAACAAAGATTTGTAGGTTAAAAGGGACATTGTCCATTTAGAAATGAAATAAAATATTTTGTTGAAGATATACAAAATCATTTTCCATCTATAAATGAAACAAAATATTTTCTGCCTATAAATAAGACAAATGCCAGGGAGAAAATGAAATGAAATAAGGAAAAACAAATAAATGCAGTCAGCTAGCCTATGTATTGTCTTTCCATTTCCATTTGGAGAATGAAACCTTATTTGGAAACCATAAATATATGGTATTTTAAGCTGTAAGGAAAGGAGTGGAAGTTTTCTGGGCAAAGTTATAGAGGAGCTTGGAGCATGAGTGTAATGTCCCAAAATAATTCCAACATTGTAAATATTGTCTTTTGTGTCTCAAGTGTGTTTGGGTGTCATTGAGAGTATTTCGTCATATTTTGTGGTTAAAATAGGACTTATAGGGGTTAATAAGTGTGTTTTGACAAGTTTGAATGTTGGTATATGGGTTAGTAGAGTTAATTATGGTATTAGGAGGGTTTTTGTGTCAAAAACAAAGCTATATTATAGGCATTTGACAAAGTGACGTTTCGAAAGTTATTATTATTATTATTTCTTTTATTTCTTTGTTGGGTGGGGTCCAATATAACTTAAGTGACTTTAAGTGATCTCAACAGGAGATTATATTATAGCCATTGGATCTTATGAGATTGAGATCTAATCTCAGCCCTCCATGGTTAAATCTAAGGCTGGGACTTAATCTCACTTTAGGGTTTCATTTGTGGGCATTGTGAATTTGGAGAATTTGGAATTTGGGAGAGCTTTGCTCTTTTGGGCTCTTGCATTCTGCTGCAGGAGATTATTGGGGTTCCCTTTGGAGAGATCCATTGGAGGCTTGAAGGGGTAAAACCCTAGGGCTATCTACCCATTGAAGAGGCAATTCCATTCAGGGTTTGCATGTGTGCATCCATTGTTGAGATCAGAGGTTTCAAAGACTGTTTTTGGCATCAGATTTGAGAGGGTTTGGAACCCTAGGTGGAGCGCTCAGCCTGGAAAGTGATTCATTGGCCAAATATTGCTCCAGGAAGTGAACATCCAGCCTTGGAGAGGTTGTTATTGCAGTTTTGGAGGCAGTTTTGTGTTTGACAAGTGCATATCAGATTTGTAAGGGTTTCTTAGTCTATTTCTGTTGCGGCAAATATAAATAAAAAAATCAAAATATTTTGTTGTTATTTCTGCTGTATTTTCCAGTTTTCTGCAACTTAGGTTTTGAGCAATATTTTGTTGTAAAATTCTGCAAGTGTTTTGTTTTTCCTGAGTTGGTATATTTCAATGAGTGTAAAAGAAGCAGAGCAATGCTTGATTTAGTAGACTTATGAATACTCATGCTTGTATTTCTGTCTAAATCCTTTTGCTCTTGAAGTAATAAAGTCTTCTTGTTCTTGTTGATAAGTATTCTTCTTCAAGAGAGTTTCTTCTCGTTAAATATTGTGTCTCATTGTTCTATGTGATGTTTTCTAAATCAGTTCATGGAGTTTGTTTTATGGACTGAACCTTAGAGTAAGTTATCTTTCTAGATTTTTCCTAGTTTATGCAAATGGATATTTGCATTGCAGCTAGTGCATTTGTGGAATGGAAATCTGGATATTTAACTTTCAAAGGATCTGTTGGATGAATCACTTGTGAGTGATTTCAGATCACAATTAGATTGGAGTAAAGCATCATCAAACGAAAGACATTACATTGAAATATGCAATCCCAGGTGTCCAAAGCAACCTTTTCCCAACATCTCGTATCATTGTCCCTTATTGACTCTCATTGAGGACTTAGGTCTTTCCTTTATTTTCCATGCTTCATTTGTTTGTTATTCTAATTACAATAATTTCACCACAGTACCACCTTTAAAGTTAATATTTACATAAAACTTAATTTATCCAAAAGTAACCAATGATGGGAAGATATTTGTGTGAACTCTCAAGTGCCTCACTGAAAATACAAAATGTTGCCAGCAGTTGCATCATGTAGGTTCTTGGAAAAGGCTGCACCACCCCTTTGCAATGTAACAGTAGAGGTTTACGTATGATACTATGATATGATGGAAAGGATGTTGGAAAGACCATCACCTAGGGGAAGTTGTAAATCCATGCTCTGCTGTTGTGAAAAACTAACCATTTATAAGCTGTTCATGAGCTTGTGGCCTTTTTGAGTTCCTCAAACTGAAGTGGTGTGAGATCTTAATTGCAAAAATCTTGTCAGAAAGTGAAAAGAGTTTCTTCTTAGCTTCTAAGGCTTTTAAGCTATCATGAGCTTATTGGAAACAAATGATTGGATGAGAGTTTACCATTACCCATGCTTTCTCTTGCAAGATATCTTTCAAATCTAGGGTATCATGTATGAAGATATCAATTTATTCCTGACTTCAAGAGGATTGTTTGGACCTTTTATCAAACTTTGCTTAAACAACTAGCTTGACAATTGAAGGTGTCTTGTTCCCTTTCACCAACGAACCTAATAATGTTTATTGTTCTCAACAGATACGATACAAATCTTGCTTAATTCATCCATCCTTGAGACACTAGAGGATTCCACTCTACACTATTAAGAACAAATGAAAAAAAGGAGACACTAGAGGATTCCACTCTACACTATTAAGAACAAATGAAAAAAAGGACAGCAATATGATCGATATTTTTCTGTGTGACCTATCAAAGAAGGAAAATGAAATTATGGGTGGCATTTTAACTCAAGAATTTGTTGGTATCTGGTGAGAAATTTGAAAGGTATAACTGTCAAGTGTTTGTTTTAAAATTATGGATTTCAACTAACTTCTAAGATGGATCTAGAATTCAACAACTTGATAGCTGACTGGAAATTATCACATTGAACTTCTAGTTGCTCCACAACTGAAAGTTAATGCTTATGCTTCAATTCAATAAGTTGACAACCTTCTTAGGTGAATTTAATATTCCATTGCCAAGATATCTTGCTTAACCATTATAAAAGTCGAAAATTACAGCAGAGAAACAAAGGAATGACATTCACACAACTTTGAAATACTCAAAAGGTAACCCAAATACCAATTGTTATAGACCTTCAAATGATGAATTGGTCCCAAAAGGTAACCCAAATACCAATTTGTTTAAATTGGAGGCTTCTGGAAGACCAAGGGTCATGCTGGCCAAGTGAGCATGCAGAATAGTTATTTTGATAAATTTTGCCATGTCATCCACTTGCCTGGACCCTTCTGTTGGGCCCACCTTTTTGCCATGTCAAACGCCCTGCCAGCTTATAGAATAGAGACTATGCTGCACAGACATTAACTACGCCACCTATTATTGTTCAACTGGCATGGTTGTAGGAATTTCTGGCCAATTCCATTCTTAAGAGTGCCAATGCCATCTTTAGTCTGAAACAATTCCACATTTCATTATATCAAGTGTCAGGGTATCTATATCATAACGCCACTCATGGTTACATTTGTCAATGTTCATCATTGTTTGTCTTGAGGTGTTTTAGGTTAAATCAGCATTGCTGATGCTTATTATGCTTGGGACAGATCCCTTGATCCATCTTAGTCATAAATTATACTGCTGGGCATGTGGTATTTTTATCATCTGATGCTTATGATGCAATGTTATTTGATTATATGCAGGCAGTTTTTCATAGGTGCAATCCATAAGAAATCATGCCCGAAAATGATTTGTTAGCTCAGTATTATGGATATAAATAACTGTGATTTAATTCCTTTTTGCCCATGGACACATAGCTGGTAGAAAATGTTTTTTTTTTGCATTGTGATAATATACTATGATCGATGTGATTGATTGTGATGCAGGTCCGCAATGGCCATATAGGCACTTATGTAGTAGAAAATGGTATATACGTATCCAATTATGTTTAGAACAACAATACATATGTATGCATTCATACCCATAATTTACTAGTACTTGCACCCACATACCTTGGCAACTATGGAGAATGATCAAAATTAAATTATAGTGTCCTAAATTCTAATAAACTGGCTTAAGAGAAGGAACTCCACTTAAAATGCAGATTTCATCCTTCTTATGGATTGAACAGCTATCTCATATAATAAATAATAGAAAATAGCTAAATAGCAAGTCATCCTCCTTTGAAGAAAATGATCATTGAAAAGCAAGAATTCATAATTAATTAGCCAAGAAACTCAAATAATTCAGAGGGTATATCTATTGTCATTGAAAAATTGCAGGGTAGTTTGACATAGTTGATATTTTTAGATTAATACTTTTAACCTAATGTATTTTTCCTTTCTATCTTAAGCTTTCTGGTGGAGGGGACGAGGGGCTCTTTTCCACTTGTGTTTAAACTGTTTTTTGTTTTTAGTTTTTAATTAAATAAAACTAAGTTTTGTCAACATGGTTAACTCTGGTCACAAATACATATTTGCAGGATCCAATTCAATTATTTAGAAAGGAAAAAATATCAATATACTGAAAATTGTTCATCATGCCTAGTTTGACACGTTGGTGAATAGTTGATGAGATGTTGTAGAGTGACAGGAATGTCTCCCTCATTAAGATCTAACATACCAATGGAAAGTGAAGCAGCACTGTGGTGTTAGGGTCTAGATGGTATCTTGAGGGATCCACTCTCACAAAACAACAGAATTTACCTTCAAGTAATAACAAAAGGCAACTATAAATCATCGGTTTATTGGATTTAAGAATAATTTGATTGCTACTTTTAAATATTACATTGTAAAATAATTTAATTAGGTTGTAGCTTCTTAATGCTATTATAACTAGAAAGTTCCAATGTAGTATTACAGTGCAGTTTTTTACTACTTTTGTTCAATTACTGGTACTGTAAAACGGTACAGTATAGTTATCAAGTGGCATTAGCTCAACCGGTTAGATTCTTCAATTTTTAAAGAGGAGACTAAGGTTCAAATCTTGCCAAGCGATACATGGATAATATCCAAGCTTTGTTGTAATACCACTATGCGATGATGATGTAATACGGGTGGAACCCGTTTCAATCCCATATAACCAACTGAAAAAAAAAAATGGTACAGTATAGTTTAATTAAATTATATAATACTGTTTTTCTTTTATTTTAATAAAAACTAAAAACCTAGATAAGTCTCACTATAGGTCTTGTTTTTACCAGAGAGCTTCCCATTGCTTAACATTTTTTTCTGTATCTTATCATATTAAAAAAATAAAAATAAAATTAATAGGAACATGAACCAAGTGACATGCTGCAACATATGTGGCCAATATGTAACCATGTTAAATCTGAAAGATACCATTCCCAGCACTTTTACCTTGAATGTCAATATTCATACTTCCATTTTCAAAAGTCAAATGTTCAAACAAATTTCAAAAATGGCTATTCATTCACACATCACTAACTGGATTATATGCAACCACTGTATCCCATACAAGGAACATAAATCAAAGTTGGCATTTTCATCTTCTAAATATAAATGGCATATGATATGGTTCAGGCTAAGGTCATTACAAGGTTGGATTCTTATCGAAAAGCTTTGAGGAACTACACAATTTCTGCAACACCAGAAGATAGGAGCAGTGTCCTACAACAGGTTTGATCATCTTATATTCCTTAAATATTTTGCCAGTTCTTTCTATCAACTTTTCATTACTGTAGTTGCATTTTGTATTCATAAAATTGATCAGCAGTTTTTTCTTCTTGATGTCCCTTTCTAGGGGGGAATGTATGTGTTCAAAGGCAAGGAATTGTTGTATGCAAGGAAAGATGAGGGTACTGGAGACCATGCTCCTCTGGATGATGTTCTAAATATTTGTTGCAGGGCTCCTGTCAGCTAAGACTTGATTGTCACTGTGCAAATTGAAATATTACAAACCATATTGATTTTATGTTGGATTTGACAGGTAGGATTATAAATATTTCTAAATTGTAGTTTGAGATGCTTTGTGAAAACTAAAGTTTTAAATATTGTTACATGGATTAATGCATCCCAAACTTGTGGATCATAGTCTTTCAAAGTTTTTCCTGTAAAACCCGTAAAAAGAATCAATAGTTCATACTAGAAATTTCTGATAGTTATAGATTGTTGTTTTAGACAAAAGAAATTAATATTTGTAGATACTTCAAATTATTTGGTTATGAATCCTGCTCTCCATTTTCATAATACAAGGGAAGCATTGTACACAGCCTAAACTCATACTGTTAGTGACCAGTTAACATGCAGATTTTAGCAAGGTTGTTTGAGGCTTATCCCATGGCATAAATAGAAATGTTATGAAAATAATATAATGCTCGACACTTAATATGATGGAAATTGGACATGCATTCTCTTATACAAGTGGAATGTTTATAATCATGATGTTGTTGATAGCTAAAAACACTTAAAAAAAATTCATACTAGAGGCAGATTCATAGTGAAATGCACAAAGAATAATGAAGTTGCTACTTAAGACATTGTTATTGGTATTTAAAAAAAAAATTATTAATCAATCTTTCATTCAGAGAATCAATTTTTGGACAATATAGGACCAGTACCCTAGTAAATGCAATGGGCCTTCCAACATGAGAGAGTACAAATCATTAAGGCTTAATTCTTGTCAATGAACAAAGCATAGCACTTCCAGACCCAAAAAAAGCATTCAAAATATTGAACAATCCTTGAAAGTCCAAGATAAAAACGTTTGAAAATGCAACCTTGTACAGGGACAAAACAAGATGGTAGGTGTTTATTTCACCCATTTACAAGTTGTTACAAGTTCCTTAGTATTGAGACTTAGGCTCATTTCAACATGACATAACTGTTATTGTTTCTGATTACTCGGCTCAAGAAAAACTGGAAGAAAAACTCAGCAATGATGATGTATGAAGAAATATGAAATATAGTAGGTTTTATAGAAAGGGACTCACCTAGGGTCAAATTCACATGGCCAAGGTCACCTTTCTTGGAAACCCACCAGTATTTGCAAGTCTCGTCACTATAAAACAACCATGTTAACATATAGTGGTGGATCCTCATTGTGCTGGACATTTATTCCCTAACCATCATATTGAGCTTTGTTGTCCTTTCCTTTTATCAATTAGGACTACTAAGAACCAATGCAAGTCTTAAATGCTAGGAAGAGCAAGGGAGTGAGTGCTACATTCAGGAAGCTAACCTGACAAATTTGGCTTGTGAATGCAGCAAACTACTAATTTGAGTATAAGAAGTGTGTGAAGGGAGCCTATCTCCACCATCTTGGGGCTTTGAGAGTGCTCCATGCAATGTGGTTTAGCTAGATTCAAATAGTTGACATTAATTTTGTGAAGACAAAATTGATAATTATTGCAACATTATTTGGTAGAAAAATAATATAATTTATTATGCTTACATGATAAATATAGATTTTTATAATATTCTTTTTGTAAAAATAAAAATTTCAGAAGACCGAGAGTATAATTTTTTTTCAATGAGTTTACACAGGTTTATATGAGGGGTCCTGGTCCCTTCTTACTGAGTGGGGTTTGAACCTTGGACCTCTCAAACAGAGGCCAAAGCCCTTACCACTGCAGTAAGCTTGCAGCTTAAGACCGAAAGTAAAAATTGTCACCAAGAGTTTTTTCTTTTTAAAAGATAAGATTGATAAAATCTCTGGTTTAATGGAAGAATTCCACTTGGCTCTAACTAGCATTGCTTACACAGAAATAAAAAAAGGAAGTATATGAGAAACTTTTTCCTATTAGACATACGTAAGTGAATTTAAGATGTTTTAACGAAAAATCAAAGGAGAGTTTGAGTAAATAAATGACTATGAAATCAAATAGTAGTTCAACTAGTTAAATTCCTCAATTTTCAAGGAGGAGACCTAGGTCCGAATCTTGCCAAGTGATACATGCATAATAGCCAAGTTGTAATACCACTATGTGGTCATGATGTAATCCAAATGGAGTTGTTTCAATCTCATATAACCAATTCCAAAAATCAATAAATTTAAGGACGACCTTCCATAACACTATTACCTTCAACCCCACTAGCCACCATAAAAGCAACCTTTAGCACTTTCATTTAAGTAGTAGAACTACCATAACCATTGTCCCAAACAAGTTATGGGAACTGCCATCATTGTGCACTATTACCTTCAACCCCACTAGCCACCATCAAAGCAACCTTAAGCACTATCATTTAAGTAGTAAAACTACCATAAACAACATGTAAGCATGGAGATCTACCATTGTCTCAAACAAGTTATGGGAACTGCCATCATTGTGAGTGCACATGTGAGCTAGTCATAATAACAAACATAAAACCCTCACATGTTTTACATGTCTTGCGGAGGATCTGATCTGGATCTCTCATATGAGAATCTAAGGTGCCTATCAACTTAACTCACTCATTAAGACACCATGAAAAGCAATATTGGGTTCTATGGTTTTTATGGTTTTTTAAATTTGTTCTATTGAACTAAGGTGAAAGTTTGGAATGCAACTTCTATGCTGATTAAGTTTTTTTTCTAACATAAGAATATAGGAGAACAGAATATGAATTTTCTGAGTTTATACTAAGAGGATATTTATTGAATTTTAATGTCCATTATCTCCACTATAAGTAAGGAGATGATTTTTTAGTTTGTGGAAAGTTGAATCAAAGATAATTATTAGACATTATTAAACACTTCCCAGCTTTTCAAGTGATATTCTTCGAGAATACTCCCGCGCCCTTTTTCAATAGAGGCCCGGTTATGGATGCCCTTTTCAAACATGGGGGACCTTTTCATTAAGGAGATATAGAGCTTTAAAAGGGGAGCCCTCAACCGACAACCTAATTAATAAAGCTTTTAGATAAGCGCTCGACCTCAAAAAGATTGATAGAGATAGTCGACTTATTAATTAATAAAAGTCCGCTCTCTATCCTTATCTAAAGCTTTAGAACCTTAAGCCCGGCACTCGCTTATTCGCTACTCGAAAGCTGCTAGGATTTTTCAAATTATTCATTGGTTTTTAATTGTCCTATCAAATGTAATAGAAAACATCAATTTTGATATTAAGAAGGATAATTGAACAATAAAAAGATATAGGAATCAAACAATTTTTTTATGCGTTAAGGTACTCGACATTGCAGGAAACATTATCCCATTAATTCCTATTTCACTAAAGAAAGGGCCTTTACGTATTTTGTTTATGGTAAGTCTTACTTGATAAAAGGAAGAAAACTGTCCATCCTTAAGAGAGTAATGAGTGATGCATAAGAATTGAACACTATGCTCTAATAACAAGTATGTATCTTTTTTATAATCCATTATTTGAGATTAAAATGGATTCTAAGCTAGTACATCATGACCACATAGTGGTATTACAACAATTTGGTAATTATTTTTTATCGTTTAGCAAAATTCAAACCTAAGTATCCTCAAAAGTTGAGGAATATAATCGATTGAACTAAGGTCTCTGATCTAATAACAAGTATATTACTTCTCTCTTCGTTGAAATAAAAGAGGGAAAATAATTGTATTTTCTACAGGGTTTTTTAAATTATGAAATAAGATGTATGACAATAAAAAGGGTTGAAGATGTAGATCACAATATGACTAATTGTTTAAAACAATAATTATTAACCTAGATTAGAATTGTATTTTGCAATTTTGACGTGTTCTAAAGTGGGAAGTTAGAGTCCAACATTTCATCTTCAAATAACATCTCTTTATTTTTCCTCAATGGTGAGATGCAATTTGACACATTTCATACGTTTTATAGATTCATTCTAAAAAGTTTGTATATGAATAATTTTTTTATTCAGCTCTTATTTAATATGTTTTTTCTTACATAACAAATCACTCCTTGGTTCTTCTTGTGCTTCTCTTCCATATTTTAACACATTAAATATCAACATTTGATGCATTGTTTCGATAGCTCCTAAGTTTGTAGTAGATAATCACTGAAACGATAACATTTAAAATTGTTTGTTGGGCACTTTACTACATTCTATATTAGTAGTCTTATGGCCGAATTGTAATTTGTAATCAAATAATTTACTATTTTTTCTTAGTGTGGTTGAGGTCAACTATTGCATACCTTTCTAGCTTGAGCCTATGTAAAGACATCTAATTTGATTGTTATACGCATCTTGTAGAATATTGAGATTAAGTAAATTAGGTGAAATCTTGAAAATCATGTGTGGATTTGAAGGATTGAGTTTTCCTTTTTTTTCTTCAAATCTCTTTTTCATTATATGAATACTTTATTACTTTGTAATGATAGATTCTCTAACATCGAATTAAAGATTAAGTTGATGACTTTATGGATTTAGAGTTTATTTTTTAAAGCCTTAAAGAAGCATTGTAGAAGCTCACTAGATTAAAGTGGTAAAATTTAAGTGTTTTATAGATCTACTCAATATGATTTAGGTGTTGGTTTATGATGTTGTAAAGGGTTGTGATTTAAATTTTGGCTTGATTTGTTTCCATGTTAAGGAGAAAATAATTTCCTTTGGGAAATTAAGGATATCTCAAGACTTGTAAATGTGTTATTTTTGGTAGATCTAGATTGGGGTTAAGGGTGAATTTCTCAAATACGTTTACATAATCAAAATCTATGCGATATTTTAGTTAGGGTTATAGTTAGCTTTTGATGCTATGTATTTAATGGAAAAAACTACTACAAGGTCTAAAATGAGCATGCCTACTCATAAAACTGCCATTAATGAAAGCTCACGAAAATAGTATCTTCATACAAAATGTGGAGATCTCAAATACTCCATGCTCCATACAAGTTCTACATTGTATCTAACTTGTACTCTACTCTACTCTACCTTGTCCTATGAAATGACAAGATGATATATGTTATGCTCACACAAAGGCCAATATATAATGGGATGTGACTCTTGGCCTTCCATCTTCCTATGACTCTTCACTTTCCTATTCTATGGACTCATGTGCTCATGGACTATGATGCACATTTACATTATTGAATACTCTGCACATTCTAATATTACTTGTGCATTTATTACATTGCATAAAGTAAATACTCAAACCCTAATTTAAGACACACTCCTAATCTAATCAAGGTGGTACATTAGCATGTACCAAATAATGTAATATATTCCAACAGTAGTTTTATAGTGTTGATGGATTAACTATTTTTCTCTCAAAATTTGTAGTTAAGTTTGGTTAAACTCACTACAAAAATTAAGATCCAAATTTCACTTGATCTTCTAGAGCTCACAATATCCAAATTCTTTGTATCACATCTTCCTTTTTGAAGATTATTGATCTCAATGACACCTATCCTTATGGAGTTTCTACATCATGGGAAAACCATATTTGTGCTTTGACTCATTGGAGTTTTTTAAAACTACATTCTACATATTAAGTATTGTGTGGAAAGATACCCAATTACATGGTTATATCATGATCCTATTATGTATATCTAAAAGGGTATTGTGACTCTTGTTTAAAAAGATAGTCGTTGTTGTTATTGAATGTTAAGACTTGAAAAATTATAAAAATTCTCAAGATAATTTAGGGATAGCCAATTCACCTAAATCTTTTCAAATGACATGAATAAATTAAAAGCATAATGAATATTTAGTGCCTTCTATAAGAACTTTTATCTAAAATATTATCAAATGGTATTTAGCTCAATTGGATAAGTTTCTTGACTTTCAAGGAGGAGACTCGAGTTCAAATATTTCCAAACAATACATAGTCAAGCTATAGTAATACTACTAGGTGGTGATGATGTAATATGAGTGAGGCCCATTTCAATCCCATATAACCAACTAAAAAAACTTATATCTAAAAGATTAGTGAAAATAAAGTGCTGGACATTAGAAGAACCAAAGGAGAATATAATTTTATTAGATACTTGAGTTGCATGCTTATCTTTTTAAGAAGATCCTAGTGTTCTTGAAGTATTCTAATTTTCTCTATAGGGTGTTATTTCTAAAGAGGTTTTATCATTAATATTTTTTTGTCTTGTTATTGTGTGTAATTTGCATTATGTTCATGGATTGTTCTTTTTTAAGGACTAAATGAGACTTAGTGATGACATGCAATGAGAAAAAGATAATGTTTAGGATTGTCATCAATCTCATTGAAATAGATATGTTTATTTGGTATATTAGATTTTGGAAGGCATGCATAATTGAGTAGGATGTGCTATTACAATTTCAATAACTAATAAAACTAACACTATTTTTTTAATAAGCTATATGTGGCTTCTATTGGGGGCCATTCCCACAAAAAAACCAAAATATTGCATTTGTTGTTGGGTCAATTGAACCATATCCAACATGTTTTTTTATCACAAATATTTCTCATTTCTTTTTTTATCAAATATATTCTTCATCTTCATCAAAGTGCCATGTTTCCATAATCAGATCCTTCGAATCATTTTTATTAAGAGATAAAATATCACTTTGCTAGTTGCCATTTTAAATTTGAATTTCACTAAGGTGAAGATCAACACCACAATTGGCTAAATTATTTTTTACCCGATTTTCTTCTCTATAGATACGCTCACATTTCCAAAAGATTACCTCTTATAGCCACCCAATTTTAAGTGCATTGTCAAAATATCCAAACTTACCAACATCTTCATCAATAAACCAATCAAGCATCTAAACCAAGCAAATAATCCCCAAGCTCAAATAAGGAGCATTTATTGCTTCACAAACAAAAATCAATTGGAAATGGTCATCTCTTGGAAAAAAGCATGGGATCATTAGGGTTGTCATCGCTATTGTCTCCAATGCTACTTTCTACCCTAAAAGGGAATAGGTTGACATTTAGTACCTTCCAAGCTGCCCGCAAAAAATGGACCTAATCACATCAGTTCAATTTGTAGTCACAACAAAAATCCAAAGCCCAAAATTTTCTATTTTCTATCTTCCATCCATTAATTACATATTGATCATGTTTTAAAATATTGTCTTCAACAATCCTATCAACTTCAATGCAACCATCCCTCCAAGGAGCTTGGCTTCCTATAAATCCAACACTTGTGGAGCTTAATTGAGACCATCTCTTGTGCTAAAAACTTTGTTAAAATCATATCATGATCTCTTGAAAGTGACACCACTCTTGACTATGGATATCATGCAATTGTGAAGCTCTCAATCATGTCAAGGAACAAGCAAGCTCATCTGCTTCATCACCACAAGGGGATAATAACCTAGGCATTGTGAGACTACAAGTTTGCTTAGTTGTGCTCTCTCCCCTCTTGCTCTATCATTATATTTATTTTGTAGCTTTGTAATATGTGATTATTGCACACTAACTTCATTTTGTTCATCATATTTGTATCTACTTGTCATATGGTTTCTTGCATCCCTGACTCACATATTTCATAAGTAAGCATATTGTCATACTGTACTTATCAGGGCTCATACACCCCTTTGTCAAGGATCCCTATTGCATCCTTTATAAAATCATAAACGCCCTCATAAAGCATATTCTATTGTATCCATAGAAAAAGTGTTGTCAAATTACAGATTCAGTGATGCTATCACTCTATTTTTGACGCAGTAGAAATAGAGTTCACAATCATAGAGAGCGCAAGCACTACCAACTACAAAAAAGTGTCGGTAGTGCTATCACTCACCTGATGGTGCTTTTCGCTAAGCATATAATCACTATTTTATCATTCCATAGCTTATTATAGCATCTCTAAATATGGGTTTAATGTTGGTCAAGGGAGCCATAACCTCTCCTCTAGTTTAGGCAAACACCTTTACCACTAACTCTATTTTTTGCCTATTTTTTAGGTTAGAAAAACTAGGAAGCAATAGTATCAATAGTGTTTTACAAAATAGCAATGCTCCTAATAGCAACACTTATTGTAGAATAACGATGATTTTTCCATTGAGGCAGAAAAATAGGTTTCAAGTTCCAATCCTTTATTTTTAGCATCTCATATGATAGGTTTGTTTGTTGCCTATTCTCCATTTTATTTTGTTTTAATATTTTCTATTTTTATCCATTAAAAGGTAACGAGAAAAGAAGGAACTAGTTAGCATTAATTATATTAGGAGATTGTCTTTAATATTTGCATATCATAAAAACAAAATTATTCATACTAGGTCTTGCTTGTTGCATCATCCCCTTGAACCCTTGCTCTAAAAAAAAAATCTTATTTACATTTATCATAAAAAATCAAAAGCATTTAGTTTATTAGGATCTATTTGCTGCATTGTTTGATTCATTCATAATTAAATAGGACTAGATTAAGGTTAAGCTTGCCAAAAGAAAATCTTAGAAGAAATGTAGGTGTTCTCTAACTCAATCCATGAAACCTTAGAGTTGGGCTCATAAAATACCCATATCCTCAATGTGAGAAAGGGAGATATGTGATGGATGCCTTGATAAGCCCTTCACATTCTTCTTCTAATCCCACATTTTGACAAACCCAATGTGAACACCATAGTGGGTCCCAAAATTTTCTTAACCAAGCTAAATCTTAATCAAACTAAAATTTATCAAGAACTTTAATCAAGACCTTTAATCTGGTTTGCTTAGTTAGATCACATTGAATTAAATAACAAGAACATAACCAATTATTAGTCCTACTAAGGATCCTCATAGTCCTTTGAGCAATTGTCATATGAGCAACTAGGCTATTTTGGATATATAGCTAGCTTAGGCTACTAATCGCCCATAAAGGGTATCATGTGTACTTACACCTAGTAAGGAAATATTACAATGGGCTAGTGGGAGTCATAAAGA
Organism: Wollemia nobilis; assembly: GCA_028583015.1. NCBI lineage: Eukaryota > Viridiplantae > Streptophyta > Pinopsida > Araucariales > Araucariaceae > Wollemia > Wollemia nobilis. The sequence goes on along the minus strand of JAQPPZ010004602.1, from coordinate 250,785 downwards.
GGTATACTATTACCCCTCATATACCATCTTGGCCACATATCTAGGAGGTCACTTCCACATATCATTGACATCCCACATATGGACTTTCTCTCACATATTGATAGGTATATCGAGAGGGGTCAAGTATATTTGGACCTTTGGTATATAGGGAGGTCGTAGAGGTATATAGGGCAGATTAAGAATATTGAGTGAAAAATATATAAGAGTGCTAAAACATATTCTCTTTCTTATTTAATCAACACTATAAATAATCAAAACTTAATCAATCCTTTATTTTCTCCCAAACCTATAGTTGAGAAACACTACTTTTTTTTTGCTTGATAAAAAGGGGTTGTACTTGGGTCCCTCACCCTTAACAAATTACATCTCTCTTCTATAGATCTTGAGAGTTTACAAATAATAGTTGAGAAACACCACTTAACCCATAGTACTACTCACCAATTTCCCATTAACCTTGATCCTCCTATGGAGGGTCATGATGACCAACCTACCTTTGAGAACCTAACCTTCAATCAAGAACACAAGTCTTCTACACATCACAATTCTCTAAACCCTACACATGAGGAAGATGGAAGGGTGATCTTCCAATCTACAACTCATATAACCTATTTTTTGCAAAATCATAGGGAAAACATAGAAGCTTTTCTTAGAGAAGGTTGTGAAACCCTAGGTGTATCTATAGAGGATGATTCACTAGATCATCCCCAACAACCTAATTCAAACCCCTTACCAATCAATTGAACCTTAATGCATCAACATCTTATTTCATTGAATCAACATATCTCATTATCACCACATCCATTGACACCGAAAGACAAACCGTTCCACCTCTATTGGAACATCACTCGTCTTTTCCTACTTGTGTGGAACTATTACAAGGTAATCTTAGTTGCTCTATATCTCAACAAATAGGCACAAGTTACACTCATAAACAAAATTTGCCATCAAGTACCCTGTTCTATAATATTCATATCAATTTTCCTATGAGCCTCATTCTAATCCCACAAGTATGAGTATAGAGTTTGGACAAAACTCTAATCCTATAATATCTCATCCTTCATCCTCCAATCCTTTCATATTAGGTACCTGTTGGTCACGAATCTGCCACAGGAAAGGATTTTTACAATTGCGCCCTAGACCCGGCCAACATTGAAAGGCTGGAAGCAAGAAATGGCTCCTGCACCAATCTCCGGAGTGGGTCGGTTCCCTCTACTATTCTAAAATTGGGTTTAAGATAGGGTTGCCGGAAAGAGATTTAAAAGGTTGCAGAAAGAAATGGGAAATATGGCCACAGGCCGAAGTGATGGGATCGTAAAAACAACAGCAGGAAACTACAAACGCAACAACAACGAAGTAACATAAGAAATCAGCTTCATCCTCGCACAATCACATGCCGCAAATCCCTCCAAACCCACATTCCAGGAATTGTACCCTGACCGCAGTATTTAAATCCAGAAACAGAATTTAAATGTAACAGCAATGCAGGAGTATGAATGCTATTAGAAATGCAGAAAAATAGAAAGCAAATTCATCCATGCGATGCTTGAAAAATAAGAAGTCGATCCTTGTATTCCCGCAAATACAATTCCAGCTTTCTAGCAAAGAAGTTTTTCCAACCCTTGTAAATGAAAATTACATTGGTTTTTATAGAGGTCCGTCCTCTTTGCAGCATTAAATATTTAAAACCAACTTCCTCGTGATCTACAATTATATCTTGGAAATCAGGAACACGATCCCCTTAATCACGGCCTCGAGGAAGCAAAAATTAAAGGCAATGAAACGTTCGCGGTTCTTCATTAAATTCGTTTTTCAAACATGTGCATGAAAACCGTTGAATTAATCCACGAACCGATACTTTGAACCAATAAATCCTTTAATTTTGGTGGCCTGGGCACTCTTCGACCTTAACCGCATCGGAAATCCGCAAAATATTTAATTCGGGTTAGCATTAAATCATCGAAAATCGAAAAACCCTTTCGGCCGTTCATATTGCACTTGGCGGGAAAACTGCGCAGGTCGCGAAAATGCGACGGGTCGCGAAATCGCGACGGGTCGCGAAATCGCGACGTCTTATCATGCAGTACGCTTTGACCACCGTTGACCCGCGAAAATGGAACATGTAGCGATTTCGCTACATGTTTCCGCCGTTGGCTCCTCCCTGCGCTCTGCCCCGCGAAATCGGAACATGTAGCGATTTCGCTACATGTTTCCGTCGCCGTACCAATCGCCTTTTTCGGTCGCGATTCGCTGACATGTCAGCGACGCGCTGCAAATTTTGACTTAACGCCTTCGACGCTGCCCGGGTCGCGATTCGCTGACATGTCAGCGAATCGCTGCATGTTTTCAACTTAATGCTTTTTTTGCCCGCCGACCCGCGATTTCGGAACACGTCGCGATATCGCGACGGTTCCGCCAACCTGGCTCGCGTTGGATCGCGTTGGACCGCGATTCTCGCAACATGTCGCCGCGTCGCTGCAGTTTTCAGACTTAACCATTTTTTGCTCATTTTTTCTCCTTTTTTCGCCCAAGCTGCATCAATCAAAGGTCAGATCCCCAACAATACATCAATGCATTCATCAATGAGAATCAATGTGGCAAAAATGCCAACATTCTTGGCGGCTCGCGGGTATACAGCTCGCTGTATGCAAGAATCCAGGCCTTAGTCCATTGGGCACAGAGTCATATCCGAACGTAAGCCGATCGTCGCAATACATGTTCTGTTGAAAAATTGAAACTGGAAAAACCTGCATATAACTGATTATGAAACGACTAATGGAATGCGATGATGGAGTGAGCTCTTGCGGTTGCGCAAGCGGTGATCGCAATGGAATGATGAAATGAAAATGAACGAAGTTATGGAGTGGGAATGGAACTAGGAAAGCTGTGAAATGAAATGAACTAGACTGTTAGCAAATGCGTAAAAGACTGAACTTAGAGGAAAGGGATAAGAAGATACGGGGAAAAATAGAAAAGGGAAAAAGAAACAACAGTCGTGGCTCATTTTGTTTTAATGCAGAAGAAAAAGAAGTAAAAGAAGGAAGATGAAGAAGGGAAAGGAAAGAAAAAGGGAAGGGAAAAGAAGAAAGTGCTAGAAAGCCACCAAACTGTTGGGAGGAGAAAAACAAAGGAAAAAACAAGCATCTACGGCTCGCAGGCAACAAGAACCGAGATGAACAAATAAAAACAATACCAGCTTTTTTTTTTTTTCTCTTCTTCTTTTTCTATTTTTTTTTGTTTTTTTTCAAAATACTATATACAATAATGCACGACATGATTGGCATGTCGCCACCATACACCCAATCTCAGAATGTTATCCGGTAAATCCGCAATGTCCCGACTCGTATCCGATCATACTTAAGTCGGTCCTTGAAATTAGGTCGGCTCCTTCCCCGAAGTTCTCCATGGTGCTGATAGGATGCAATTCAGCAGATTATCCTTCTTACTAGTACCCACATGGAGGACTTCTTCAGGTATCGGATGTAGTGGCTGGAACCAACACCACCACTTTGCAGACTTTACTGGTCGTGGGCTGAGTACAGGCTCCTCTAACTCCTTGATGTGATCACGGGGCTCTTCAAGTGAGAACTCGATTCTCGGGATCTCCTCGTGCTCGAAATTTGCACTTGTTCTTCTACTTGGCCCATCTCTTGATGAAAACCGCAAGCAACCATATTGTTCATTGCCGGAAAAGTGCTTGCATGTCCCAATCCTTGACTTTGGACGAGATCTGTCCCTTGAACTTCACATGACCGCATCTCAGGGATCTGGCATGAATGTGCAGGGTAAACAGGAGCAAAGAACCACCGGAGAAGGTAATGGAGTTTCTCCCCACGGTAACTTTCTTGATAAGAGCAACAGTCTGTTCCGCTCGCACCGTCTTCCTCAAAGATTTGTGGGAACCGTTGTTCACCCGATCGCAAAGAAAAGAGACCTATGTCGAATTAAAAGCTCGAACATAAAAGAGGTGGGCTTGGGTGGGTGATGGACGGATCTTCTCTCGGAATTCTCTTCCAACTTATCAAGAATCGGACATTGAAGTCCGTGATGCTTTCTTGAGGTGCTCTCTTGATGTACATGAAAAATTGGTAGAGATCCAAAGAACTGTAGAAAGGATCTTCATCAAATCTTTTGATCAGTGCTCCCGCTAGATCGTCCCATGAGCTGATGCTTTGACATTTGAGCAATCTGTACCATTGCAATGCTCTTCCTTCCAAAGATCGAACCAGAAGTCGGATCATGACATCCTCGTGTTCTATGACATGGATCATGGACATAATAGCAATATCTTCAACATGTGCCAGAGCCATGCCTTCGGTACCATCATATTTTGCCAGATTCTTCAGGGCACCTTCGGGAATTTCATGCCGAACTTGGAGATTCAAAGGGCCAGGATCATCCCATCTAGAAAAACCCTCGCCTTTGTGGCAGTGGTCTTCGGAATCACGGCCATCGCCATTAAGTCAGAGTCGCCAGATGAACATTCTTTGAAATTTTTTTTTTTTTTTTTAAACAAAAACAAAGCGCCCACGAACGTATCTTCAACTCAAAGAAAGTCGCCGGATGAACTTACAAATCTCCGCTGTGAGGCCAAGACAGCTCATCAAATCTTGAGACCTCCGGGTGTTAAAACGTGCCAAAACTGTTGGCACCGGTGGGGTTATCACTTTGGAAAATTATGCGTATCCCACCGATTATGAATTCTTGGAGACAGAAACAGTCTGTCCCACCGGGCGTGCCAAAAACTGTTGGTCACGAATCTGCCACAGGAAAGGATTTTTACAATTGCGCCCTAGACCCGGCCAACATTGAAAGGCTGGAAGCAAGAAATGGCTCCCAGACCAATCTCCAGAGTGGGCCGGTTCCCTTCACTACTCTAAAATTGGGTTTAAGATAGGGTTGCCGGAAAGAGATTTAAAAGGTTGCAGTAAAGAAATGGGAAATATGGCCACAGCCGAAGTGATGGGATCGTAAAAACAATAGCAGGAAACTACAAACGCAACAACAGCAAGTAACATAAGAAATCAGCTTCATCCTCGCACAATCACATGCCGCAAATCCCTCCAAACCCACATTCCAGAATTGTACCCGACCGCAGTATTTAAATCCAAAGATGCAGAATTTAAATGTAATAGCAATGCAAGAGTACGAATGCTATTAGAAATGCAGAAAATAGAAAGCAAATTCATCCATGCGACGCTTGAAAAATTAGAAGTCGATCCTTGTATTCCCGCAAATACAATTCCAGCTTCTAGCAAAGAAGTTTTTCCAACCTTTGTAAATGAAAATTACATTGGTTTTTATAGAGGTCCGTCCTCTTTGCAGCATTAAATAATTAAAACCAACTTCCTCGTGATCTACAATTATATCTTGGAAATCAGGAACACGATCCCCTTAATCACGGCCTCGAGGAAGCAAAAATTAAATGCCATGAAACGTTCGCGGTTCTTCATTAAATTCGTTTTTTCAAACATGTGCATGAAAACGTTAAATTAATCCACGAACAACTACTTTGAACCAATAAATCCTTTAATTTTGGTGGCCTGGGCACTCTTCGACCTTAACCGCATCGGAAATCCGCAAAATATTTAATTCGGGTTAGCATTAAATCATCGAAAATCGAAAAACCCTTTCGGCCGTTCATATTGCACTTGGCGGGAAAACTGCGCAGGTCGCGAAAATGCGACGGGTCGCGAAATCGCGACGGGTCGCGAAATCGCGACGTCTTATCATGCAGTACGCTTTGACCACCGTTGACCCGCGAAATGGAACATGTAGCGATTTCGCTACATGTTTCCGCCGTTGGCTCCTCCCTGCGCTCTGCCCCGCGAAATCGGAACATGTAGCGATTTCGCTACATGTTTCCGTCGCCGTACCAATCGCCTTTTTCGGTCGCGATTCGCTGACATGTCAGCGACGCGCTGCAAATTTTGACTTAACGCCTTCGACGCCGCCCGGTCGCGATTCGCCGACATGTCGCCGAATCGCCGCATGTTTTCAACTTAATGCTTTTTTTGCCCGCCGACACGTGATTTCGGAACATGTCGCGATATCGCGACGGTTCCGCCAACTCCGCTCGCGTTGGATCGAGTTGGACCGCGATTCTCGCAACATGTCGTCGCGTCGTCGCAGCTTTCAGACTTAGCCATTTTTTGCTCAATTTTTCTCCTTTTTTCGCCCAAGCTGCATCAATCAAAGGTCAGATCCCCAACAATACATCAATGCATTCATCAATGAGAATCAATGTGGCAAAAATGCCAACATTCTTGGCGGCTCGCGGGGTATACAGCTCGCTGTATGCAAGAATCCAGGCCTTAGTCCATTGGGCATAGAGTCATATCCGAACAGAAGCTGACTGCTGCAATACATGTTCTACTGAAAAATTGAAACTGAAAAAACTCGCATAGAACCGATTATGAAACGACTAATGGAATGCGATGATGGAGTGAGCTCTTGCGGTTGCGCAAGCGGTGATTGCAATGGAATGATGAAATGAAAATGAACGAAGTTATGGAGTGGGAATGGAACTAGGAAAGCTGTGAAATGAAATGAACTAGACTGTTAGCAAATGCGTAAAAGACTGAACTTAGAGGAAAGGGATAAGAAGATACGGGGAAAAACAGAAAAGGGAAAAAGAAACAACAGCCGTGGCTCATTTTGTTTTAATGCAGAAGAAAAAGAAGTAAAAGAAGGAAGATGAAGAAGGGAAAGGAAAGAAAAAGGGAAGGGAAAAGAAGAAAGTGCTAGAAAGCCACCAAACTCTGGGAGGAGAAAAACAAAGGAAAAACAAGCATCTACGGCTCGCAGACAACAAGAACCGAGATGAACAAATAAAAACAATACCAGCTTTTTTTTTTTTTCTCTTCTTCTTTTTCTATTTTTTTTTGTTTTTTTTCAAAATACTATATACAATAATGCACGACATGATTGGCATGTTGCCACCAGACACCCAATCTCGAAATGTTATCCGGTAAATCTGCAATGTCCCGACCAGATCTGATCATACTTAAGTCGGTCCTTGAAATTAGGCTGGCTCCTTCCTGAAGTTCTCCATGGTGCCGATAGGATGCAATTCAGCAGATTATCCTTCTTACTAGTACCCATATGGAAGACTTCTTCGGTACTCGGATGTAGTGGTCGGAACCAACACCACCACTTTGCAGACTTTATCGGTCGTGGGTCGAGTACAGTGCTCCTCTAACTCCTTGATGTGATCACATGGCTCTTCAAGTGAGAACTCGGATTCTCGGGATCTCCTCGTACTCGAAATTTGCACTTGTTCTTCTACTTGGCCCATCTCTTGCTGAAAACTGCAAGCAACCATATTGTTCATTGTCGGAAAAGTGCTTGCATGTTCCAATCCTTGACTTTGGACGAGATCTGTCCCTTGAACTTCACATGACTGCATCTCAGGGATCTGGCATGAATGTGCAGGGTAAACAGGAGCAGCAACCACCGGAGAGGGTAATGGAGTTTCTCCCCACGGTAACTTTCTTGATAAGAGCAACAGCTGTTCCGCTCGCACTGCTTCCTCAAAGATTTGTGGGAACCGTTGTTCACCTGACTGCAGCAAAAAGAGACCTATGTCAGAATTAAAAGCTCGAACATAAAAGAGGTGGGCTTGGGTGGGTGATGGACGGATCTTCTCTGGAATTCTCTTCCAACTTATCAAGAATCGGACATTGAAGTCCGTGATGCTTTCTTGAGGTGCTCTCTTGATGTACATGAAAAATTGGTAGAGATCCAAAGAACTGTAGAAAGGATCTTCATCAAATCTTTTGATCAGTGCTCCCGCTAGATCGTCCCATGAGCTGATGCTTTGACATTTGAGCAATCTGTACCATTGCAATGCTCTTCCTTCCAAAGACTGAACCAGAAGTCGGATCATGACATCCTCGTGTTCTATGACATGGATCATGGACAGAATAGCAATATCTTCAACATGTGTCAGAGCCATGCCTTCGGTACCATCATATTTTGCCAGATTTTTCAGGGCACCTTCGGGAATTTCATGCCGAACTTGCAGATTCAGAGGGCCAGGATCATCCCATCTAGAAAAAACCCTCGCCTTTGTGGCAATGGTCTCGGAATCACGGCCATCGCCATTAAGTCGTAGTCGCAGATGAACATTCTTTGAATTTTTTTTTTTTTTTTTTTAAACAAAAACAAAGCGTCCACGAACGTATCTTCAACTCAAGAAAGTCGCCAGATGAACTTACAAATCTCCGCTGTGAGGCCAAGACAGCTCATCAAATCTTGAGACCTCCGGGTGTTAAAACGTGCCAAAACTGTTGGCACCGGTGGGGTTATCACTTTGGAAAATTATGCGTATCCCACCGATTATGAATTCTTGGAGACAGAAACAGTCTGTCCCACCGGGCGTGCCAAAAACTGTTGGTCACGAATCTGCCACAGAAAGGATTTTTACAATTGCGCCCTAGACCCGGCCAACATTGAAAGGTCGGAAGCAAGAAATGGCTCCCAGACCAATCTCCAGAGTGGGCTGGTTCCCTCTACTACTCTAAAATTGGGTTTAAGATAGGGTTGCTGGAAAGAGATTTAAAAGGTTGCAGAAAGAAATGGGAAATATGGCCACAGGCCGAAGTGATGGGATCAGAAAAACAATAGCAGGAAACTACAAACGCAACAACAGCAAGTAACATAAGAAATCAGCTTCATCCTCGCACAATCACATGCCGCAAATCCCTCCAAACCCACATTCCAGGAATTGTACTCGACCGCAGTATTTAAATCCAAGATGCAGAATTTAAATGTAATAGCAATGCAAGAGTACGAATGCTATTAGAAATGCAGAAAGTAGAAAGCAAATTCATCCATGCGACGCTTGAAAAATTAGAAGTCGATCCTTGTATTCCCGCAAATACAATTCCAGTTTCTAGCAGCAAGTTTTTCCAACCCTTGTAAATGAGAATTACATTGGTTTTTATAGAGGTCCGTCCTCTTTGCAGCATTAAATAATTAAAACCAACTTCCTCGTGATCTACAATTATATCTTGGAAATCAGGAACACGATCCCCTTAATCGCGGCCTCGAGGAAATAAAAATTAAATACCATGAAACGTTCGCGGCCCTTCATTAAATTCCTTTTTTCAAACATGTGCATGAAAACGTTAAACTAATCCACGAACCGCTACTTTGAACCAATAAACCCTTTAATTTTGGTGGCCTGGGCACTCTTCGACCTTAACCGCATCGGAAATCCGCAAAATATTTAATTCGGGTTAGCATTAAATCATCGAAAATCGAAAAAACCCTTTCGGCCGTTCATATTGCACTTGGCGGGAAAACAGTTACAGGTCGCGAAAATGCGACGGGTCGCGAAATCGCGATGGGTCGCGAAATCGCGACGTCTTATCATGCAGTACGCTTTGACCACCGTTGACCCGCGAAAATGGAACATGTAGCGATTTCGCTACATGTTTCCGCCCGTTGGCTCCTCCCTCGCGCTCGCCCTCGCGAAAACGGAACATGTAGCGATTTCGCTACATGTTTCCGTCGCCGTACCAATCGCCTTTTTCGGTCGCGATTCGCTGACATGTCAGCGACGCGCCGCAAATTTTGACTTAACGCCTTCGAAGTCGCCCGGTCGCGATTCGCTGACATGTCAGCGAATCGCTGCATGTTTTCAACTTAATGCTTTTTTGCCCGCCGACTCGCGATTCCGGAACACGTCGCGATATCGCGACGGTTCCGCCAACCTGCCTGCGTTGACTGAGTTGACCGCGATTCTGAAACATGTCAGCGCGTCGCTGCATTTTTCAGACTTAACCATTTTTTGCTCAATTTTTCTCCTTTTTTCGCCCAAGCTGCATCAATCAAAGGTCAGATCCCCAACAATACATCAATGCATTCATCAATGAGAATCAATGTGGCAAAAATGCCAACAGTACCATGGGGATAAGTCATACAATGCCAACTTTAATATACCAACCTCCTTATATCAATCATCAATTAATCTTATCTCTCAACACATACCTTTTGTGCCATCAAATCATGTTTCTTTAGAACTTCAAACCTTAACCACCTAGCTAGATCAATTGAAACAACATATTACCACCATCTAAGGTTCATCATCAAATCACAAGTACTCATATGATGACTTGTGCAACCAACCCCTAGATCCTTTTGTATTTAGTCATCCTTTTCCTCCTAGCTTTGAAACATCCACTTTTCAAATGTACAAGAGGGAGGAGAATCCTGTCAATCACCTTAAGTTGTTTAGAACTGCTTGTAGCATCATTTCTTATGATGAAAAATTGCTACTTAAAATATTCCCTATGAGTCATAGTGGTCTTAGATTGGAATGGTACTACCAAATACAAAGGCATTCCTTGAAAAGCTTTAGAGATCTTGTTGAAATATTTTTCAAGCAATTCTCCATCTACATCGAGGAAAATGTCACCATTAATAACCTATACCAACTCAAATAGTCCAAAGACCAAAATTTTACCAACTTCTTAGTAATATGGCAAGCCCTTATGGAGAGACTACAGTATAGTCCTCCACCTAGAGGCTTGCTAGAAATCTTCATAGGAAACCTCAAGAGAAATTGACCTTCTACTTAGAGATGGTCAATGTATCTTACTTTGAAGACACAATTGACATGACCAAAGAGTAGAGATCACCCTTCTCAAAAGGAGGCAATTAAAAACTAAGTTCCATAAAGAGAAATATAAACCTTCCTCTAACCCAAAGGGGTAGTACAAGAACAAACATGTTGTAGGTGATGGAGTCATAGACTCATGCTAGGCCAACAATGTTAGTGCTATTGTAAACCTTCAAAAAATTATCTTTAAGAAGCTTCAACAATAAAAACCTTAAATAAGGTACTCTCAACTAGATGAACCTCTTTCAGCCATCCTAGAACAACTCCTAAAACATAAAATAATAGAACTTTCACTTGTTAAACCTAGAAGGGAAAAGGATCCATGGTTTTATACCAATAAGCAATGTGTCTTTGACCATATCAATGGTCATATGACTGATAGAGACATTAACCTTAGGAAAGTGGTCCAAGATCTAATTAACAATGGATAAGTTGTTTCCCATGGCTCTTACTCTCAATCTTCTTTCAATCAAGATTTGGAAATCTTCCAAAATCCACTACCTAATCACAATTAAAACCAAAACATAATAATAACATTCACTACAAGAACATCCCACCTCTAAACCAAGGAATGGTAGAGGTATTCCATTCTTCTATATTTGTGTTGTAGCTAGTTAACAACACAAGAATCAACTATTTGATCAACCTTTAAAACCTCATCGTATGCTCCATACAAAAATAACTCCACCCAGAGTACCTCATTTAATCATCCAATTTGTAGAAGAGTTATTACGTCATAATTGGTTTGGTGTTTAAAACCACTTAATGTAGTGGTGATAAATGTGATTTCCATCTTTAGAAAATCACATGGAGTAAAATGTTGCTCTAATTTGGGCAACAAAATATGTATATTGCATTTGTTAATGGAAAATAGTAAATATTGCTCTACATTTGGCATTAGATCGGGTTGAGGACAAAGAATATTAGAGTGTTTTGGAGTGACTTTTTGTTTTTTCCTTTGAATGGGGAATCCAAAAGTTACATAGTGCTACAAGCAATTTTCAAAAGAGCCTAGATACATGAAGAGGTTTGAACATGGACATATTACACTAAGAAGAAAAAGCTCTAGATATTTTATGTTGCTCATTGTCTTTGCAAAGATAATCACCAACTCTACACATGACATCTTTGTGCGCTTCAAATGGGTATAAATAATTTGAAATAACTGGATGATACAGAAAAACACCTATTAGCTCCAATTTTTTTAACAACTCCATTGACATGTTAGATTTTGCTTGACGACTATCCAGGTGAAAAATATTGCACCCTACCGATATTCTAGAATTTACCCAAAATATGAAACTTGATAACCATCATTGATGAGGTGTCATTTTTGCTATAACAAAATCCATAGGTTGTAGACTTGACGAGCCATTTGCATCATTTTTGACAATATCTTCTAGCTAAAATTGAAGAAAAAAAAGGCCTCAAATCATGCCACTTAATTTTATGTCCATGAAAGATAGTACTTTTAACATTTAACATTTTGATGACCAAAAGCACAATATATACCACAAAAGTCCAATCACCTCGAAAAGTATCAACATCAAAAGATTACTTGCTCATGTGTTGAGTGGAGGACAACATCATAGGAAGGGTGCAATGAGATGATAGACTATTGATGATGGGTCGTTCTTAGCCAGTTTTCCATGGTTTATAGAATTTGGGTATTGGTTATATATGGGGTGGATTGATGTCCATTTTTTTTTAAATTTAAGTGGTCAATTGTTATGTCCAAAGTATTATATTTAGGTTATTTTATTTAAGGTCATTATACTTATATTTAGAGCTATAATATTCCAAGAGTCATGTTAGTTTTATAGAGGGAGAAAGACGTGTCTATATTAAATATATTTGTTATTGATTCAAGTTATTTTTGAGTCATAAGGGTGCATTATCGGTGGTACCTAACACATTTTATATAGGGAAAAATCTTGTTTATTCCTCATGGATAAGACACTATTGATTGAAAAGTACAATGGGTGAGATCTTCATACATGGAAAGTGAAGATTCAATTGCTTCTAATTGAAAAATATCTTTGGGATATCATGAAAAAAAATACACCAACATCACAAACCCCTGAAGAAGCAACCAAATGAACTGTAAAGAATCTAAGAGCAACATAAATGATTGGACTTGGGATCTTAGATGCTTACCTACATCACATAGATCTTTCAAATATTATAAAATAAGTTTAGAAACCTCTCAATACTTTATTCATTTCATAACCATTAAGTGCAAAGATGACTCTCAAGCAGAAACTATTTAGATTAAAGATGAATGAAGGTGGCGATAATGTCGAAAACATTAGTAAGTTTTTCTCTTTGATGAATCAACTAGCTACAATTAATGCCAAGATAAAAGTGATGATGCAAAAGCTATTTTCCTAAATAACCTACCTTCAAGTTATATCGTATTGTGTTTACATTGAACAAAGTTAACCCTACCTTGGAAAATGTAATCTTGACCTTGATTGACGAAGCTAATCAAGTTAAGAAAAATAACTCGAAAAATGCAAATAATGTATTATTTGTAAAGAAGAGACAGTACAATAATATTTTTTCATATCTGGACTTATTTATGTGCTTATACTACTAAAAAATGAGACATATAATGATGAACAACATCCAATGAGCAAAGGACCTGATAGATGAAAAGTTGAAACTAAACAAGGTGATGGTTGCAAATGAAGATAATTATGAAGAATGCGATCTTGCAACATGTGATAAAGAGCCTTCCTATGATAAAAGAGAGGAGTATCTATTCTAAACAATATCTAGTTGTTAGTTATTGGTTGTGTATATCCCCAATCACATATGTTATACATAGTAGTGCATATCCTTGTTCACAACTTTGATGTAAGAATAGTGTATATGTCCCTATCCAGTTGTTTATGATTGGTTGTGTATATCCCTATCCAATTGTTCATGATTGGTTGTGTATATCCCCAATCACATATGTTGTGAATGGTAATGTATGTCCCTATTCATAACTTTGATGTAAGGATAGTGTGTGTGTTCATATCTAATTGTTTATGATTGGTTGTATGTCCCCAATCGTAGGTGTTGTGAATTGTAGTGCATGTCCATGTTCACAAATTTGTTATACAGATAATGTGTGTGTCCCTATACAATTGTTGATGATTGGTTGTGTATATCCCCAATCATAGGTGTGGTGATCTATTCACAACTTTGATATTTGGATAGTGTGTATATCCCTATCTAACTATGTGTTTAAAATCATGGATAGTTGAGTATACCCCTATCCATGGTTAATGTGTTAAGTATACCTCCCTATGTTTGGATCATGATGTAATAAGGGAGAGTGTTATAAGGGTTATTACATCATAATTAGTTGGGTGGTTAAAACCACTCAACATAGTAGTGATACATATGATTTCCATATTTATGAAATCACATGGAATATAATGTCACTCTAATATATGCAACAAAATATGTATATATCTTGCACTTTTTAATGGAAAATATCAAAGATTTCTCTCACACAATCAAGAACCAAAGCTAAGGAGCTTTTGATTTGTTATGGAAACTTGAGAGTACCCCAATTGATATATTTCTTCTTGAAATTTTTAGGTCTTCTCATACTCATCAGCATATCTTTACTCAAAGTTTGAACAAACAAGTCGTTCCTCAAGATCTCAAATCAAATGACCTTACTTTTATAGTAGAATCCATTGGGGTAAGCCATGCAAATATATCATTTCATTAGTATGATATTCCTCAACTATCTATGGTCAAAGATCTACCCTTATACATCACAATCCATATCGACAATAAGTTCATCAAGCAAATCTTAGTCGATAATAATTTTGGTCTCAATATTTAGTCTAAAATTCATCAACAATTTTTGGATAACCAAATAATATTTGGAGAAATTTGATCTTGTTATAAGGGCTTCTGAAAATGGGAAACATGAAGATAGTGGTACTATAGTCTTACCCCTCATAGTTAGACCCCACACTCTCAATAATCTCTTATATGTCATTCCATGTGACTTAACATACAATATTCTTCGTAGGAGGTTGTGGATCCATGAGATGCAGTTGATCCCTTAAAATATTTATTAGTGCCTTAAATATGAATATATGGGAAAGACTTATCATATTCTATGTTGACCTCAAACCTTTCATTTATTGTTAGGTGGTCAAGGTTGAAAGTTTTAAAACTCATATTTACCCTTATTTAAATTCATAGCTTGAATATTATTCTTCTTAGTCTCTTGTCACTGATGCATTCAAACCTCTCACCTTAAATAGTCCATTTAATAATGAACTTAAGAGTCAAATTGCTAACCCAATCATTATTAATAACAATAAATAGATAATAATCAAATTATGCTGGATCTATCCAAGATCCTTCTATCTATCCAAACCTTAGGATTTCTTCCTACCAATAAGGATAAAAAAATACAAATAGGAAGTTGCTACTTTTGTGCTAGTACTCCTAATTAGGAGAAAATCCATGATAGTAACCCTTACTTGGATAAATGGCAATACACTTCATGCTCCTTGTTGAAATCATATCCCATTCCTAATGAGATGCCTTCCAATATGGGATATCAAGACAAAGTACTAGGCCTATATGAGTAGGGTATTATAAATCCCTTATAGAATGAATCTTGGCTAGGGGGCTATGGGATAGGTTATCTCCCTAGTTATAGTGAGTTTGTGCCTTCTTATTTTGGTAGAAAAAGAAAAGTCATCCATCCTAATAGGATGTCCCATGATGAAACCTTTGATAAAAGGATTGGATTTGAATGAGGATGATGATAATGGATTTATTAGCAAATGGGACTAAAGATGTCACAGGTCCCTATTTCCTATAATATTAAAAGATCACTCACAAATAATCTCTCACAATCACAACATCAATATTGCACAAAATAAGACTTTATAGATAATCAACTCTTCATACAAACCTGTTCAATTACATTCAAAAGATTATTTTCTATTTTGATTATATAGCATGGAGCTTTATCTTCAATATATAAATTTACATAGAAACTCTTAAATAATCCTGACTATTACTCCCCTCTAATTTCTAGGAGGTGTAACATCTCACATTACTCACATTATGACAAATCTTCTCATGATTACATAACTCCTACTTCATATATTGACACATATCACATGACTCTTCACTTGCACACTTGACACCTTTCACACATAATTACATAACACATAAATATTCTTTACATACTTTTGACATACACACTTCCTAATTTAAATATTTACAATAGTGCTCAATGGTGCTTAATGTACCAAATAATATAATACCTCTAACACCCCCCTGTATTACATTATTTGGTGTGAATACTTTTAGTCTTCAATATTCATCTTTTGTCTTCAACTTATCTTTATCACTAATCCTACTATTGGTACCAAAGCTACATTTATCGTGATTCAAATTATTTCCATAGTAGATTTTGTGATAGTTTGTTTGAGTATTTCATCTAATGCCATCATTAAGATACCTTTTATAGTGCTCCATTCATGAACACCATTTCCTTTGTACCAACAAGTTTTGTGGGAATGATTATGGCTCCCACAATTTTGACTCCCAATAATCTTTAGCTTTATGTCCATACTTATTGCATTGTTCACACCTTTGAGTGTAATTTGATTTTCTATATTTTGGATAGACTCTTATAGGAACAAAAAATCTATTTCTTGATTTTGCAACTTTCCTTGATGCCTTGAATGTCACTATTGTTTTGCAATCTAATTTCCCTTAATTAATATCTTCAAAAC
Source organism: Wollemia nobilis (assembly GCA_028583015.1). Lineage (NCBI taxonomy): Eukaryota > Viridiplantae > Streptophyta > Pinopsida > Araucariales > Araucariaceae > Wollemia > Wollemia nobilis. The sequence continues at coordinate 234,390 of JAQPPZ010004602.1, read as the reverse complement.
AATCATTTATGCATCATTTAAGAATCATAAGAACAATACTTTCTGCTTCTCTTTGAATGAATTGTATATGCTCCATTAGTTTTGTTGTTCCATGTTGTTTTTATTTTGAAACAATTTGTAAATGATTCTTGGATTTTTTCTCTTTTCCTTCATATTGAATATTCATTTCCTTGATTTCTAGCCATAATGTAACTTCTTTGAATTTTTCTTCTTCTTCTTCAAATTAAACAATCAATCAATTCTTCAAATTTACTTTTCACTTTTCTCTTCTTATAACTCCCAAATTTATAATTTTGAATTCCTTCCTCTTCTTTAATCACTCAATTTTTCAAATCTCAAATTTCTTCTTCAAATTTCAATTTCATTAATTTCAAACTTCTTATGTCTCTTAATTCTCAAATTTAATTTCACAATCAATATTCAAATCTCAATTCACCATTCATTCAAATTCAATTCACTTTCACAATGTCACCTTTAAATTTCAATTTGACCCAAACTCCAATTAATTCAAACTTCAATTCAAATTTCAAATGTTTAATTTCCTTATATCTCCCATTCATTAATTCATTCATAAATATTCATTTAAACTCCCAAAAATAACCTTTAATTATCAACACTTTATAATTTCTAGATTTATCCTTAAATCCTTAAAACTCTTGAATTTTAATAAAATCAAATATCCCCTTCAAAAAGTAAAGTGCTCAAAATAATGCATAAACCAAATTTACCATTTAATAAACTTGATGAATTTACCTTATCTTTTTTCATGTCTCACTTTGAGTTAAACTTTAGAGCATCCAAAAATTTACACACTATTTTTGCATTCCAAACAATCTCAGGTAATGTAGTCTGAATCTTGTGTTGTCCCTTTGATGATTTTTCTTCATTTGGGTTCTAGAAAATTCAATGCCTCTTTGACCTCATTTGACTCCTATTTACTTGAAGCTTCAATTCATGTCTCAAATACTTTGTCCTCTAGCTTTAGGTTTGTGTCCTTCTGATTGCACTCATCTCCAATACTTATCTCCAACAATTGGCTCCACCAATTATCTTCAACACTCATCTCCAACAGTTGTCTCCATCACTTCCTCTTCAATCAGCTACCATTGTATTCAATACCTTAAATAATATCCTCCCATAATCAATATTCTTCTTGTCCTTCTTCATAGTCAATATTCCACCAAATCATCCATTCAATGTTCTCTTAATTCCTCTAATATCTCATTATGTTCCTTATTTATTCAATCTTCTTCTCACATTCAGTATATTTTTTAATCCTTTCTTCACAACAATCTCACATTCTTCTTCACTCTTCCTCTTCGTTCTAGATAGGGCTCACTAAATTGGATCTGATACCACTTTTAGCAATTGGTCCCAAGATGTCATAGGTCCCTAATTCCTAGAATCTTAAAAGATCACTAACAAATAATCTCTCACAATCACAATCAAAATAACACTTTATTGATAATCAACTCTTCATACAAACATGTTCGATTACATTCAAAATATTAATCTCTGTTTTGATTACATAGCATGGATATTTATCTCAAATATATAACTTTACATATAAACTCTTCAATACTCCTTACTATTTCTTTTCTCTACCTCCCGAGAGATGTAACCTTTCACATGTCTCACATTATGACAAATCTTCTCATGATTACATAACCTCCTACTTCACATCTTGACACATCTCACATGACTCTTCACTTCCACACTTGACACCTAACACTTATGACTTTTCACTTGCACACTTACAACTTACACTTGCACACTTCACACATATCATACATAATTACATAACACATAAATGCTCTTTGCATATTTTGACACACACACTTCCTAATATAAATATTTACAATAGTACTCAATGGTACTTAATGTACCAAATAGTGTAATACCTCTAACAAGATCATCACTCATCATAGATAGTAGCTCCTCCAAATTTACCTAATTTATTAGAGTAATTATTTATGAAGATAACTTTGAGTTGGAGGATGTCACCAATGATCCTCCCGAGATGGTCCTTCAAAATATATAGTGCAAAATATTTTTTATTTTAGTGGATATTTTTTCCAAATCACCAATGTTATTTTTTAATAGCAAACCAACAATAGTTAGCTAACCTTAGCCCTCATTGATCTAGAGAGCTAGGGAGTATTGCTAGCTCCCCCTCAATTGGAAAAAAAATTCAAATTCTAATTGAGGAAAATATGGACATCAATATTGGGACTCTAGAAAATACCAAGATCCTTAACATAGGTAAGGTCTTAACCATAACTGAGAGTGAAGAATACACCAAGCTGCTTGGTCCTATGCCAATATGCTTGAATTTGATTTTAACATTATTATCAACCACATTGTCATCGCTCCTAGTGCAAAACCCTTAAAATAATTTTCAAATGCATCCAAAAGTTACACTCCTACTTAAAGAGGATCTCCAAAAGTTCCTTGATATCAGATTCATCAAAGCCATCAACTATTTTGACTAGATATCTAACATTGTACCTATCATTAAGAAAACAAGAAGTATCAGAGTGTGAATTGTTTCTTAGAACATCAATAAAGCATATACCAAGGATAAATTCCCCTTATCCAACATCAACATGATCATAGATTTCACGACAAGATGTGGAATATAATCCATAATGGATGGATTTTCAAGCTATAATTAAATCAAGTTTACATTTGATGATAATCTAAAATGACTTTCACCATCTCACGAGAAACCATCTACTACCAATTCATGCATTTTGGATTGAATAACAAATGGGCTACCTAATAGAGAGCCATGACATACATCTTTTATGACATGATGTATGACATCATGGAGGACTATGTTGATGACCTTCTCGAATAGTATTTAAACTAGGAATATTATGTTTGGGATCTAAAACACATATTTGAATGGTTAAGGGAGTAAAATATACGTCTAAAGCTTTAGAAGTACATATTTAGAGTTACATAAAGAAAATTATTGGGATTCATTATATCCTAGTATGGCATCAACGTTGATCCTAATAAAATATTGACCATCATTGATATGCTACTCCCTCAAACTCTAATAAATTTTCATCTCTTAGCTAGCCAACAAGTTTCAGTCCTTCATCAAGATTTTGAGAAAGGATGCATTTTTTCAATGAAATGCTGATTATCAAGCTACATTCAATGCTCTCAAATCCTACCTCTTATGTCCACATGTCCTTGTCCTATATAATCCTCTTAAGCCCTTGTTGCTATACATAGTGACTATTGACCATGCTTTAGGAGATATATTATCATAATACAATGAACAACATAAAGAAAGAGTTATTTTCTATATTAATTAGACTTTGGTCAACTACAAAGTTTGATACACATCGTTAGAGAAGATTTCCCTAGTCATACTATTTACCTCTTAAAAGCTTAGATATTATTTGCTTAGCTATAATACCTTTGTCATCATGAGGGTCAATTCATTATGCTATCTCATGTACAAACATAACCTCTCATGAAAAACCTCTAAATGGATCCTTATGCTTAGTGATATCAATAATAAGTCTATGAAATATCAGGTCATTTTCAACCAGTTAGCAGTTGCACATTTAGAAGCTAGTCATTCCTTAGAAGTAGACTTTCCAAATGAGTTAGTCGTCAACTTAGAAGCAATCAACTTGACTCATGGACTTCGTACTTTGATGGCGCTATATTTATTAAAGAAGGGGAAAGAGTATATTAGGAACCGTCTACTTAAAATAAGCACATCCACTTAAATATTGTAATAAAAGCAATGAATTCATGAAAGAAAATAATATTGCAATACAAAATGTAAATGTAGAAATCTCACAAATCACAATACATAATCACATGCATCTTTGAAAGGGTAACCTCCTTCAATACTTTGATTTTAATTATGTAAAAATATACATCCATTCCTACCACTCATTTTTAAATACTCTTCATAACCCTACCTAATGCTCAAGGTTGACTTACATGCAAAATGCCACCCGAGCTAGAATCTTCTACCAAACAGAATAGTTACATAATTCATTATAATGGGGTCCCCACGTTAAGAAAGGGATTATTACAAAATAGTGTTAGGATGGAGTCCTAACATGCCCTTCCCATTCAAAAATATTTGCCCTCAAAGCTAAATATGAGGAAACTACTATTGAAGCTGCTAGAGGGACTCCCAAATGTCATCTTTAGGTTGTAATACTTATCATTGAACAAGAACATAAGTGATGACATGATGGTGAAGCGTGCATGATCTCCTATCCAAAATATGTTTAGGCTCAAGAATTATGGATCCTTATTTGTCCAACTTTAGTAATGTGGATTGTACTTATACCTTGTTTCTAACAACCTTCTTGAGAGCGGAGACATGAAAGACTGACTGAATCTTAGAAGTAGCCAAAAGGGCTAGTTTGTAGGTTGTTGATCCAATTCATTATAACACTTAGTAAGGACCATAGTATTTGGTAGCGACCAATGTAAGAGGAGGGTGTTGGTGGAGGATGACCATATATTGCTTCAAATGAGGTAACCTTAGTAGTAGTATGATATGAAGTATCATACCAACATTTAGCGAAAGGGAACCACTTAGCCCACTATTGAGGATATTCTGAAGAAAAGCAATAGAAGTATATTTCCAAGCACTTATTGACAATTTTAGTTTGGCCATCAGTCTAAGGGTGATAAGCCAAACTCATTTTGAGCTGAGTTCCCTACAACTTGAATAGTTCTTGCCAAAAGTGACTAGTAAAAGTAGGGTCCTTATCTTACACAATTGACCTGGACATTCCATAGAGAAAAAATATGGAATCTAATATTGTTTGGGTAACAATAAAGGTGATGTAGGGGCAAGACAAGGAACATAAAGGATCATACTTTGTGAGACGATCCACTACCATCGAAATAACTATTTTTCCTCATAATTTGGGTAACCCTTCAATGAAATACATAGATATATCTACCCATACTTGGTCTAGAATTGGTAAGGGCTAAAGGGTTAGAAGAGAACACATATTTTTTCCTATCATGCATTGGCACCTATCACATTTTTCCACAAAATTTTGAATATCCCTTTTCATTCCTCTCCAAAAAAAAGTATGATTAGTTCTTTCATAGGTTTTGAGAAACTCGGAATTCCCAACTATTGGTGATGAATGCATTTCCTACAAGATGAGTTCTCATATTGGTAAATTTTAGGGAATGACAAGGCGATCATAATATCTCAATTATTGAACATCCTAAGTATAGCCAGGGCAAGATTTGCTTGGATTTTGTTGACCAAAGTTTGCAAATTGGAATCCTTGGTTGTTTATTCCATGAGATGATGGATCCATTGTGGAAGTGGTGTAGATATAGCATGTAACATCCCCTGATCTTCATATTGTCGGGATAAGGTATCAACCACCATGTTCTCCTTTCCTTTCTTATAGGTGATTTCATAATCATAGCCTAACAATTTAGAAACCCATCTTTGTTGTTTCGATGTGGCCACCCTTTGTTCCAAGAAATACTTAATACTTTGATGGTCAATCTTTATGGAAAAATGATGTTCAATGAGATATGATTGCCAATGATTAATTTATAAAATGACTAGCATCTCCTTTTCATAAGTAGACTTGCCCAGATTCTGGCCATAAAGTACTCAACTAGTGAAGGCCAATGATCTTTTGTCTTGCATCAAAACTACCCTAATTCCATTGTCAGAAGAATCACTTTAAATTACAAAAGGTTTAGATAAATCAAGCATTGCTAACATTGAGGTGATGGTCATAGCTAGCTTCAACTCTTAAAATTAAAGCCTTCTCCACTGGTTAAAACCACATAAAATAATTATTTCTCAACATGGCTATCAAAGGAGCTACTATCTTTCCATAATTTTGCATAAATTTATGATAATATCTAATGAGTCCTATAAATACATAAAGTCACTTTAAGGTTCGATGCTTTGGCCATTCTTGAACAACCTAGATCTTTTTAGCATCCACTTTAACTCCATATTTAACTATAATATAACCCAAATATTTGACTTCTTGCAACCCAAAAAAACACTTTGACATCTTGGCATAAAGCTGTTTCTTAAAAGTTGTAGTGTTTGATCCAAATTTTGGATATGCTCCTTCCATGAGTGATTGTAAATCAAAATATCATCAAAGAATAATAGAATGAATTTGTGAAGGAAGGGCCAAAAAATGGAATTCATCAAACTCTAAAAAGTGGAAGGTGTGTTGGTCAACCCAAATGACATAACCAAGAATTCATAGTGCCCTTCATGAGTTCTGAAAACTATTTTAGGAATGTCCTCATCCTTCATCTGAATTTGATGATATGTAGACCACAAACCCAATGTTGAAAATATTGGGTCCCATGCAACTCATCTAGCAATTCATTAATTATTGAAATGGGGAATTTTTATTTAATAGTGATTTTATTAAGTTCCTTAAAATCCACACACAAGCACCAATACCCATCCTTATTCAATATCAACAACACTAGAGAATAATAAGGACTAATATTGTGACGAATAACCCCTACAACATGAAGTTCCTGTACCATTTTCTCAAAGTTTGATTTTTGTGAATATGGATACCTATAAGGGAAAATATTTAGGGGAAGACTAACAGGAATAAGTTGAATCACAAGGTCATGAGTATGACAAGGGGGTAGTACTTTGGGTTCCTTAAAACTTGATCATTTATTTGCAATAAAACCTGTATTTCCACTAGATGGTCATTATACCTTTTATTAGAAGCTTATATAGCAAATAATTGAGCCACAACCCTATAGGAATATTTTTTAATAGTTTTTCCATCTTATGGTTGAAATTAATTGAGTAGCCCAAAAATTAATGCCCAATAAGGTATACTTTATCCCCTATTGGCTAAATTTTATCCACAACTCAAAAAAATCCCACAAGATGAGACCTAACATTTGTAACCACTATGCTCCCAAAACTACATCACAACCACCTAGGGGTAAAGTAAACATATCCATCTTAAGATTATATTACCCTATTTGTATTTTGATATTTTGAAACTTACCCTTAGGGCACCTCCATTGGCATTAATGACTTCAAAGGAGTTACAAGTATTAACATAACAATATCCTTATTTGGTCACACAGGGGTCAATAAAGTTATGTGTGCTTTTCAGGTCAATAAGAATTATTACTCGTTATCCTTTGAAGTGTCCTATCACTTTCATAATTTGAGGAGTTGATATACATTCTAAGACATGCACTAAGATTTTTGATTGGGATTCATTTGGAACTTATTGTTTTTTGGTGTGTTCCTCCTCCTGATGAACCTCTTCCACCTCAGAAGATTCTATGGTTGACATCAAGCAAATACAATTTTTGATGTACACACTTATGCCCTGAGGAATACGTCTCATCATAGTTATAGCATATCCCTTGGGCCATTCTAGATTCCATATCTTCTCGTGTCAACTTTTTGATGGTAGGAAATTTGTTGGTAGGAGTTTATGTTCGCTTGGATGAAAAACATGGTCAAGATTGAGAAAATTTTGGGGTGCATCCTGGAGCCTTAAATTTTTCTTCTGCCAATATAGCTAAGGCTATTTTTTGCTATAATGATTATGGTCTTAACATTTTAACTTCAACCATTAATATCATCCTTTAAACCACTCACAAAACAACTTTGGAAGAATTTAGGACTCAAACTAGTGGTATGGTTGGCCAATTAGTTAAACCGAGTTTGATAATATTGAATTATTGAAGTTTGTTTGAGTTTATAAAGAGATCCTATAAAATATTCAAACTCATTAGGACCAAATTGAGTGAGTAGTTGTTGCTCAAATTCAAGCCAAGTAAGATTAATGTTTGCTTTCTTGAGCCATTGAAACCAATGTAATGCATCTGATTCAAAATTGAAAGAGGCTATTGTCATGTGCATATAATGGAGAACATTATGAAGAATAAAATATTAATCTACTTAACACATCCATCCCTTTGGATCCTTTCCATAAAACTTTGAAAAGTCTAATGTAAGTAGTTTATATCCAGGGTTACTAGGGGTTTCTTGCTGGTGACTTCTAGTTCCTTCAACCTTATGGTCATGAGAACCAAATTGACCATGTGTGTGAGTATTATTAGCTATACAATATTCAAATCATCATTTTTTCTAGGTAATTCCTTCTTCATTTCCATCTGTTCCCTTGCTACAAAGTTCAAATATTCATGTAGAGATTTGATATCTAACCTTATATGATTTAAATTATTTGATAACTGCACCTCCACATGCTTTCTCCAAGACTCTACATGAGCAGGAATTTTTGCATATAATTTTTGTGCCTTTTATTGTTTCCTAGTGCATGTATCCATGCTCTATAATTTGTGAACTTCTGATGATACTTACGAAAAATAGAAGTGTGGTTTTAGTTGCTATTTTTAGTAATGAGCCAAAAAAAAGTGTTTGGGTGCTATATATAAAAATGATCAGCCCGTGAAGACAAACACAATGGGTCAGGTAGCACAATGCCATTTTATGACATCCTAGAAAAAGTGCATGGAGGCTATATAACAAAATGTTTAGCATGATGAGATGATCACACTAGGCTATATACCACAACACCATTTTTTGGCATCCCAAACTTTTTTTTAGGGGAGTTAGTTTTTCTTCTAGAGTCTTAATTCACCAAAAAAATCAACTTTTTTCTAACAACCCCTCACTAGACTTTGTATAGTTTGTTATTAAAATTGTAGCTCACTGTCTTTGATGACTATTTGGGCTGACTTTTTTATTGATAAATTCCCTTTCTATTATGATTCCCAAATATCATAGGCAACTGTTACTGATGCTGGTAGACTTTGTCTTGACTAGTATTGGCTTTGATTGAATTCATACTTGACTATTACTGACTACTCTTGATAGAACCTATCTTTAATATTATGTTCATCACCAATTCTTTCATCAATTTAATGTAGTAATTCTAGGATAGTGCAATCTCCTTAGTATGCTCAATTTTTGTGGTAGGATTTTTGGTTTTAGGTTTAATATTCAACATAAATAGGGTAATCTAGGATAGAGTGTATGTACTATCCATAGCCCTCTGTTATATCATAGTGATGAATGATAGTGCTCAAAATAATATTTTAGGCCACCACTCAATGAGGATTCCACACATACCCTTGAGCATACTACCCACCTCTCTAACAGTACATGAAGGTGATCTTCCCCAATGTTGTGTTTGGTGCACTATGGAAAATACATGATCAAAAATCTTCCTAGAGGTAAATATTTCTCCTAATACTAGGGGGTCTCCCAATATACCTAAAGATATGTGGGAGCTCAATTTTGTGTACAAGCCTAGGTATTGGAGCTCGATCGCCCCTCACTTCACTAGATGCTTTACAAGCAATCTAGCTTAGCCAATAACAAAAAATACTCCATAATATTTTAGAACCCTTAGAATAGGGTTTCTAACCTTGTAAAATAATACAAAAAAGGGCTATATTTTATTTTTAATATGACAATAGATAAATAAATGAAAACACAAAAAAATTATACCTAATAATCGAAATGGCAGGGCAAGAACTATCGTAGTCACAATGGAACATGACCTTGGAAAGTGCTCTGATACCACTTGTTAAGAACCTTCTAATAAAAATAAGAAAAACCACATAAATTTTGCAATAAAATCAGTTAATTTATGAAATAACATAATATTACAATACAAAATGTAAATGCAAAAATCTCACAAATCACAATACAAAATCACGGGCCTCTTTAAGGGGGAAACCTCCTTCAATACTTTGATTTTAATTATGCAAAAATATACATCCATTCCTACCCCTCGCATTTTTAAAGACTCTTCATAACCTTACCTAATGCTCAAGGTTGGCTTACATGCAAAATACCACCCGAGCTAGAATCTTCTACCAAACAAAACAATTACATTCTTTATAACAATTACATAAAATGGTGCCACTTGTCTAGGTGCCTCTAGTGCCATAAACTATTACAAAATATCATTACAAAGCTATTAAAAATATTATAATTAGGTCCCCATGTTAAGAAATGGGTTATTACATAATAGTGTTAGTATGGAGACCAAACAGAGTCATAATGGTCACTCTTCAATAATATCTAATCCCTTAATCTTTTAAGCTTGAGTTTTTTTGTCAATAGTACTATAAAATACAAAGCTATTATCCTATTATCTCTCTAAGATAGTATCCTTTTTGTCTTTAGAGACTCTCAAATAGTAGTCAACCAAGTCAATGATGTCTATCAAACTAAATATAACAAGCTCAAGCCATACATAGATACCATCAACAAACTAATGACTACTTTATATAGAATTACCATTGACGTTATTCCTTGGTCTATTAATCGCTATGTTGGTGCTATGGACTCAACTACATATCTTATCCTATTAAAATCAAGATGATGAACAAGCTATGATTATCATTTGATAAATTAGAGAACCTTAAGTCTTACAATCTAGCCATCTTCTTTTAGAAGTCTTCTTTGCAAAAGTAATCCCATCATCCAATCCTTAGTATAAGTATATATTTGCTTACCTTAAGGATGGCACTTTGCTTGATGATTTGAGCCATAAGGAGTAAAATAATCTCAAGCAAAGATCCTGTAGACATGTCATTGGTGATATATTATACCACCACACCCTTGATGGTATTTTGTTTAAATACCTATAATTAATTGAAGCCCAAATAGTCATAAAAGAGGCCCATGATGGATGGCATGGTGGGAACTTCAATAATGTTACCATCACCAAGAATCTACTATAGATGGGTTATTATTGGCTTTCCATGGAAAAGGATTGTTGCACCTATGTCAAGAGGTGTGATAAGTTTTAAAAGCATTAAAACCTTATCCATACTCCATCCATGGCATTTTTCATTTAAATATTAGACACTATTGAGAAGATAAACCCTATGTTATTTGATGGACATAAATTAATCATCATGGATACTGAGTACTTCATCAAATGGGTCAAATTTATACCTTTAGCCCTAACCACTATGGTCTAACTCACCGAGTTCATCCTTGACTAGATCCTTAGCTATTATGACATCCCTTCTATATTAATAATGGAAAATAAGACACCCTTTGAGAAAAAGGGTATCCAAAAAAATTGTGATAAGTACAAGATGCAACACAAATGGTCCACCCCTTATTATCCTCGAGGAAATAGCCAAGTTGAAGCTTCCAATAAAACTCTTATTAAAATAATTAAGAATCTCATTCTCAAAACTGGAAGAGGTTGACATCTCTAGTTGAATTTCCATTAGCATGATTCCCTACACTTTGGTTAATATAATTGAAGTGGTCTTTCCATTTGAGTAGGAGATTCCTTCTTTGTGCATTCTATTGCAATATGCCTTTGTTGGAGATGAATAACATCTCACCCATATTAACTAGCTAAAACTGCTTGACAAAAAGTGAACTCATATCCTAGAGCATGTAATGGTCTCCCAATAAAGGCTTAAATCTACCTATAGCAAAAAGGTACGATCTTGATCCTTTGAAGTTAGTGATCTTGTCCTCAAAGAGAATAAAAAAACACCAATGACAAAACTAAATTCAAAGGTAAATTTGGTAAGATGCTGATCCTATGAAGTTGGTGATCTTGTCCTCAAATAGAATAAAGAAACACCAATGCCAAAATTGATATCAAAGGTAAATTTGATCCCGATTGGCTAGGAACATACATCATAACTTCCAAGTATGATTCAAGTGCTTATCACCTTACCACAATTGATAAAAATTAACTTAAAGAACCAACAAATATAATGTATCTTAAATGATATTATATCTAAGTTTTTATTGGTTGCCTATTTGTTTTTAATTTCCTATCATTGCTTGCTTACATCTAATTGAATTTCATATCTACCTACATCCACATGCTTATCCATATTTGCACTACCTATGACATATCAAGTTAGTGATCTACAATGACATGCAAATGATGATCCTAGTTAAGACAAATTATTATTCCTTCTTACTACACGGTTGAGTGGATCCTTCAAGTCTCATTTTGATGCACAACTCAATAATCTATAAATATCTTATACTCCAATTAAGCGCTTTATCTCCAATCAAATTTAAACACTTTATCTCATCAATATCTTACCACGTGATGAATACTGCAAGTTTTCCAGGTGATGATTGCAAGATCAATCTCTTCATCTCTTATCTTTTCACTCTTATATCTCATCAAATATTACCACATGATGAATACTACAAGGCTTCTAGGTGTTGATGATAAGATTAATCTTATCATATCTTCTCTTCTATGTATCACCATGCATGGGGGCAACATATCAATAACAAATCCTTCCTCCAAATTAGGAGTATAATATTTTGTCACATTAATTGATCATTAAAAGTCCTCTACAACATTTATTTATGGGGAAAAATAAAATCAAAATTCCTTTGGAAAAAATAAAATCAAATGTCCTCCAAGCAAATAAAAATCAAAAGTCCTATAGGCAAAGCAAAAATTAGAAGTCCTCTAGCAAAATAAAATTAGAATTCCGTGCAAAGCAAAATCAAAAGTCCTTCAAGCAAAGCAAAATCAGATGTTCTCAAGGTAAATTAGAAGTCCTTCAGACAAAGCAAAATTCCTTTATACATTTGTTTAAAGGTAAATATATTTTCAACTTTTCAAATAAATCATAAAACACTCCTTTGGCATTTTCCTAGGAGCACCAAAAACAATATAAATATCTATCTTTGTATCTATTAATATCTCCTTTGGCAAATCTCACAAAGTCCCTTGGGGTATTTTTTTGTATATATTTGTATATTGTTGTACATATTGTATATCATAAAAATACCTCATGGAACTAGTGAAAGTCCCCTTGGACAAAGATTCTATTTGAATGAAGTCCTAAACCACTTGATTATAGATTGGAGTCTATTCTGTTCTCTTCTTTAAATATTCCTTGCAACTCTAGTTCTAGTTTACCAACCCCCCATCCCAGAGTGGATGCCCATTGGATTCCTCCCCCAAGTGAGTGGCTGAAACTTAAATTTTATGGTGCCTCCAAAGGAAACCCAGGGGATGTTGATGCAGGTGGCCTAGTCAGAGATAGCAGTGGAAAAGTTATTATGGATTATACTGAGTATAATCATTTTTCTAAAGGTCATGTGCTGTGGAGAGGGCTAGATCTTCTCAAGGATTAGAAAGACAACATTTTTATTGAGGGGGATTATTTGAACATTATAAATGCTCTTAAAAACAATAGGGTGTCCTATTGGAGTGTCATAACTATTTTTCAGGAAGCTAAGAAGCTGTCCAAAATTTTCAATGGTATCTCTATCAACCATGTGTACAACGAAGCTAACAGACCTGCAGATATTCTTGCCAATTGGGGAGTTATCCATAAATATTTGTCCATTTGGAAAGAAATATTTCACAAAGAAGTTTTAAATGCTACTCATAATGATTTGGTTTAAAATATGTGGTCATAGGTTTTGGTGGATCAACTTATCCAATGTTGACTCTACCCTTTTTAGCATGATGTGTTTCTTTGGTTCCATTTCTTATGGCAAAAATTTTCTGATTAGTATGACTCTCTATCTTGCTATTAGTGTCAGAATTTGGTTCTCCTGTTTCTCTTCCATGAAGTATGCAATGTCCCAAGATAGGCCCTATCAGTGGGTTTACCTCGTGGTTGTATTTTCCAAGCATGTCAAGTCCCTGAGTAGGTCTAGGCTATGCTATTGAACGTTATCTAACAATGTCAATATGTGTCAAGTCTCGAGATGCTTAATTTTGTCTTGTGAATTTTGAGATTTATTTTTTCATTCATTTGGTACTCTTAATCCTTTCCCAACCCTATCACGTGCAAATTTTTTCCTGTGCCATGCCTATTTTTTTTATGTTGGTTCCCAAGAAGAATAATTATGTGGTCTACCAATCACACCAACTCAGCTTTCAAAAAGGGTGTCTATGGTACCAAAAATTTCTATATTTACATACCTGGTCTGTATCAATCCACCACCATCTGGTTTTATTCACCATTGTGTGTCCTAGGAAGTAAGAAGCTTTTGTGGTCTTCCTTTCTCCTCAGTCTTGCCAACATGGCCTTGCTTGAGCCATCTACCCTTCAGCTTGATCCCTTGTCTCACACCTTTCTGGAAGCTCATGGTCTCATTTTATTTCTAAGCAATTTCAAAGGATCTAAGCAAGATATCATTGAAGCCTTCATCCACCTCAATTTAGGAGGCCATACCAGCTTAAGAAATCAAGAGTTGATACTAGTCAGAGCTTCCCTTACCACATTTTTGATAAAGATAGCGATGATCCTTGCATTACTACTCACAACACAATCCATGTTACCATCATAAGTACCATTATTAACACCATGGATAAGATCAGTGATACTATTAAGGTACTACTCCTAAACCATCCTAGATATGCTCCTGCAAATGAAGATGTTACAGAGGTCTAGGTCTGGGTCTATTGAGTACTCTATTTTTTCTCATGTCGGGTCTCTCTATTTTTGGTCTTTTGATCCCCTACATGGAATTTTAATTATAGTTTATAGTGCCCCTACGTGGCCCTTTTTGAGCACTATATTTATTTATGTACAAGTGTTTATTATAGTTTTTATGGATCTTTTGTGAGCTTTCCTTGTGAGGGTTTTTGTCATAGCTCCTTTACAGGGTTTTCAGGTAGTTACTTCTCTTAAGCAACCCCTGAGTGGGTATTTATCAGACTGTATTTTTGTTTATATGACATCAACATTCCATCTAGCCTTCTCTACTGCTATTTGGACCTTTTTGTTTAGGTTATTGCTAGCCAATATGCAGGCATGTGTTATCTTATGCTATTGGTTTAGCTACTAGTTTATGTACTTGGTATTGACAAAATGGTATCATTAGCAATTGCATTGAATTGAAGGATGATTAAATAGATTACAAAGTAGTTTAGGTAGGTGCTCAACCACCTTATAACCAATATAACTTCCCAACTGAAGTGCTCATAATAGAATGCACTCAATCTAACATATAATGTAATAATAGATAACATAGAATATGAATTATGTTACCTATGCTAACATTCCCCATTATTACATTATTTTGAAATACAAAGAAGGTTGCAAAAAAACTCAAATTTGACACGTTAGAGTGCCTTAGTGAAAATATTTGCAACCTGTTCATTGATGGGAATGTACTGGAGTTGTATCTTGTGTCTTGGAACTTCATCACAAATAAAATGACATTGAGTGTCAATGTGTTTGGTATGTTCATGAAACACCAGATTCTTGACAAGCTTCAAGACACCTTGGTTGTCACAAAATAAGTAAATTGGAAGGTTCTTTGGAAGACCCATACTGGAAAGAATGTGACTCAACCATATCACCTCACAGATTACTCCACATGCTACATGATATTCTACCTCTATAGAAGATAAAAAAACCACCTGCTGCTTCTCAATGTGCCAAGAGACAGGTCCAAATCCAAGATGGAAAATGTATTCGAAATTTGATTTTTGATCATCAATGAATCCAGTATAGTCTAATTCTATGTATCCTTGTAAGAAGAAATTATCATTCTTCTTATACTCTAGGCCATATTTTGTACTACCACAAACATAATGAAGAACCCATTTTGTTGCTTTCCAATGACTCACCTTAGGTTCCTGCATGAACCTTGAAAGATAACCCACAATAAAATTGAGATCAGACCTGGTATTTATAAGATATATGAGACTCCCAATAAGTTGGCGATAGAGAGTACCATCTACTCATGAAGAAGTATCATATCGCGATAATTGATGCCCTGGTTCCATTGGAGTTGCTTTTGGCTTGCAATCAGTCATGCGATATTTTTTTATCAATATCTTGGCATACTTCTTTTGTGTCACTCTGATATGATTCTTTTTTTGAGTCACTTCTAAACCAAGACAATAGTGAAGAAGTCCTAGATATGTCATTTCAAAATATTATTTCAAGTCATCTTTCACTACATCGATCATGTTCTTTGAACTGCCAGTGATGATAATATCATCCACATAAAGTACCAAAATCACTGTCAAAACCATTGTTATTGATATAGATATTGAAGGACATATTTTGAATCCATGCTGCAATAGGTGACTATCCATTTTGATGTACCAAGCTCGTGGATCTTGTTTAACCCATACAATGATTTGACCAACTTGCAAACTTTATGTTCTTTCCCTTCAACCACAAATACTTTTGGTTGGGTCATGTACACTTCTTCTTGCATGTCACCATTCAAGAAGGCAATTTTGGCATCCATATGATGTAACTTCCACCCAAAATGATATGCCATGACACAAAGTACTTGAATGGTAGTCATTCTTGCTGTGAGTGCAAAAGTCTCTTCATAATCTAAGCTTTATTTTTTAGCATAGCCCTTTGCAACAAGATGGGCTTTATTCTTATCAATAGTTCCATATGCATTATACTTCACTTTGAACACCCATTTGCAGCCAATGGGTTTCTTTATTGAAGGCAGATTAACTAGCTTCCATGTGTTATTTTTCATGAGAGATGTATGTTTAGCATCCATAGCAGCCTTCCACTAAGGCTCACTAAGTGCATATTGAACTGTTGTGGGTTCATTCTCATCAAATGCAGATATATAAACCCTTTCATCATCCATATTTGCTTCTCTATCTTCCTCTACATCTATAGATAGTTCATCAAACTATTGGTAAAGCTCATCAACTTCTAAAGTTGATGCCTCTGCTCTCAACTACTAAGTCATGTTGCGAGTACAAGGTCGATCTAGAGTTAGATCTGGAAGTGAAGTCAACTTTGAATCTCTCAATCTGCTAGTATACCATTTTGGAACATTGTTTTATGGGGGTGGAGTCTCTTTCTTAGGCTTCTCTTCATCTAGGTATACAGTTGTAGATGTGTTATCTGATGTGAAAGCTTCATAGAATACCACATCTCTACTAGTGTGCATTTTCTTGGTCTTAGGATCTATCAACCGATATCCCTTTGAATGCTCATCATAATAAAGAAAAATACACTGCAATATTTTCTCATCTAATTTCTCCCTCTTCTATTTTAGAATGTGCATGAATGCCTTACATATAGAAATCCTTATATGAGAAATGGAGTATTTCATACCACTCCACGCTTCTTGTGGAGTCATGCATTGTAGAGCTTTTATGGGTGCTCTATTCAAGAAGTACATTGTTGTATTCACTGCTTCTACCCAATAATTATGCTCAAGATGTGCCCCCTTAAGCATACATCAAATCATTTCCACGATGGAACTATTCCTCTTATCAGCAATTCCATATTGCTGTGGAGTATAGGTTGTTGTTATCTGTCTCTTAATCCCATGTGAATTCAAAAATGATGAAAATTATTTAGAGGTATATCTCCCACCTCGATCTGAGTGGAGGGTCTTTATGGAACATCCTGAATCCTTCTCAACACTCTTATTGAATTGCTAAAAGTACATAAATACGTCTGATTTTAATTGTAAAAAAAACCCACATCTTTCATGAGTAATCATCAACAAACAATTGAAAATACCTCTTTCCACCATAACTGTTTGGCATAGGGCCGCATAGATCGATGTGTACCAACTCCAAAGGTTTCTTATATCGTGAAGAGCTTACCTCAAATGGTACTCGGTGTTGCTTCGCTGCTAAGCAATCCAAGCAAACTGGAAAGTTGATGAAAGGTTGGGAAGACCTTTCACCATCTCATATTACTAACTTGAGCAAATATCCTGAACTCAGATGCCCATAGCTCTTGTGCCAAAGAGAAGTGGCCTATTTTGTGTTTGTTGCCATGGCAACATGAGGCATAGAAATGACATCTAAGATAAATAATCCATGCTTGTATGAACCTGTTGCTACATGCTTTTCCAATCTGGTGATGAAGCATCTCTTTCTACCATCCTCAACACTAAAAACAATAACCATGTTTCTATTCAAGATCTGAGGGATTGATAACAAATTATTCACCAATCCCAGAACATAGAGAACCTTCTCAATATAAAATTTTCCATTTGAAAGAGTGACGAAAACATCTCCTTCACCCTAGAATCGATAGGTTTTATCATCAATGATTGTCACTGGCTTGCCTTCCTTTACCTCAAATGTCTCAAACCATGATCTATCACCAGTCATGTGTTTGCTGGCAGGCACTGGAATCAATATACCACACAAGATCCTTCTACTGAGAAGATGTGTGGGTCATGAGCACCTTGTGTGCCCTCTCAAAGTTTGAATCTGATTCCTCATAAGAAAAATGTCCCTTGGGTTGCTTATTCTTCTTATGTGGTTTGTATTTTACTTTTACCTTTTTATTGTGATCTTGGTCATTGGGTTGTTTATTCTTAAACCAACACCTATTGGTATCATGGTTATTCATATCATAGATTTTGTAATATTTATGTTCTTTCTATTGAGGTTGTTTCCCTTTTACTTTGGATGAAGGTCCTCCCTTATGAAATTTACCTTGCTTATTTCCCCATTGTTTGGAGTAAAGTGCATTATCTGGCACTTCATCTCTTTGAAGCTGATTTGCCTCCTCATTTTGAAGAAAAATTACCAACTCCACAAAAGTAAATTGTCTACTAGATACTTGTAGAGATGTGATAAACACCTTGTAGGATTCTGGCAAAGCTCTAAAAATGACTGAAGTCAAGAGAGTACCTCATGGCACATATTTTAACTTTTATCATAGCTAAATTTCCCCTAGGCAAATCCTTATCTGTATATGTTTATACCTAACTGTACATATATTGTATCATAGAAGTACCTCATGGCATTATCGAAATTCCTCTTGGGCATATCACTTTTCAATCCTAATCATACATCTATCTACTCATTCAAAAAATATAAACAACGCATCTAAAATCACCTAACAACTCTAATAAAAATCATCATAAATGATCATCACATCTAATATTGTCCAATCATTAAATCATTATCATATTTAATCTTATCCAATCATCTATCATTAATTAATTAACAATAACATAGTTTAAAATAATTATAACACAATCATCCACAATCAAATCAAACATAACATAAAGTAACCAAAGCATAACTCATCATATAAATTAATAACGCATCCATCATGAGTCCATAAATGTTGACGTATTTATATAAAGTGTGTATGTACATCAAACGTCATGTGATACAATGTACAACATGTCTCAAAACTATAACAACTAACAAAATTGGTCATTGCAGAGAGTAATAACTCTAGGATCTTGTGTTAATGCTCTTGCTCTTGCTCCCAACAGTGATGACATCCTTATTGACCATTCAGAATGTCATGTTAGAGACTATGAGCGTGTCCATGTCCATGTTTGTGACCCTATCGATAAAGGATGGCAATGATCAGTTGAGACTGATGCATGATAAGCAGTCTGGTAATGGTTTGATTTCTCAACCTCCACCATTAGGTTTGCTTGAATTTAGGTTAACTTCATCACAAGTTGTTGTGTAGCATCCATCTGGTCAAGTAGGGTCTATAGTAACTGACTATCACTACCTCATATTTTTTTTATAATCTTTACTACCACTACATCTCTTTCTACAATTAGACTTAATATCATCTGTTGCATCACTAAGTGTCAATACCCAAAATTCCTCATCCCAAAAATTTCCACCCTTATTGTAAATATATTTTTTTTCCTTTTAGTATTTTTTCACATACTTGTTAATAAATGGCTCAGTTCTACTAACATGGACCTTTCCTAAAGGTCAGTTAAAAACTTAGTGACCCCTAACTAGGAGGTTCATTCCATCTCCATAGTGAGCATCTTATACTTAGAGATTTATCTAGGGGTACACCCATCCCTACAACTTACATGTTTGTCTATATAAGGGCTCTAGGCATAGTGCAGATTTAAGCTATTGATCTCATTTTTACAATGAGCTAGCTTATTCCTTTTAGTCTATCGAAAGGAGTGCTCTAATATCTACATCGTATATAATTCCATCTATGTAGGTGCACTACGTGCATTGGAAATAAGCTATCCGTATCATCTCCATGATGAGCTAGCTTTTCCATCAATAGGTTTCATTCATACCCCTAATATTTATCCTTTCTTATTCTATAAGGATACATAGTAGATTTAAACACTTTTTATGATATGTATACAATTCTATGCACGTACTAAATAGGCCATCATGATATCATGAGATGGTATTAAGGTTATATTCTATTACTATGCTCAAATAAAATATCTTTATTTATTTACCTTATTTTACCTTGAAGCTAGACATTTACCCATAACTTTAATTCAATCCCTTTTTTTTAGTTCTTCGTAAACCTAGGGATGCTTATCCCAAATTCCATCGCAGTTCCTCTCAACGATGGTGCTAAAAATATATTGCCCATAAATATATTCATTGAGTTATGTCTCATTATTTTTTTTTTAGATCTCATCGTATGTACCCAAGTGTTACATTCTTTTATAGACCTCGAGTACACATTTTTTTCCAAGGTTTAGTTAAAAGAGACTAACATATTTTTCTTTGGAATATTATTCCCCCATTAACCTTAGAAATGTCAAGAGTAGTCAAATAAATAATCATATGATCTCTTAATATTTCTTGACAACAATAATTTCATTATCAATATATATCCACAGTCTTTGTTGGTATAGAAGCTTATTTAAAAGCAATAAAGATAGAGATAAATGATTTCTTTCCATGTTAAAGATTTTAAACAAACAAGACTTGTTAAGCTCATTTCCTTGTGCTATATTTGCTTTCCAATCACCAACAAAATATAACAAGAAGGAGGTTTTTCACATATTCAATGTATGTAAATCACAATATTTTACAAAGTTTTCCTTTCCTTTGAATACATCCTCAACTTTCCACTCCATATTAAACATATGGAATTTATCAAATTCAAGCTTACAGAACCATACTATAATAATGATCCCTAATCGGTTACAAAATTATAATTAGCTCGTATTTAGCTATCTTGGTTGTTCTTTCTTGGTTGCTTCAAAATCTAAAGTCTTCTTGGCCACAATGAGAAGTAGATGTATATAGGGATCTGGACAAATCCTATATTGATGATATTGCAATTCTAAATGGATGATTACAATTTCTCATTGCAAACAATCAGCCAAATAATCCAAACTCCATCAATACAAGCTCTTTATTGGAAAAAAAAATTTATACCAAACAAAAATCCTATTTTTATTTATGCATTCCTAAATGCATGCAGTAATTCTCATTACAACCAACAACCCAAGAAAACCAAAACTTAATCATTCAAGTTTCTTCTTGGTATTCAAAATCAATAAGCATATTCTTAACTTTCCACAAGAAAGAGGTTTATTGAAATAAATCCCATAATTTCTTAATAAAATTGGATTCCACATCCATAGCAATATTCCTTAGTTTAAAAATTCACCTAATTTTCAAACCCACACCCTTTAACAAAGGTCAGTTCTAAATATATATCATATGAGCACACAACCCATACACTAAATGTTATACTTAAAGCACACTTCGAGTGTTTCAAAAATACCAATTCGTTCCTTATGGACATAAGGGTTTCACTAAATTACATGTCAAGATTCTCATTTTTAAAGGATGATTGTCACTCAATAGAACTAACTATCATTACTATCTAATTCTAATGCTTTTTGAAGTAAAAAATGTGGCTCAATTCTTCATTTTCTAGCCAGGAATAAAATGATAAGCCTAATGCAAAGTCCCAATTTATAAGGCACATGCAAAAGTTTCATTATTGCTATGCTCCCATTGGAGAACGAACATTCAAACTACGTCCCTACAATTAAATTAGGGCTTACAAAAAATTAAAAATAAGTTATGGTAAATAGCTTGACCATCCACAGACCCTCAAAGATCATTAAAAAAAAATAAAAATACGTATGGTTAAATCTTTGGTACAGGTTGACGCTTTTTGAACAGGATTTATCAACACAACTCATAGGTGTTCGATTGTGTACTAAGATAAGCACAATGACTATAACAATATCATATTTGGTAGAAACCATGCATTTCATCAAAGCTTCCTTTATAATGCGAAGGCTCATTTCCAGCCAGAGATAATTCTTTAAATATTTTAAGCATACTATAAAGGAATAATAATACGCCTTTAAAATTCTCACGTGTACATATCAAGGCATTTGTTAATGCCACAATTCTCTTCACTATAATAGTTTCAGTCAACTGACAGATGTAAATCCATCTATTGAGATTAAGGTTCACCAAATGACATTCTACAGAAGCTTCATACAAGAGTAAATAACTCATATTGAAACTATTTACGTCCTCAAAGCATTCTAAGGAACACAGTCCAAGATATTTAGCTATCAACAAAAATACAATAAGAGGAGATTTTCAAATAAACAATGGAAAATTCCAGTCCATCCAATAACACAGGTCTAATTATTCAAACTTAACAAAACATGAAGAGCATATGTTCTTAGTAATATTTAGCTGAAAAAGAAAAACAAATAAATCTACCTGAGTATCTGCCAATATTTCAACAATATCTATATGGTGTGCTCCATTTTTCATTTCCAATACTCTTATTTTCTTACATTCTCCTATCTGTTTTTAGAAGAAGATAACCCTCTTTTCCAAATGGCCATCGAGCAACTTTCTGCCCATCACCCAACTCCTCCAGATGCATTCAAGTGACCACATTCAACACAAAGCTTATCGCCCCATTACATTCGTGAAACTACACAACACACCAAATTACAAATAAATAGTCTTGAAAAATAAACCATGGGTATTTCAATAATAAAATACTATTGCTTGGTTGAAGGCTATTATTGTGAGCTATTATGGATTAATAGCCAAGATTTTATCCATCTCAGCATTAAGTTTTTCTTACTTAATGAACCTTATTGAGAAGGAGTTATTTTATTAAATTTCACTTTGCAAAAAAAAAAAAAAACAAATTACTTGAAAGGTTTCTAACATAACAATTATAAACTTCATTGAAATGAAAAACTATTTCAAGGAGTATCTTTTCTTTATTTTTTTTAAAAGAGAAAGCATCAAAATAAAGTAAGAGCGAGAAGAAACTCCTTGTTTTGGCTTAATTTAATCAAGCAAACATAAATCAAACAAAGCATGAAATATCTTTTCAAGATAGCATTTCAGATATCAACTTCCACTCCATCAACTCCTTTGTTTTCTTTAAAACAACCTCATTGTCAATGGTTTATTTCCACATGCAAAACAAAATATGCAACTACATGAGAGGAAAGTATGTCTTCCTCGGAGCTATCACCTTTAAGAGCAATCATCATTTCTATTTTTAACATCTCGTTCTCAGTGGTTGATCTTTTATTCCACTTACGAGAGCCATGCAATTCTATTAGTAGCATCATATTATTTCATAAAATAATTATTTGCAACAACTAATCATCAAATAACTATACATTTCATCATCAAAATAGTATATCATTTCATAGGTCTATCACATGAAAAAGTTTACCAAGGGAGGGTCATGACATTAAGGTCTACTACACTAGCTAGTCCTCCTCCACCATTCATTTCATTGTCTCTACTTAAGCTACCATTAGAATATCTTGGAGGTTGACTAATTTTTATGCTAGCACATACCTCTCTACCTCCATAATAGACTAGGATGATCTATTGGGCCTTGCCTCACCTATTGTAATCATTGACACTAATATCACTATTTTTGTTATCATTGAT
Organism: Wollemia nobilis; assembly: GCA_028583015.1. NCBI lineage: Eukaryota > Viridiplantae > Streptophyta > Pinopsida > Araucariales > Araucariaceae > Wollemia > Wollemia nobilis. The sequence goes on along the minus strand of JAQPPZ010004602.1, from coordinate 210,733 downwards.
ATCACTACCTCCCTATACTTCCTCCTATGGTACTGCCTATACTATCTTTAGAGAGATGGTGTTGCCTATTGTGCCCCCTGAGGCTATCTCCCTAGTTGCATGTACTCACTTGTTTGTAAGCTAGTGATTATCACTCTCATGAGGAAGATGGTCTAGTACCAATTCTAGTAGTCATCATCGACCCTATGATCATAATTGCTTAGATATAAAATCACCAAATTATTGATATCAACCTTAAGATATGAGTTTGGGTTTGACTATAGCCCAAATTCTTGTGCCTATGTGTACTACCTATACCACATTAAGCCTATCAAAATAACACATAATAAAAAAGAAAGAGCACTCAATCTTCCTATGGTCCTACTATATATTTTACTTACCTAATCTAAGTCAACTAGAAGGCACCCTTCCTCCACCTTAGATGTTGTATAACCTACTTTTAATGCAATTCATCCATAAAGCATCATGCCACTCCTAAAACTCCTTTGTAGAGCCTCTTATATCTAGTCTTAAAATGATAGGTCCAACTGTACATGTTGGCACCTCTAGATATCAAATTACCTTAGTATCCTTGGTGGCTTTAACATTGCTTTGTGCTCCTAGGCCTACACTAGGAGTAGTGTGCAACAAGTTAGGCTCTTGCATCCTCTATACATTACTTGGTGAAGTGAGTGATATAGTCATGATAAAATCATTGGATCCCATACAAATACTATTTGATCCTTGGGCATGTTTACCACCACCTCTCCCCATTCCTAGTGGACTACCCTCCTATTGGTATCACTGATGAAGACTCTAGATACCAAGGTGCATATCAAAGTAGTCTATTAATCCAAATGACCCCCACATAGGTGATATTGATGCCAATGTTAGACCTTACAATTGGAAAGTTTACATCCCCTATTAATCTCAAGATTTGTTGTTGGTCTTGGATCACGTGGACATGTACCAACTATAAGCTAGCTAGAATAAATTCATCTTTGAACACCAAAACTTCATTAGCATAGTCAAAAATACCCTATCAAACTCTACCTTGGGCATCAAGGCTATGTGAGATCAACATAGTTTAGTATCCCTTGAATGGTCTCTAATGTGTGATATGGTCTCTCCCAATAGTCCAATGTTTGTAGTCTCTCCAACACCTAGTCAAACTCGTCAACCTATCAACCTCAAAACTTATAAAATAAAATTTATTTATGGGTAATCAAAAGTGTCACCCTTTTGGAAAAAGTTCAATCAGGTACCCAAAGTACCACTAGATGGAAAAAGCGTTTCCTAAGTGAAAAAATCATTATTAGATATGAAAGTGCCATCAACTTGTGATAGTGCTGGCATACAACACATGAAAGCACTACCTTCCTTTTTGAGCAATATTTTTGAGGAAAATTTCCAAAAATAAGGTAATTTTCCAGGTTCCTACCTGAACATGCAGTCCTCCTTCTACAATGGGAGGTCTCACCCTGTCTACCCAGCATGATGGTCTCATGTGTTGAGCCATAGAAGTAGCTATTGTAATTAAGGCTCCAAAGCTCCTAATTCTCCTTATCCATTGTAAAAATGATTTGGTTTACCCCCTAATAATTTTACCTTGGCCCTTCCTAACCAAATTTTTTTATTTGTCATCGATCTTTTATCATAGAATTGATGCAAATCATGGTCAAGTTTTATTCATCCAATTTATTTTCCTTCTAAAACTCAAGGGGCATACAGTGGCATGGTAATATTTAATGCTATAAAAAAGGTAAAATTTAACATCATCACTAATAAAAAATAAAAAATATTAGTCATCTTACATCATAAATCCTAAGCAATAGCAAAAATTTTTATCTCAAAATTATGGTATTAATGTTAGTTTTTGATGTATTCATTATCTAGTTAATGCATCGAAAAGGAGCAAATGTAGACACCCAAATTTTGAGTGCATCATAAAAATATACAAACATACCAACAACTTCATCAATCAACCAATAAAGCATCAAAACCAATCCAAAAATCCCCAAGCTCAAATCAAGAGCATTAATTATTCCAAAAGAAAAAACACCAAAACTTAAGCGATAGTGTTAGTGATACTTTTTCTTCCTAGCAGTGCTTTTTACAATCTTTGAATTTTTTATCATTTTATGCCCAAGTTAAATGGTAATGGTCATCTTGGTAAAATTTCTAGTATCATTAGCACCTCCAGTGCTATCACCTCTAGGGATACTAATTATTAGACCCCCAAAAGGGAAAAGGTTTACGATTAGTACCTTCTAAGTTGCCCACCCAAAATGGACCTGATTACACCAATATGATCTACATCTCAAATAGAAATCCAAAGCCTAAAATTTTCCATTTTCTATATTTCATCCATTAATTGCATCTTAAGCCCATTTCAAAAATTTTCCTTCAACAATTCTATCGACTTCAATACAACTATACCTACAGGAAGTCATGGCTTGCTATAAATCCAACACTAGGGGAGCTCAATTGAGACTATCTCTTATTCTAAAAAAACTCTATAAAAAATATATTATATCTTGAAGGTAATGACACTCTTGACTATGGGTGTCATGTAATTGTGAAGCTCTCAATCATATCAAGCAACAAGTAAGTTCATCTACTTCATCACCACTATAATGACCCTCCTTGGTAGGACTTGTTCTTGATGCTTGATTTATGTATTGATGTGTGGATATCAAATGCATAATCTCATTTTATGTTATCAAGATATGTTGATAGTTGCACTTTATGTTTTGATTATGATATTTGGAGAATATGGTACTACTAATGAATTTTATGGTTGCAAGACCATGTACTCTCATGGGTGGATTGGTATGGGATAACCATTAGAGTTGAGAGTAAAAAGGTAAATGATGGATGACATTCTCATCAAAAGCTCAAGGGTAAAAAGATACCCTTCATATAGGTGCATTGCATATGTGTATATTTTATTGAATGCACCATTTGTCAAGGAGGTTACTATTAGACAACCATCCTTAGTAGGCAGGGAATATCATTACAGTTATTGTAAAACCTCCTACTTAAGGAAAATATTATTTGCATATGCTGATTTGCAAAAGCCTTTGTGTTGCTACTTGTGTTTTGAAGCATGGAATTGTTTGGTTATTGATTAATCAAATAAAGTATTAATAATAAGGTTAGTATTGTTAATACTTGGAAATATTCAATATCGATGTTAATAGTTAATATTAACTTTAGGATTCATCTTCTTGTGTAAAAGGATAGGGGCCCTTTCAAAAACCCCCTTTTATTCACCTCTAGTAAAAAAATTAACGTTCTATATTAATTAAATCAATTCTAGAGAGTAAATAATTGATTTAATTATTATGGTTCTAATGTAAATCAATCAAGTTAATGATAGGAGTAATGTTTTAATTATTACTTCTAGATTTAATAATATTAGAAAATTAATATATGCTTGAATTTGCAAAAGTGGAATAATTTTTATATGTAAAGTTGGTATATGTTTCTTTTGAGAACGTTGACATGATGGAGATATTTTAACGTTAAAAAGTTTTGAACGTTACTTCATTGCACTTTGGTCAGAAAGGAGAAGTGATGGAAGGGTGGTGGACATGCATGGAGCCACACCCTACCCCTTGATCTTCCTTCCTCAGGTATTAGATGATAAATGGAGTGCCAAGGGGGATTTTTGGTAAAGGAAAGGACTGAAGGAGATATTATGGAAGAGCAGGAAGATCAAGTTGCACTAGAGCCAGTGAGAGAGTGTTTTTAGGTAGTAGATGTGAGTAATGCTTACCCAGGTGTTGTAGGTGAGTTGGAGAGGAGAGGGAAATCCTCCAAGAGAGGTCCTAGGTTCAAATCTCCACACTACCAAAAAGCTGAATTGGGTATCCAAAATCCAATTGATAATGTTGGTGCGAGCAGGATCGGGTGTGACTCCCGGGTGACTTTGACGGTGTAGAACCCCCTGTTCGTGGTCTCTCAAACTAAGGCGGCCCTGCAAGGGGTTTTTCGCTTAAAAAAAAAAGATGTGAGTAATGCTTAAATATTATTTGAAATGATTTATAGTTTTAATTAAATTTATCTACTCTATGGGCGAGTAGTTGTTTGTATGGTTTATTAAATTTTTGGTGATATTTGTTTTCCTTTACCTGTTTCAGGAGGTTTAGAGAAGTTTTGCTTTGGTAGAGCAATTAGATAGTGGTCTCCTTCTTGTTTTGTTTGGTCAAAATGAAGGCCATACCATCATTATTTTTTTTGTTAGGAGGTGGTTTTTCTATGTTCTTCCATTGGAAGAGAATAAAACCAAATTCTTGTTGTAGTAAGCTTCTGCTAGATACCACACCCTTGGCATGTTGATAAGATAGCTTATCATCATTGTTGCTCTTGCTTATATTCTTCTTCATGTTTATTGCTTTTGTAGGAGTATTGTCATTGTAGGACCATAGAAGGAGGTTTTTAGATGGATGGTTTCAAGTTTCCTATGGGACGAGTAGTTGTTTTAAGCATTTGTTGCTTCAATGATGTGTAGGAGCTTTGGAACAATCTGAAGTAAGCTTGTAGGCAGTTCAGATTCAAGAATTGGTTGTAGGAAGCCAAGTTTTAGGTTGTCCTTTCACCTCTAGTTTTATCATGGGCTAGTGTAGGTTTGTTTCTCGAGTGTCGATCTTTGCTTATGATTTTAATGTTTTAAGAGCCATATTTTGGTTAATCATAATGCTTATTTTATTCAACATTTTAATCATGTTTGTTTCAAATATTATGATGAAGGAAATATTACTTGTAATGTTGATTATGTAATGGATCATTTTATTTCCTTCAAGATTATAGCTTAGACGATCTTCCTTGGCTATTTATTAAAGGTGCTCATAAGGATGGTTGATTGTTAACCTTCAAATATAAGAGTTGTTGGTTTTATTTAAGATCAATTAGATAGGCAAACTAGATGGAAATATTTATTAGTGGTAATAAAGAAAAACCTTGCTTTGAAAATATTATTTGGATATTATAAACTTGATAGTTACATTAATAGATTTAGGTTATGAATCTATATATTAGCATGCTTTTGTTTAAATCAGTTTTGGAAAGAAAAATTATAATTGGGATATAATTTAAGGATTGGTATGAATTCATTTAAGTTATTATTTTGCTTATGAAAAGAAGGAAAGAGCTTGGATAGCTAAATATTCCATGATAGAGAGAAGTATGAGATTCTCTCAATAGTTTTGCAGTAATGATGCATGTTTAGAAAAATTGGTATGTTCTTGCATTTTAGTGGTTTTCTTGCATAGTGCATGTTAAGCTTGCATATGCATTCCATGAGCTGTCCTGATCCCTAAATTATTCAAGTTTGTTGATGTAGAATTAACAAGTGGAGACATTGAAGAAAACATGAATGATTATTTATGTTCTTAAAGATTGAAATGTAATATTTTGGGATGAGGATTATTAAGAGTTCCATGAATATTTTTGTATATGATGTTCTTGTTATATTATTCGAGAATGGGAGTTTAAGTGTTGAAATTATTTAATGTAAGATCTTATGAAACATTTGGTTATGAGAAATATGAATGGATTATGATTATGATATCTTGATATTGTTTTATTCTTTCATTGCGATTTAGGAAATGCTAAATGTTAGTTTTATGATTTGCAAGTATTTAGTATTTAGCAAAGTGTTATGATGCATTTGATTATGTTTTATAACAACACTTTAATTCATTTAAGAGAGATGTTTATATTATGTAAATGTTAGACTCTTGGATTTGGATGGGGGTTATTGTAAATGAATCTAGAGCCATATTAGAGAAACCCTTGAGTCAAGAAGATAATCCAATCTTGGGAGGAGTTGAGGTGATGTAATAACTAGGTAGTTGTGAATCTTGGGAGGAGTTGCGATGATGCAATAACTAGATAATTATGAATGATACACCTTGAATGGTGAGGATCAGGTGTACCATAGCAATGAGGCTTTTGGAATCATTCACAAGACAATATAGTGGTGGTACCTTGAATGGTGAGGATTGAGTGACCATGCTCATTACCAGGTGAGTGGTAATGGCCTTAGTTAGCCTATAGAGGTGTGGTAACTAAGAACTAAGATATTATGCTAGAGTAATCCTACATAGATGTATTTATGTAGGGTTAGGGAATGAGCATACCCCTTTAAGTGTTATGGGTCTTTAAGGATAATTTCTATGTTGTGGTCAAGTTGTCCTATACTAGTGAGGGTATAAAAAAAGTGGGGGGACCACTATTGATATATTTTATAAATGGTGAGGTTTAGAAAAGTGAACCCCAAAAGTATGGGATGTTGGCCACTCCTATCCACTTGAGTGTTGTCTATAGTGACATTGAACTCAAAATATGGTTATGCCTTATAATGTTAGAAAATATTAGGTCTTCTTTGTGAGTTATTCCTTGTAATCTATATATATATATATATATATATATATATATATATATATATATATATATATATATATATATATATATATATATATATCTCTCCCTTGGATTGGTTTGGTGGGTTGTTACAACCACAAGGGGATATTAACCTAAACATATTGAGTGCAAGTTTACTTGGTTGTGATCTCTCACCTATTGGATCTATCATTATCTTGATTTTGTAGCTTTGTAATATATGATTAGTGCACACTTACTTTATTTTTTTGATATTTGCATCTACTTGTCATTTGGTTTCTTATATCCTTGGCTCACATTTTTTATAAGCAAGCATATTATCATACTATATATCATGGTCCCTACACCCCTTTGTCAAGGATCCCTATTGTAGCCTTTATCAAATCATAAACCTCCTCATAAATCATATTTTGTTGTATCCACAAAAGAAATTGAAGTCAAATTGTAGGTTTGATGGTCTTATTGCTCTCTATTTATAGCACAATAGATATTTATTGTATAGTCATATAAAGCAAAGAATTGCCAACTAGCAATAGCATTGGCAATGCTATTATTCACCTAGTGGTGCTTCTATCACTAAGTATCACTATTTTATCATTTTATAGCTTTTATCTCATCTTTAAATAGGGGTGTGATTCTAGTCATAGGAGCCACATAGTTTCCTCCAGTTTAGGTAGACTCATTTTCTACTAACTTGTTTATTTTTTATCTATTTTTCAAGTTAAATAAAATGCTATGAGGAAGCAATAGCATCGACAACACTTCTACAAAATCAATAACACTCTTGCTAGCAACACTTTCTTAGAATATTAGTAATCTTTCCATTGAGGTAGAAAACTAGGATCAAGTTCCAATCCCTTTTTTTTAGCATGTTAGATGATAGGTTTTTTTAATGTTTGTTCTACATTTGATTTTGTTTTAGTATTTTCTATTTTTATTCATTAAAAGCTTAAGTCACACTAGGGCTTACTTATTGCATTATCCCCTTGAACCCTTGCTCTAAAAAAGAAATCACATTTTCTTTTATCATCAAAAATCAAAAGCATTTAGTTTATTAGGACCTGTGTCTACATATTTTGATGCATTTGTAGCTTTATAGGACTAGATTAAGGTTGATATTGTTAAAGAAAATCTATTTTTTTCTCTAACTCAATCCATAAAACCTTAGACTTAGGCTCATACATTTTACCTATACTTGAGGTGATAAAGGGAGAGATGTGGAGGATACCTTAAGAGGTCCTTCATGATCCTCTTTTAATCCTACACCTCCATTAGATGATGATCATAAACAATAATATTATTTTTTATCCAATCCCCATATCTATTTTTTCTCGATACTATTAATGATAATTTGTAAATCCCCCTCAATTGAAATGTACTATCCTTTTTTAGTTGCAATGTTAATCCTTGTAATAAGTTCCTTGGCCCTTTGGATAATTGTTAGTTAAAGTTCCATATGATTCTAAGTAAGTAAAACAAATTGCTTTCATTATTTTGAAAAACACCACCTTCATCGAATTTTCTCAGATTTCCTTTAGAAGTACAATCAAAATTAATTTTGATAAACCCAATTTTTAGACATTTCCATATTACCATATATTAAAGTAGATCCTTTGTTTTATTGTCATTATCACAAAAAACTCTACTATTTATGTTCAAATCTTGTAACCAAGTTGTTACCACCTCTTCTCTCCAAATATTATTTCCTTTGCAAACCCTATCCCACTTCCAAAGAGGAAACCTAAATATTTCCTTACACCATTTCCAAAGAAATTCTCTTTGAAGTTTATCAAATTTTTATGCGACACCTACTTACAATATTGAAAGGGGCATCATATGAATAGGGATGGATTACAATGCAATCTTTATGAGTTGTAGCCTTTGACCATGGTTAAGAATTGTTACATACTCCTTAAATGTAACTCATGTTGGCATATGATATTGTACCACATGGGGTATGTAAAGTGGGCCACATGTTAAGTTAGAAATAGGTAGGAAGGTATGTCATAGAATCATGTATGTAATTTTAGAATCATGTATGTAATTTTAGAATCATGTATATAATCATCATAGAATATGTAGTCAAGAATATTGTCATAGAATATTGACATAGAATATTGTCATAGAATGTCAAGATATATACTTATAAATATTATAAAAAGAAATGATGTAACCATCTTAGGATGAGTTAAGATTTAGAATATTTTGTAAGGAGGTTTCCCCCTCAAAGAGTCCATCGAAAGTAATATTACTTGTCCTATATTTCTTTATTTGTTGTTATTCTAAATTTTCATGTTTCATTTAAATGATTTTGCTATTGTGTATATTATGTTAGTTTTATTTTTGTCAATATTATTTGTAATCGTAGTTAGAATTATCTTTGGCACTAAATTTAATATCTTAGCATAGCTCAAAACTAAGAATTTTGAGGTAAAATATTCACACGAGACAAGGTTCATTACAAGTGGTATCAGAGAACTTTCCAAGGTATGATAAGCTTTTTTTGTGAGCAAGGTTTTTTTTGTAAGCCTATGTCTATAGGTTAGAAATGGTGTTCTAGATGTTTTAAAATATCATAGAGGAGTTGTCATTTTGGGCTTAAGCTAGATATCCCATAAAGCATCTAGTGAAGTGAGGGGTGATCATACTCCAATACCTAGGCCTCAAACAACACCCGTATATGGATTTGAGCTCCCACATACCTTTCATATATTAAATATTTTTTAGGAACCTTGAGCTAAAATTTTAAATATAGGAAGCTATGCAATCATGTATATATCCAGAGTGTATTGAGAAATCACTCAGGAAGATTAACCTCTTGTACTAATTAGAGAGGCATGTAGTGCACCCAAGGATATATGCTATATCCTCCTTGGATATTTTATTGAACTATTGGTCTGAGCATTATCAATCATTATTGTAGTATATTATAGGGCTATGGGAAGTACACACACCTCAGCCTCTATGACCTCTCTTTCCTAATTTTTTACTTATGATAGCCTTATCACTAGCATGATATAAACATAGAGTACAAATATATATAGAGCTTAGTTATAGAGTATAGATGGATAAAGAGCACATTCTATACAAAAAAGTCTAGGCTACCAAAATCCATCATTTTGGGTTATAGTCCATTGCAACCATCTTGAGTTTATCGTTTTGATATATAGTATCCATACAATTTTTTTGGTGACCCCAAATCATAATTTTTGTGGTATTAGCCCATTTTGATTGTATTTTTAGGCTAATAATATCGATATATATCATCCATACACTTTTTTGAGACCCTTACTAAAAATAGTAACTGCTACAACAACAATTTTATTTTTATTAAATATCATCGGAGACCTAAACTCAAACAATGGAGGCCAACATGCATAATATGGAGGAACAAATCACCAAATTGGATGCCATAACTAACCTCAAGGAGAAAATATATTCTCTCACCACCATGCTAGCAAAATTTTAGCATACATAAGACACAATGAGTTAGGACATTGAAATGCTTAAGCTTAAAAATCCAAATTTTGATGGGTATGCTAAAAATAGCCTAGAAGCTTAAAGAGGGAAGCTATTGACAAGATAAATTTATTTAGGATATTTACTAAGGAAAACTATTAGCAGTTAGAGAACAACAAAGGCACGAATTCTAGAATTCCTAAAATTATTTTTCTAATGTTTGATGGGATCGATCCATAAAGTTGGTTAGTTAAAGTCAAGCAGTGGTATGAACTACACAAAACACTCTTTAATCAATGGATTTTTGTGGCCAAATTTAATTTTTAACTTGAAGCACTCCATTGGTATCAATGGTTATGGAAACAAGTCCCAAACACTAGGTGAAAATAATTCAAGAGTGAAATCTTTGGTTGATTTGGCCTATTAGAGTTTGAAGGTTTTATTGGAGCTTCCACCAAGATCTAACAAAAACTTATCATACTTGAATATATCATGATTTTTGAGAAGTTATACAATATAATTAAGGTTTGTTAGATGTATTCTTCAAGAGTTGTTTCATCAACAACCTTAAATAAGAAATCATAACTAAGGTTTAAATGCTCAAGCTGGTCATATACATGACTGCCATGGGGCTAGCTTAACTTACAAAAATCAATTGGAATACCCAATGGAGAGTCTCAAAACCCCTAATATCATAGAATATAACTTCATACACACACACAATAATTATCCAAAGGCTCCAATAGTAAAAATGCTAACACCAATAGAGATGGCCAACCGTCAAGCCAAGGGACTCTTATAATTATGATGAAAAATGGGTTGTGGGACACAAATGCAAAATGCAAAGTCTTTTAATTTTGGATATGGAAAATACTTTGTATTATCCTATATACAAAAGATGAATTTGTGGACTCAGTAGAACAACAATTGAAATCAATGGAGGAAGAACTCCCACCTAATACACTAGTCGAAGAAAATCCTACAGTTTCTTTAAATGTTATGGTAATAATATCAACACCCCAATGCATGATAATATAAGGTTTTCTCTAAGGGCATAAGATCTTACTACTATTAGAATATGGTAGCACAAATAACTTAAATAACCCTAATGTAGTCAAAAGAGTAGATTGTTTCATCTATGGTCATGATCAAATCAATGTCAGAAATACTAATAAGGGATATCATGACTTGTAATAGGTAGTGCCAAAATGCTTGCTTATCCATTTGTGACTACCAATTTCAAACTAATCTCTATGTAATTTAATTGGAAGGCATGGACATTATGTTGGTCTACCCTTGGATGAGAACTTTAGGGCTAGTATTGTGGTATTTATTGAAGCTTTGGATGCAGTTCATGATTAACAATAAAACACATATCACCTAGGGTATAAATTAATAAAACCCAAGGTCATTACATCCCATAAAATTCAATGGTTTATTAAGAAGGATCACAAGGTAGTGATTGGTAGATTTTTCTAGATACAATTGTGTGCTATATAGGATAAAAAGGTGCCTCCAAACTTATTAGCCATTCTAACCAAGAATCAAAAGGTTTTCAATGAGCCTAAAAAACTACCTCCCAGTTAAACTAAGGACCATAGAATAAAATTGGTACCAAGGATTCAAGCCCCAAATGTATGGCCATATAGGTAACCCTATCATTAGAAGAATGAGATTGAGTATATGGTAAAGAAATTGTTGGACATAAGACTAGTTCATCTGAGTGCAAGCCTTTTTTTAGCTCTTGCCCTATTGATGTAAAAAAAAAGGATTATGGAGGATGTGTGTGGAATTTTTAGAGCTCCACAATATCATCATAAAGGATAGGTTTCCAAGTCTAGTGATTGATAACTTGTTGGATGAGCTGCATGGTGCTCAATACTTCACTAAATTGGACCTATGGTCATGGTATCACTAGATTCATGTCTAGGAGAAATATCTAGAACTAATTTTAGTACTCATGAGGGGTATTATGAGTTCTTGGTTATTCCTTTTGGTCTCACCAAAGCACCCTCAAATTTTTGTTGTTTTTTTTTCAAATTATCACAAGTCCCAATATCTAAGATCTTGTATAGACTCAAATATTAGAGAAATCAGTATAGATTCCCAATATAAATGAACTTAAGATTCATAAAAAAAATATTAAAATAAATGATCAATATCATTCATGCAATAACATGAAGAAAATTTACAATAATATTACTCAAAATATTGTATACAAGTTTCATAAAATATAAAAATGATTTTGTAATAACTTGACTTCACTCATAATACATGGAGCTTTATCTCCATAATATAACCTTAGAAAGATGACTCTTGGACTCTTTGACTATTTCTATCCTCACATATCTAGGAGATGCACCCTTTCCTATTACACACATACCTCCTTGGTTTCTCATCTTGCCATTTGTATACATGACTCTTAATTCTCTATTTACTTGTACACTTTACTCTATGACACTTGCACACTTTACTATATGACACTTGAGCACATTATCACTCTACACACTTGCACACATTATTACATGACATTTGTGCACATCCTACACATAGACACATACATAAAGAGAAATATAACACTCATAAACTATAGACTCACACCCTATTCTAATATTTAAATATTTACATTTGTACCATGGGGGTACATTAGCATGCACTAAATAATGTAATATACTCCAACAACGCCCTGCATTAAATTTTTTAGTTATTAAAGACTTTAGTATTCAATCTACATCCTTTAGTATTTCATATTGATATTATTTATCTTTAGCTTTGTCTTTTATTTTTTCTTTGTGTTTTAATCTATTCTTCTTCTTTGACTTTCTTGTCAGTTGTGGTATGGTTGTTGGTGTGACTTCTGGACAATGAGTTAGTAAGTCATCATAATAATACATTATAGAATCTAAATAATACCTATTGAAGTTAACATAAGCTTCATTCAAATTATATGTGTCATAGATGACATATTTCTTCTCTTGTCATTTCTTTTGATATATCTCAAAGGTGAGTAAAGCCATATACATCACAATTCATATTTCAGTAGAAAATATAATGGTGATTTATGAATTCCAATGCACTCTAAAAATATTTTCATATTTTGAATTTTTTATAAATAAAGAAAATCCCATCTTCAAATCATTTGACGTGTCCTTATTTCCATAGAAATCATCCATTAATTTTTGTGTATAGATTTTTAGCTTGTTCAACATTTCTTCATTATTTTCAAAAAATGCATTTATAATGATTTCTTCCATAATGAGATCCATTTTAGTTGAAATCCTTATAACTCCAAATATTTTTAAATAAAATTATTTTCCAAAATATTTCTTCAATCAAATTTGCAAATCAAATTCTCCAAAGTCTTATATTCAAAATTTTCAAATAAAAAATTCCTCAAATTTCACAAAATATATATATTTTTTTAAAGTAGGACACCTTATGGATCCAAATTTCAAGTAATAAATTTAATTTACATATTTTTAAGTAAATCAAAAAATTCCTTTTGGAGTATAACTCCTTTTGATTCCCTAATTAAAAAAATATCACTTTTCAATTTTTTTCAAAAATCAAAGTTTTGGGGTTTTGAGGATGGGAATGCTAAGGTTTTGAGTTTCAATATGGTCTCCAACCTTGGTGGACAAATGCACAACAATTATGTTGTAGAAATAAATGCATGCGATAATGGCTCCTCTCAAATGACTGTGCAGGTTTGTGTTGAGAATGGTCCACAAGGTAACCCTCATTCTCCTGATGTAATTCTTCCATTGCTTGAATTTGATTCTACATGTCACTGTTTAGAATCATTCACCCTTGTTGGGTATTTTTTTGGATGCATCCCTAATGAGTCTTCCCTTAGGGCCTGGGTTAACACAACTTGGAATCCTCATGGAGTCCAACTAACGATGGTTCAAAACCTTACAAAGGGTTTTTTTGTTTCGCTTTGTGGAAACATCCCATGCTAAGGTGATTTATGAGCATGGCCCTTGGTACATGAGAAGATATCTACTTGTTTTTTCTCCTTGGACCCGTGACTTTTCTATTTCTAAGGAAAGATCTACCAAATTCCCTGTGTGGGTGGAATTCTCAAGACTCCCTCTACCTTTGTGGTCCTTTCTCAATTACATAGCAACCCCTCTAGGGTGTGTCATTTTGGTGGAGGTGGACAAATTTTTCCATGCACACCCTCAAAAACATGTTTGCATTGAGATTGATATTTCTTGAGATCTCAAGGAGACTATTGACATACAAGTTGGTGATATTGTGTTATCCCAGTGGGTCCTCCACATTAATTTACCCAACACATATTTTTAGTGCTAGTCCTTACCACACAAGACTAAATATTATCCCTTGATGCTGCATAACAGGGACAAGTAGATCCTCACCACACCGAGTGCACCCACTCCTCAATATTAGGAGGATGGTTGGATGATGATGAGAGGGCATACAAATACATGTTTGGCTACTTCTAAAGGTACACAATCCAAGTCGGTACATGTATCAAAGCTGATAGAAAAAGGGTATGAAAAGGAATAAGTTGGTCCCTCGGCTAAAATTGCTAACAATAAGGCTCCTCAGTATCAATAGATTCATATCCCAAGGGCTGCAATAGTGGTTGCTTCATAGTTTACCCAACCAACCAGTCCTCCAGTAGATTCCCCCTAGCTAGTGCAAAGGGCTCCCATAGCCCAAGAAGGGAATTTGCAGAAGAAGATACCGCTCTAGAGAAGAAACTTCATATGACCAGTATTCAGTTGGGCAATTATGTTCCTAATTCATCCAATAGCTATAATATGTTGGAGTATCTTAGCGATAGTGAGGATATACCATTGGATGCAGAGCCATCATCAATGGAATTGGTGGTTCCTACGGAGGAAGCAAAATCTAAAGATCCCTCCCTTTCTATGTGATTTCGATGTTCTCGTAGTCCTCAATAGGGAAAAGAAGATGGAGACAGTCTACCCAAAAAAAGGTTTCACCCATCCAATCCAACAGTTCCAACAAGAATTCCAACACCTTTGAGGCATTGGATTTGAATAGACATAGGATGCCAGAGCAATAAGTCTACTTGGTGCCTAGAGTTACAGTTTTACAGTTTAGGGTTTTTTACTCTAGTTTATTTTTCTATGCTTAGTTATGTTGTTTTTTTACCCTTTTAGGGGTTGGTTCCAGTTTTGACCATATGGGTGGCCTTGTGACCCGAGTTGTGATCTTTCCAGCTCCTTTCTACTATAACCTCTTTTATTTTTATTGAATATAATTGTTGGTTCCTATAAAAATCCAAAGTTTTGAAATCACATTCAATTTTCAAATTATCATCTACTTATGACTTTATTATCTTAATAATCAAAGTTTAAATAAAAAAAATTATAACTCCAAATATTTCATCTTTAGAAAAGCTTTGATAAAATATTCACTTTCACTAATTTTAAAAAATAAATCACCTCATTAGCTTCCACTTGCCAATTCTTCTCCAAAAAACCTACGATGTCCATGTTTTCTTAATTTTTGTGCTAATTTTAATGCATATACTGGCCTTGGAAATTAGAAGTAATAATATGAGCATTACCATAAGAAATAGCTTATGCAATTCATTGTACCATTAATCACTCATACCTTTGCTTATAACATTTTGTTTTCTTAAAGAACATCTAGAATGCATGTTGTTTTTCTTTCCTTAGAACACACTCTAGAATTCGATTATGCTCTCAGGATTCTTAGAAAGTCTCCAACAACTATAGGTAATAAACAATGGCTTCTATGGCACTTCAAATTTCTCTTGGCTCTCAGGCTTTGCTAAGTTTTCCTTCTCTAAAACATCCTTCTTCTCTTATAGATATTCTATCTAGGATTATCTTCTCTCTTTTGAAGACTTTCAATGGGTGCTTCCTAGGCACTATCTTCTCCCTTTTGGAGGCTATCAATGAGAACTTATCAAGCACTATCTCTCTTTGGTTGGATTTCCAATAAGTGATTCTTAGGTGTTATTTTATCTCTTTTTTAGACTTTCCAATGAGCACTCTTCAAGTGCTATCTTCTTAATTCCACAAGTTCTATCACTCCACTATTGGAGGTATTAATTGTGCACTATCACTTCCTTATTGAATGCTATCAATAGGCACTATCTCACCTGAGTGTTGCTATCTTCTCACAATTAGGGTGTTTTGCACCTAAATCACTTTTTAGTTTTTATTTTTATGTATATGCTTTAGCTCTAATATCCTTCCTTGGCACTCTTTCTTATTTCTTATATTATCCTATGTTCTCTTCAATGGACTCACCAATATGTCTGTTAAATATTAATCTTCACAAAAAATATTAGGGTAATCAATAATCCAAAATTTATCTTGGCCTATGTTTTCTTGGCTCTTTCTCCAAATTCACACTAGATTTTATCTCTACTACTATCTCTTAATCCTAAAATTTATCAATCCAAATTTGTTAAAAATATTCACATAAAAATATTATATGGTGGTAGCTTTTAGAAACTACTCACAGTAGCTCTAAATCTTATCTCTTCAAATATTCACATAAATTTGTTTCCCTAATTCTAGCCTTAGAAACTACTCAAAGTAGCTCTGATAGAGTCTACATAATGTAGCTCTAATACCACTATTGAATTTTTAGTCAGATTATCATACGTCCCAATATCCAAGATCTTATATAGACTCAAATATTAGAGTAATTGATATATGACCAATATCAATGAACATAATATTTATAATAATAATGTTGAAATAAATGGATAATATCATTCATGCAATAACATGAAGAAAACTTACAATACTATTGCTCAAAATATTCTATACAAGCTTCATCCAATATACAAATGATTCTATAATAACTTGACTTCACTCATAATACATGGAGCTTTATCTCCATAATATAACCTTAAAAAGGTGAATCTTGGAATCTTTGATTATTTATATTCTCAAATATCTTGGAGATGAAACATTTCCTATTCCACAAATAAGACAAGCCTCCCACGCCTCTTGGTTTCTCATCTTGGCACTTGTATACATGACTCTTGACTCTCTATTTACTTGCACATATTACTCTACGACACTTGCATATTTTCACACTTTACTATATGACACTTGTGTAGATTCTCGCTCTACACACTTGCACAAATTATTACATGACACTTATGCACATCCTACACAGACACATATATAACGGGAAATATAAATAACACTCCTAAACTATAGACTCACACCCTATTCTAATATTTACATTTGTACCATAAGGTACCACGGGGGTACATTAGCATGTACTAAATAATGTATTATGCTCTGATACTTTCTAAGGTCTAATAAACATAGTTATCTAGCCCTATCTATAGAAGTTTACATTGGTCTTTTGATATGGTATTCTAGCATACAACATGACATGGAAAGAGCACCTTCAACATGTTAATAAAGTATTGGAACTTCTATAACATAATCATTTGTTTGTCAATCAATATAAGTACATCTTTACGGAAACATAGATAGAATATTTGGGGCACATTATGGCAAGATATGGTGTTCACTTAGACCCCACAAATATTGAGGCCATGAAGGAATTGTCCAATCCCAAAATATTAAAGAGTCTCCAAGGATTCCTTAAACTCATAGGGAAATACCATAAATTTATCAAGGATTATGGTAAGATTACAATTCCTTGATAGCTATGCTCCATAAGGATACATTCACTTGGAACATTGATGTAGAACAAACCTTTCTAACTTTGAAGGATGCTATGTTCCACACACCAGTTTTGGCAATACCTAATTTTTCCAAGACCTTTGTAATAGAAAGTGATGCATTCATAGTGGGGTTGGGGGCTATGCTCATGCCAAAAGGAAGACACCTTACATTCATAAGCAAGTAATTAGGAAAAAATATAGTAAAATACACTTATGAGAAGGACATTATGGCTATCGTCTTTGCAATGCTCCATTGGTGACCATACTTGTTAGGGTAATACTTCATTATCAACACAGATCATCGTAGCCTCTAATATCTCTTGGAACAAAGGATTTATTCCATTAAGAAGTAGAAACAGGTCACTAAACTATTAGGGTATGACTATGAGATAGTCTACCATAAGGGAAAAGATAATATGGTAGGAAATGCTCTTTCTAGACTCCCCAAAACATGGGATGTCTTGTATGCAGTGTCCATCCTATTGATTTATTGGTTATAGGTGCTCATATTAGAATGGAGGGTGATACCACACTTGTAACCCTCCTTTAGAACCTTCAAACAATATCAAAGTATAATCCTCATTATGCATGGAAGGAAGGGATATTACACTACAAGCATCCGATTATAATTCCATCCACTTCAGATATTCGATCCCATATTCTAATAGAACTTCATTCTTCTCTAGTAGGGAGACACATTGGGTTCTTACATAAATGCAATTTCTATTGGCTTAGGATGAAGTTTTATGTAAAATTTTTTTTGGATTCTTGTGATACCTACCAACGCCAAAAAGAGGAAACAATCAAAATACTAGGGTTGCTTCAACCTTTACGCATTTCAAATTAACTAAGGATATATATTTCCATGGACTTAATTTAAGGGTTCCCTCTATCTAGTGGAAAATTGGTTATCATGGACAAGTTGACCAATTATGCTTGCTTTTGTTCCTTAGGTCACGCCTTTACTATAGGGACAGTGGCACAATTTCTTATGGATCAATTTTTTTAGCTCCACGAGAACCTGCACTCTATAGTTAGTGATTTTGATATGGTGTTCACTAGTAAGTTTTAAGAGGAACTATATAATATCCAAGGAATAAAGTTGAAGCAAAGCATGTCTTATCACCCTCAAACTAATGGCTAGAAAAATATGGTAATTAAATATCTTGAGATATATCTTTGATGCTTTGTCTTTGATCACCAATACAAGTGGAGTTAATAGATTCATCTAGCAGAATGGTGGTACAAGACCACTTTTCATACCACCATAAATATGACTCCATATGAGGTAGTATATGGCCAACTACCTCCAACAATTACTTCTTACATGCCTCGTAGCTCAAAGGCCAAAGCAATTGATACCATTCTCACTTGAAGATAGGAGGTCTTAGCTATCCTAAAACAAAATTTAACAGTTTTCCAAAATTATATGAAATAATAGGTAGATAAACACAAGAATGAGAGGGAGTTTGAAGAAGGAGACATGGTTTTTCTCAATATCCAACCCTATATATATGTTCTTAAAAAAAGAGGGTGACACAAGTTGGCACCTAAGTTTTATGGACCCTGTAAGGTACTCTAGTGAGTAGGGAAAATTGTGTTACAAAACTATATTGTTATTAACATAAACCATTCATCCAAAAATAATTATCCATAATAAAAATCCACAAATGAGAGAGAGTTAGATAATACCCTTAAGGTAGGGGAACACCAATAATAATACTTAAGGAAGGAATAACTCCACAAGATCTCCCAAGATGAGAGTGCCACTTAAGGAGGGCAAAGTCCCATAAACCACTTCGTGGGCAAATACAATTACATAAGATTGATCTCTTTGATGATTACAATGATAAATAAATCTTCTTTATATACTCATATTCTCATTCTACTTTGGAGAGCCTACTACTAAAAAAATATTATATTATAATATAACATAATATTATAATACCATCAACCTTGGGTTATGTGTGGCCCATGCCAACCCTTATACAATATAATAATATATCCCCAAATATCTATTCCTAGGTACCCTAACATGCCACCCTCCTTAGAATATTTTGTCCTTGAAACATATGAAGAAATAATATAATATGATATGCTAAGCAATGTTAGAAACTGGTACTAATTAGATCATCCATCCATCCAAGTGAAACATGTTGATGCTGGTATGCCATTTTGTTACTTGAGTATCCAAATATGCTTCATTGGCTCCACGCTTCTGCTAGTGTATTTTAATAACTTTAATGATGGGTCCACTTGTTCCTTGGTGTTAATGAACCCCTCTAAAAACTAGGATCACTATGCTTTCTCTGCCAAACACTGCCATAGTTGGTTCCCTTATGATTCCATGTAGAACCATAAAATTGTTGCCTTGAACCATACCTCCAATATTTTTGCTGCTTATGGTGGTGTGGATGGCGATATGGTGCAACCTTAACTTGATGTTATACCTTCTTTGACTCCTCAACATTTAGCTCCACTATTATAAATTATTCTACACATTGTTCTTTCATGTTCCCATTATTTGGTGTGTCCTTGTGCTCTTCTATAAAAGCTTCCTTGGACTCTGCTATTGTTATTTCCATGGACTCAATTGCCGCTACTTCTTCCATGGACTCTATTTTCGTTACTACCTTCTTGGATTCTATATTAGGTTCTTATATTTGTTCTTCAATTTTTTTCTCTGCAAGCACTTCTTTTTTTCCTTGGATCCTTGCTCCTTAAGCTAAGAAATATCCTGCAATGTTATCTTCTTTTTATTGTACCATAACTTCATAAAATTCTTTTGCACATTAATGTTAACAGTACCCAAATAATATAACCAAGGATAACCAAGAACAATATCCTCATCATCCATTTTAATAGCATGAAAATATGAATGTAAAACATATTTATCCATGGTGATCTTCAAATCTTCAAAAATTTGAACATTCTCACCCTCAAGATGTGTGTCCTTAATTTTTGTTGCTTGAACCTGCAACCTCTTAGCCAAAGCAAGATTAATAAAATTAAATCTGCTACTAGGGTCAATGGAAATAATAACTTGTTCCTTTTGAACACTTCCATGAAACTGTAAAATAGACCTTTTAGATTTGACCAAATCCCTTTGTCCACTTTTTTATTTATCTTCTACCAAAGGTATGGTTTCCTCTGTCTGCATACTGACATATTTTTTATCTTCTACCACTTCTTTGAAATTTTCTATCTTTCTATTTATTTCCTTTTGTTCCTTTTAAAGCATGTTTATTTATTCTTCATATCCCTTGATGGTGACCTTCAAACTAGCTATCTTTTTATATGGTACCATTTACTCAAGAATACATGCTCCATTTTATCCCAAGTGCATTCATTATACCTTTCACTACAAAAATTTATCCACCAAGACCAAGCTTCCCCTTTAAGACTGTACTTAAGGAAGAATTGCCAAAAAGGATTATTACAATATAGAGATCTAAACTTTTTCCACCATTCTCTAGCATCAATATCATCCTTCCCAAAAAAATCTGGTAGCTCCATAAGTTCACACCACAAGATAATGCAAACTAGGGTTTCATGAAAATATATATCATGCCCTAATGCAAACTAGGGTTTTAAAAATATATATCTCCCCACTAATTTGAAGTTAAAATTCCACATAAATAATTAAATCTATATGAAGAACACAAGCTTATACTGAGAGGGGGGGTGAACAGTATAAGACCACTTTTAAATTTAACTTTCAAAACAGATTTCAAACTAATAACATGCAGAATAAAGATAGCAGTAATAACAGCAGTAAAACAATGCACAAAATGCAATCCACAAAGAGACACAACAATTTACGTGGTTCACCCAAGGTGGGCTACTCCATGGATAAAACTTTTCTTCTAAAAGTTGTATCAAAGTCCTCTGGGAATCCTTCCCGATTATAATGTTTATGAGCCTCGGCTCAAAGGAGACACCTTCCCCTAATTCTGCTTTGGCTGGTGATCCTCTAGAAGACCTCTACCTCCTCTGCCCTTAGCAAGTGGAATTCTATCCACAGAAGACACCTGTCTTCCCTGCTCTGGCTGGAGATCTCTATCCTCAAATATATCACAGCAAAGTTGGTCCTCTTCTCTGCACCAAACACAGTCCTTCGATCTGGCACAATACTGTCCTCTTCCTCTGTTCTTTTTTGCACTTGGTTGAAACCAATATTTTACTGTCTGCGCAAATACAACAGTTCTCGATCAAAAACACAATAGCACAGATTTCACATATTCTGCGTATACATAGCAATACAGTCTTCGCAAAATACAGTAGCACTATATTTGCAAATACAACAGCACTTCCTTTGCACTCTTTGCCTAAATCATGATAGCACTGCCTTCGCAATCTCTGTCTAAACACAATGAGACGCTCAGGCTTCTACTTATGCACTTCTGCGATCGATCTTCTCCCCGCACTCTCTCTGTGCAATTCACACTTCGAACGCACACTTCATCGATAATCAAATTATTCAAACATCCCTCCTTTTATAGAGTAAGATCCATGGTCATTACATCTAAACTTAGTCGGCTGTTATACTTCCACTGCGTCAGCTGCAAAACCCTGTGCTGCATCAGCCCAGATTTTAACTTTGTCGGCTCAAAGTTAACTCTGTCCCCAACCGCCTCCCTGTAGCTTTTGGTGCGAAACTTCAACATGTCGTGATATCACGACACCTTTGCCCGTCGTACACCTTCTATTGCTTGCTATAGCGATATCATGACGCTTTTGCTTTTGACTACTTCCTTTGCTTTTCTATCACAAAATCATGACACTTTTGCCTCTTGCAGATGTCATCTTGCTTCTGTCATGAAATCATGATGCTTTAGACTTCAAAGCCTTCTTCTCCGCTTCTGTCATGAAATCGTGACACCTTTGCCTCTTACTGATGTCATCTGCATTCCTGTCGTGAAATCGTGACGCTTTAGACTTCAAAGCCTTCTTCTCCGCTTGCACCAAAAAAAATGGAACATGTCGCAAAATCACGACGCTTTCGCTGCCTTAAGCTCTTTTCTACCAAATGCTCGTGAAACTGGGACATGTCGCAAAATCGTGACGCTTTCGCAGCCTTAAGCACTTTTCTGCCATATGCCTATGAAACTGGAACATGTCACGAAATCGTGACGCTTTTTCCAACTGCAAGCTTCCAACTCAACCTGTCATGAAATCGTGACACTTTCTGCATCCATACAACTTCTTTGAAACCTGTCGTGAAATCGCGACACTTCCTGCAACTCAACACTGCCAACTCAACTTGTCGCGAAATTGCGATGCTTTCTGCATCCGTACAACTTCATTGAAACTCGTCACGAAATCGTGACACTTCCTGCAACTCAACACTGCCAACTCAACTTGTCACGAAATCGTGAAACTTTCTACAACTCAACACTGCCAACTCAACTTGTCGTGAAATCGTGACACTTTCTATAACTCAACACTGCCAACTCAACTTGTCGCGAAATCGTGACAGTTTTGCCTAAACTTTCTCTCTCCTCAAACATGTTGCGAAATCGTGACAGTTTTGCTTGCTTTGTCTCTGCCTTCCAGTATGTCGCGAAATCATGACAGTTTTTCCAGAACTTTCTCTATCCTAAAACATGTCGTGAAATCACGATAGTTTTTTTAGCCGCCTACAAACTTTTTCTAACTTATCTTTTTATTGATCTTTTGCAACTGGGCTACTCTGATTTTCTTGGAGACTTACTGACCAGCTGAAACCTTCATCAAAACACATACTTAGACATAAAAACAAATTGCTCCAAAAACTTCTTGACATCAAAGACAACAACTACCAAGAGCTCCTTGACATCAATGACAACAACTAAACTTAGGCAAAGGCAATGTACTCAAGGTACCCAAAATTGCCAACAATCTCCCTCTTTGTCATTGATGGTAAACCTTTACTAAAAACACATCTTCAAGAGCCAAAACTGAAATCAATCTCTTTGAAGTTTTGCTCCCCCTGACTTGAAGCTTTCCTCTTCACTCGAAGCTCTCCCCCTTACTCATATCTCTCCCCCTTACTCAAATCTCTCCCCATTTGTCATCAATGGCAAAGGGTCACCTTTGGGGCTTGGGACTAAGAATGAGTCTCTTAGTTTAGTCCCTCCCCCACCTCCTATTGAGGTGATTTAAAACAGGGTTGGGAGTGAAACTCCCATTAGACACTCATCATCATTAGTGTCTACAATTCCTTTGTCGGGCCTTTTCTTGAGCTCTTTGTTAAAGTTTCTGTTCTTGGCACTTTTCTTGTTCTTGTTCTCATCTCTTTTCTTGTCCACACCTTGATCCTTGGACTTATTTATACCATTGTTCCTATTCTTGTACCTTGGAAGACTATCTTTGCACTGTCTGGCTGTGTGACCTGTGTTGTTGCACTTGTAACAAACATCAACATTATTTCTTTCAGGCATAGTTGTTCTTTGAATCCACCTGTTATGACTAACCCAGTTCCTGTCATTGCAAAAAATTGCCTTGTGCCCGAATTGATTACAAGAGTAGCAATACCCTTGAAATAAATTACTTCTAAAATTATTGTTACCCTTCTTGATTTGAGACATACAATGTGCAGCCATGTGTCCAAATCTGTAACACGCAAAACATCTACCATGAAATGTTCTTTTAATCGATCTCTTGGATCCCGAAAACTTTTGTTTCACATTTAGAAATCTATTTTCTGTTTCTGCGCATTCATCACTTACAGACTCATGATCTGAAGTACTTTCTTCATCAGAGCTTTCTTCCTTTTGAAATCTCTTACTGGATTCCCCAACCTGTTTCTTGTGCAGCTTAACAAAATCGAGACCTGTTTTATCTGTTGGATTTCTTTGACTTCTGATGAGAGACTCAACTTTCTTGGAGCTATCCTGAAATATGTAGATCTTATCGTTGTAATCTTTATTTTCTTCTTTCAGAGAAACCTTTTTCTGCTCTAACTCATTATACTCAAGAATCTTAGACTCTAACTCATCCTTGAGTTCCTGTGTTTTGGCTATAGAGAAGTCAAGACTTTCTATAAGATCGTTTCTCTCCATACAAAATTCATCTAACTTAACCTTGAGTCTATCATTCTTCTTTCTTTCCTTTTCCAAAACACTGAGAGCATTATTGAGTTCACATTCAAGATTCTCTATTTGATTGCATTTTGAATTATCAAGGCCTTTTTCTGATTTCTTATCATTGGAGGTGCTACCCTTTTCAAAAACCATACATACATCTTCCTTATCATTTTCTGAAGCATCCTCATACATACTAGTAACCAATTCATTATTTGTGCAATCATCCTCAAGGTGCCCAAAATTTCCACATCTAAAACATTTCATGACAGTGAATTTATGTTTCGATTCTTCCTCCTTTTTTGAAATGAACATCTCATTTTCATTATCATTGGAAGAGCTTTCACTATCACTGCTGGAACACTTACTTGCTTTGTCTAGATAGAAGCTCTTCTTGTTCTTGTGTGAATACCTCTTTCCTTGATTGCTGCGCTCATCATTGTTCTTTCTGTAATACCTATGCTTTTTAGAATCCTTGCTCTTAACATCCTGTATATCTTCATCACTTTCATTTTTGGAAACAGTGCAGTCAGTAGCATAATGACCATACTTTCCACAGTTGAAACATCTTATATTTTTCTTGCTTTTGTGCTTTCTAGAGAACTTGCCTTTCTTGCTGTAATATGCTTCTTCCTCACTAGAAGACTCATCACTCTCTTTAATCTGTTTGCCTTTTGATTTCTTGGTAGCTTTGAAAGCTGCCTCTTTCTTTATATCAACATTCACTTGAGTTCTCAGCTCAAATGCTGCAAGAATACTATGGAGCTCATCCTTTTTCAACTTATCTAAATCTTTGGCTTCCTTAATAGCAGAAATCTTTTCACTAAATCTATTAGGAAAAGATCTTAAAATCTTGTCACATAGATCATTTTTAGCAAGTTCAAGACCTAGGTCTTTCATAGAATTAACAACTTCATCCATACGGAGCATGTAGTCACTAATATTTTCATCATCATTCATCTTGAGTTGTTCAAATATACCTTTGAAGTGTCTCAACTTGGCTTTTCAGACATTTGCATCACCTGTATGAACAACCTGCAATTGTTTCCACATTTCACTTGCTATCTTGCAGTGAATAACTTTGGTAAGATCAGCCTTACGCAAACCCTTCAAAATTGCATTCATGGCTTTTGAGTTCTTTGTGATGAAGGAGCCTGTCTTCTTTAGTATAAGGACCATTTGCAGGTATGGTGTACCCATCTTAAATAACTTCCCATACCTCATTGCCAAGAGCCATTAGGTAGACTTTCATTCTTGCACTCCACAGATCGAAATCTGATCCATCAAGAATAGGTGTTGCATTGCCACCTAAGAAATCCATTGTGTTCTTAACCAGTTCTTCCTTCCGACTGTAAAACCTTTCTGAAGGAACCGACTCTGATACCAATTGAAGAACACAAGCTTATACTGAGAGGGGGGGTGAACAGTATAAGACCACTTTTAACTTTAACTTTCAAAACAGCTTTCAAACCAATAACATGCGAGAATAAAGATAGCGAGTAATAACGATAGTAAAACAATGCACAAAATGCAATCCACAAAGAGACACAACAATTTACGTGGTTCACCCAAGGTGGGCTACTCCACGGATAAAACTTTTCTTCTAAAAGTTGTATCAAAGTCCTCCGGGAATCCTTCCCGATTACAATGTTTATGAGCCTCAGCTCAAAGGAGACACCTTCCCCTAATTCTGATTTGGTTGGTGATCCTCTAGAAGACCTCTACCTCCTCTTGCCCTTAGCAAGTGGAATTCTATCCACGGAAGACACCTGTCTTCCCCTGCTTTGGCTAGAGATATCTGTCCTCAAATGCATCACAGCAAAGCTGGTCCTCTTCTCTACACCAAACACAGTCCTTCGGTCTGGCACAATCATCGTCTTCTTCCTCTCGTTCTTTTTGCACTTGGTTGAAACCAATATTTTACTGTCTATGCAAATACAACAGTTATCGATCAAAAACACAGTAGCACAGATTTTGCGTATTCTACGTATACATAGCAATACAGTCTTCGCAAAATACAGCAGCACTATCTTTGCAAATATAGAAGCACTTCCTTTGCACTCTTTGCCTAAATCATGATAGCACTGTCTTTGTAACCTCTGTCTAAACACAGAAGATGCTCAGGCTTCTACTTATGCACTTCTGCGATCGATCTTCTCCCTACACTCTCTTTGCGCAATTCGCACTTCGAACGCACACTTCATCGATAATAAAATTATTCAAACATCCCTCATTTTATAGAGTAAGATCCATGGTCATTACATCCAAACTTAGTCGACTGTTATACTTCCACTGCGTCGGCTGTAAAACCCTGTGCTGCATCAGCCCAGATTTTAACTTTGTCGGCTCAAAGTTAACTCTGTCCTCAACCGCCTCCCTGTAGCTTCTAGCGTGAAACTTCAACATGTCACGATATCGTGACACCTTTGCCCGCTGTACACCTTCTATTGCTTGCTGTAGCGATATCGTGACGCTTTTGCTTTTGACTACTTCATTTGCTCTTCTGTCACAAAATCGTGACACTTTTGCCTCTTGCTGATGTCATCTTGCTTCTGTCATGAAATCGTGACGCTTTAGACTTCAAAGCCTTCTTCTCCGCTTCTATCACGAAATTGCGACACCTTTGCCTCTTGCTGATGTCATCTGCATTCTGTCGTGAAATCGCGATGCTTTAGACTTCAAAGCCTTCTTCTCCGCTTGCACCAGCAAAAATGGAACATGTCGTGAAATCACGATGCTTTCATTGCCTTAAGCTATTTTTTGCCAAATGCTCGTGAAACTGGGACATGTCACGAAATCGCGACGCTTTCGTAGCCTTAAGCACTTTTTTGCCATATGCCCGCGAAATTGGAACATGTCATGAAATCATGACGCTTTTGCCAACTGCAAGTTGCCAACTCAACCTGTCGTAAAATTGTGACACTTTTTGCATCCGTACAACTTCTTTGAAACCTGTCATGAAATCGCGACACTTCCTGCAACTCAACACTGCCAACTCAACTTGTCACGAAATCACGATGCTTTTTGCATTTGTACAACTTCATTAAAACTTGTCATGAAATCACGACACTTCCTGCAACTCAACACTGCCAACTCAACTTGTCGTGAAATCATGACACTTCCTGCAACTCAACACTGCCAACTCAACTTGTCACGAAATCGCGACACTTTCTGCAACTCAACACTGCCAACTCAACTTGTCGCGAAATCACGACAGTTTTGCCTGAAATTTCTCTCTCCTTAAACATGTTGTGAAATCATGACAGTTTTGCCTGCTTTGTCTCTGCCTTCCAGTATGTCGCGAAATCACGACAGTTTTGCCAGAACTTTCTCTCTTCTAAAACATGTCACAAAATCGTGATAGTTTTTCTAGCCGCCTGCAAACTTTTTCTAACTTATATTTTTCTTGATATTTTGCAACTGGGCTACTCTAATTTTCTTGGAGACTTACTGACCAGTTGAAACCTTCATCAAAACACATACTTAGACATAAAAACAAATTGCTCCAAGAACTCCTTGACATCAAAGACAACAACTACCAAGAGCTCCTTGACATCAATGACAACAACTAAACTTAGGCAAAGGCAATGTACTCAAGGTACCCAAAATTGCCAACACTATAAATTTTATTCAAGACAAAATAATATGCAGCTGATTTTCTTACCTGAACTAAACAAATTTTGTCTTTCGAAAAAATTACGAATTGAAAATTCATCATTGCCCTTGTTCCAGATGGTTGACTTCAGAAGGTTGTATCTCCTTCAATACTGCTTAGATTTCTTTATATGACCACTCATTTTAAATCTCTTCAAATTCTACACAAACTAATCCAAGAATCATCTAAATCGGATAAACTTTCATAGAGATATGACTCCTAAAAGTTGAGATATTTATCCAAAAAATCTATAAAATTTGTCATTGTCCTTGTTCTAGATGATTGTCTTCGAAAGGTCGTATATCCCTCAATACTGCTCAAATTTATTCATATGACCATTCATTTTAAAGCTCTTCAAATTTTGCACAAACTGATCCAAGCATCGCCTGAATCGGATAAACTTTTGCAGAGATATTTTTTTTGTAGGTAGAAATATTCATTAGAACACATGTTTTGAAAGGGGCCCCCAAACCTTGTTACAAAAGGAAAAGAGTTGCATGAACAACATCAAAACATCCTGAAGGCTTACAAATAAAGTGAAGAAGAAAAACCTATAGAAAATAAACAGAAGAAAGAGAAGGTTATGACCAACCCTCATTCAAAATATTCCACAAAAATACTAGATCAAATCAAACGTCATCGAAGAAGCACCCTTAGGTCAAGTCGGTCCGGTGTAGATATTAGTGATATCTCCATGATTGCCAAATATTGGTTTCAAATACCTTAAAAACTAGATTCATATGAGCATGGAGGTCCTCCATGGTTTTGGCAGTTTGAGTTAAAATGGTACTAGCGTCTTTGGCAGCATTGGTAGTCACATACAATTGGATAGTAGTAGAATTAGATAAACTTTCACAAGGATATCTTTTTTTGGTAGGTAGAAATATTCATTAGAACACAGGTTTTGAAAGGAGCTCCCAAACCTTGTTATAAAAGGAACATAGTTGCATGAACAACATAAAAACATCCCGAAGTTAAAAATAAAGTGAAGAAGATAAACCTAGAGAAAAGAAATAGAAGAAAGAGAACGCTATGACGAACCCTCATTCAAAATATTCCACAAAAATACTAGATCGAATCAAACGTCATCGAAGAAGCACCCTTAGGTCAAGTAGGTCTGGTGTAGAGATTAGTGAGATCTCCATGATTGCCAATAGTGGTTTCAAATGCCTTAAAAACCAGATTCATCTGAGTGTGGAGGTCCTCCATGGTTTTGGTAGTTTGAGAGAAAATGGTACTAGTATCTCTGGCAGCATTGGAAGTCACATACAGTTGGATAGTAGTATGGAAAGATTTCAAAAGTAGAAGTTGCCATAAAAATTTGGGATAAAGGCCTCACGAAAGGGGGAGATGAAAGGGTAAAAGGGTATGAGATAAGGGAAAAGCACATGAAGGGATGGATGTTGTACACTTCATGCCTAGTGGACAAAGAGTAGTGGCACATGGTAGTATGGGTTTGAGGAGGGGAATGACAAAGCTGAATGAGGATGGGGAAGTTTTTGGGCACATGGATGTGGGGTTAGAGTGGTAAAGATTACCAATCACAAAAAGGATGAGGGAACCAAACCTCAAAGATGATCAAGACAACAATGGGGAACTTGGGAATAAAAATTCATATAGAACAAGGGAGAAACCACAGAACAAAGCTTGAGTGAAATCCTAGCCAAGGTAGATAAAGAGAGGGCCAACTAGACTCAGAACGATTACCTATCATTGGAGAATTCATAGGCAGCAATAGAAGAGAGGGCCTAGGGAAAATCATTGTTCCAAATTGAAATATTTTCCATGGTGGTCCCTAGATTGGTGAGAAAATCTGCTACTTTGTTGACCTCTCTGAAAACGTGTTGAACATTAGATTTTGGGAGCTGATGGAGAAGCCTCTTGGATTCTAAAATAATGTTGCTAACTTTCCACACATGGATTTACTCCTTATTCAGATAATTGATCACATTTAATGAGTCTCCTTCTATGATGATGTTGCACTGGAAATATTGGACGATGATAAGTCCTCGAAGGAGGGCTTTGGCTTCAGCTACATGGTTGGACTGAGTGCCCAAATTTTCCACGTAAGCAACTATCAATATGCCACTGTGGTTGTGGATAACACATCCTCCACCTGCTTCACCTGGGTTTCCTTTGGAAGACCTATTAAATTTGAGTTTGAGTCAGCATTCAAGAGGAGGGCTCCACCTGGCATCGACTCTAGTGTTGGTTTGGATGGAGTAAACAATGATATGGACAATCAGGTTGAGGGAGGCGGTAATGATTGTATTAAATCCAAGACTAGGGGCCTTGACATAGGGGATAAGTTGAGCATTTTTAGTGGTGAGACACAAGAATTTGATGCCAACAGAAGTGATGTCCTTGGATAAGCTAGAGAAGGTCCTATTGTTGTATTCAAGCCAAACTTGCCACATAAAATGGTGAAGGCATGTGGTCCACATGGATTTGAGTCTGTCATTGCAGAAAGGGTTAGGCCATTGGGTGAAAAACTTGAGAAGGAAGTTAGGAAGAACTCACGCCAAGCTGAAGGTTCTCAAAAGAAAATTGAGGATACCTGAAGAGAAATTGCATTCAGTAAATAGGTGTTTGGATGACTCCCAAGTAGAAAGATAGAGGTAGCAGCAATTGGGGATGGTGAGACCATGTTTGGTAATATTTTTTATTGTGAGGATTTTATCTTGGAGGGCAAGCCAAGAAAAGAATCCTACTTTAGGGATGAGCTTCTTTTGCTAGATGAGATTAATAGGGACAGGGCTTTGGCTAGGAGGATCTTGCAGTAGGTAGGCGGTTTTGACAGTAAAGAGATCGCTATCACATTATTTCCATATGAGTTGATCAGGAGGATGGTTGAAAGGAATGATACAAGCATTGAGCACTTGGGCCAGGGAAACAGTAGCTTGGCCAAAATTTGAATTGGTGATCGTAGGAGGGAAAGGTTTCCAAGCAGGGGAACCATGAGCATAAGATATGAAGTTGGCTCCTAAAAGATGAGATATTTTTCTAGAAAAGAATCTGCCCTAATGCTTGCAATTCCAAAAAAAATCCTCACTTTGCCAAGATTGATGAGGGTCATTGTTCATTCATCATTTAATCATTATGTGTGTCAATCCAAGGCGGTGTCCAAGGCTATATACGAAAGAAGGCTCCAACAAGTTAAATATTAGTTCATTCAAAAAATAGGCTTTATTGATGGATCAGTTAGTGTTTTGGGGTTTGGTGTGACCTCTAACTCCTAGAATTGGAAATCAAATTATAGAAGCTAAAACTGAATTAAAATTGCAAGAAATGAAAATTGCATAATCTAAAATAACAGGAAGTGAAATGTTGCTAAATTGAAAGTGACAGAAAAGTAAATTGCAGAATTGAAAACACACACACAGTTGCAAAAAAAGTCAACTAATTACAGAGTTCACAATTATCTGAGCATGTTCTAAATCTGGAAAATCAAATTAACATCTATTGCAAAACTGGAGAATAACACAAATCTGGAAATTGCAGTGAAATGATAGAAATATGGAAATTGTAGTGAATTATGGAAAATGTTGTCAAATCCTATTAAATGCTGAACACTATTCAAAACATGTTCTAAAGACTATGGTGCACTTTTGAAATAAAACTAATTCTGCAAAATGAATGTTGACAGAATTCTGCTGATCCACTACAACAAGAAATCAACAAAAATTTTCTATCACTGTTGCCCTTCCTCTGATCCTGCAAGTGGCCCTTGCTTCCAGAACCAGAAGAGGGTGAATAATTATACCAGGTAAATTAAATGTGCACTATCAACCATCAAATTCCAATAAAATTTGAAGAATGCACCTTTTATTCCATCTAAAACTGCATTACAGTACTGTAGGAAAAATCTGCAGTTTACTGTAATGCTACAAAGACTTTTATCTTCTGCTAATAACTATCTCCTATTCCTCTATATATCTATCTATATATCTCTTATGCTCAACCATGCTGGGAGCTTTATTTATAAGACAAAGTTGATATATCTGTTTGCTGGGTTTCAGGGATTTCCAATTGTTTACAAAACAATTTCCTGGAATGCGGGGTTATAATTTGTCAAACTTTATCCCTTTATCCCAGTTGGTCCACCTATGGTGAAGGAACGAAGTCCAAATAGGGTGGAATAACTGCTTGGTCAATTTCCAATCATGATTTCCATGGTTTTGATGATTTTTGACCATTTTCGGTTGTTCCTGTGCTATTCCCTATTCCTGCACCAGAATAATAGGTAGGTGACAATTCATTGCTTATTTGCACTCCAAACGCATAGGGAGGAAGTTGTTGACTGTTTGGATTGTTTTCCCTTATCTTGTACACCCTTCTACATTGGTGGCACATGCTGGAGTGACTGATTCCAAGCCCTGTTGTATATGTACAACTGGCTGGAATTTGCATGACTATGTCCTGCATTTACCAAATTTCTTGTATTTCAGCCTTTTGCCTTATTGCTCCCATTTGAATCACGTGGAAGTGTTGTCAGGTGGAGAAAGAGTCATGTCTATCCTCCCTCAATTGTTTCCAAGCATTTACCTCTTCTTAGTTGACAAATTCCATGCCTTCCTTCATAGTGACAGGTGGCTGGAATTTGTATGGACTATGACCTGTTGTTTCCAGCTGCCAAAACATGCCCAGATGCCCTTTTGGAGTGCTCATAACTTGTTCATCGTAACTCCATTTTTTACCAAATTATGTCCACGTGTTCTTGGTTATATGAACAACATTGGGTTCAATTTTCAACTCTTAATTCCTTAGAAATTACTCTCTGCATCGCTATCAAGTTGACATTTAACACAGATTTTTACCAGCATTTCCAACTGTCAAAAAGTGTGAAACTGCCATTTTGCAGGCCCCATAACTTCCAGGTTACTTGTCCATATGCCTTAAAATTTGGGTCATGTTTTCTCTATATTATGAAGTACCATTGGTATGAATTTAGTACCTTAACTCACTCTGGATCATTCCCAGTAGATCCACCAATGTTCCATTTAACGCAAATTTGCACCTGTTAACAGCTCCAGAAAAGACTAAGGCATGAACAATGAGCGTAGGAATGAACAATGAGCGCAAGAATGATGTAACCTTCATAAATTTTTATCTACAACTCGGATTGACTTGCTTCAAAAAGCAAAGTTGTAGTTCTTGATGAGAGGAATTTGTTCATGCCATCAGAATGTAATTGCAATACATGTTTTATTTACTACCTAATCAACTAAAACAATATATAAAATGCTGAAAATAGTCAAAACAGAGGTATAATGTTCCAGACATAAAATCATGCAAACATTTAACAAATAACATATTCTAATCACTATTTGGCACTTTAAATTTGTCGTATTTAATATTATGGCAGTTTTTATATGTCAACCATAGTGTAATAATGAGGCATTTCTAGGCCTCATCAAAGATCATTGCTCTGATACCACTTGTTACAAAACTATGTTTTTATTAACACAAAATCATTCACCATTATGAAGAAATATCAAATAATTATCCACAATAACAATCCACAAATGAGAGAGAGATAGTACAGATTATACCCTTAAGGTAGGGAAACACCAATAATAATACTTAAGGAAGAAATCTCCACAAGATCTCCCAAGATGATATTGCACTTAAGGAGGGAAAAGTCCCATAAGCCACTTTGTGGGAAAATATGATTACATAATATTGATCTCTATGATGATTACAATGATAAATATATCTTCTTTATATACCCATCTTCTCATTCTACTTTGGGGAGCCTACTACTAATATAATATAATATTATAATATAATAATATAATATAATATTATAATACCATCAACCTTGGGTTATGTGTGGCCCATGCCAACCCTTATACAATACAAAAATATATCCCTAAATATCTATTCCTAGGTACCTTAAAAAATTGCTTATAAAATGGAGTTGTTGCTAATATCTAAGATCCACCCAATATTTCATATTTTTTGCTTGAAAAAAGAGGTGGGGATACATGTTTAGGTACATATGATCCTTCCTAAATTAGATAAATAATTATCTATTTTTCTTCAACTAGAAACCACCCTATATTTAAGGACTCATTATCTTTTGCTACTATGATATTATTGAGGTGCTTCTACAATGGCAGGAGATACAACTAAAATAATTCATGTGGGAGCCATTGTAGGAGATTCAATAATAATTTTTAACCTTTCAGATTTGAGTACAAGATATCTCTAAGGGGGTGGCATGTTACATATTCCTTAAACGTAACTCATGTTGGCATATGATATTGTACCACATGGGGTATGTAAAGTGGGCCACATGTTAAGTTAGAAATTAGAAGGTGTGTCATAGAATCATGTATGTAACTACTTTGGAATTATGTATATAACCATCAATAATATGTAGTCAGGAATATTTTCATAGAAAACTAACATAGAATATTATCATAGAATGTTAGGAAATATGCTTGTA
Source organism: Wollemia nobilis (assembly GCA_028583015.1). Taxonomy (NCBI): domain Eukaryota; kingdom Viridiplantae; phylum Streptophyta; class Pinopsida; order Araucariales; family Araucariaceae; genus Wollemia; species Wollemia nobilis. The sequence continues at coordinate 176,033 of JAQPPZ010004602.1, read as the reverse complement.
AATATTATAAAAAGGAAAGGACATAACTCTCTTAAGATAAATAAAGATTTGGAATATATTGTAAGGAGGTTGATTCCTTGAAGAGGCTAATGATAGTAATATTACTTGTATCAGATTTTTGTATTTGCTCTTATTATGAATTTTTATGTTTCATTTAAATACTTTTGTTATTGGCTATGCAATATTAGTGTTTCTTTTGTTAATAATTTGTATTGTCATAGTTAGAATCATCTTTGGCATTGCATTTTGTATCTCAATATATCTCAGAAATAGAATTTCAAGGTGAAATATTTGCATGGGAAGAAGAGGTTTGTTGCAATAACTTACCTTCCCAATTTTCCAAACAAACCTGTATTCTATCCAAACAAGAGATCCAAAGTTCTTTTCCTTTATGAGACAAAGGAAAACCCAAGTAGGTTGATGGATTTTTGTAAATTTTTATGTTAGATAATATTATAATATTTGAGGTGTAGGATATTTACATGTGTCATGCTAGAAGACTAAGAGTCTTGTATGCAAGTGGCAAGATAATAATCCAAATATTATATGGAAAGCGATAGTCAAGGTTTTAAAAAGTTATCTTATAAAGCTATATTATGGAGACAAAGCTCTATAAAATGTATTGAAATATAGAGAAATTCTCAAGATTGTATATTTGACTCATGAATAATATTGTGAGTATTATATTTCATTAATATTGTTGAATACTATGTTGATTCATATGGGATTTGTATGCATTAATATCATTTTGTAATTAAATATTCATTATTGATATTTTGATATTGTGGCTTCTTTATATTGGGACCTATGATATTTTGTGGTAGTAAGGCTTAAAAGCCAACAATAGTATTAGAGCTACCACTTAGCTTTGTCCAATTTTTATAGAGTTATATATTAGCCACCTTAATATTGGAGTTAGTCCACTTTGATAGTAGTGAAGACTTGGACTCTATTTTTAAAGGTTTTATTGAGTAGAGATTGAGGGGACAAATAAGAGTTACTTGATTTGGATGTTAGGGTATTTCCAATTGGTTGAAGGAAAAGCATTTAAGACTAGAACTTAGCTAAGATAGATTAAGGGCCAACTTAGGGGAAATTTGGACATTGAGATTGAAGGCCAAATCATGAGAAAGTTGGATATTGAGATAGAGATACAACTTAGATGAAACTTGGAATTTTAGGGACATATAAAGTCACCTTAATAATATTTTGGATTCTCTAGAGAAGAAGAGGAGAATCACTAATGACTATTAAGAGAAATATCCAACTCCAGAGATAGTTGGACATACAAGGATATTGATAGACACCCTGATATTGATTTGGGTTTTTTAGAAAATGGGAGAATCATATTTTGTTCTTATGTGTGTTCATAGAGAGTAGAAAGCATTATAAGCTTCTTAAAGAAAAGGAAATATTGAAGAACTAGGTTGACTAAAAATATCAATTCAATATTGGCTTTGGAATAGTATTCTTCAAGGAGAATATCCATTCAAAGTATTTCAAGCAATAGTCCATTCTATAGAGGCCAATATTGAGAGGTAACGTAAGTAGGAAGCCAACATTTAGAAAACACAACTGTTAGAGTCAGTTGAACAATAAATCACTATTAAGAATCAAGTGCTAGTAGAGGCACTACCTTTCATAGAAGGAATAGAGGATTCAAGTGCTAACAAAGCACTTATTTAAGCACTAACAAGAAGCACTTGCTTTCAGGAATATCAAAATATCATAAGCACTTATTAGGGGCACTAGCTTCGAAGATATCAAGTGCTAATAGAGGTGCTAGTTAAAAGATAATATATGTGCACTATCAGAGTGTTAAAGGTAATTAAACTAGAAGGAATTTGGTGCATTGGACTAGTCACTTGCAAAACAAAAATGTTGTCCAGGATAACACCATAAAAGTGATAACATCATCCACTAGAGATGATCCTCAAAAATTTGCTATCATCATCCACCAGAGACGATATTCAAAATAGCATTTATGTACTAAAATTGGCTATCAATACATAGCACTTAGTGATCAAAAAATAACATTCAATTATTAATAAATCAGTGACCAAAAAACATCATTCAGTGTATTTTATGACCAGTAAAACTAGCATGTAATACTCAGTAGCCAACATGCAACATTTGATGGCCATCAAGACCAACACAAAGCAACAATGATCAACAAGTAGCATACAGTTGAGCTAGAGTGCATCTAAAGAGAAAAATGAAGATGAGGAACTAGAGTGTTGGAATTCCAAATACAAAACCTTAGCAAAAGACATGCATTGATGGAATAAACTATAGTTGGAAATCACCTGACACAACGTATTATCAATTGTATCGACCTAGGTAATGCAACATACGTTACATTCTATTTGGGGTGCATAATTAATGTTATGGTAGGAAAATCAAATTCAAATCATTTAAAAAAAAAAGGTGGAGATATAAGGTTACTAATGCACCTTAACTAAGTTTGTTAATTTAAATTTATATTTTTTAGATATGGAGTAATAAGGGTTACTACATAGACTTAATTTTATAAGGTTTGATTTTTTTTTTCAAGTTTTGAAGTTTTTGAATTTAATTAAAGTTTGGAGTGAAACAAATTTCACCTAGGATTTGAAATTATTTGAAATTTTATTGAATATTTGAAGAAATTAGAGATATGAGGAGTTCAAAGGATTTAATTTTTTGAAATTTTTTAAAGTTTTGAATTAACTTGAGAAATTTTACAAATTTAATATAGTAGGGAGTTAAAGGGATTTTTACATCAAAGGTCTAGAAAACTTAAAAGAATTGCAAATTTCTTATTTGAGTTATTTCTTAACTTGGGAGATATAAGTTTTACTAATTCAAAGAAACTTACCATGGATTATTGGTATATTGATTCTGGAGCAAGTAGGCATATGATTGGAAATAAACAATGGTTTCACACTTTTCAAGAAAAATTTGAAAAACTAGTTTTCCTAGTAGATAGTATGACTTATGAGGTCAAAGGAGTAGGTGATGTCTTAACTAATCTATCAAATGAAAAAGGAATAATTAGAAATGTACTATATGTACTTGGATTAACTACTAATATTATTTTAGTATCTCAACTAATGGATCAAAACCTAGCAGTTGAATTCAAAACTATTAAAGATAAAAAAGTCTTATTACCAAACAAAGAAGAGTTATAGCTTTTGGCTCTTATAAAAATAGTTTGTTTACTCTAGTTATAGTGTCAATTATGGCTCTATCAAGAAGGATTTTAGAAACCCTAATTAATTGAAGTTCATGGTTGGGAGAGATGGGAGCACTCAGGCTAGAGTGGGAGCTCAAGAGGGTTTGGCTGGACTGAATAGAGAAGCCCTCTCCTACCTTCATTCTTTGGAGTTTGAGTTGGCATCCTGATGGGGTTGGAACCTACCAGAATTAGGGTCCTTTTGAACCCCCCTCTTCCTTCAATTTTTTTTTCTTCACGGATAGATTTCCTTAGTTTTTGATAGGTACCTTATAGTGCTTAGGGGTTCTTCTAATTTCCCGTCCCCACCCCTCATCCTTGGTAGAAAATAACCCCCCTTTTTTATCCTATTCTTGAAGGGTTTTCTTGGGAAGGCTCTTTAGGGCTTTCTTAGAGGTGTTCAATCCGTTGGTTTGTGCCTTCTATTACTTTTGGAACTCCTCGAGGGTTTCACAATTTTTATCTTTCCAGGGACCAGGAGGTTTCTCTATCTTCCAATGAGGATGTACCTCTGCTCCCTCATATTTGGAGAGTAGACTTTGTCATTGACAACATACTCAATCTCCAATTTCTAGGGAGTTTCACCAAGGGCCATGAAGACCCAAATTTTTCTTCAAATATGTGTGGTCAATTTTTGGAAGATCTTCTCCTGTGGACGTACGTATCTTTGAGTCCCAATGCTAAGGGATTTTTTTCTAGAGGTTAGAAAATCCCCTCATCTTCTAGCTATGGTGTGCTTCTAGAGAACGTTGCTAAATATTTTCCAAGGAGAGCAGCTTTTCAACTGTAGGTTTGGATGCTATATCCAAGGGTTTTTAGTTGTACATCTACACTAGAAGCAGGTTCTAGAGAGGACTTGCCTAGTTCTCTCTAATTGGTTATACTTGAGGAGACCCTCCTGGGGAAAGGGGATAATCTTAAAAAATATTTAATCTTGCTTAAGGCTTCCCCACAACACTTAGATAAAGCTTCTCTGTAATGTTAGATTTGATGGGAGGTAGTACAACCATAGGATGAAGGATAACCAATTTGAGATAACTATAAAACTAATGACACAATAATATGCACGAAAATAAAGAAATACACATATGTAAATAACTTAGAAATATGCCATTAATGAGAATGACAAAAATAGTACAATGCTATATAATGGAGGACATGAAAACTTCATGAAAGTATATGAAAGAACTACATTATACCATACTACATCTACTACACACTGTATACTTACTATATCACTCTTACTCTCTCTCTTACTACCTATGACTCCTTTATATAGAAATATAGATTCCTTGGACTTTACTCTACCTAGGACTCATGTACATGTGGACTACATGCACATTGACACTTGTGCATTTATTATAATACTTGAAGCAACTAACTGAATTTACTTTGAAGTAAACTCCTACTCTAGATATGTACCAAAGGTGGTACATTTACATGACCCAAATGATTTAATATACTCTAACACTTGCATGTATTACATTATTTGGGTATTGAAGACTTTAGTCTTCAGTATGGATATTTTATCTTCAAATGTTCTTTGCTTGATTTGGTCCTAAAATTTGAGCTCTTTTCTCCAGGTTCCTTCATTGTCTTCTTTATCTAAATTTGAAGCTTGATATGATCCTTTGTAATATATTTAGTTCACCTATCATTGTATGCCTCCTTGACCTTGTTCCTTTCCTTATTTATCCTTACCTTTAAATGTGGTTTCTATGTTTTCATAGATGGTCGTACTATCACCTGATTCTTGCAAGAGTATCTTCTTTATGCCTTTGTCCTTTTTATCATGAATAGAGGCTTCTGTATAAGTACTTAAGGTATCAAGATAAGATTTTGAGTTAGTAGAACTTGGAGTATCAATATTGTATGAGGATTGAGATATTTTCTCTAGATATGATGCATCCATTTCTGTTTTCTTTTTAAATGATTCTATAAATCCTTTTTGTTCTACATTCTCATCCTTGTAACATTTTAACATAAGTAGTGCCATGTATAATATGCTACCAAAGTCTAAAGTAATTTGAATATCATTTTTTCCATTATCAATTGCTTCAGTGAATTGAGCATGTAGATAGTATTCCATAGTTTCAAAGTTATCTCTTAAGGCTTCACTATGAATCACTTTTTAAGTAAGGTCTAAGTCTCGTTTAGACTTTATAAGTAAATTATTGATTCCACTTTTTATGATACTTGCTCTTTCCTTTATAATAGTGTTATTCATATCAATGTTCATTGTGTTCCTTGAGCTAGACATATCTCTTAGTTTTAGCTTTTTCCATTTTAAGAACACTTTTGTTAGATTCTTTATAGTAGACTTCCTTATGACTCCCTAGTAAATTAAGTTTATGATCAAGCTAGAAAATTTTGATATGTAGTATTCTTTTTTTCTTAAAACTTAGATTAAGGATTTGTAGAATACTATATCTTTCTCAAGTAAATTGAGTATATGATCCAATTTGTTAAAACTTTTCTAGATTTAGGTTTTGTAGAATTCCTTATGTCTCCCTAGTGATTAGAGTAAGCTATAAGCTTAATAAAGTGCTTAATAAATAATAGTTCACTTTTGAGTTGATTTTGTAATGTTTTGTAAGTAACAATAATCAACTTCTATTTCACCTTATCTCTCCTAATGAACTATGCACTTAATTTGAAGTTCTCTATGGTTGGATTTATTTTACCTCTTTAGTATGAATATGAGACAAGTGTAAGTATATAATTCCAACTTCTTTAAGTAAATGAAGAACTTTATTTTATATCCCTTTATATTAATAGTTTAATGTTTCTAAATTCCAATAATATACTTTTGGTGTAGTAAACCTTATAACTCCCTAATTTAGAATATTAGAAAACAATAATAATAGTATTTGAAAAATTAATATTTCTGGTTTTACGTTGACAACCTTATATCTCCTACTTGGTGATTTGCAAATATCTATAATTCCTTCTACCTTTGTTAGGATGGCTTGCTTGCTTTATAAGGTTGTTATTAATAATAGTAATCAACCTTATTATTAACACCTTATAACTCCAATTTTTAGAAAGCAAATAATTAAATAATACACTTATATTCCTTCAACATAGGTGGTTTGGCTGGAAGGAAGTATTCGGAGATAGGATGCTCTTATTGGACAATGGTAATATAATTGGTTTTATTCTCCCTTGATGGCTGTGATGTAGGTGGTTTTGCTCTCCCTTGACTACGGTGATATAAGTGGTTTAGCTCTCTCTTGATGGTGGTTATGTAAGCTTTCACTGGATGCTAGTATTATCTTTTCAACTCAAACATTTAACACCTAATGGGCACTGGAATCGTTGATCGATGATAGGATTTTAGTGGATGTCATTTGACTCCTTGGATTTGGGCTTTAAATACTTCTTTTATATAATGCGACTAACTTCAATATCCTCTCCTTGAACTTCACTTACAATTTCTTACACTTGCATGGACTTCACCATAATTTCTTGGACTTGGATGCTTATGTAGCTTCTATTCTCCTTAGACTTGCACCCACGTATTACAACGAGCTTGTGAAGTGTTATAGTAATGCTTTGGTCTTTGAGTAACACTCCTTCCTTCTTTAACCAATTTGCAATGATGATTATGCTTGCAATGATTCCTTTCAACATCCAAAACTTAGACGTTATCTTTATTTTTTTCCATTGTGAGTGTTATTGAATGCTCTATTATATGTAACAAGTGGCGGTCTTCTCAATTGCATGTATGATCTATTCCAATGTCTATAGAGATTTATAAAAATTCTTTAATAGTGAGTACATAGTTATTTTTTCTTGCTCTCAACACTTTCTTCAGGTAGAAGAAATGTGCTTCCCTTCGCAGCATTTGGCTCTAGTTTGATGAGGTCGGTTCTATGGTGCTACTCTCAACTAGCAACTCTCCCACAATAATACATCTCTTCTATTAGCTAGAAGTCCTTTTCTCTTTACTGTATCATGATGTAATGACTGCACTAATATACTATCCTCTCATGGATTCGATGCTTGTAGACGTTTGCTATTGTATTCGTTGATGTTGTGGATGATAGGACACCAAAATACACGTTGGATGTTGAGTCCTAGGATGGCTCTTTTTTGTAACACTCTTGAGCCATTTTTTGGCTCGTCTCTTATGTGCTATCTACCTGGTACTTTCTCCTCATAGATAAACTATGTTTATCCTCTTTTAAATGGCTCTACTTTAGGCACTTTTGATAGTGCTAATGGCCAATATTGAGCTTCTTTTGATTGGCTCTTTGATGTCGATGATATGGTTACTTGTAGAATAATATGCTAAATTGAGTGTCTTTAAGATACTTGTATTTTTATCTCCATTTGATAGAGATAAATATGGTGCTCTCATAAAAATCTGTAAAAAACTTTATTTACACCTTAAATCTAAGACACTTCAAGTCTCTTCTTGTAGCTTCTTTGTTTGATTTGATGGTTGTCTTCTTCTTCTCCACTCCTTGGAGAAATTTTGATTTGCTTGGTGGCTTCTATAGGCCTCAATAATTTATAGGTATTGAATACTAAATAGTATCTTTAGACACTTTGATATTTGCAAATTTTGTGCTCTTTTGTTTTCTCCTCAAGTTAATAACCAATGCATATAATAAAGCCTAGCGACGTAAGAGGATTTTCATGGAAAAATTTGAGCAGCAGTGTTAGAGGGTTTCTGTGAAAAACATCTGAGCAACGACATCCGAGGGTTTTGTGGAAAAATTGAGCAACAACGTAAGAGGATTTCTGTGGAAAATTTTGAGCAACAACGTTAGAGGATTTCTATGGAAAACATCTGAGCAACGACATCCAATGGTTTTGTGGAAAAATTGAGGATTTTGTGGAAAAAATTGAGCAGTGATGTAAGAGGATTTTCAAGGAGGAGAGGGTTTGTTGGAGGTTGCCACCACTACCGCACCAGGTTGTGGTTGATCCATCATCATCACTACCTGATAATAGTTGAAGACCCATCTATAATTTTGATGAAAGCTCAGACTATGAAGGAGGTAAGCATTCATCTTTCTTACATTTAAATTTTCTTTGGAAGAAGTTTATCGGTTGCAATCATGAAGTGCATGCAATGAAGCTAGGGTTTGCAAAGTGAAGCATAGAGGAATTAATTCAAAGGGGTGAAAGGATTTATTTTTCTAGGGAGGAATATTTCTATGCATGTGAACAATAGTTTGAAGAATTTTGTTTGGCTAGAATTATGGAGTGCACACAGTAAAGCTAGGGTTTACAAGTGAAGCATAGAGAAAAGTAAAAAATACAAGAAGTGGCAGTATTTTATTTTTCCTAAAACTAGAATGTGCTCAGATCTATTCATGTGAATAAAATGAAGGTGGATCCAGTTCTTGACTAATATCTTTAAAAAAATGACACAAGAAGCATCATCATTTTTTTAAAATAGAAGTGTGCTCATATTTGTTCATGTGAAGAAAATGAAGGTTGGACAACTTACTTTCTAGATTCAAAGCATGCAAAAGTATAATTTGGAAAATTGGTTTCTTGTTTTTTTATGGAGAATGAAGAGGAATGTTTGGACTTCTCAGAGGACCCCTTTGAGGGGCAACACATTTTTCAACTCCAAGGGCCAAGGGTCCCATTTTTGAACAAGACTTAGAAGTTGAGAAGTGGGGGTCCTTGGGTTTTTTGAGTGATCAAAATAATACTGCAGGTGATCAGACTTTAGTGGATAGAGGGGAGTCTATGTCAAAAGGTTCAGACCAGGTCAGTTGTCCTATTGATTGCTCATTCTCAGTTGTCTCAAAACACTCTACTCAAGTGATGGGTCTAATGAATGAGCAAGCATTTCATTGTGGGGAAGAAAAACTTGAGTAGGCTCCAAACAACCCAAACTCACTTTGTTAGATAGAGTTTCCTTTGTTTGGTTCAGGTTTTATTGGTAAAAGTCTTGATTTGGAGGCCCTAAGTGGAGTCGGTCTAAACTTTCAATCAGCATAGTCTACAACTCTGGTTACTAAAGTGCGTAAGGCACATAAAGTGGTTAAAAAGAGAAGGTCAAAGATCAGAATGGTACTTGGGGAAGACTTGAGGATGGAACAAGTTTTGGAGTTTTTAGGGAAGGCCCTCATTGGAAAGTTTCATGGACGTCAAATAGTTGATAATACACTAAATGAGTGGTTGTAGAAGGTATGGGTCCCAATTTTAGGATATGGGCCAATTTTTCACTTACTTGCCAGAGGATGGATAGGTTTCCTTTTTCGATCTGAGGAAGATGCATAAAAAATTTTGGGAGGTCATTGGTATTGGGGGTCTTCTTTTTTGGCTTTGAAGGCTTGGATGACTTGCTTTGATCCTAGGACTGAAGTTTCTAGGAGAATCCCAATCTGGGTAAAACTTCTAGGTCTGCCAATGGAGTTATGGTCAGAAAGAGCTTTGAAAGAGATTGGAGATTCATTAGGTAAAACCTTGGATATAGATATTTCTTTCAAATCTAGTGTTTTTTGGTTATAGATTTTGGTTGAGATGGATATCAGTGAAGGCTTACCGGACTGTATGGAGATAGTTGTGGGGAATACAGTTCATAATCAAATCTTGGATTATTTGAAGATTCCCTTTAGATGTGTTCATTGTCATGTTTATGGACATATTTCTAAGGAATGTTCTCAAGCTTTCACATAGAAAGTATGGAGGAGAAAACAAATGACTAGTGGGGATTTCAAGTCAGCTAACAACAATCAAGAGATACCTATTTTTTAGAGCTCAATAGTGCTCCCTGATTTGGCACAAACAAACAAAAAGAATGTTGTTGAACCTAGAACCAAAACTCTAGAGAAGGAGGAAGAAATTTTGGGCCTAGCTTTGTCTTCATTTCACTATTCACAAGTTGTTAGAGAAGGAGACAGAGTCATAAAGAAAACTATGAAAGGATTGGAACCCAATACTATTAAGTTTGTTGATCAGACATCTAAGCCTTATGACAATTATTGTCCAATACATGAGAATAATATGGACTTAGGTAATAAAGAACTTTGTACACTGCCTTATGAATCTTCGAAGAGAAGTCCTAAGGACAAGGAATTTTCTAAGATTTTGGACAATGGACCGGTAACCTCAAACATATTGAATAGGGATTGTGATCCAAATATTTCTACTATTGGGGGAAGTCTTTGTGACCTATCAGGTGAATCTTCTAGGGAGGTATCTATTTTAGGGGATGGTTTGGAGATAGGTTCCTCTTGCAGATATTTGTTGCGTTCTAGGAAAAGGGAATCTGAGCTGAAAACTTGTGCAGTTGTTGGAAGGTTGGGGTTAGGTCTGGACCATATAAAGGAATCTTCCACTACTTCAGTAGGTAGGAAATCATTTTTGTTTCATGCACAGGAGAAGGCTTTGAGGGAAATTCAGCAGGGTAAACAAAAATCTATCAAAGGGGTCCTTAGAGCGGGATAAAACCCCTCTAAGATGTTTAAATGATCTTGTTATCCCTTAATATTCGAGGTCTTGGCAGTCCCTCTAAAAGACTTGCCTTAGCCAGGCTGGTGGAAATTCATAATCCGGATGTTATCCTTCTACAAGAAACCATGGGGGCAAGTACAAAAGTCATTGAAGGGTTAAGTAAATTGCTTAGGGACTAGGAGTTCTTGGCTCTAGATGCTACCAAAAATTTAGGGGGTGTTTTGACTAGCTGGAAGAACTCAATATCCTTAATTAATTCTTCCTTTATGGTTTTAGGCTTGTGGATAAAATTCTTTTTTAAAGACTTGGGTTTGAGGTTATCAGTTATTAATTGTTATGGTCCCTATGAAAATAGACAGGTCTTCTGGGAAGATTTTTTCTCCCAAAGGTGTGTTAGGGATGAAAGAGTTATCATTGGTGGGGACTTAAATTTTACTATGAATAGAAGTGAGGTATGGGGAGAATCTGCAAGACTTGATAGACTTGCAGATTACTTCAAGCATAATATTGAAGAAGTTGGTTTAATTGATTTGGAACCAATAAAATTAATGCCTACATGGAGAAATAATAGAGTTGGGGAAGTTGGGATCTCAAAGAGGTTGGATAGATTTTTGATCTCAGAGTCATTATATAATGAAATAGATAGAAAATGGTCATGGGTTGAGACTGGAGGTGGCTCAGATCATTCTCCCATACTTCTTCAATTAGAAATTCAAGAGGCAAAACCTACCAGTCCTTTTAAGCTCAATCCAATTTGGTTGGAGGAAGAAGATTTTCAACAACTGATTAAAAAAGAATGGATTGGTTATGACCAAAGTTCCAGGTCATCAGCGAGTTTTCAATTTGTTGTTGCTTTAAAAAAATTAAAAGGAGTTGTGTCATCTTGGATTGCAGTTAAAAAGGAGAGTATGGATAGAGATCTCAAGTTGGTGGAGAAGGAAATTTCAGAAATTCATAAAAAGAATGAGGCTGGTTTGTTTAAAGAGGAGGAGAAAACAAGATTGTTTGAACTAGAAATTAAGAAGAACAAATTCTTGGAGTGGAGGGAAGTTGAATGGAGAATGAAAAGTAGAGTTGTATGGTTAAAAAAAGGGATGAAAATACTAAGTTTTTTCATAATTTTTCTAATCACAGGAAGAAGGTTAACACTATCTGGGAGATGCAGAATGAAGAAGGGGCTCTCGTTAGGAGTTTTGTTGAGCTAGCAGATTTGGGAGTAAAACATTTTCAAACAATCTATAAAGAACCTGATAGAGTCAATATTGGGGAAATTTTAAAGTTAACTACTTTCTTCCCTAGTTTTGTGATAGAGGAGGACAATAAGTTACTTATGAAGGAGGTCACAAAGGAAGAACTGAAAGTTGTCCTGACTTCTTTCAAAAAGGATAAAAGTCCAGGGCCTGATGGATGGCCTGTGGAGTTTTTTCTAGTTTTCTATGATCTGGTTGAGGAGGATCTTCTCATAGTAATGGAGGAAGTTAGGTTGAGTGGTCAGGTTTTTGGGGCTTTTAACTCCACTTTTTTAGCTTTGATTCCAAAAAAGGAGAAGCCTAAAACCTTTGATGAATTTAGACCCATTTCATTGTGTAATTGTATCTATAAAATCATTGCAAAGATTTTGGTTGTTAGATTGAAGAAGATTTTCTCTGAAGTTATTTCTCAAGAGCAGTTTGGGTTTTTAGTAGGTAGACAGATTTTTGAAGCCATAGGAGCTGCACAAGAGGGCCTTCACTCTATTAAAACTAAAAATCTTCCTGCAATGGTCCTTAAACTAGATCTATCTAAAGCTTATGATAGAACTAGCTAGTTGTATCTCAGATTGATGCTCTTACATGTGGGCTTTAGCTATCCGATAGTAAAGTGGATTATGGGATGTATTTCTTCTGTATATTTTGTTGTTCTTATCAATGGATCAGCTTCCAAATTCTTTAGACCCTCGAGAGGATTAAGACAGGGATGTCCTTTATCTCCTTTACTTTTTTTGTTGGTTGCTGAAGGATTGAGTAGAGTTATTTTGGATGCAAAGAGGGTAGGATCCTTGACTGGGATTAAAGTGGGGGTCCTTTATTTATCTCATTTATTATTTTTTGATGATGTTTTGTTGTTCACAAATGGCAGTTTAAGGGAAGCTAGAAAGTTGAAGGAAATCTTGGACACTTACAGTATTGCTACCGACATGGAGATAAATTTTCAAAAATCCTCTATTTGCTTTAATGGTCTAGAGCAAGAGATTGAACAGGGTCTAATCAAAATTTTTCCTTTTAATCTCTTAGATTTCTAGGAAGGCTTTAAGTATCTAGGTTTTGTATTGAAGCCAAATACTTACAAGAAGAGAGATTGGGGATGGCTTTTAGAGAAGATTGAATTTAGGATTAACCATTGGTGTAATAGATGGTTGTCTATTGGTGGGAGATTAACACTTGTAAAGTTGGTTCTTGAGGCAATTCCTGTGTTTTGGCACTCCTTGGCCTTCATTCCTAAAGGAGTTCTAGAGAAAATAAGAAAAATTTGCTTCAGATTTCTTTGGACTGGATGCAAGGAACATGAAGGCATTCCTTTAGTTAAGTGGTAGAGTATTGCTAGGCCAAAGGAGGAAGGTGGTTGGGGTCTTAAAAATATCCATATTTTTGGTTCTTCTCTGGCAGCAAAAATTTTATGGAGGATTTTGACCAAAGAAGGATTATGGAAGAAGATTATTGAACATAAGTATATTTGTCCAGGGACCTTTATAGATTGGATCAGAAGTCCATAGAAAAGCATTAAAAATATTTCCATTCAATGGAAGGCACTAGTATAAGCCTTTCCTATGATTGGAAAATATTTGGCTTGGAAAGTGGGCAATGGTGAACAAGTCAGAATAGGGGTTGATTCTATTTTGGGTTGTGGAGAAAATATTTTGTTGTCGGAAGCTATGATAAGTTCTTTACAAGACAAAGGTTTTTTCTTTCTTCATCAGGTGGGGGAATCATATTCTTCTAGTCTTTGGACCCAAGGTTGGAAGCAGGCTCAGGTCTTGGGTCTTTCTGATGAGCAGGTTATTTTGTGGAAGGCTTACACTGATAGTCTTAATAAGAGTCATATCAAGTTGAGAGTTGAACCAGATACTATTGCTTGGGCATACAACAAATCTGGGGGTCAATATACGGCTAGACTTGGTTACAAAGCAAGTTTTGACCCTCATCCTCAAGGGCCTACTTGGTGGTGGAAGAAAATTTGGAAATTATCTACCCCAAAAAAATAATTATTTTCATGTGGTTAGCTTTGAGAAATAAGGCTTTGACTTGGGAAGTTTTATAGAGGAGAAGCAGACAAGGTCCAAGTATTTGTATGTTGTGTCAGTAATAGGAGGAAAACATCACACATTTGTTAATCAAATGCCCTTTTTCTCAATAGGTTTGGTTAGAAGTTGAACAGATAACTGGAGTACAAAATATTTGGGAAGGAGAAACAGTGGAGGTATGCTTAAGACAGTGGTTTTTGAAAAAAGAGTTGAAACAATTTCTTTCTTTACCATGTCTTATATGTTGGGGTATATGGTTGGCATGAAATGCAACTATTTTTGAAGGAAAGTTAATACCCCCATTTCAGGTCATTTTTTAGGTGAGGACTTTGGTCTCAATCAACAAAGGGCCTGACAAACATAAGAAACCTCGACAAGTAGGTAATTTGTTCATTGAAAAGTCTCAGCCATGGGGTTTTTTTGATGGGGCTAGTCAGAGACAGTCATATTTTAGTAGTGTAGGAGGTATTCTATACTTCTCAGATACCCACTATATCAAATTTAAAGTAGGTCTTGGGATAGGTTCCAACAATTTTGTTGAGTTCTAGGCGTTGAGATTGCTAATGAAGTGTGTTGTGGAGAGAAATGTGAAAAAATTACAATTTTTTGGAGATTCTACTCTAGTCATCAATTGGATGAATAGATCCACTCAATTAAAAAATAATCTGCTTAGACTAGTGGGAGATGAACTATTGGAGGTGATTTCTCTTTTTGAAAATATCTCTTTTACTCATGTTTATAGGGAATTAAATCAAGAAGCAGATAAGTTATCAAAAGAAGGTCAACAGGTTCTAGAAGGTTTCTTGCAAATGGAAGAGAACAAGGATGGAGTTTCTTCTTTCACCCACATATCATACCCCTAGTTCCTATGCTAGCTCTAGTTTGTATTGTGGGCCTGTTCATTTGATTAGAGCTTTATGGTAGTTTTTAACTATTTCCTTTCTTTCTGTTGGTTTCTTTTTCACTGATATCTATCCAGGTTTTGGACATGGAGGTTATTTGGATGATTAAGTATTGATATATAAGGATATTTATCCTTATTATCCCCATGCTATTTCGAAGATGGGTTTTTTCCTCTCCGATCTGCCCGACTGTAATTATATCTTGACTCCCAGTAATCTATTTTTATCTAGGTTTTTGTTTGTGCTAAGGCACCTGAGAAGTGTAATTTTCTTTCATTCTTGAAATAAAATTACGATTTTTTCTTGTAAATTAATGCACATAATGATATTTAAGAGTAAATAAGTTGAACAATCTAGAATAGTGCAATAGTAGTCTCACTTTATTGCTCCTTCAATGCACTAATAATAATGACTCTTAAAGAATGTAGTAATAATTTCTGCAACTCTCTTAAGAGTAATTATAAAGAACACTTAAAAGTGATTTGTAATATGCACTACAATCAATGTTGTAGGATGTAGTCTTATTAATTCTTAAATAGACAATAGGTAGATGATATTTTTCTTTCTGTCGAAATATATCTAAATCCTATTTAATTGTGCAACTAATAACCTTAAAAGTAACTTTCTTTTGCACTCCTTGAAGAGTATAATGCAACCTTCTCTTTTGCAAATTCTAAAAAATTAAAATGGTGCTTAATGGAACTGAATAATAACCCAAATTATAGTTCAACTAATGAACCTATTTAACCCAAGTTGCTTACCTTAATGATCACTATAGATGAAGGATTGCAGGTGATTAGATTCACCTTATTTCTGCCCTTTAACTGGATGAATGTGCAATTATTCTTGGCTATCCCAAACAACTCCTTAATTTACAAATTCACAACTTAGTAACTCCTCTATCTTACTGATCTTTAATATGTAGTAGGTGACTCCTATTAGCCTTCATGATAAACTCTAAAACTCCTAAAGTTTTGTAGCTAGTAATTATGTCTTAATTTCTACTCTTTTGCAGTCAATTTTTGCACTGAAATGTTGTTCTTGAAACTCATAAATTTGGTGAGTAATTCCTCCAAATTGTAGTTGATTTTTTCTTCAAGGACTCTTTCAGTATTTTGCTATAGATTCAGCAAATCCCTATATTTGAATGAGCCTTTTAACCTTCAAATGTAATATTCAAACCTTTCTGTTTTGATAGTAATGTTTGGCTCATTTCTCTTTGTCAAATTCTAACTTTGATCTAGGCCTTCTTCTCAAGAATCTAGAAGTCTTGAGGTATTCTAAATTTTGGCTAATTCCTTGCCAAATATTTCTCTCTTGGGCTTGTTATCGAATGGCAAAAATTATCCCATATTTTGCTCTGTTAGTAACTCCTCCTTGCTGGTAGATTTCTCCAGTGATTTCTCCTAGGAACTCCTAAAATGGCCTTATCCTGATCTCCTTTAATGAGGCTCACCAAGCCTCCTTATTTCTCCTTGAGACCTTACCAAGGTCTTCAATATCGTAGTTATTATGGTCTTCCAAATTAGACCTTTCATTCAACCTTATACTAAGGAAGTTTTGGTAATGAGATCTTCTTAGATCTTTGAAATCTGCTACTTCTGGATTCTGGAACAGAACCTTGCTAGTACTTCTTCACTTTGGCAAATTGTAGGATTTAATGGAGATCACCAACCTCCAATATTCCATAATAGGGAGTTGTAACTAGACCTTCTAAGGTTCTCTTCAGCTTCTTTAGAGTGAAGTCTTCAATATGCATTAGAGATCACCAATATCATATCTTCATCGGTACTCTTCGTTGGAGTCTTTCTTCTCTCCCTTCAGTTTGTAACAAGGATCCTATGTCCTTTTCTACTTTTGCACTCTGCAGGTTTTGATCTTGAATGGAGATCACCAATCTCCTATCTCCTCCTTGACTCATATTTGGAGTCTCTTCTTCCTTGAGTCTACAATGAGGCTACTATGACCTTTTATTCACTTCTACAATATGTAGGTTTGCAGCTCCTGTAATGGGACCTTTTTCCAGGTCTTTGAAATCTTCATTCTTCTACTTGTTGCAAGTGTTGGAATGATTCTAAAAATATATTATTCTTAGCTCTCTTGTAGGAAGCTTCCCAACATTTTTTTAATCTCATTTTCTTGCAATAAGATTTTAGAAACTAGAATGGAATAATTTATAATTTTGGAGATAATAACCTTTACTAGTTGATTTGTCAATCTAGTGGAATGAATGATGAGTCCTAGTCTTCACAATTTTTTTTGCAACTCTATGGAAATACTCTAGCCAAATGCAATATCAAAATATTTGGCATTGATATTTGCTTCCCTCCTTTCAACCTCTCTTGTGGCAGCATTTTCATGCAGCAATGCACAAAAACGGATCTCGTTTGCAAAGATGCAATAAAGTTTCTTGTGGCTCTTCCTGTTCCTATTGAATTACCATGTGCTTTGATACCACTGTTAGCTTTTTATGGGAGGTAGTACAACCACAGGATGAAGGATAACTAATATAAGATAACTATAAAAATAATGGCACAATAATATGTAGAAAAATAAGGAAATGAACATCTGCAAATAACTCAAAATATGCCATTAATGAGAATGACGAAAATAGTACAATGATATATAATGAAGCACATAAACACTCCATGAAAGTATATGAAAGAACTAAATTATACCAAATTTCATCTACTACATATTGTATACTTACGAATTCATTCTCACTCTCTCTCTTACTAACTATGAGACCTTTATATAGAAATATAGATTGCTTAGCCTTTACTCTACCTAGGACTCATGTACATGTGGACTACATGCACATTTACAAAATGCACATTGATACTTGTGAATTTATTATAATACTTGAAGCAACTAACTGAATTTACTATGAAGTAAACTCCTACTCTAGATATGTACCAAAGGTGGTACATTTACATGACCCAAATGATGTAATATACTCTAACATGCAAGGTAGTCAGATGCAATTTCCAAGCACATGGATGTGTGTTTTCTTCTAGAGGCCAGGAGTAATCCTTCATATGTGTTTTTAGATCGAAACGTACTTTGGTTATGACTACATTTTTTTGGGGCTGTAGTGCTCT
This sequence comes from Wollemia nobilis, assembly GCA_028583015.1. NCBI lineage: Eukaryota > Viridiplantae > Streptophyta > Pinopsida > Araucariales > Araucariaceae > Wollemia > Wollemia nobilis. The sequence continues at coordinate 158,111 of JAQPPZ010004602.1, read as the reverse complement.
CAGAGTGCTTCTCTATATTTAGGTTTGGAGTATTTTTCGTTGCTTTTTCGATCTTGTGGAGACCCCCTCGGGGAGGGGGAAAATATTTTAAATTTTTAAATTTTGGTTTGAGCAGGATTCCCTTGCTTTGGAAGGATTTTTTTAATTTTGAATTTCTTGTTTGAGTGGCACCCTTGCTTAGGTCGGAAAATTTAAATTTGAATCTTTTGTGGGTCTTGTCTCATTTTAGTCTCATGTTTTTTTGGCAGCCCCTCTTTGTGGGATTTCTCTCTTTGTAAAAGGTTCAGGTATCCTTTCAAAACCCCTTCTTCCAACTAATAAAATAAATATTTTAGAAACAAGAGAATGACATAAAAGTCTAGGACACATAAGTGCATATTTATTAACAATATGAGTAAATATCAAATGGTTAAGGTTTTACCTAAAATTTCATGGGAATCTACATTTTGTCTAGAATATCTAGTAGGAAAACAACATAGAATATCTTTTGAACTTTGTCAGCATAGAACTCAAGAACCATTGGAATTAATATATACAGATTTATGTGGTCTAATGAATGTTATTAGTATTGAAGGACATATATATTTTTAGCTATTTGTTGATGATTACTCTTGGAAAATGTGGGTGTATTTTATGAAATTCAAATCTAAAGCATTCAATTTTTTTAAACAATTCGAACTACTGGTGGAAAAAGAAACAAGAAAAACAATCAAGAATATTCATTCATATAGAGGAGGTGATTTTTCAAAATAATTTAACTTGTTTTTAGAAACTAATGGCATAAAAAGATAACTTACCATAGCATATTTACCACAATAAAATGGTATTGCAAAAAGAAGAAATATATCAGTTATAGAAATGGTTCATTGTATGCTAAAAGAAGCTCATCTTAATCATCAAAATTGGGCACAAGCAGTTAAAACAATTGTATACTTAAAAAATAGATCACCTATAAGGATACTAAAAATGTTACTCCTGCAGAAGTATGGTCAGGATAGAAACCAATAGTAGAATAATTGAGAATCTTTGTATGTAAGGAATACATGCATATTCCAAAGGAAAGAAAAACTGAAGTAGATGACAAAAATTTGTGTGGAATATTTCTTAGTTATGATAACAATTCAACAAGTTATAGAATAATTGATCCAAAAATAAAGAAAATCTACATAAGAAGAGATGTAGTATTTGACAAAGGAAACAAAAATGTTATTAAAGAATAAAATATTGATTTAGGGATAATTCTAAAAATTTTAGAAGAAGGCTCATCAAGTGAAGACTCAAAATTAGACATAGATTATGAACAAATAGAGAACCTAGATACTGCTACAACACTTCAAAGGAAAGAATCTATATGGCTTAGAGATACACTTAAAGACTCAAAACTAGAGCAAATGCCAAATCTTGCTACTACAAGATCTCAAACTCGTAGTTTAATGAGAATGAATAGGGGATTGATAAGTTTTATAATGGAAAATATAACTACTCTAGATGCCTTAAGTTATCCAAAGAGGAAGGTAGCTATAAAATCAGAATATGCAACATTAATAAAAATAAAATATGGAATCTGGTTGATTTACCACATGGAAATAAAGTATTAGGATGTAATTGGATCTACATTATAAAATACAAAGCATATGGTTCTCTTTACAAATACAAACCTTGATTAGTTACAAATGAGTATACTCAAACAGAAGGAATCGATTATGAAGAAACCTTTGCACCAACAACAAGAATAACTACTATTCAAAAAATTTGTGCTTTAGCATCACATCTTGGATGGAAACTTCATCAAATGGATGTAAAAAGTGCATTTCTTAATGGTGATCTTGAATAAGAGGTATATATGTCACAACTAGAAGGATTTGTGATCAAAGGACAAGAACAAAAGGTTTGCAAGCTAAAAAAATCCTTATATGGTCTAAAGCAAGCACCAAGAGCATGGTATATAAATATTAATAATCATTTATTAAAACATAATTTTAAAAGAAGTTTATCATATCCAAATCTCTATACAAAAAAGGTTGAATATGATAGAACAATACTTATAATATATGTTGATGATATAGTTATCACATGAAGCTCAAAATTTTTGATAGATGAAGTTAAAAGGGATCTAGAAAAGGATTTTGAAATGAAATACTTGGGGCTCCTTCATTATTATCTTAGTTTGGAAATTTGTTAAAATGAAAACTTTATTACAATAACATAGACAAAGTATGCAAAATAACTACTTGAAAAATACAAGATGAAAATTTGTAAACCCAAAGATACTCCTATGGAGCAAGGATTGCAATTGTCTAGATATGATGAGACACCTCTAGTCTCAACCACTATCTATCATCAATTAATTGAAAGTCTTCTATATTTAACAAATACTAGAACATATATGGGTTTTGCTATAAATTGTCTTTCAAGATTTATGCAAGAACCTAGAGAAAATCATTGGAAAGACAAAAAGAATACTACAATATATTATCAAGACTATAAAATAAATACTAACATATAAAAAAGATGATGACAAATTTTTTCTACAGGGATATTCAAATTTTGATTATGTTGAATCTATAGATGACAGAAAATCTACATCAGGTTATTTTTTATATTGGTTCTGGACCTATTTCTTGGTACAATAAAAAACAACATGTAACACTTTCATCTACAAGAGTAAAATATCATGCAACACAAGATGCAGTTTATGAAGCACTTTGGCTACAGGCTATATTATCAAATATGGAAATCAGAAGAACTCTTACAATAATAAATTGTGATCATCAATAAGTACTTAATCTAATAAAAAATTCAATTATTCATGAAAGAACAAAACACATTGAAGCTCAATGTCATTTTATCAAGGATCATGTTCAAAATCATCATATCCAATTGAAACATGTTTCTACTAAAGATCAAATTGCATATATTTTTACAAAAGCACTTGGTCAAAATAAATTTTAGATATTCTAGAATCATCCATGAAGATCAAGAAAAGTCCACAAAAAATAATGTAATACAGGGGGGTGTTAGAGAATATTACATTATTTTATGTGCAAGATATGTACATGTGTAATTCTAGAAGACTAAGAGTCTTGTATGCAAGTGGAAAGATAAGAATCCAAAGTTCATATGGAAAGAAATAATCAAGAATTTGAAGAGTTATCTTGTAAATCTATATTATGGAGACAAAGCTCCATAAAATGTATTGAAATGTAGAGAAAATCTCAAGATTGTATATTTGACTCATGAATAATATTGTGAGTATTTTCTTTCAATAATATTGTTGAATATTATGTTGATTCATATGAGATTTGTATGCATTGATATTATTCTATAATTAAATCTTCATTATTGATATTTTGATATTGTGACTTCTTTATATTGGAACTATGATATTTTGTGGTAGTAAGGCTTAAAAGCTAGCATTTAAACCCTAAAGTATTCATAATAATTTGTTGTAAATATAGGATAGTGTTAAAAAATCTTGAATTTCTTAGTATTGACCAACTATCTAGTAGCCTTCCAATAGCATGATAATATTGAACTAAAATCCATGATGTCACTGACTCAAGGATTTCCCAAAAGAAAAATATCATCAAAAAATTGGAGATGAGATTTAAAGGGACCATTTTTTATGAACACAAGCTTATACTGAGAGGGGGGAGTGAACAGTATAAGACCTCTTTTTACTTTTTCCTTTATACTTCAAAACAACAAAGCAATATATCCAAAGCAATATCAAAGAAATGCATGAAACCATCCACAAAGTGACACAACAATTTACATGGTTCATCCTCAAAACTTTTCTCTAAAATTTATCTCAAATTTCTTTGGGAAACCTTCCCAATTACAATGTTTATGAGCCTCGGCTCAAAGGAGAAACCTTCCCCAAATATGAATTTATGAGCCTCTGCTCAAAGGAGATACCTTCCCCTACCTCTACTTTGGTTGGAGATCCTCTAGAAGACCTCTGCCTCCGTTGCCCTTAGCATATGGAACTCTATCCACAGAAGACACCTGTCTTCCCTGCTCTGGCTGGAGACCTCTATCACCTCAAAGCTGGTCCTCGAATTTGCACTAAAAACAGTACTTCGGTCTAGCACAAATGTTCTCGTCCTTTATATTTTATCAGCACCAAACACAGTCCTTCGGTCTGGCACAAATCTATCCTCAGGTTCTTCTCATAGAACCAATGCACCTCTATCCTCAAGTTCTCTGATAGAACTATCAAACTCAGCTTCACAAGTCCTCTGCTAGGACCTGTCCAAATCTACTCACAAGTCCCCAATGGAACCTGTCCAAAACCTGCTCACAAGTCCCCAATGGAACCTGTCCAAAACCTGCTCACAAGTCTATCAAGAACACTTGCTTGGCGTGAACCCACAAAGAGAATTGTTAGAGACCCAATGTGATTCATCAACCTCATAGAAGCATAAAGAGAATTGTTAGAGACTCAATATGTTCTATACTTAACTCCCAATATCAATCTCAACTCAATCTCAATCTCAATAGAATATGATAGATGTAGTGTGCTTTTCTCAATAACATGAAACACAACCCAACAATTGCCAACTGAGAAATATGTCATATAACAATGATACTCATGTTCTTTACAACAACCAATATCTTTTCTCAACCAATTAGGGCTTCAACAACAATGCTCAAAGACAAGGTTTAACCAATATCATTCAACTCAACATTAACCTTGAAGCATTCAACCAATCAACACAAGAAAAGAAAACAAGTAGAAATCATTTTCCCTCCAAAGATATTTGAACAAAACAGCCACCAACACAATATTACCAAATGCAAAGAATAACTTGTTCAAATCAACTCAATGGAGTAAGCCCAATATCATGTATCAAGTAAAAGCAATAACTTGATCAACCAACCTCTATGGAAGCAACTCAACCATCAACCTCAACATAGCCATCCAAGGGTTTCACCATCTTAATGCAAGTAACAAGACTTACAAACATGAACCCTAGTGCACAATGCTTCCACAACCTCAAACCAGAATTATGCATTCACCAAAATTCTCATCAAGGATAACAATGCATAAGTAGTCTTCAACAAACCAGAAACTAGGACTTACACCTAACCAAAATAAACCTAGTTGAATACCTTTTCACTCCAATCTTATTTCAGGAATAACATACACCACTCATTACTCATAAGAAGAATGTGCCCATACATTATTGAAGTGAAGGAACCCCTTTGGAAATCTGCCACCATCACAACATTCTTTTGCCAATCTTCACAAGGGTTAGTAGATCACAACATAATCAATATTATTCCACCTTTCAATAATCATCACCAAACCCTTTAATTGCACAACTCCCTTATCTCTCCTAAAACCACTTGTACCATAAAATAAAGTAAATCACAACATTGCATACCTTATAACTCCCAAAACCACTTGTACCATAAAAGTAAAATAAATCACAACAATGCATAACCTTATAACTCCCAAAACCACTTATACCATAAAATAAAATAAATATTTTATATCATTCATAAACATTCCACACTACCCTTATGTCTCCAAGGTCCATGGTACTAACTACTCACGAAAGCACTACTACCTAAACATCACCTTAGGCATCAAAAAAAATAATATCGGGCACTTACCACCGAAACTACTGAGGAGAATTGATCCCAGCACCTCTCGCTGACTAACACACAAACACTTGAAGAGCAACCAATAGGCCAACCGCCCACATGGGTATAAAATCGAAAGGGCAATTACTTTGTTTTAACCTTCTCGAGAGATGCGAAAACCCTGCATCACCAGATTATCTCCTAGCGTATTCTTCGGCACATCGATCTTCATGTTTGATTGTTGTTTAAACTATGCCTGAACGATCATCGTTGTTCGTTGTCCACTATCTCGGATGGACGCTGTATGCTCGTAGCCAAAGGTTTTTGTACACCTACAACTCTGCCAGGTTCCCTCAAATCACATCAACACTCGCTTATTTGCTTGTTTAAACTATGCCTGAACGATCATCGTTGTTCGCTGTCCACTATCTCCGATGGACGCTGTGGCTCGACTAACTTGCGTAATATTCAATCAACCAGTGCACGAGGGTCGATGAAACAGTGCTTACGCCCTTCAAAATTAATCATGATTCGCTAGCACATATTAAATGAAAGCAAGGCACAGGTATTTATAGTGCATTGCATGCACTTTGCGACGTCGGCCAAGGAGAGAAGAATTTTGACCTTTTAAATATTGCCGCCATAAAGTTTATAGGGGTTAATAAAACTTTTAATTATTATTTTAAAAAATAATAATTATTTATTAAAAATAATTAATTAAAACCTTTAGAAGGTTTTTTAATTAAATTATTATTTAATAAATATTTCCACTTAAACCTTTAGACTGCCATCATGGAACCTTCAAGATCTAAGAGCATCCATCAAAACTAGCTTTGGCACAAAATCTTTTTGACATCAGCACAAACTCCTTGACATCAATGACAACAACTATATTTGAGCAAAGGCAATGTACTCAAGGTACCCAAAATTGCCAACAATCTCCCCCTTTGTCATTGATGGCAAACCTTTACTAAAAACACATCTTCAAGAGCCAAAACTGAAACCCACAACTGAGAATCTACCTTTGAAGTTTTTCTCCCCCTGACTTGAAGCTTTCCTCTTCACTTGAAGCTCTCCCCCTTACTCATATCTCTCCCCCTTTGTCATCAATGGCAAAGGGCCACCTTTGGGGCTTGAAACTAAGAATGAGCCTCTTAGCTTAGTCCCTCCCCCACCTCCTGATGAGGTGATTAATTCTGGAGTGGGAGTAAAACTCCCATTAGGCACTGATCATCATCAAAATCTATAACTTCCTTGTCGGGCCTTCTCTTGAACTCTTTTTCCATATTCCTGTTCCCGTTTCTGTCACTGTTCTTAGCCATGCCTTGATCCTTGGACCTGGTCATACCACTGTTTCTGTTCTTGTACCTTAGAAGTTCAGCTCTACGCTGTCTAGCTATGTGACCTTCATTGTTGCACTTGTAATAGGTAACAATGTTATTTCTTTGAGGCATACCTGTTCTTTGAATCCACCTGTTCTGACTAAACCTGTTCCTGTCATTTGTCTTGCAATGAACTGCCTTGTGCCCAAACTGATTGCAAGAGTAACAATACCCATAAAAGAAATCACCACTTCTGAAACTGTTATTTACCTTCTTCACCTGAGCCACGTAATGTATAGCCATGTGACCAAATCTGTGACACGCAAAACATCTGCCTTGAAACTTTCCATTATTTGACCTCTTGGGTCCTAAAAACTTCTTCTCATTCTGAATTTTATTTTCTGTTTCTATGCATCTATCATTCAAGGACTCATGATCTGAAAAAATTTCCTCATTAGAACTCTCTTCCTTTTGGAATCTCTTACTAGACTCTCCAACTTGTTTCTTGTGAGGCTTAACAAAACCAAGACCTGTTTTATCTGTTGGATTTCTTTGACTTTGGATGAGAGACTTAACCTTTTTGGAGCTTTTCTAAAATTTGTAGAGCTTATCCTTGTACTATTTATTTTCTTCTTTCAAAGAAGCCATTTTCTGCTCTAACTCACTATTCTCAAGAACCTTAGACTTCAACTCATCCTTGAGTTCTTGTGTTTTAGCCATAGAGATGTCAAGACTTTCTATGAGATCATCTCTCTCCATACAACATTCATTTAACTTATCCTTGAGTCTAGCATTCTTCTTTCTTTCCTTTTTCAAAACACTAAGAGCATTTGTAAATTCACATTCAAGATCCTCTATTTGATTGCACTTTGAATTATCAAGGCCTTTTTCAAATTTCTTATCACTAGAGGTGCTACCCTTTTCAAAAACCATACATGCATCTTCCTTATCATTTTCTAAAACATCCTCATACATACTAACAACCAATTCATTATTTGTGCAATCATCCTCAAAGTGACCAAAATTTCCACATCTAAGACATTTCATGATAATGAATCTATGTTTTGGTTCTTCCTCCTTTTCTGATATGAACAACATCTCATTTTCATTATCACTTGAAGAACTTTCACTATCACTGCTAGAACACTTACTTGCTTTGTCTAGGTAGAAGATCTTATCGTGCTTGTGAGAATACCTCTTTCCTTTATTGTTGTGCTCATCTTTGTTCTTCCTTTGATGCCTATGCCTTTCAGAATCCTTGCTCTTACAATCCTGATTAACTTCATCACTTTCATCCTTGGCAATGGTACAGTTAGTAGCATAATGACCAATATTTCCACAATTGAAATATCTTACATTTTTCATACTTTTGTGCTTTTTATAGAACTTGCCTTTCTTGCTGTAATATACCTCTTCATCACTAGAAGACTCATCACTATCTTGAAGCTGATTACCTTTGGAATAATCCATTGTGTTCTTTACTAGATTTTCCTTCAAGCTGTCAAACTTTCCGAAGGAACCTGCTCTGATACCAATTGAAGAACACAAGCTTATACTGAGAGGGGGGGTGAACAGTATAAGACCTCTTTTTACTTTTTCCTTTTATACTTCAAAACAACAAAGCAATATATCCAAAGCAATATCAAAGCAATGCATGAAACCATCCACAAAGTGACACAACAATTTACATGGTTCATCCTCAAAACTTTTCTCTAAAAGTTATCTCAAAGTTCTTTGGGAAACCTTCCCAATTATAATGTTTATGAGCCTTGGCTCAAAGGAGAAACCTTCCCCCAATCTGAATTTATGAGCCTCTGCTCAAAGGAGATACCTTCCCCTACCTCTGCTCTGGTTGGTGATCCTCTAGAAGACCTCTGCCTCCGCTGCCCTTAGCAAATGGAACTCTATCCACAAAAGACACCTGTCTTCCCTGCTCTGGCTGGAGACCTCTGTCCTCAACTCTATCACCTCAAAGCTGGTCCTCAAATTTGCACTAAACACAGTCCTTCGGTCTAGCACAAATGTCCTCGTCCTCTGTCTTTGATCAACACCAAACATAGTCCTTCGGTCTGGCACAAATATGTCCTCAGGTTCTTCTCATAGAACCAATGCACCTCTGTCCTCAAGTTCTCTGATAGAACTATCAAACTCAACTTCACAAGTCCTCTGCTAGGACCTGTCCAAATCTGCTCACAAGTCCCCAATGGAACCTGTCCAAAACTTGCTCACAAGTCCCCAATGGAACCTGTCCAAAACCTGCTCACAAGTCTATCAAGAACACTTGCTTGGCATGAACCCACAAAGAGAATTGTTAGAGACCCAATATGATTCATCAACCTCATAGAAACATAAATAGAATTGTTAGAGACTCAATATGTTCTATACTTAACTCCCAATCTCAATCTCAACTCAATCTCAATCTCAATAGAATATGATAGATGTAGTGTGCTTTTCTCAAGAACATGAAACACAACCCAACAATTTCCAACCAAGCAATATCTCATATAACAATGATACTCATGTTCTTTCCAACAACCAATATCTTTTCTCAACCAATTAGGGCTTCAACAACAATGCTCAAAGACAAGGTTTAACCAATATCATTCAACTCAACATTAAACTTGAAGCATTCAACCAATCAACACAAGAAAAGGAAACAAGTAGAAATCCTTTTCCCTCCAAAGATATTTGAACAAAACAGCCACCAACATAATATCACCAAATGCAAAGAATAACTTGTTCAAATCAACTCAATGGAGTAAGCCCAATATCATGTATCAAGTAATAGCAATAACTTGATCAACCAACCTCTATGGAAGCAACTCAACCATCAACCTCAAAATAGCCAACTAAGGGTTTCACCATCTCAATGCAAGTAACAAGACTTACAAACATGAACCCTAGTGCACAATGCTTCCACAACCTCAAACCAGAATTATGCATTCACCAAAATTCTCATCAAGGATAACAATGCATAAGTAGTCTTCAACAAACCAGAAACTAGGACTTACACCTAACCAAAAGAAACCTAGTTGAATACCTTTTCACTCCAATCTTATTTTAGGAATAACATACACCACTCATTACTCATAAGAAGAATGTGCCCATACCTTATTGAAGTGAAGGAACCCCTTTGGAAATCTGCCACCATCACAACATTCTTTTGCCAATCTTCACAAGGGTTAGTAGATCACAAAATAATCAACATTATTCCACCTTTCAATAATCATCACCAAACCCTTTAATTGCACAACTCCCTTATCTCTCCTAAAACCACTTGTACCATAAAATAAAGTAAATCACAACATTGCATACCTTATAACTCCCAAAACCACTTGTACCATAAAAGTAAAATAAATCACAACAATGCATAACCTTATAACTCCCAAAACCACTTATACCATAAAATAAAATAAATATTTTATATCATTCATAAACATTCCACACTACCCTTATGTCTCCAAGGTCCATGGTACTAACTACTCACGAAAGCACTACTACCTAAACATCACCTTAGGCATCAATAAAAATAATATCGGGCACTTACCACCAAAACTGTTGAGGAGAATTTATCCCAGCACCTCTCGCTGACTAACGCACAAACACTTGAAGAGCCACAAATAGGCCAACCGCCCACATGGGTACAAAATCTAAAGGGCAATTACTTTGTTTTAACCTTCTCGGGAGATGCGAAAACCCTGCATCACCAGATTATCTCCTGGCGTATTCTTCGGCACATCGATCTTCATGTTTGATTACTGTTTAAACTATGCCTGAACGATCATCGTTGTTCATTGTCCACTATCTCGGATGGACGTTGTATGCTCGTAGCCAAAGGTTTTTGTACACCTACAACTCTGCCAGGTTCCCTCAAATCACATCAACACTCGCTTATTTGCTTGTTTAAACTATGCTTGAACGATCATCGTTGTTCACTGTCCATTATCTCCGATGGATGTTGTGGCTCGACTAACTTGCGTAATATTCAATCAACCAGCGCACGAGGGTCGATGAAACAATGCTTACGCCCTTTGAAATTAATCATGATTCACTAGTGCATATTAAATGAAAGCAAGGCACAGGTATTTATAGTGCATTGCATGCACTTTGCGACGTCGGCCAAGGAGAGAAGAATTTTGACGTTTTAAATATTGCCGCCATAAAGTTTATAGGGGTTAATAAACCTTTTAATTATTATTTTAAAAAATAATAATTATTTATTAAAAATAATTAATTAAAACCTTTAGAAGGTTTTTTAATTAAATTATTATTTAATAAATATTTCCACTTAAACCTTTAGACTGCCATCATGGAACCTTCAAGATCTAAGAGCATCCATCAAAACTAGCTTTGGCACAAACTCTTTTTGACATCAGCACAAACTCCTTGACATCAATGACAACAACTATATTTGAGCAAAGGCAATGTACTCAAGGTACCCAAAATTGCCAACATTTTACAACCTAAATACCTTTGATTTTTTCTTCCATTTTTACCTTTGAGAAAGCTCTCCCTAATGCATTTGCAAGAATAATGAATAGATAAGGAGATAGTGGATCACCTTGGCAGAGTCCATAATATGACTTAAAGTAACTAGTAGGAGAACCATTGATCAAAATAGAATATTTCATAGTGCTATAACAACATTTAATCCATTTACACCAATTGTAATCAAAACTAATTTTTTTGAGAATATCATGTTCAACACTGTAGGAAACCCTATCACATGTTTTTTTTATATATTTAATTTCATATGCATACCTAGTTTTTTCATGGAATGAAGGGAATATATGGTCTTTTATTCCATGATTACACCATCAAGATTTTGTTTACCATGAACAAAACCATGTTGTTCCACTAAGATAACACAACCTAGAATGTATTTCAACCTGTTTGCCATAGTTTTTGAAATTATCATATAAATCATATTACAAAGGCTTTTTGAAAAAAAGTTAAAATATTTTATCTCGCCTTTCTTAGGATCTAGTTTAATAAAAGTGGCATTGGTCTTACTTAGTAGCTTAATTTTCTAGGTCCCTTGAATTGTAAGAAACATATCACTCTTTAGTAAATCCTAAAATATTTGAAAGAATATTGTAGGAAATCCATTGGGACCAAGTTTGTTGATAGGATGAAAATAAAAAAAACTACTTCATGTTGCTCCTCCATATATATCTTCTTCATCAAAATTTTTGTCCCTATGTGATAATTGATGGAATATTTTGCAAAAGCTTATCTTGTGCCTCCTTATATTGCCTAGTATCTACAAAATATTTTTGAAATAATTAATTGTTTTCTTCCTTATATTTTCTTCTTCCTCAATATTTCTTCCATTTAGAGTTAAAATATTTTTTTGTAACACGATTTTTTTTTGTATTATATCTTGTTCCTTGAACCATTTCTTCCTAGACTTTTGAAACTAGTATGTCTCCTTTTTCAATACATTATGATAATTAGAAAGTAATTTTTTTCTATCTTGTTCCTTGAACCATTTATTCCTAGATTTTTAGAACCAATATGACTCCTTTTTCAATATATTATGATAATTAGAAAGTAATTATTTTCTTTCACATAAGAATCTTGGTTCATTCTAGTGATTTCTACTCTCTTGTAAATTTTTGAGCTTGGATTCAATTTCCTTATTTTCTTTTAAAATGTTACTAAAATATTTGGTATTCCAAATCTTTATTTGCTCCTTTAAATATTTCATCTTTTGAACAAACTTGTACATATATGATCCTTCAAAATTTTCTTCATCCCACCATAATATAACAATTTGGAAGAAATTAGAATCTTGAAGACACATAGAATAGAAGTGAATTGGATTTGGATGACCATTATTGAGTAAGTCAGAAGTCAAAAGAATGAGTTTGTGATTCAATCCTACTCATAATCAAATATCTAAAGATATTTCATGCTTTATTTGTAACCATATGTTGGATAACAAGAATCTATTCGATCTTTCTACTATATGTGTTTGCCTAACACGTTTATTATTTCATGTATAATGAAAACTTGAAGGACTAACATCCCATAGAGCAATTAAACTGACAAATAAAGGTAAATATTGCATTGATTCAGACCATCCTAGACTACCACCCCTATTTTCCAAATGAGATACGATGGTTTTGAAGTCACCCCCAAGAATCCATAAGTCACAATTACGAATCATCATTATGTTTGACAAAAATATCCTAAGGTCCTTCTAACATATTACATGAGGATTTACTATAGTTGGATCATACACATTTATAACTTCAACATTGATGTTTCCCTCTTTCATGCAAAATAGTCCAACAAACCAATTATTATTTTTCTTCTAACAATTGTCGATCACATTTGTGTTTGTTCCATAGTGTTGCAATATTGCCAAAAGCTCTTATAGAAGAAACTGATAGACAATCGCCCATATTTCAAATAATTTTAAAAGTATCCTTACATTACTCACTACCTAATTTTATTTATTGTATTAAAATAAACTTAGGACTATAACAACCTATTAATTTTTTAATAACTTTTTTCTATGAGTCTTATTCATACCCCTAATATTCCATGATATCATTTTCATCATCACCGCTTTTTTTTTTTATTAGTGGGATTAGTCCCACTTCTTGTTAACACCTATGCTATTCTTTTTTGGATTCCCAAATTGATATCCCTTTGATTTTATTTTTCTATTTGTTCATGCTTTGATGGTCTTCCTCTCCTTTTTCCATTTCCACAAATAGTTTAATCTTCATCAACATCTTCTATTTTTTCATATTTATTCATAATGAGATTTATCTTCTAAAGGTTTATGTTGCCCTAAGGAATATGAAATGCATGGAATATACTCATAAACACTTTTTTATTTATGTTGCCTTGAAAACCCTAAAGTGCATAGATGATCCTCCATAGCCATTACTTTCTTATGTTGCCTTGAAAATCCTAAATTTCCCTAGATATCCTCTATATGAATTTCTTTATTATGTTGCTCTTGAAACCCTAAATTGCAATGAATACACTTTGTACTACTTTCATTTTTATTGCAAGGAGAATATTTTATGCTACTTGAGGAAAATGAAGATGATTTACCTAGATTAACCTTAACCTTCTTCATTTCATTCAATTTAAATTTTACCTTTCCATATTCCTTTGTTTTATAATTTACCTTCCCATATTTCTTTGCACCATTAACTACTCCTATATTTGAACTTGCACATTTTACTTCCTCATACCTTGTGTCATTTTTTTATTCTAATGGTTGATTCAAGTGAACTATAATAGCCTTTACCATTTGATGATGCAGAGGGGTTTTTGTTGATACTTAGGTGTGGAAAATACTTTATTTGACCTAGCTTTTCTTTTGATATAATCTCCTTGTTTTATATTGAAGTTCGCCTTATGCCCAAAATTTTCCATTTCTTTCTCCATCATTTTCACTTTATAATATATTTTTTTATGTGTTCTATCTCATTATATTTGCGACATTAGAATGCAATGTTTTCTTAATACACTCATTGATCCCATTCTCTTGATTCATATTTGCTCCTAATGGATTGTGGTAAAGGTTTTGAAATATCCATGGCGACACATATTTGAGCATATACATCATGCCTTCTCTCCTTAGTAGTTGACCTCTCCTAGATGAAATCACCTAAAGTATTGCCAATATTCTTTAAATCCTCTTTGTTAATGAGTTTATAAGGAAGACCAAAAAGCCTAATACACATTAGAAGACTTTTAATAGTCTATCTCCACATAAAATTCTCCATGGTATTAAATATATGTATCTTTACCCCTAAACCAAGTGCCACCATCCATTTTTTTATCCTTTATTTTTGAACTAGATAAGAAAATGAGGAAAAATTCTTTTAAATAAATAGTCATGGCGTAATTTGAATTCAATCCTCACTTCCACTTAATATAGAAAAACCTATCCAGTATCCATGGAACTTACATACTAACCCTATATATTTGAGAACCATTATATCTTATCATATCATCCTTGATAATCATTTTTGGTGTAGTATCTAGTGTATACTACCTAGATAGGGTTTTACATAGGTTTATATCCCTCCTATTGTTAACTAGGGCATCCATACTTCCAACTAGAGCATTCTTACTTCCAACTAGGGCATATTTACTTCTTGTAAGGACTTTCAAAAATGACTTTCCTCCCATGTTACCTAGATTTTATTCACATGAATCATTTAGTTATTGAGATTTCCTAATATTAGAAACAAAAAGAAGTGGTATTTTCTCCTTGCTCACACTTAGCTTCCCACTTCCTGTTCATACCTCCTACTTGCTCCCAACTCAATAAAATGTTGTTATGTATTTCTATAACTATTACTATTATGTATGAACCAAATAACACTATTACATACTAAGATGAGAATATTTTTATTTAGCTGGCTAAGATCAAAATATTGTATAATGAATCATTATTCTATAATTCTTGACCATGACCACCTTATTTTCCTTCAATGTAGCTATAACTTGAATGCATGCTTTCTAAACTCCTTAATTTATACTTATGTGATAGTCGATTAAAATAGATTTAGTTTTCAAGAGAGAAGAATACTTTCTTTGATCTAAGTGGATATATGTTCTCTTTAACAAATTAATTACATTAGTGGTGATACCATTTGAAGCTATCTACACCCTTTTGAGAGGCATATCCTTTGATCTGAGTTTCATGAAAGAACCTAAAATTGACATGAAGAGATTTATTGAGCTTCGAAAGGCCATAAATTCTAAAACCAAGCTTCGTAGATTATCTTATTCTTTCTTGCTCAAATTTAGCTTGGAATAGTCTCTTGGTGAGAATTCCATATGGTTTGTTAGTAATGGATATTTCATTGTTAGTATTTTCTCTCTAACCAATAAAGATAAGGTATTACCCAGGTGTTGTAGGTGAGTTGGAGAGGAGAGGGCAATCCTCCAAGGGAGGTCCCAGGTTCAAATATCCACCCTACCAAAAAGTTGAATTGGGTATCCAAAATCCAATTGATAATGTTGGTGCGGGCAGGGTCGGGTGCAACTCCCTGGTGACTTTGATGGTGTATAACCCCCTTTTCATGGTCTCTCAGACCAAGGCAGTCCCACAAGGAGTTTTTCACTTAAAAACATAAATAAATAAATAAATATAGGGTATTTGAATAAAAAAAGAGGAACCATGACCAAGATTATTTGTCCAATCCTAGAGAGTGGGATTCAATCCTTGAATTGAACCCATTATTATTTTAGTTTGGATACAAATGTATGCACTCCCAATGGAATTTTGGAGTGAGCAAGTCTTGGAAACCATTGGTAGCATCGAAAAATCATTCAAATTGAAAAAAAAAATGGTACAAAAGGAGAAACATCAAAATAAAACCCTACAATGGTGGGAAGAGGGACATCCAAAGTATAATACAATAATGTTTACCTTCCATAAGTAGCTTCACTATGTCAAGGATATATTGAAATGGTGGAGGATATATAACAAATCAAACTTCTAGGTCCAAAGATCTCTATTGATGGCCAGATGGGATGAGGGGCAAAAACTCTTCAAGGAGGGAAAAAATATTTAGCATCTCAAAGAATAGGATAGTGAGCTACATAAAGTAGTAGAGGACATTAACAACCAAGAGGAGATCTACTATAAATAGAGAGCAAGAGCCACTTGGTTATAGGAAGGGGATAAAACACCAAATTTTTCCATCGGGCCACTTGTGCTAGGAGGATGGCGAACAAGATGGAAGCTCTTTAGGATGAGGTTGGACTCTCCTTTAATACAATATTTAGTATGAGGATGAGGATGAGGTTTTTTTTAGGATCCTATCCTAACATTTATTAATTAATAATAATATATTTTATCCTAAGGTTATAATAATAAAATAATAATATAATAATTAATTATATTAATTATTATATTATTATAAGATTAGGGTTAGGAAGCATTGCAACCTTTCACCTATAACCCTAGAGTGGGTATAAAACCCTATACACTTCTATCATTTGAAATATCCATGAATATGAAATATATAATTTATTGAAGGGACTTCTTGATCAATACAAACATTATTCTTTTATTTTTAGGTTATTTATTTATCAATTTATGTGTTAGGAACCCTAGGTTCCTACCAGTTTTGCTAAGTTTTTTAAGGTCTAGTGCAAGACAAAGAGGATCAAGAAGAAGTTCTTTTTACCATATCCTCTATCATCTCTTATGAAAAATACTAGGTCTTGCTTAAACCCATTGATATAGAGAAGCTAAAGGAGGTAGTCTTTGGAATGAGTACAAGAAAAATGTCAGGTCCAAGTGGCTTCCCAATCAAGTTTTTTTAGACCTTCTAGGACAACTCAGAGAATGATCTAATGGCTATCATAGAGGAGTTCATGGATAGTAAAATAATACTTAAATAATTAAATTAGACCTGCATTGCATTAATTTTAAAAGGGGAGGAGGGATGTGTATTTTAAACTATAGACCTATCACCTTATGCAATGTGATATGCAAAATAATCATGAAGGTAATGGTTGAGTGACTGAAACCTCTCCTAGAAAATATTATCTCATTAGAACAAGGAGATTTTGTAGAGGGTAGGTAGATCTTGGATGGTGTGGTTCTAGCTCAGAAGGCAATCCACTTAATGTAAAAATATGGCAATAGAGAAATATCCATAAAATTATATATTTCAAAGGCTTATGATAGAGTGGAGTGGATATTCTTAGCAAGGATGATGGTAGCCTTTGACTTCTCTCAAGATTTGATTTAGTGGATCATGAGCTACATCTCTATTCTACATACCAAAATTTAATCAATGGTATTATCTTGCAACTACTTGGAACCACCAGAGGCCTTTGTCAAATATATTCGTGTTCCCCTTATCTCTTTCTCATAATGACTAAAGGAATGGATAGACTTATCTTGAGGAGAAGACAATAAGGTTTTATCATTGGTATCAAGGTAGTTGAGGAGGTTTTGATTCACCTATAGTTCATGGATGACACAAGATTTATTGGAGTGGACAACCCCAAGGAAGTAATAATGGTTAGAGATAATCTTAACATTTATCTTGTAGTCAGTCATTTAGGTCATGCCAATCTATAATTTTATAGAAAGTAAACCAACCCAAGGTGAATGGAGGCTTGGGCCTAAGGATATTGGAGCTGAATAATAAATATTTGGATGGAAATATTTGTTGGCTTTTTAAGTCTTACTACCACAAAATATCACAGGTCCCAATATAAAATAGCTACAATATTAAAGGTCAAAATAATAATATAATGAGTAGAATAATATATGAGCAAATTAATATGTATATCAAGGCCTATATAATAAAGAAAATAAAATTCATTTATATAATCAAATATGAATGTAAATGGCCTAAGTCATTCATGAACTATGCATGAAGAAAACTTACAATATTAATTGCTCAAAATATGTATACAAGCTTTATTCCTTTCCTTCCTCTTACAACCTTATAATCTATTGTATTACATACATATTGCTTTCTTATGGAGCATTATCTCCATAATATAGCCATAGTAATATGACTCTTCAAGTACTTGACTATTGCTCTCCATATGACAAGTCCCATGACCTTTGGCTTATCATCTTGCCACTTGCATACTAGACTCTTCACTTTCTTCTTACATGGACACTTGACTCTAAGACACTTGCACACATCTACATGACTCTTACACTTCTACATGCACTCCTAATCTAAGACACTTGTGCACATCCTCACATTACATATTTGCACACTTACATACATGACACTTGTGCACATTCTCTCAATCTACACTTGCACTCTAACTTACATGACACTTGTGCATTTCCTGCACATTGACACTTACATGAAAGGGGAAATATAAATCACACTCTAAACTATAGACTCAACCCTAATCTATTACATATTTACAATTGTACCATGAAGGTACCATGGGGGTACATTAGCATGTACCAAATAATGTAATATTCCTCAACACCCCCTTGTATTACATTATTTGGTTATTGAAGACTTTAGTCTTCAATATTGGTCTTCATCTTTATCTTCAATCTCCATATTTGTTCTTTTATCTAGAGCATGTGATCCATCAGCCTCTTGTTCAGGTACTTGCTTTTGATTTGTATCTCTTTTTGCTTTCTTCTTTTGTACTTTCCTGATCTTCTATTTTTATTCTATTCTTTTTAGTCTTGGTCTTGATCTTGCCATGTCATCTTTTTGAAGTCTCTCTTCTTGTATCTTGATGTTCTATAGCAATTGCAACATTAGTATCTTCAAAATTATTTGAAAAATATACATCTTCATTGACCAAGATTTTTGTTGTAAGAGCTTTGAATTCATTTCCTTTAGATGTTTCTTCTAATTCTTGAATTTCATGAATTTCTTGAACTAAGTTTCCTTTTTGATTTTCTTCTCTAAATTGTAGTTGAGGTTGTTGTTGATGACCATATTGGTATTGAGGATGATATTGATGTTGTTGATATTGAGATTGAAATTATTGTTGTCATTGAGGATTATATCGATATTGAGATTGATATTGCCTTTGTTGTACTAGTTTGTTCATTTGACCTCCTTGATTCATATTCATCTGATTTCCTTGATTATATCTACAAAAAATTGTACTATGACCCTTTCTCTTACATATATGATAGAATATTGAATTCCATTTAGATCTATACTTGGAAGTCGTAGCTATATTACTTGGTATATTTTCTTTAGATACCAAGGCATTATTAGTCATTTCATCCTTGACTAAGTTCTCTACTTCATATTCCTGAAGAATATTGACTAAATCATCAAATGTAGTCTCTTTGCTTAGGACTTGCAAAGAAGTAACTAAATGCTTGTAACTTTCTGGAAGTGCCCTTAGAGTTACTTGGACAAGAAATTTATCTTCTACTTTTTCTCCCAGAGTTAATAGTTTTGCTTTTATATCTACTACTTTATGAAGAAAGAGTTCTATACTTTCTCCACTATTAACCTTTAAGGAATACAATTGGGATTGTAAATTCAGAATTGTAGCTTTATTTTTCCCTTCAAATATTTTGCATAATGTATTCCATGCTTCTGTAGAAGTTTCTGCTCCACTTAAGTATGGTTGTATTTCATCAATTATTCCAAATGTTATCAACATGAGAGCCTTTGCATCTCCTTCTTCAAATTTTTGTATTTCTCTTTCATCCTCACTAGGTTTTTTCTTTGTTCTGTTTACTATATCCCATAGTTTTTCTACAACTAGGATTGATTTCATTTTGTTCTTCCATGATGCAAAATTTGGTCCTTTCAATAGTTGAGATTCAAAAAGGAAAATTTTATTGTTTGACATAATGGAACTCATTCAAAATTTTGAAATCCTTTGAGGTAGTAAACCTTATAACTCCCAAATTAAAAAATAACTCAAATATGAAATTTACAAATTTTAATTTTCTAATCCTTTGATGTAGAAAACCTTTTAACTCCCTAATATTAAATTTGCAAAATTTCAAATTTCAAAAAAAATAATGATTTAAAATTTTAACAAAAACTTTAAATTGCTTCAAACCATAAAATTCCTAAATTAAAAAAATATTAACACCTTATAATTCCTTCAATACTTCACTCTATAAAAAAATTAAAACCTTAAAAAAAAACTTTAAATAACTTTTAATCAAAACTCCACTCTTAAAATTCTGAAAACTTCAAGGAACTAAAAACTTAAACTTATAACTCCAATCAAGCTTTAACCTTTCAATATTTTAAAAAACTTTTAATGTTAAGGTTGCATACGTTATCACCCCATATCTTTAAAAAAATAAATGATTATTGAAAAATTAAAAAACTCTAACCCTTTATACTCCACATTGCACTTATGAATTATAAAACTATTTTCCTCCAAAATGTTAAAAATATGCCAAAATCAAATTATAACATATCAAGACGTTACCTGGCTGGTCAACAATTATTTTGCTACTATAGTCACGCAAATGACATTTACTTTGGACGTCTTTTCCAACATACTTCCAAAAGCGCTTCCCTTCTCTGAATGCCTTCTTGTGAGCATATCTCCCAAAGTGCTTCTCTTATTTATAATATTTGAATACCTTTCTGTGAGCATGTCTTTCTCGAACAGTGGTAGAACATTTCTCTAGAAGTAATAGTAAGACGTCTCCCTATGAGCAATGATAGGACAACTCTTTGCAATGGCCAAAAAACTTCTTTGTTGCAGTCAATGGCTAGGTAAGTCTCTTTTGCTAATGGTTGGATGTCTTCCTCCATAATAACGTCATTCAAAATGCTGCTACTTCTATGTTATCCAAAAACTATTACACTTTAGATTTCTGGTTTCTTCCTTGACTAAGTGTTGACTATGTTTTCCGTGTGCAGACTTTAAACTTTCTTCTATGTCAAAGATGGCCTCTTAGACCTCTTATTTATCATTGTGTTGGATTCTTAAACATCCTTAAATATTTGTTACCTGCTATCTTCAAACACTGGCCATTATATTTAAAGTTAGTTGTTATTTTCAATGTTGATTGTTATCTTCAATTTTAGCCATTGTCTTCAATGTTAGCCATTGTATTCAAGCATTGACTATCCCTTATCCCCTCAAATTATACTCAATAAGACCTTTAAAAATTAGAGTCCAAGTCTACACTACTTTAAAAGTGGATAGACTCTAAATTAACTTGATGAAAAATAAACAAAGTTAATTAATAATTGTGGCTAATAAATAACTCTATAAAAATGGATAGAGTCAGGTAATAGCTCTAATACCATTGTTGGCTTTTTAAGCCTTACTACCACAAAATATCATAGGTCCTAATATAAAATAGCCACAATATTAAATGTCAAAATAATAATATAAGAGTAGAATAATATATGAGCAAATTAATATGTATATCAACATCCATATAATAATGCAAATAACATTCATTTATATAATTAAATATGAATGTAAATTACCTATGTCATTCATGAACTATTCATGAAGAAAAATTACAATATTAATTGCTCAAAATTTGTATACAAGTTGTATTCCTTTCCTTCTTGTTACAACTATGTAATATTTTATGTGATATACAAATTACTTTCTTATGGAGAATTATTTCCATAATATATCTATAGTAATGTGACTCTTCACATACTTGACTATTTCTCTCCATATGACAAGTCCCATGACTCTTGGCTTATCATCTTGCCACTTGCATACAAGACTCTTCACTTTATTTTACATGGACACTTGACCCTAAGACACTTGCACACATAAACATGACTCTTACACTTCTACATGCACTCCTAATCTAAGATACTTGTGCACATACTCACATTACATATTTTCACATTTGCATACATGATACTTGTGCACATTCTCTCAATCTACACTTGCACTCTAACTTACATGACACTTGTGCATTTCCTGCACATTAACACTTACATAAAATGGAAAATATAAATCACACTCTAAACTATAGACTCAAACCTAATCTATTACATATTTACAAATGTACCATGAAGGTACCATGGGGGTACATTAGCATGTACCAAATAATGTAATATACCTAAACAATATTTACTAGAGGTGGATCTCCCAACCAACTTCTTTATTCAATAGAGTTTTAACTAGTATATATTTTGAACAAGCGAACTTGAGTGATGTGAGTCATTACCCTTTGGATGGTAATGGGTCCCAAGTGTGGTGGGCACTAAATCTAGAATCTTAGGTAGTGAAAGATGGATTATTTGTAAAGTGGGGAGAGCGGAGAAGGTATGTTTTTAGATAGATTCATGGGATCAATAACCACCTATCATTTTTGAATTCCTAAAATTTCAACTGATAAAAATAGCCATGGAAAGTAGGGATTGGATCAAGATTGAAAGTTATTTCAACACCAGTTAGCTTGGGGACTATATGTTCAAGTAACTCAAGAAGTTGGTCAATTGAAAAATTCTAATCCCTCCAAAATTGGCACCCATCATGACTAAAATCTTGAAAGAAATATTTATCATAGGTAGGAATAAGGAGGATGAATTATCTTAAGGTTATGGGAGCCTTAAAGTCTACACAGTGAAGGATGAATATGAAGAGATCCTTCTAGGTCCTCCTCCTCATGCATATCAATTTGAGGATTAGAGAAATATTTAGTAGTCCAAGGGCTGGCCAAAAGTAAACTTATTTGCTTGGAAGTTCTTATGAAATGCAATTCTTACCTTTGAGAATCTAATATGTAGAGGAATCATTTACCCATCCTAGTGTGTGTTATGCTATAAAGACAAGGAAAAATCTGACCACCTGATGTTTGAGTGTCCATTCATATTGTAGATCTAGGAGAGATGGTTATTAGCTTATAAAATATAATCCAACATTGATCTTAAATCGAATTAACATTAGGAAAGATAGAATAGGGATAGATTTAAATCTAAAGCTCTTCATATCAGGTGGAATCTTGGATTAAATTTTATTTGGTGGTAGTTGTGGCTGAAGAGAAATGACAATTTTTTTAGAGAAAGCTTCTCCTTATTGGATGGCATCTAGTAGGTCATTTGGAGCAAAGTCACAAGAATTGTGGTAGTGTATTCTAAAGAGGAAACTTAGGTTGATATAGGGATGATGGAGGACGAATTTGAAGTGCAAGAGAGGTAGGATAGAGCCATTCGTAACCCCTAGAAAGATGGATTAAAATTTACATTAATGGAGCTGCAAAAAGTAATATAGGCAATGCTAGAATTGTAGTGGTTTATAGGAATCATTTTGGGATAATACTCTATTGGGAACTACAAGGCATGGATAAGGCCACAAAAAATATAGCATAAACATTAACTATCAAATATGCCTCTCTCTAGGTGGTAATATAAGGTTATAGGAGGATAATCATACAATAATATTCCCAAATCTTGATAGGAGCTCTAAATTATATGAGGAAATTTGCTTTGGAGTCATGGAGGTTGAGGATTCAAAATTTATTCTCCAAAATTTTGATAGAGGGAGACGTTTTTCGCAGGACTGCCCAAACTACCGAACTCGTTTCGGCCATATCTCACTCATCCGAACTCGGATTGAGCTAAAATTTTGAGGGTAGATGCCTGAAAAACCCTAGAACGTCTCCACCAATTTTCATATCATTTGGAGCAACACAGATCCTAGCGCATCCCTATGTGTGAACGATATATTTGGCAAGCGGCTATGCGAGGGTTTCATTCGGGTTGAGTGCAAGCAGCTCCAGAGGTTGGTTTTTAGGGCCTTCGGGCCCTAGCGGCCAATATTTTTGTGGTTTATGCTCAATATTTTAGCAAGAAATGTTGCAGGGGATACAAGATGGGTTAGAAATTTGTCTTTCAACAGATCATACTGTGAACTTGAGTGACAACGGCTTCCAATTTGCTGCACAAAAGAAAAGTGAAAACCATACCTTTCCACGACGTCTAGGGCAAGGATTAAAGAGACCACGAAATAAGTTTCAAGTAGTTGATCAAAAAATGGCTCATATCTCAAGTGAATCTGGTGCTAAGGTGCACCCACAAAATAATTCTACTGTGAAAACCCCTGTCAAGGGTAAGAATTTTGAAGACTCGAGTCCCAAAAATGAATTTTAGGGATGCCCTTCATGGTGGACAGCCTCAGCCCAATGCTAATATCAATATTAGGGCTTCCCATAAACCTCTAAGAATGCCTAAGATTGATCCCAGGAAAACAAAGTCAGGATGTCTTAAAGCAATCGATGGAACTCCTATTGTTCAGATTGATATGGGTGACATTCAGACCGGCATTGAAGATTTGGAAAAAAGAGGACTAATTTGTCGGTTCGTGGGTTTTCGTCCGAGTCTATCCGCTTTCAAAGTCTCGGGCTGCAAAAATCTGGAAAACTAAAGGTGAGTTACAAATCTCTATTTATCCAAATGGTTATTTTCTTGTTTTATTTGCTAATAATGAAGATAGAGAGAAAACTTTTCAAGGGGGTCCTTGGTTTTTTGGAAGGGCAGGGCTTTTCATGAAGCCCCGGCATACTAAATTTAAAGCCGAAGAAGAGATGCCTTCTATAGCTCCCGTGTGGGTTAGACTCTTTGGCCTCCCTATTGAATTTTGGAATCCTACTATTTTTTCTTCAATTGGAAACTCTTTAGGAACTTTTATGATGACCACTGATTGTACTCAAAATTTTGAACATATTATTTATGCTCGAATTTGTGTTTTAATGGATTTTGACAAACCCCTACCTAAAAATATCACATTACAATTTGGGGAAGACACTTGGGAGCAAGTAGTGGACTATGAGAACATTCCTTTTCATTGTAGAATTTGCCATGAATATGGTCATTTGGCCAGTGCTTGCCCAAATAAAATTCCCGATCAAAAGAAAGAAGATATAAACTCAGCAGGTTTCCAAATACCTAAGAAGAAGAACACTCAGAAAAAACCAGTTATGAAGGATCAATCAAAGTCATTTGCTAATATGTTTGAAATCCTTTCCACAAATGATGTCCCAAGTGAGGAAGAGGAAATAATGGAAACTGAAATCTTAGAAACACAATTTAAATATGAAGGAAAGAACTCAGAGACAAACCAACAAATCAAAGGTTTTCAACAAAAAAAAAGGAGAAAATTTACACAAGAAAAACAATATTTCAAATGTCAAAACTTCAAATAATGCAGGTCCCAATATAGACTCCATTGAACCATCTAGTAAAATTTTGGTCGTGTATGAGCATTCTTCAAGGTTAGAAGCCATCTCAGATTCAATTGGAATAAGTCAAGAAACAGGGAAAAAAAATTGAAGATGGATTCTAATCAAAAAGTAGGTCGCAAGACCAATCAATATCATATGGTAAAAGAAGGTGAAAAGCTTGTAGAGGAAGGTAAGATTAATGCCCTTCCCAACATTTTTAGCCCCGGTATTAATGAAGATCATCACTTGGAATATTAGAGGACTCAAAGGGAGTCTTTCAAAACAAAATGAAATTAGAAGAATGATTCAGATAAATCATCCACATCTTGTTTTCCTTCAAGAAACAAAGATGTCAATGGAGGATATGGACTTAATTGCCAGTAAAATTTGGCCACTGGAAAAGTGGTTTCCCTCGGCTCCCAAGGGACTTCGGGTGGCATTGCTTGTCTTTGGGACCCAAAAGAGGTAGTTATTCACCATATGGTTGGCAGTTGGGGTTTGTTGGCTATAGCTATTCAAAGTAGACATTCCAACCAGATTATGCTCTGCATTATCGTTTATGCCCCGACTTCTTTGGAGGAAAAAAGAAGACTAGTGGAAGGATATTACTCATATTATCTCTCATTTTCCTAAAGCTTGGATCTTGATCGGAGGAGATTTCAATACCATCCTCTCTCTGGATGAGAAAAGGGGGGAAATAGAAATTTGGACAAAAGTATCGACCTCATGAGCGAATATATTGCAAACCTCCATCTTGTGGATATCCAACCTGATAATGGCCTTATGACTTGGTCTAACAGAAGGCAAGGCTTAGCTTGTATAATGGAGAGATTGGATAGGTTTTTGCTCTCTAAAAATTTCTTAATCCATGGTCACATTCCTAAAGTGAAGACTCTTAATAATGCTGGTTCGGATCATTGGCCACTCATGGTGGAAATGTGGAAAACCAATGTGAGTTTCTCTCCTTTTCATTTTCAATTAATGTGGCTTAGAGACATTTCCTTCAGACCTCGTGTGCAACAATGGTGGAAGGAAGGTAAACCTAGGCATGGGACTAAGATGTTCTGTTTTGCCAAAAGACCGCAATACATTAAATCCAAAATCAAGACTTGGAACTGGAAAGAGTTTGGGGATGTTCATAAAAAAAAACATGAAGTTATTGCTCATCTTGAAAATTTGAATAAGAAAATCCGTTTAGATGGCCTCACAGAGAAGAGAAGTGCAGATGAAATTAAACTCACAACTCAGCTAGAGGAATGGGAAAAAGAGAAGAAATCTTATGGAAGCAAAAATCTAGAATTCAATGGCTCAAAGAAGGAGATCGAAACACAAATTTCTTCCACAAATCTCTTCTAGCTCGAAGATCTCACAACTTTATTTCTTCCTTAAAATCAGATTCTGGAGATGTTGTTTATACTTGGGATGGCATGAACTCTATTGTTGTTGATTACTTTTCCAATCTTTTTGTCGCTACTCCTCTTGACTCAGCTTCACAACAAAATGTTCTTCAAGCAATCCCTTCTCTTATCACTTCCGAGGAGAACTCTATTTTGACTCGCTCCTATTACTATCAATGAGCTTCAACAAGTAGTTTTTAAAATGCAAAAAGGGAAAACCCCGTGTCCCGATGGTTTTCCTATTGAGTTCTACCAAGAGTTCTGGGATATCCTTCATGTTGATTTATTAGAGGTGGTGGAAGAAGCCAGGAAATCCAAAGAAATTTTGAAGGTTATCAATAAAACTTATATTACTCTTGTTCCAAAAGCTCAAGAGGTTGATCATATCTCAGCTTTTAGACCTATTGCTTTATGTAATGTTCTTCTCAAAATTATTACTAAAATCATGGCAGTAAGGTTGAAGCCTCTTTTGCATAAGATTATTTCCCAGAGCAAGGGGGATATGTGGAAGGACGTCAAATAGTAGATGAGATAGTTCTTGCTCAGGAAGCCATCCATTCCATGGATATGCAAAATTCTCCTTCTATGTTCATCCGGTTAGACTTATCCAAAGCTTATGACAGAGTGGATTGGCACTTCCTTATCAAAGTTTTGAGGCAATTTGGTTTCTCTAAGGATTGGATGGATTGGATTATGGGATGTATCTCTTCAGTTTCCTACTTAGTTCTTATCAATGGCAGGCCTTCTCAGTCTTTCCTAGCTTCCAGAGGTATTAGGCAAGGTGACCCGCTATCCCCTTATTTATTCATCATTCTTGCTGAATGCTTGGGTAGGACTATAACCAAAAAGAGGGAAAACAAAACCCTTGAGGGAGTTACCATTGCTCATGGAGCTAGACCTATCTCTCATCTTCAATTTGTGGATGACTCTACCCTTTTAGGTAAAGCTACACTTAAGGAAGCTTCTAATATTAAGCAAATCATTAGCTATTTTTCTAAGGCTATCGGGCAGCTTGATCAATGAAGACAAATCTAAAGTTATTTTCTTTCACTGCTCTGCTAGACAGGAATCCATGGTCTTGGATAAATTAAGATATAAGAAGACCTCTCTTCCAATCACTTATTTAGGTATTCCCATAAATATTCAAAGGCAGAAAAATAAAGATTGGAATTGGTTGTTGGACAAAGTCAAGAAGAAAATTGGAAAGTGGACCAACAAGTGGCTTTCTTCCGGGGGTAGAATCACCTTGGTAAAATCAGTCCTTCAAGCTATTCCTATTTATGTTTCTTCCGTTTTGAATATCCCAAAGGCTGTTCTTCGAGAATTGGATCAAATCAGTCATCGTTTCCTTTGGAGTGGTACTAAGGAGAAAAGAAAATGGGCCTTGGTGAAATGGGATACTTTATGTCTTCCTAAGAGTGAAGGGGGGTTAGGATTCCGGTCTTCAATTAATAACAACAAAGCTTTAGCTGCTAAATTATATTGGAGGATGTTGCATAACCCCAATGCTCTTTGGGCCAATAATCTCCGTGCTAAATATGCTCGAGAACAAAAGTCCCGAAGACCTTGTTCGCTATCAACTTCCTACCAAAGGTTCTCCCATTTTAGCAGTTCTTAAGACTCGGTGAGGATTTGATAAAGAAAAAATTATTTTGGATCATTCATAATGGTCAACATGCAAATTTTTGGACAGATTCTTGGGATGGTCACAAGCCTTTGATAACTCGGTTTCCCGATTGGAGGCCTTGGATGGAGGAGCTTCACCGAGCTAATTGGATAAAGGTGGCTAATTACTGTCGGTACCATACTGGTAATTCAAAGGTTGGTAGATATTGGATCCCTATTGAGGACTGGCTTATTCAAATCCCGTAAAGGCAAAGACAAGATATCCAAGGCATCCTTCATATGAGATCCCTCTCTTGGTCCCATGAAAAAGATTGTTTTGGATGGAACAACACTACTAAGGGTGAGTATTCAGTTGCTCAAGGTTATTTGACCTTATGCCATAATAATCCCAACCATTCTTCCGACATATTTTCTCAATTGTGGGCTCAAAAGCTCTGGCCTAAGGTGAGGTTCTTTAATTGGCTTTTATTGCATCGTAGGGTGCTTATCGGTGAGCAACTTATGAAGCGTGGTTTTCATGGCCCTTTTAGATGTGAAATGTGTGAAGAGAATGTAGAAAATATCAACCATATTTTTATTGAGTGTACTTTAGCCTCCGAGCTATGGAGGAGAATGGCAACTTTACTTGGCTTACAAGTGGTCCAATTTTTTCACTTTTGAACAACTTTGGAGGGATTGGCCTAATCAAGAGGGTGTTGATCATTTTATTAGGCAGTTAGTTTGGATGGGTTCTACCATTCTTCTTTGGAATATTTGGAATGAAAGGAACAACCAAATTTTTAATCAAGATAGGAAGGATATTCACTATATTTGGCAAAAGACCATAGCCAACTTAGTTGAATCAGTCCATCAACTCCTTAATCACCCCCAAAACTCCCACCAAAGATGGGATCAAGTGATGCAAAGATTGAAGATTAAACCTTCTAAGGGCAACCAACTTAAAGGGAATGTGAGTATTAGTAAGATGGATAGGACTAGAAATTGGCAACCTCCTCCTAAGGATTTTGGAAAAGTCAATACCGATGGAGCCTCTAGAGGGAACCCTGGAAAAGCCAGTGTGGGAGGAATTGGTAGACTTTCGGATGGCTCCCTGGTTTTTACTTTTGCTGAGAATTTGGGTATTCTTTCCAATAACCTTGCTGAGGGGTATGGTATCCTTAGAGGCCTTCAGGAGGCTACTAAGGTTGGATGGGAAAAGGTGTTAGTTGAGTCCGACTCTCAACTTATGATTAATCTCTTGAAGACTCCTTCTAAGAATCATAAGGTGGATTGGAGAATAAAAAGAATTATTGAGAAGATTCAGTTAATCCAGATGGGATTTTTGAAAGTTGATTACAATCATGTGGTCAGAGATCAAAACAAGAGTGCTGATGCTTTAGCTAATTGGGCTTTGGACAAAGGTGATCTTACTTGTTATGGCCACCCTCCTATATGGTGGGCTTCTCAAATTAGGGAAGCTCTTCTTTCTATCATTTCTTTGGATGGCTCCAGTTCTAAAGGTACCTAGTTTCTTCTTGTTTTTTTTTTTTTGCTTCTCTTTGGTTCATTCAGTTTTTTTAGTTCCCTAGCTCATTCTATTCTTTATTTTGTTTCCTCCGTTGATTCTTGCATTAATAGTCTTCTCGGTCTAGATAGGTCATTGTTTTGTTCATTTTTTTTTCTTTTGTCTTCTTTGTTTTTTTGTTTAGTTTTTTAAGGTGGGTGGGTTCTTTTGTTTTGTTTTGTTTTTGTGTTCTTTGTGTTGTTTTTTGTTGTTCTTGTGTTTTTGTTGTTTTGTTTTTTTTTATGTTTTTTGTTATTGTTCTTGTGTTTTTTTCGTTCTTGTTCTTGGGTTTCTCTTTGTTTGTGTTATTTCATTTTTTTATGTGTGAGTGTTTTCTATGTTTTTTGTTTTTGTTTATTGTCTGTTGTTGGTTGTTTTTATTTTTATTTTATTTATTTTATTTTTTAGGTTTTGGTTGTGTTTATTTTTCATGTTTTTTTTGGGTTATGTCTTTGTAGTGTTCTGTTGTTTTTGTCTTGTTTGTGTTTTGTTATGTGGTTCTTGTGTTTTTCTATGTGGTTTGTGTTGTGGTTTCTTTTATCTTATTGTGCGTGTTTGGTTGTGCTTTTGGTTTTGACACACTCAAGGAGCATGTTTTTTATTTTATTTTATTATTTTTGTTGTTATTTACTTTTTTTAATTTGGTTTTGTGTGTTTGTTTGCTCCTTGAGTATGTCAAAGGTGGTAGGCCAGGTCCGAGTCCTGGGCGTTTTTGGCGGAATGGATACCCCTGCCTCCTTGGGTCTTACCCGAAAGTGGCATCCCTTTTGGGATGTTTTCCACAAAAAAAAAAAAATGGAGGTTGAGGATTCTTGTCACCTAAATTAATCAATTGTGGAGTGAAATGGATGATGTTATCCTAACTTATGTGGGTAGAGATTTAAAGCTCTAGTGGTGGACTTCTTGGCTAAGATGGGTTCCAAGAAGTAAGTAAGGGTTAAGTGACACAATGGCATGGCTACTAAGGATGAGAGTATTGGAAATATTTGGATAGTCAACATAGACACACAGTTTAGGAGGTTTGGATCCTTTGTTATTCTCCTTTTGGTTTTGTAACCAAGAGTGGTTAGCTCTTAGGTTCCTAGGCTTTAGATCCATGGAAGTTTTTTGGAAAGAAAAAAAAGAGGGAATTGGTGCTCTTGTTGGCTAAGGCTAGGAGAAATCCCATCCCAACTTGTAAATAATATTTCCCTAATATAATATTTAAAAAAAAATCAAAAAAATAATAAAATCTATTTTTAAGCTTTGCTCCTTTACTTATTCTTGAATATTTTTTTGTTAAATTATAATTCCATATATTAAATATCCATTCTAAATGAGGTTTTAAATTTGTTGGTTCTTGATTTCAAATACCCCTCTTCAAGGTGTTGAATCCCATCGACTATAGATATCTTAGGACACTAATAAACTATTTATATGACTAAAGTATTGAAGTTACATCATCTGTCTAGTGCATATGGTTTTGATATGTCAAATAGAAATTATATTTGTAATAATTAATTCCTAAAACTAACACCTAATTTATTTCATCCTCCATGGGTTTTGTAATTTTTTAGTATCCTTTAAAATATATATGAGAAAGATATAACATAGAACTATGAGGGAAATATCAGAAAGCCTCTGATTGGGCCTACAGGACCAAGATTTTTGGCTCCCTTATCCCATGGGGTATCAAATCCAAGATGTTTCTTTGAGGATAGGGGCATTTGTGAGCCTAGTATAAGGTTTGATGATTTTAGTTAGAAAACACCTATTTTTTCCTATGAATTTTCTTTTATATCCTTACCTTAACCTAGAAATATCCTAGCTATGAATACAATAAATTAATGTTGCAGACAAGCCCTACATGTTATCTTCTTATGTCCTTTTGATGATGAATATAAAAGAAAAATTTGATTTCAAAGCAAAGGTGCAAGAGGATAATGCAATGAAACAATCCTAATCTTATACATGCAATTCTATTTTGATAATGATACAATGCTATAGTTGGTCCCCTAATGATGTTGAAAATAACTTGTTTGTTCTTTCCTTTTACTTTAATAAGATAAAATAATAAAAATAGAATGGTATAGTCACATAGACACAAAGCATACAACAAAAATAAATCGAACCTTTATTTAATTTCACCCCTATGGTAAAAATACTACTGGGCTGTAAATATTATATCGATGCTATTGATGGTTGGTGGTGCTTTTTATTTTTGCTCCTACTTTTCTTAAAACCTAATAAAAATATAAAAAGAGATGTATATAGTAGCAAGGGTATCTTCCTAGATCAATGTAAAATTTGTAGTTCCCTTGATCAGCATCAGAACCTTGTTTAAAATATAAGATAAAAAAAATTTAAATACTATAACTATGACTATCAACTTAATGGGAAAAACATCAGTGAAATGTGATAGCACTATCAACACTTCTATCAACTAGTGGAACTTTCACTTTTTATGACAAACTATTGATTATGGAGTCACAGTATTTTCTATGGAAGAACAAGGGCACAATAATGCCATTGAGGCTATAATATTTTGGAACTTTTACCTACAATTATAGGATAAAGTCTTTGTAAAAAAATAATCTCAACTCTTGAATGACTTGTAACAACCCTCCTTGGCATAACTCTTTATTGATAATAAACTATGTATTGGTGTGAATGTTTAATTGCATAGCTTCATTTTATGATATCTATATGATGGAATGATTACATTCTTTTGAGCTTGGAATATGGTATTTCTAACATACTTGTGGGTGTAGGACTAGGTGCTCTCTCTCTCTCTTTGGTGGGAACATATAGGTGAACCATATACTATGAGAGATATTTTGAAAAATGATGGTACTGACTTGCTTATAGACAACTTAGGGTAACACAATACCCTTCATGTAGATGCATTACATTTTGATTGTTTTTGTATTCACACCATTGGGACAGAAAGGTGCTTATGCAATGAGTCTCCTTAATAGGTTGGCAATAACATTAGACTATATTAAAGGAGACCATATACTTAGCCATAAAATAATGGTGTAAAATATTATTTATGTGAGTCTATGTTTGTTCATGGTATGCATATATTTTATTAAGTATTAATTGGTAACATTAATACTTTAGAATCATTAAGTATTAATTAGTTGATAATATTAATACTTCTAAATTATTAAGTTAATTAAATGATGGATTTAATACTTTAGACTAGTAAAGTATTAATTAGATTGGTGACATTAAAATTTGGAAAAAAACAATTAATATAAAATGTTGGGATTGAAATTAATATATCAATTTGTGGTTAGAATGCAAAATGGGGGGGTAATAATTAATACCACATTTTTGGTTTTAATAAAGGTAATCATCAATTTAAAGAATAAAGTTAACTCAATTTAAGGACCACATTTGGTATGCTTTGGTGGCATCTTAATTAAAATACTTAGGGTGGTGCAAGTCTTGTAAAAAAACGTCTTCTTGAGCATTTCTTATACGATCATCTCCATGCAAGATGGCGTGCCCATACCCTTTTGATGCTTAATATATTGTGTTGGGTGAGAAATAGGTTTTTAGAAAAAAATATAAGGCTTGAAGGCTTGAGGAGAAAGATATTTGGATGCAATGCAATATCCATTTTAGAGGAGACGTAGGAAAGCTTTACACCATGTGCTTTCTTTGTTTTTTGACTAAATCGTGTGCTTCTTTAGCTTGGTTTTTCTCCAAGGTTGTTGATAATATTGTTTGATGTTAGTTTACATCTCCTTTAATGTTGTTTTAAGCTCAGCTTGTGTTTAACCTACATATTATTTAGTAGATGCTTGAGTGTTTTCTTTCACTTGATGTTGGCCTTTTATTCTACGTAAAGTTTGGGTGTTGTTTTAGCTTATTGGTGTGCTTGTTTTGTTAGTGTTTTTTCTTTCTTATGCTAAGTTTTACCGCTCATAGCCATGTCCATTCTTTCCTCTTGTCTTGCAAATCAGTTTTATTCATAGTTAATAGTTTATCTCTTGTAGCCATGTCCAAAAGATATTCTTAGGGTATGATTGTGTTAGACCAATATGGTAGCTTGAAATACTTGTAACTTGATATGCTCTAGTGGTTCATCTTGGATTGAGGACCTAATATGATCATATTTGTTAGTAGTAGAAAACTTGGCTCGAGCCGCCTGTGTTAATTTATTTCATGCATCTATGTGTTGGCTTACATGCAGATCTATTGCTAGGTTGTTTGGTGGTTTTGTGTGATCATGGCTTTTATTTAGTCATGTTAATAGTTGTTTAAATATTTTTTTGAGCTATAAAATTTATCTTAGGAGAACTTTATCAGATTAGATAATCTCTTTTTATTTATGTTATTGAAAAATAGATCTTTCATTGGTTTATAGTTCGCTAAGGAAGAAGGGGTTTTGGGATTGGGAATATTTATATTAGTAAATGCTTTAGTTATTTATTATGTATAATAATCTTGTTTGTGGAATATAAAATGGGATGTATGTTCCTTGCTTTAAAAGTGTAGAAAGGAATTAATTGTAAGATGGATTGTCATATGTGGTTTTGAAAGAGAAACTATTATAATGATTCCTCAGACTCATGTGGGATAAGGGGTCATTATAAAGAGAAGTATGGAATTATATTTTATAAGATGGATTATTGTATGTGGTTTTGAAAGAGAAATTATTATAATGATTCCTAAGACTCATGTGGGTTAAGGGGTCATTATAAAGAGAAGTATGGGATTCTCTTTTATAATATGGATTATTGTATGTGGTTTTGAAAGAGAAACTATTATAGTGATTCCTGAGACTCATGTGGATTAAGGGATCATTATAAAGAGAAGTATGGGATTCTATTTTATAATATGGATTATTGTATGATGGTTTTCAAAGAGAAACTATTATAATGATCCTTGAGACTCATGTGAGTTGTCATGACCCACCTTGGTAGGACTCTATATAAGATAGACAATGTATTGAATTTATTGTTTCAATGCCAATATTGTTTATATTATGGATACGTAAAATATATTTGTAGCATTGGTTATGTTTTAAATATGGTATTGTTGATGTCTTGCATATTTGTAGTACTAGATACCCTCAAAGGTGGCGAGGAATTCGACCACCAAGATCAAGGTACCAAAGAAAAGGGAAATGATGTTGATGGCTTGTTCATCGATAACTCTAGGGTAAATGATACCCTCATATAGCTGCATTTGCATATATGTGTGTTTATGCATAAAATGGATTTGGTAAAAGGATCCCCTTCGAAAATAATTAATAGATATAGAGGTTCTATTAATTATTGATCCATATTAATCATTAATATTTGTATAGGGACTATTTGAATTAATTAATTATGGAGATGATTAATATTATTCTATGCTTGTGTTAGTTTTAATTAAAGTGACTAATGTCATGAATTACTAATGCATTTTGTTTTATTAATACACCTATTGTCTTTTCTAGTAAAACAAGAAAAATGAATATATATTCAAATGATATATTTTAGAAAAAAAAAAAAAAAAAATCATATTATATAAAAACATAAAGATCTTCCTTTGTTGTCTTGCATAGATGGGCATTTATTTTTGGGAAAAGTTGGGCTTTTAGTTTTCTTGACGTAGATCTTTTCCTTTTTTTAAAATAAGGTTGGAAGTTTGAGAAAAAATGGCAAGAAAATTGGAGGCTTGGAGGAGGTCTTTGGAGGGAAGGAAGAGAAGCAACCTGAGGAGGGTTATTAGGGTGGATCTTTCCTATGCATAGCCTTGTTTTAACATAATTTAGCAATAATTTATGTCTTGTTTAATTTTACTAGTAAAAATATTACATCGACCAATGGGCTTTATATTTCTTATATTCCCTTTTCATAGCTCTATGATTAATACCTTTTAAATATTTTGAATGTGATATATATATATATATATATATATATATATATATATATATATATATATATATTGTGGATGTGTGTTATCCTATTGAAAGCCAAATTAGCAAATTCAATCAATGTTGTTAGGCCTTAATGGTTGATTTAATTAAACTATGATTTGTTGTATTTTGGCCCTGTGATTCATTACTTAAATTTGTTGTTTTTAACTTGTCTTGCATCACACTCTGTTACTATCCTCTACCTTGATATATGACTACTCCAGGTGTGCATCGTTGCACAATGCCAAAACTAACTTTAACCACCTAATTTGTTCATTGTCCATGTCTGACTAGCCACAACTGGTAGGCCTTTCAGCATTTGCATAGGGCTCTTTGATCCTTCGATCTATGTTTACATTTAAGCTCTATGAGTAGAGTCAAGCATAGGCCAACTGGACCACACCCTTGATGTATGTTTTCTTCTCATGAGCATTGTTGCACAATTTAAATATATTAAAATCTTTTTCTTTTTTTGTTTCCCTAGTCGTCTAGCCACTTATTGGTAGATCATTCATTGCTGAAGAGAGCGTTCCCTATTTTCATGAAGTAATCCATTATGTAATTTTTATGTATCCTAGCCATCATGTTTGGTGTTTTGCATTAATATTTTAAGCAAACCTAAATTTTAAGCTTAGGATAGCTTTAATATTTTGCCCTCCCACTGTAGCACCATCATTGCAGCATGGCATTTTCACACTCAAGAAGGAATGGGCAAGGGGAAGGCTTCTCAGGCCTTCACACTAAATATCCCACATGGGATATGTGGGAGCTCGTGCATGCCTTAAAAGGGGTTTAAATCCCCTTTAAGGTTGACCACAAGTAGTGGTCAAGGCCGCTTCACTTATCAGAGCTACCTAGCACTAGTTAGAGGTATTGGATGGCTTTTGCATGGGGTCCACTGGTCGATGGGGCCACCTGGTGGTGTTTATGGGGGCCATTGATTAGTGAGATCTCCTTAGTATGTTGTTCTTTATCTATTGATCGGTTTGTGATGTGTAGCTCGATTGTTGACTTTTTTTTCTATTTGGATGTGATTTATTGACTTAGTTGACTATTTGATTAAGATTAAAAAATATTTTTGGATTATGGTTAAATAAGCCTTTTGGGATTATAGTCATAACCTTTTGATTAATTAAAAGAATGGATTATGGGAATTTTTATTAATTGAAAGAAATGCTTTTTGATGTTACGAAAGGATTATAGGTATCTTTTTTATTATTTGAAAGGCAAGTTTGTTATATTATGGAAATGTAATAGAGCTTAAATATTAAATCTTAGTCTTCTTTATACAAGAGAAGAACTTGTTTTTATAAAGGAACATAGTGGATAATATTAATGGAATTAAACTTATTTTTATCTATGAATGATTTAGATTAATAAGTTTATACTTTCAAATTATGAGATTTGAATGCATAGAGTTTATATTTAAGCTTTGAATTTATGGTTAAGAATAGATAGGTTAACTATTCTTAAGAGAAGTATGGGCTTCTCTTGGTATGCTTCTATGAAAACTAAATAGAAGTAAATATTGGATTATTCTATGCTTTTGTTGAAGTTGAATGTAAAATGATAGACTATTTTGGAAAGAGAATTTCCTTACATTTCAAACTAGTGGAAAAATATATTGAAAGAAGTATGGGCTTCTTTATGTTTTAGATTGCATTTGTTGCATTTTGAAATGAATCATACATAGATGCATACATGTGGGTGAAAAGAGTTGTCCTGATCCCTTACACATATCCAACCTTGCACAAAGACTAAGGAGGATAGATTTGGAGAGGGATAAATCATTCTTTTAAGAGTAAATTCTCATGTTGTACCTCTCTATGAAAATGATGTAATTAGTTAACTTGTAATGAGAGTTTATTATATCTCGTATTGAATTGTATCCT
Organism: Wollemia nobilis; assembly: GCA_028583015.1. Classification (NCBI taxonomy): domain Eukaryota; kingdom Viridiplantae; phylum Streptophyta; class Pinopsida; order Araucariales; family Araucariaceae; genus Wollemia; species Wollemia nobilis. The sequence continues at coordinate 120,224 of JAQPPZ010004602.1, read as the reverse complement.
TGAAAGGAAATAAAATGATGTATGTTTTGGTTCTTATGTTAATTTAAGTCTCTTTCATTATATGTAATAGAATATGGTATAATGTTCTAAATTTATGTTGGATGCAAGGAAAGTCTAAATGTATCTTTTGGAAGAGAAATTTAGTTTCTTTTGTATTAATCTTGTATGATTATGATTAATGAAGTCCTTAATGATGTTGCTATCATTTTGAATTTATGTGATTCTAGTGCTTCATAAAGAGATATTGGGTGATCTTTATGAATGGTATAATGAATTTTAGATGATTGGAAAATGACATCTATCAAATGTTTATGCTTATGGATTAGAAGTATCCTACTAAGATGTGAAGTGTTTATACATGCTAGTGATGCTTGGAATATTTTCCTAGTTAGCAAGAAGGACTTTATTCATTAGAAGCTTAGAAATAGATAGAGAGTTAATATAAGGGATTATGGGGTCCCTTTTTGAAGGAAACTTTGGGTAACCTTGTTTCACAACTTCTCCTTAATGACCTAAACTTAGGTAGTTGCAAGAAGGCAACAATTAGGTTGTAGTGTCAATTAATGGACTATCACGTGAAGTGATAGATGCTTGGGTTGGCTCATTGCATAGATGAGATGGAAAACTAAAACTTTACCTACATAGATGGACTTATGTATGGTAAAACATAGAAATATTATGCCACTACACTTAGTACACCTACATAGATGGACTTATGTATGGTGTAGGGATGGGTGTACCCTTTTGATATAAAAAAAAGGATAAATTGGATCATCATAGAGATGATATGGACAACTTAATCATAAGCTATTACGTCAATAAGACACCTTCATATAATAACTAATGTAAGGTGGGGAGATGTAGATCCCTAATGAGTAAAAAAAATGCTCTCTTGAGTTGGTTAGTTTTCTTTTTGGGTTGTTACATTTGGTATCAAATATTTAGGTTGTAGGACTAGAAGCTTCCATGGAATAAGCTAAAGACTTTTATTGCTTTATATTCCACTCCTAGAAAGTGTAGCTTTTTTATATAGCATCTTGCGTGAAGCAAGTATGACCATCATCATTATCAGGTGATTGATAATGAGTGAGCACATCTAGGAATAGTGTCTTGCATGGAGCAAGTATAACCATAGCTATTATCAAATGAAGGATAATAACTTAAGTTGGTTTAAAGGGATAAATAAGCTAACTATAAATAGTTTGACTCAATTTTTTGAGTGGGAATGGTACCTTACATGGAGTAAGTGTAACCATATATATATTATCAATGAGTGATAATATTTTTAAAGGAACACCTTATGTGGAGTAATTGTGACTATTATCAATGGATGGTAATAATTTTGGAATGACATCTCATGTGGAGTGAATGTGACCATTGATATTATTAGTGGATGATAATATTTTAGGAATGGTACATTACGCGTAGTAGTGTGACATTGATATTATCAAAGGATGATAATATTTTTGATAAATCATGGGGATGAAGAAACTAACCCCATTTAGAAATACAATTTTGGAAGAAATTGTAACCTAACTCAACTCCTTTTTAAGGATAAGGAGAATAGTACCTTGCATTAAGGTAAGCATAACACATGTATGATGGTGACCATTAATGATCTAAGTTAGTTCATGGGAAGATGTAACTAACCATTGGAAGTACAATTAGGAGTAATTGTAACTTATCTAACTTCTTTATGTGGCAAAGAGAAATGACACCTAAGATAAGGAGGAGAAGAAGAGGATCTTCTCAAAAATTCAAGGCTAGCTAGGCAGGATGAATCTAAAACTAGACCTTGAAGGGAATGATTGTAGAGAGGTAGAAAACCTCATCATTATGGTTTGGTTACTACAAGAACAAATTTATTTATAGAGGGAACAATATATTCAATTGCTAAAAATTGTAGATAATAAATATGCACCGTGCAATGAAAATGTAACTAGGAAATGGGAATAAAAGAGAAGTAAGTAAGCATATACTAAAAAATATAAAGAAGTAAGTAGGTGGCATGGAGGGGATGTGGTAGTTATGTGGTAGGTGCAAGGGCCTAGGAAGATCTAGAGGATTCCACTTGGTGGAATGTGCAACCTCCACATTGAATGCCCTTGGGTGGAGTGATCTCTCACCCACCCAAGTGGCATTAATTGCCCTATGGGTGATAAGATGGGTATGGGGGCTTGTGTTCTTTGGGGGATGCACTTGGTAATTTTAAATTGCCTTAAAATGTGAGGTGACAGTTAAGGAGGACAAGGCTATTAAATTTTCCACTTGACCCATTTTGACTTTAAGCATTTTTTGCAATTTTAAATTGTTCAAGCTTAGAGGGAAACACAAGTGGGGAGACCAAGTGGATTAAATGAGGGAGTTTGGGTGGATATTTGGATAACCCATAAGGATTTTAGAGGATTTTAAATTATTGTGCATCCCTTGGGATTTGAAGGAGTGCTTAATGATGAGATTAAGGGGCTAATGAGGGGGCTAATGGAAGAATTAAGTGCATAAGCAAGATTGTGAGAAATTTGAGGAGGGAGGTAGAAATAAATGAGCAAGATTAGGTGAAAATTGAAGATTAGGGAGAATATAATAATGATTAGGGGAACTAAACAAAGTAGGAGAATATTAGAAGAGGATTAGGAGAAATTGAAGAATTAAGGCTTTTAGGGAAAAAAGGGAAATTAGAAGAAAAATAAATATTTTAGGAAATCTTAGAACTTTAGGAAATTTAAGAGGGAATAGATTAGGATTGGGAGGGCTAGGGAAATCTAGAGGAAAAATAGGAAAATTAGCAAGAATGAGAGAGAACGAGAGATAATTAGAGAAAATTAGAAAGAATTGAGAGGGGCGAGGGAAAATTAGAAGAATTTAGGGAAATGGAAAATTTAAGAGGAAATTTGAGGGAAAATAGAAGGGAAGAAGAAGACCTAGAGGAATTTAGGTAAAATTAAACAAAATTGGGAACCAAATGGTGGTTTTGTAGCAATTTGGGGGTTTTTGTGAATTTGCAATGGTTCAAGAGATGTTTTGGTGGTTTTGTGGAAATTCGATTGTAAATGACTAAAATTTGGTGTCTACAAAAACTATTATAATTTCCTGAATAAAAATTGTGAGCATAGACAGGAGGAATATCCTATTACAGAATATTAGGAAGGCATAATTGAAATATTGGTAGAGCTAACCAAAGACTTGAAGAATATCAAAGTATCCAAATTAATTGGTAAAATCAGTCAAGACATGGTTGTATGAATTGGAAACATATATTTTCCCTGAGGAATTATTCTTTAGTAACCCTTTAGATTACAAGATGTAGCTTTTAAATGGTAAAATTATTTCAAATTTGGCAAGAATATTCAAGTAATGAAACTTCAGTAGATGATTTTGTTCAAGCCAAAGATAGACTTCTCTATTGTTATATGATTTCCATATTCATGAGCAGATAATTCTTGAGGTTCATAATTTGAGAAGATATTTTAATATTCATTTTAACCATACGCAAGATGGTTCCCAAAAGAAGATAGGATTTGGAAAAGTTCTAAGTGGTGTAGCTTGGACTGTGATAAATACATCTAGTGGTACTCTGAACATTAAATTGTGCTCTTTACTTATTATGAACATTAATTATGATCCTTGTGAATTTGGACTATGAATATAACATATAGTAGAAGAAATTAATTATGTTGTTTATTGGGGAAAGGATAGATGAGGAATCTATTCTTGAGAGGAGTATGGGATCCTCTCAAAAACCAACTATTCTTAGTTAAGTTTTGATCATACTTAATGAGAAGGAATAGATGGGAAAATATATTCTTGGTTAAATTTTTTATTATACTTAATGAGAAGGAATAGATGGAAAAATCTATTCTTAGTTAAGTTGATTATACTTAATGAGAAGGAATAGATGGAGAATCTATTCTTAGTTAAGTTGATTATACTTAATGAGAAGGAACAAATGATGAATATATTTTTTAGATTAGTTTGAGCATTCTTAGTAGAAAGAGTATATGGGGAATCTATTCTTGAGAGGAGTATGGGATCCTCTCTCTAAGTTGTTAAAAAAAATGTACCAAATATTGAGACTAGTAAGCATTTGAAGGTACATAAAATTGTCTTAGGATCGGATTCTAATATTAGAACAAGATAAACCTACTCAATATCAAGACCTTGAATAAGGCTTATAGTTGTTTTGACCCATAGTCACGTTGACTTAATGGACCAAGTCAAGGATATGCAATATCAGGATGAGTATTGCAATGCAATTTGGACCAAAATAGAAGGAAAACATAAATAAAATAAGGATTTAAGCATTAAGGATGGACTCTAATGCTTTAAAGACCGGGTAATTATACCCAAAATTGGTAATTTGGGTTTGATTGTATGGGAAGCACATAGTTCTCCTTATTTCACTCACCTTGGAGAGGCTAAGATGAGGGAAATTACGAAAAGGACCTTCTTCTAGGTGAATATGAAGAAGGATACTACTAATTTTATTTCTCAATGTCGAGAATGCCAAAAAATGAAAGTTGTGCATAGCCATCCAATAGGACAATTGTACCCACATGTTATACCAATGCATAAATTGTAGGTCATACCAATGGATTTTTTTTGTGTAGTGTTACAAATTGTAAATGGTAGATCCCCTCGGGCATGGAGGTGAGGCCAAGAAATATTCTAGAATCTCATTCCAAAATATTAAGGAAGCAAACTCTAGAATAATTTAAGGTCCAGTAGGACCAATATTTTGATAAAAATACCACTTGAGAAAGAATGGATGAGATAACTAAGTAATATTTGGAACAAGGGCAGTTACAAATTTTTAAGTCGTGAAAAATAAATTTGTAAAGTGCGAAGGATTAGGGTTTTTTCTTAAAAAATGTCTCATATTTTAGGAGCCATATCTTCACGAAGAGTTATCCGATTCAACTGATTCTTGGACCAACTTGTGCAGAATTTGAATAGCTTTAAAATGAGTGGTCATATGCAAAAATTCGAGCAATATTTATGGATATAAAACCCTGTGAAGTCAACCATTTAGAGGGTAGTGACAATTTTCAAGTCACAAAAATGAATTTGAAAAGTGCAAAGGATTAGGGTTTTTCCTAAAAAATATCTCATATTTTATGAGCCATATCTTCATGAAGAGTTATTTGATTCAGCTAATTCTTGGACCAACTTGTGTATAATTTGAATAGCTTTAAAATGAGTGGTCATATGCAAAAATCCAAGCAATATTGAGGGAGATACAACCCTGTGAAGTCAACCATTCAGAAAAAGGGTAGTGATAATTTTTCAAGTCATGAAAAATTAAATTGTAAATATTTTCCAAATAGGGTTCGAACGATGGGAAGAGTAATGAAGGGCTAGGACTTTAGCGAGGTAAGATATTCTATGTGGAAAAATATTTTTTTAGCTAAGTTCTTTTTCCCTTTCTTTATCTTAGAAATTATGCATGAAAAATTTATAAAGTTTTTATCAAATATTATATTTGCTATAGGACTTTCAAATAAATTTCATTAGATTTTGAGTTTCCTTTCCATGGATCGATTTATAGTTAAATCCTTAGAATCATCCCTAGTGGTAGAGGTTAGTGAGCACACCTCAGAGAGATCCTCATTGCTCCAAGATATGGCAGTTTTTGGTAAATTTAATAGGTATTGGCTAGGGGCTTCAACCTTGATAAAATGGATTGATAGAAGTTGAAAATCTCTAGGAGCGATTCTATCATTTCTTCCAAAAGGTTTCTTCCTAGCCATTTTTTTTTCTAGGTAAGAAAGAGAAATAATCCTAAAAGGGTGTCCTTGGTTTATGGGAAGAGTAGGGCTCTTCCTTACCCATTGGTATGAAGGCTTTTCACCTAAAAATATTAATTTATCCCTAGTACCAGTCTAGGTTAGGATGTTTGGGTTGCCCATTTAATTTTGGGAAATAGATACCTTCAAGGCAATAGGGAAAACTCTAGGAGAATTTCTTGAGATTTCATATACAACAAAAGATAGTTTTTTGGCTATTTATGTTCGAATACTGGTCATGATTGATATAAGTAAACCTTTACCAGAATCAATCATTCTTAAGTATGGGGATAAGATGTGGATCCAAACTATAGATTATGAAAACATATCTTTTATATGTATAATATGTCATAAGGTGGGGCATATTGATAGATCATGCCCTAACAAGATCCCGGTAGAGTCATTTGTAGAAAATTATAAGAGAAATTTACAAATGGTTATGGATAAATATGGTTTTCAACTTCCAAAAAATAGATCTAGAAAAGAAAAAAATGAACAATGGAGACCAATAAGTAAGGATAATGGAAGAAATTCTAATTATTTTGAGGCTTTAGTCGATGAATAAAATATAGATAAAAACTTAGAGGATACAGTACAACAATTTCAACATATTAGCAAGTAACCATCTATTCAGTATGATCCTAATTTAAGGAGGAACATTCTTGATGAATATAAGAAATGTGCCTCATCAAATTTTTAAGACTCGCTTGAAGTACTATGCACCATTTAGGAGAAAATAATTAGTAAATAAAATGCAGTTTTAGAAGTAAATACCTCTACCATTAATAAGGAAATACCATAAATAAATAGGATAAGTCAAAAGCTTCTATAATAGAGCCAGGAGAGGATAAATATGTTGAAAAATAAAATTGTGAAACAATATTGAGGAATAGAATAATAAGACCTACTTATGATATATGCAAGGCAAAAAGAGGAAAACCCTCAAATTATCAAGTAAAATCCAAGGAAGCAAGAGCTAACATAGAGAAAGGAACACAAACTAAGTTGGTTGAACTTATCTTTACCAAACAACAAAATGATATTGGTAATACGCAAGAGGAGCCAAAAGCCCCTAATGAGACATGATTATCATCTCATGGAATATAAGGGATGATAATGCCCCCTCAAAGCATAGGTGTATTAGGGACCTATGTTTAAGTGATAAACTTGATATTCTTTATATCCAGAAAACTAAAATGACAAAAGAAAAAGTTTCAAAAACTATGAAGCAGTTTGGGCAATATGTGAATGGGATGCTATGGATTTTGAAGGATCAGTAGAGAGAATTTTAACTTGTTGGAATCCTTGAAGAAACTCTTGTATAACCATTAATAAAACTAGGCATTGGATAGTCTCGTTAGTCACTTTCTACTTTGCAGATATTCACTTCATCCTTATCAATGTCTATGGACCTACAACTCAGTCAGGTAGATTAGAAGTTTAGAGTGGGATTGAAGCCTTTATGAGAAGTAAAGACCAAGTAACCTGATTCATGATCATTGGATATTTTAATGCCATAACCAAGTTGAAAAAAAATTTAGGGGAATTAGGAAATTTACCCAAAGTATGAAATATTTCTCATCTTTTATTCAAAATAACAATCTATAGGAAGTTGAGTTTGAATAATACAACTATACTTGGACCAACAACGAGAGAGGCTAGAACCTACTAGTAGAAAAATTAGATAGATGCATTCTCTCATATCATTGGCTTGATGAAGGAACTTGTGCTAAAATTAATACCTTAACAAGGATTGGTTCAAATCATTGGCCAATAAGATAATATTTTAAATATGAGCAGATGTGGGAAGACCATCCTAAATTTGTTGATATGATATCTCAAAAATGGAATTATTTAGGTAATGGTGGGTTGTATGCTCTTCCAAACCAAATTAAAGCTATGACATCTAGATTAAAAAAATGGAAAAAGAACACCTTTGGAAATATTTTTTAGAAGAAAGAACTAAAGATAAACTTTCAAAATTCCAAAAAGGTGATGAAAATAATACAAGCTCGGAGGAAAGGGAGTTGCTTAGTGAATATCAAAATATTTTGAGTAAGGAAGAGAAATTCTGGAGATTAAAATCAAGATAGACTTGGTCAAAAGAAGGAGATAAGAATACAAAGTTTTTTCATAGGATGGCTATAGTACAAAGATCATCTTCAAGAATTAATAGAATTAAATCAATAGAAAGAGTTTGGATTAAATATCAGAATGAAATTAGAAAAGAGGTAAAGTTATTTTATCAAAATATTCTAGGTTTGGAGGAGACCGAAGTTCTTAATGATAAACTTCTTCAAGATGTTCCTTCAGTTATAACAAATGAATACAATAGTGAAATGCTCAAAAACTAGTGTACAATAACTTGAAATTGTATGATTGCAATAAATGAACACTAAAGCATGCAATGTAACAAACTATGATAAAACAATTAAATGACAAATCAGATGCTTTATATTATTAAAACTTGTTTTGATAAAAATGGGTTACAAATACATCGCATTTAGGGAGTTCAATAATGTGATACAATAAGTACACAATCCAAGAGGTTTAACCCTCTTTGAAATAGTTCGATGCACTATATGGCCTTATCGCATCCACAAACCATCCTACAAAGGGTTTCTTCATGACCTCGACAAGCGGTGATGATGTTAAACTCTTGCACTCCTCTTCCCCTATAGAAAATTTGTGATCTACACACAAGGAAACACAAAAATCGTTAATAGCATGTGTGGATAGAAAGATAAGCAAAAGTGATAAATGACTAAAAACATGATAAGAAAATGCATGAAACAAAATATAACTATGCTAAAATGATGAAGAATACAAACAAACTCAAAGATCCGTGGTTCGATTCCAATAGCACTTTGTTACTTGCAAACTCTAAAAAATTCAGGATTTTCAAATGAGGGTGAATGCTAATTTATAGATCCTTCGACAGGAACCTATTATTGGAAAAGAATCTTTGCATGAGAGGAGTCACCAACATGCTCTTTCCAAAATACCATGCAATTCCACTTGGCTATCCTAACCTACGTAGCATTATTTTAGGGCAAGCGTGCATGCTAAACTGGGCTCAAGCATGCACAAAATTGGCACCGCCAGCCCACGCATGGATTCTTTTTTTTGTTCCACTTCAGGCATGACTACTTTGGGATAAAGCGACCACGGTTGGGGGCCACTATGGGGTACAAAAACCATGGTTGGGGGTCTCTATAGGGTACAATGGTTGCGGTTGGGGGCCTCTATGGGGTATAAGGAGTCCAAATAGGAAGCCTCCTCAATATGATATGTTTTAGGTGTCTACAGATGCCCCTTTTTGGGATGTGTTGTGTGAAAACACAAAGTAAAGCAAAAATAGATGATCTATAGTCAAATTGAGGGTTAATGATGCTCACTGATCTAATCAATGTTGGATACCCCAATCATGGAAAGAGCATGCATTTTCGAACCATTACTTTTGACAAGTTTAAAGAACTTAGTTTTAGTAAACCTTTCAACTAGGATTACGACTTTGAGGTATAATTGACCTTGGCAGACTTTTCAATCATGAGGAGACACTATGGGTCTATGAGCCTCCATGCTTACATGAAATGCCAACAATTTTTTTAATCGAAATGTTTGTGTGATTATGAATTGTGTGATGTATGACTACCCCCTCAAGCGATGAGTCGATGAGAAAATGATAAAATTATGAAAGCAACGAGTCGCTTGACCAAGATGACTTGATGTAGGCTTTCTAGGACCATTACAAAATTTAGAAGGTGCATGCCCCATTATAACCATTGAATTGGCCCATTTATTATTATTTTTGGCGAGTGATATTATGGTAATTCACTCATCCTATCGAATTGCATGGACAACTAATCACTGCAATCGCCAGGTTTATAGAGTAAATTACTAGATACGAGATGCACTCAAATTTTTCAGATTTTATGTGACCAAAGGGGTGAGGTACCTTTGGAGCCTTTTGATGGTGACCAAAATAATGTGAGTACTTTTGGAGCGTTTTGATGTTGACCAAAGGGCTTAAGTGCCTTTGGGGTATTTTGGATGAATTTTGACCAAAGGAATGTGGGTACCCTTGGAGCTTTTTGATGTGACCAAAGGACTTGTGGGTACCTTTGGAGCTTTTTGATTGTGACCAAAGGACTTGAATGCCTTTGGGGATTTTATATGGTGAGTTGACCAAAGGGCTTAAGTGCCTTTGGGTATTTTTGGATGAATATTGACCAAAGGAATGTGGGTACCTTTGGAGCTTTTTGATTGTGACCAAAGGACCTATGGGTACCTTTGGAGCCTTTTTTATTGTGACCAAAGGGCTTAAGTGCCTTTGGGGCTTTTAGATGGTGAGTTGACCAAAGGGCTTAAGTGCCTTTGGGGCTTTTTTTTTATATGATGCATGGATGCACTTGATGGATGCAATTGTGGATGATGAATGTATGCCTAGACATTGTAAGATGCAAAAGAACCTAAATGTAAGCACCATAGGATGTATAAAAGTCATCAATAAAAATGTTAACCTTTTCAACAAAGTCATACATTTGAAAGCCAACCATATGTAAGATGATGAAAATGTAGATGATGGATGGATGACCAACAAGATGTTATAAGGGAACAACATGGTTTTCATGAGACTCAAACACCCTAGTTAACTAGTCAAAAGATGCATACTAACTATACAAGATTTTGAAAGATAAAATTATGCTAGGAAGACCAAGATATTCAATATCCCTGTGTGTGCATGTGATGTTCATTTAATATAACGCATAAGACTACCCCATTTCCAGGCGGGTTTCATTCAACCCATTGTTGTAATGAGGATCACCTCATGGTCATCATGATCCTGATGTTGGACGTAGTTGGACTTGACTACTAGGAAATACAAGCCACCAAAAGCTAGCTCATCCACAAGCTAACATTGGTCTATACAAAAGAAGGTCGCTAATGTGATAGATATATCACCATGTGTAAGACTACTCCATTTCCAAGCAGGTTTCATTCAACCCATTGTTGTAATGGAGATCATCCCATGATTTTTGAATAACTAAGGATTCCAAGGATTCAAGCTCATTACCCCCTTCTTTTCTTTTGATTCCTTTGATTGGGGATTCTTGCTCATTTTTGGTGAGGAGCAAGGGGATTTATTTTCTTTAGTGGTGAAAACCACTTTTTGCTTCTTCTTTTTTGGGGATACTTGCTCATTTTTGTGGAGCAAGGGATTTTATTGCTTTGGGTAGGGGGGAGCTTGTCCTTTTGTCAATTCTTAGCATCCTAGACCATGCACATAATAGGATGAGAAAGGAAAACCTTTTGCTTAAGGTGGCAAGGACTACGTTGTAGGTTCATCCTTCCTTGTTCAAAATTAGATTTTAATGTGTGATTTTGTGTTGGGATTTTGAGATATGCAAGGTACGAACAAAGCAAGACCCTACCTTCAAAAATCAAGATAGCTTTCTACACAATCTGAAAGGAAAACTAGGAATGGCTAAATGACCAAAAACCCTAGTGAACACCCCATAGCAACTTGTTGGTTGTGTTGAAAAACATAATTACTCACAAAGGGGAATGTGGATGATATGATATTTGAAATGTGGGGGCTTTCCCTATGATATTTTGCAAACTAAAAGGCATGCATAAAATAGTCAGTGGCCATCTAAACATCATTGTTGATGTTCATCTAGTATCTATCCTATCTTACGAAGACCCCTTAATAAGCAAAAACTCATAAGAAAAACTACAAATGATGATGGTGGATAAGGCTAATTAAGATTTAGGACAATCATACAAGCGTGGTGCTTATTTGTGGAAATGCAAGAATGACATATCCTAATGGAAAAGTAATGAATATGCCTAATGCAACTAGTAGATCAATGTAATGATGAGAAATGCATGATGAAATGCAATGTGATTGATGATGCGATGTTTTTGTGTTTTTTAATTTTTTGATGTTTTTGGTTGTTTTTGGTTGTTTTTGGTTGATTTTTGATGATTTGTATTTTTTTGGATTTGACCAAAGGGCTTAAGTGCCTTTGGAGTTTTTTGTGAGTTGACCAAAGGGCTTAAGTGCCTTTGGAGCTTTTTGTGAGTTGACCAAAGGGCTTAAGTGCCTTTGGAGCTTTTTGTGAGTTGACCAAAGGGCTTAAGTGCCTTTGGATCTTTTTGTGAGTTGACCAAAGGGCTTAAGTGCCTTTGGAGCTTTTTGTGAGTTGACCAAAGGGCTTAAGATACCTTTGGAGCATTTTGTGAATTGACCAAAGGGCTTAAGTGCCTTTGGAGCTTTTTGTGAGTTGACCAAAGGTCTTAAGATGCCTTTGGATAATTTTTGTGAGTTGACAAAATGGCTTAAGTGCCTTTGGAGCTTTTTGTGAGATGACCAAAGGGCTTAAGTGCCTTTGGGGTTTTTTGTTTGTGTTTTTTTTAGGGGGAATGTGTGATACCTTAAGCACCCCCAATGTGCATGGTGATTGGCGAATGTGGGGAATGTGTGATACCTTCAAAATCCTCAAATTGCATCATTGGTTGTGATGTGGATGATGGGGAAGGTGTGACACCTTGAGCACCCCCACTATGCATTGTGCTTGATGTAACATGATTGACCTGATTGGGAGGAGTGATGAAAATTGAACCCTCTTGGTGTGGCAATGGAACCTAGTCAAATTTGATATTCTGATGAAATAAAGTGAGCAGACCATCTATGGAAAAGGCCCCCCTATCAACAATTTTTTGGAGCATCTTTTTTAATGTATAGCAATTATTGATGTCATGGCCCTCTTGCCTATGGTAGACACAATACAAATCCTCCCTATACCACTTTGGTTTAGGTCTATTGGGGTCAAGAGGGTGTATGTTAGGTAAAACAATTACCTCCTACAGTTTGTGAAATATTGTCAACATGGGCTCGGATAGAGGAATCCAAATATGGGGCTGGCACCTTGAATGTAGTAGACAAGGTGGGTCAGTTTGATGAGGTGGGAGGGTTGTGTGTATCTCATTTACCTGCCTAGGTTGTTCTACTTGACCCCCATGTGTAGGTAACAGATCCTGAAATATGCCAATTTGTTGATTGTTGATTTGAAGACCATTCTTGTCAAGCATATCTTGTACCTTGTTCTTGAATGTGATACATGACTGAATGTCATGACCATTTACTTTATGATAGGGATAGTATTGGTCCTCTCGATACCACATTGGTTTGGACCTTTTAGGATCTAAGGGGTGGATATCTGGCAATGTGATAGCCTTGGCCTCACATAATCGATTAAAGAGTGATGCCAAAGACTCAAGCAATGGTGTGTAAGTGCGAGGTTGACGGTTTTGTTGCCTTTGCCCCTGTTTCTATTGAGACTTAACATTGGACTGCACAGGAGGGAGTTGGTCCTGATAATCAGGAGGTTGAGGTTTTTGATGACTCAACCATAACTCAATGCTTATGAGTCGATTCAATATTTGTTGTAAATAATTGTGTTGGTGACTCACTTGTAACTCAATATTGGCTAGCCTATCCAAGATATGTTGTGAAACTAATGGAGGCGATGACCAGATAGTTGTTGAGGAAGTTGGATGGTAACTGATAGGTGGTGGAGGTGGATTAGATGTGGGGGCTAGGAGAAAATTTAGTAGATGTGGATCAAAATTTCTCAATGTCTAAGCAGATATGGATGGTTCATGATGCTTGTGGCTAGTGAATATATCCACATGCTCTTGTTCTAACTCAAAGTGTTCAACTATGGTAGCTGGATTATCCCCATTTTGGTGTAGTGGGTACACTTATTCTTGATTTTGTGGAGATATTGAGTGAGATGGAGTAGGTGTGACTGAATCCAGTGATGGTAGTACTTGTGGTATGGATGGAATGTTGGATGGAGTCGCAAGTTGCATAGATGGATTCAAAGGACTTTGGTTCTCTATCATCAAATTGATCATTCCTACAAACTCATGAGAAGATGTATTTGTATTTGGAAAAGTCATGGATACCTCATCAACTTGTCCAAGGTGATCTGCTTGTCCCCCATGTTTGGGTGGTGAATCAAAAATGGTATCAATGGGTAGCGACTTGGTAGGAGGATGACCTAGATCCTTGATTGACTCAATGATAGGCATGAATGTAACATTGTGCGTTATGTATTCATCGAGTTCTAGACTAGTCAAGTGAATTGTGTCCTCAAGTGTGGTGGATGAATATGGTATGATATGATCTGATTCATCCGTATCAACTATGGGTTCCTCCTTATTGGTAGGAGTGGGAAGGTCTTCTATTATTGTTTCAAATATGGATGTGGGAGCCTCCATAGTTGACCTTTTTGACTCTTCCTTGCTCGAAGAAATCGAGGATGAAGGAGGAGTGGTAGTAGAAACTGGTGGTACTAGTGGTGGTGAAGATAGCTCCACGATTTAACATGAGGTTGAATCTGGACTCTCAATAATATCATTGGGTTTAGTGTCCAAGTGTGTGGATGGAAGAGTAGACTCTTTCGGATGATCATCCTTATTGTAATATTTGAAGGGGTATGGGTATGCATGAACCACATGGACCTGGCCTTCATGAATGTATTTGATACATTGATGCACGATGGAGGGGACACACTCCATGTCTCTCATCCAAGGCCTTCCTAGTAGTATGTTGTATTGTCTTACACCTTCCAAGATGTAGAATAATGTAGGTATAGTATTTTGTCCAACTTGAATAGGTAGGACTATTGTACCCACAGTGGAGGATAAAGCATCATTAAATGCTTGCAAGGTGAACATGGATGTTACAATGTACGAAGATGGAAGGTTGAGATGTTTCAATGCAGTTGTGGTAATAATATTTATTGTGGAACCCATGTCAACCAATACTCACTTATAGGGGATCATGTTGATGCACGCGATGATGTGCAAAGGAGGGTCTGGTAAATTGGTAGATATGAATTTGATCTCGTGATTTTGAAAGGTTATAACAGGATCCTTGTACATTTGTATGTATCCCACAAATTTGGTGAAAGCATCAAAATCCTAGGGTTGTAACTCGATTGAATGTAAAATCTCCATGAGAGTTTCTCGATGCTTGGGGGATTGTTGTATTAACTCACCCATGGTCATGTTGGTTGATGGCGTATGCGGACTTTGCATAGGCCTACTTTGGATTGTTACCACTTATTGGATGGGAGTTCTAGGTGGTGAATACCATGACATAGAGGGAGTGTAGACTTCCCTACTAGGCCCCTCCATAGACCGGTTATGTCTGGTTGTGGCCTGGAATCGGTGTTGGCTAATTGAATAATCCACTTGATCATGTGGATAACCCATTGGTGTTATCTTGGTAGAGGTACCTTGGTAGTTGGGTTCTCTAGGTGAGGGGTTGACTTTGTGATGACTTTCTAGGCAACGTGCAAGAATGAGGAGATCCTCAAGACTATATCGAAGGTGTTCAAGGCCTCCTTGGAAATATTCTATGACACTAGCCCTTGATCGAGCTTGGCCACGTGTAGTTACCATGGTCTACAAAGTACTAGCTTGCAAATTGTTAGCAATCTGTAGAGTAGCAATCACAATTGGTAGAATTCCAAATAACTCAATCTATAATTTGGTATCCATTTAAAAAATAAGGGTCTATAGTTTTGTAACAATTTGGAAAAAATAAAAAGTCCACAACTTGGTAGTAGTCTAGAAGTGGCAATTCGTTAAAAAGAAGTCTATAGTTTGAAAAAAATCCCAAATTCAAAAAAAAATTGGGGGGTTTGAGGGCATGGAGTTGCTAATATTCACTAGAAAAAAATATATTGATGTTCGAGAATGGTGGATGAAGTTCAAATATATATATATATATATATATATATATATATATATATATATATATATATATATATATATATATATTGATGATGATTATTGACAAGCCAACCTTGACAAATTTTTAAACAAAGAAGCTCTTTATTGGTGGGTAAGTGTTATCAAGAAAAATCACAATTACACTTGGGATGAAATGGAGCAAGCATTTTTAAATTCAATGGAACCCATATAACAAGATAACGAGTTTGATGGTCACCATCGAAGACTATGTTGAAGAAACGAATAGCCCTAAAAAGGAACAAAAGGATCTATGCCTGCCACAAAGCATAGAAAAATAAACAAAATAAACAGATAGACCAACAACTATGTGAAGAAATAAAGAAGCAGATAATTTTTGAGAAATTTGCAAAGGAAAAAGGGAAGGATGATAATGTGCAAACTAAAGGAAGCATAGTGTAACATCCCAATTTTTACCCCCTACTTTGTGTTTGCATTATATAGCTTAAGGTTTGATTTCATAGAGGTGATTATGAAATAGAAATGGTTAGTATGCTTTGCTAAATTAGGAGAGTTTGATGCTAAACATGAATTGTTAGTGGCATTTAAAGCATTTATTTGGAATTTTTCTTTGTCTCCTCAGTTAGTTGGGAAATTAGTTGTTAAGATTGGTTTATTTGGTTAACCATGGTCTTTAACTTGTGTTAAGCTTGATTAATGGACAACATTGAAGAGGCATTAAATCTAGTGCTATTTTATCCCTAGATTAGTTACAAGCTAATTGTGATTAACTAGGCTAATTAATTAGTTGCTTAGAAATGAAGTAAATATTAGTTGAAGAGTTGGTATGTGTTTGTTTGTGATTGGACCACCCCGGGCACAAAGTCAAAGATAACTCCAATTTCTAGATAGCATTTATGATGGGCTCATCTCCAACAATTTTTAATAATAAAAAAATGGTTATGGGGGGAGGGTGAGTTCCATTATAAATAGAGGCATTTGGGAAGGCAAAGACATAGCGATATTTGTAGAGTGAGATCAGGGATTATGCTCTCCAACTGAGTTGGATCAAAAACCAAAAATCTCGCATTCTTCGCAAGTTTGGCATTGGAAATCTAGAGGTTCCTAGGGAGTATGCTCTCCGGGATTTGCTCGGATCAGAAACTAGATGGGCCTTGTGATTTGCCATAGTTTTCTTCACCTCATTGCTTTTCTTGAAAAAAAGAGTCGCATGTAAGTCGAAGTATTGGAAGACTTTTCGGAGCTTGGATCGGAGAAAGTCTACGAAAAATTCAGGTTAGGGTGAAGATCCCAACTATAGTATGAATGATGAGTATGCTTGTTTGGTGATTGAGTTAATGATATAGTAATAGCCTTTCTTGTTGCTAAGGTTAAAGGTTTTAATGTGGTATAAAGAAAATATCTATGTGTTGGAAAGTTATTGATCTGCAATTTGTGAGGTTCTTCCCTTGGAAATCTTGCTTGTATTAGCAATATATAGAAAAAGCCCTTTTGAGTAAGTTGTAGATCTCAAACTTGATAGATCACTTTCTAAGAAATTTACGTAAGCTAGCATGGCTTGTTGTTGAGCTTGTATGGGTAAGGTAGAAGTTTACATATATCTAGTATAGGGGCTAACGTATCCTTATATGAAATGTTTAGAGATTTAAAAAAAAATATTGACCCTTGAATTTATTAGAGAAAGAATGATCTCAAGATTTCTATAGATGAAGCCTTGCTATATGATCTTGAGCGCAGGTTTACCTTCGGTAAGAGTGCTCAAGACTCCTTATAGGGTCTTTGTGTTAGATGAAGAACGATCTGGGTAGCCGGTGGTGACCAATGCATAGATCAAACGGTCTTGTTGTGAGACGTAGGATGGAAACCTCTCTACTTGTAGATGTGAAGGTTTTTTGGTTTACATTTTGAGTATTGTGTTTTGAATGTGAAGCTTGAGGTTATGTAGCATCATTTTCCATCTAGAAGATGTGTCATGAAAAATGTAGACATCCTTGAGCCCTCAAAATGGTGTTATAGCCCAACATCTACGAAGAATATCAATGACTAATCCTGGATGTCATCCTCCGAAGGTGAAACGATGTGTTCACTGGGCGTACATCAAAGCCCATGGTCCTCTTCGATGTGCGTAGGAGCCCTCCAATAAGCCTTAGGTCATCAAAGTTATCTACGCGATGCAGATCATGTTTGGTGAGAAGCGCAGATGTTGCTCTATGAAAGCCCGAGACGGCGATTGTTTTTTTTGATAAATTAATTTAGGGTTATTTCCCTAATGTTTTAAAACATCCATAATAACCATTGATGAAACCCGTTAGTTGCTTAGATCATGCCATGTGTCTCAATATGGTTAGACGCTTAGGGTTTTTGTTTTGGATAACCCATACGCGATGAAACGTGCATAGGGCATGATTTTCGTTTCACGAAGAGCGTGGGTCTAGGGTCCAAGACTCCTGTGGGGTCCAAGGAGGCAAACACCTTGAATGATGTGCTAAGCGCTTAGCCATTAGGCTAAGGCACTAGCGCCTAACGTAGGCCCTCCCTTGTGACATTTAAACATTAGGGAGGAATTCCCTAATTATAATGTTACAATGTTACTTTTATTTAATGAAAATATGAAAAGTTAAAGCTAGACGTAGGTATGGATGGTGAAATAAAGTGTAGTGGTATTTTGGCAAATATGACAGGGTTTATGGATAAAAACCATAGATCTAGGATTTATGGTTTGGATTAATAAGTTATCTCACGATAACAACTTTGGGTCTTAAATTTATATTGAAATAAATATAAAAGGGTAAAAGGGTCTAAATAGTAATATTAGATAATTATCCTAAAAAGACTCAGATTAAGACTTTAGCTAAAAGTTAAAGTCCAACAAAGGAAAATTTGTATTTGAACCATATCCATCTATTGAATAGGGCTTGAAATATTTAAGGGGTTATAAATATCCCTAGCCTAGTACAATAATGTTATGACTCAAACTTGTTTGATGGAATCTAATGCTATATGTCTCAATGAAGAAGTTAAATCTATAGTGGAAACTTAGATTGACTTGTTCTAAATGGTGTAGACTATTATAGGTTTGATTATATGTGTACAAGGCAAAAATAGAATAGCCTATTCATAGAAGGTTTTGGTTGTTATGATGAATGCTCTTAGATAAACTAAGTAAGATGCTAGTATCTTAAAAAAAAAAGGCTCTTAAGGATTGTGGTCACACTTAAGGGGTTGAATGAAAGAATGTTCTCCTTTGATATTGTGATTTTGAGTTGTGTACAAGTTTGTTTAAATGCTATTTTTGGGTGCTTTTATCTTAAAGTTTTGATAACCTAGAAGAAGAAAAGAATAGCATATTTGCAATGTTGTGATTACAATGCATTGAACAAATAGAATCATGTATATGCAATCATGCATGCTAAAATGAGGAATGAAATATTATGATGGCATAATCTAATGTGGGAGAAAGGGTAACTGGGTTGCATTTCTCGGGAACTTATGGGGGTTCTCCATGGCCATGTCAATGGATGCAGTTAGTATAGATTCAAGAGCATGTTTCCTGTGTGATGGGATATGGGATGAAAGGAATGGGAAAAGTTTCATTCTTAGGAAAGTATGGGATTTCCTACTCTTGAATTGAGTTGAATGCTTGTTTATTTACAAATGCGTAAGGTGTTTGTTAGAAAACTGTTTTGCATTCTATGGATTACTGTTGCATGGCATTATGTGATTAGTTATGCATGTTCATAAATTGGATTGTCCTGATCCCGAGTAACCATTCACTTAGTACTGGTGGAACTGAGACAACTAGTACCTGAAGTACCTGTTGAACCTGAAAGAGAGTTGAAGATTAGAGGAAGTTGATGTTGTATTCAACTTTATGAGACTATTGTTGTAACATAAAAAACTTTCTTGCGGAAGAAATAATGTAATAGCTTGTAGGAGTTTATGATTTATTGATGGAAGTATCAAAAATGTAACTCCCAAGTATCTGATTGTATTGGATATGAACAATGTAATCTCTTTGAAGTTTTATGTTCTTGAAAAACAAGTTGTTTACATGATCTAATATGTTACTTGAATTCTCAAGTGGATGCTTTGTTTATAAATGGCTAAATTAGATCTTTACTTTCTATAAGTAAAAATGTGGAAACATAGAATGAACATAAACATATCAAAGAATACATAAATGAGAGATCTAAAGAGTAGTAGTCAATGAGATATAGTGGTAGGCAACAATATGCCTATGAGAATCTGTTGGATGATTCCCTTAACAAACCATATGTAGTATGGTTAGTTGGTTAAGCATTGCACCTAAAATATTACCTTATTGGAAAACAATGAGTAATCAACAAGGCACACACTTAAGGTTAGGTTGAAAGACACCTATGGTTGAAACAAGTTTAACATGGGGTTAAACAATAAGGGAAATGTGCGTTCTGGTTGAAACAGATTGGAAAATTCCTGCTGATCATTATGGGACACTGGCCACTCCCATGCACATGGATAGACTCTGATCAAGTTGATTCCTGTGTGGTGCATAGCCTTGGAAACTCATGTGACTACTTGCTCAATGGAAACTATATAAATGACTCTCATAAAAATGTAAGTAAAAAAAATATGGGTGTAATGGTTGGTTTTTGGTTGGGTAATTTGGGGTTATTACAGTTGGTATCAGAGCCTAGGTTAGATAGGTGCATAACTCTCAATCTTGATGACTCTAAAACAAACACATGCAAGTAAGGAAAGAGAAATGGTACAGATGTGGAAAATGAGCAAGTCTTGCCCCCCATGTTGAACCCCTGGTGAATCAGATTGGAAGAGCTAGATGAACCCTCCACTAATGTGGGTTTTAAGTGGTGTACTTGATGCTCTTTTGGGGATCGTACTTGCCATTTGAAGCTCTAAACCAAGACTCTTCCTTATTTAGTCATGGTGTTTATATTCAACTTAAGTCATCATATAGAAAGGTGAAGGTTGATGAAAAACTTTAGCAAACTTAGTTAAACCATCAAGAAACTTAACTAGCTAGATGAGAGTAAGTGCATATTAGGAAAAGACTCTGGTGTAAGATTGTGAACTAACGCATTTCTTAAAACCAGGGAATATGCCACCCAAGCTAGGAAGTGGGTCAAAGATGCCTCCCTGAAGGACTCGGTTAGCTAGCATTGAAAACCTTGGAGAGGGTCATGTTGGAGAAAGCTCAGGGAACCCCGATGGTGTGGAAAATCTCACAAATATGGTTCAAAATATGTAGGGTGAAATGTCCACCTATCGAGAGCAGATGATGCAACAAAATAATCTATTGGAGGCCCTTAGAGATGAGATTAGGAGAAATGATAGGGCACCAAAAGTTCCTACTGAGGCAGCAGTGGAGGAACCAAATGATCCTGATCAGGTAGCTAAGGCACGAATCAATGTTGAATTGGAAAAAGACCTAAAGCATGTTAAGGTTAGAAAATTTTTAGGAAAGGAAAGTGGAGATTCTATCGAATCATGGTTGAATGAGTTAGCAATATACTTTTCCATGAGAAATTACTCTTCAACCACAAAGACAGTCTTCATCACCGGACTATTGACTGAAGCTAGACTGGAATGGTGGGAAACTTACTACAAGGACAAAAAGATAAATATAATCCATTGCGAATGGGAGGTGTTTGAAAAGGATTTTAGAAAGAGATTCCTTACTGAGCAATATTATGCTAGGAAGCTAGATGAGTTCACTCAGCTAAGGCAAAGAGAGCAGTCAGTGGATGTATACTATAGGAACTTCACTAGACTTCTCAAGTACATTTTGGCCTACGAAAATGATGATAAAATGAAGGTGCATCAATTCCTTTCAGGGTTAGATCATTAGCTCAGGATCTCTGTCAACATGTTCAAACCCACTAATTTAGAAGTTGCATATGATCTAGCTTGTCAAGCAGAGTATAATCACAAAAAGAGCAACAATCCCATCCAAGGACCCAAGAAGAACTACCAAAATCCACAGAAAAGAAAGTGGAATAATGAGCCAACTCAAAATAATAAAGAAGGGTTTAAGTTTGGTAAGAGAAATGATGGGTCGACAAAAATATTTAAGAAGTTTCAGTCTAAGGATAGAAACTCTACTAATGCGAAGAAGGCCAAACCCATGAATCAAGTAGAACCAACTCCTACTGAAGGCAAGGAAAAATTAGTTCAAGGTTCGACTCAGAATTCGAAGGTTGGGTGCTATGAGTGTGGGGGTCCTCACTATGCAAGAAATTGTCCACGTCGTACAGGAGCTAACCAAAGGGTAAGCGATAAAGGACACAAGATTTATGCTGCTACTGGAAATTAGAATCTTGATGGATAGGCAACCCCTATGCTTTTATAGGGTAAGGTTTTTGATAAAAATGTTAGAGTTTTGATAGACAATGGTGCTACTGATAGTTTTATCTCTAGTAGCTTGGTCAGGGACATGCCAGAGAATCCAAAGTCTTTGGAAAAAGGGTGGAAAGTCGAGTATGGGTCTGGACAGACCTACTCCATAGACCAATATTACCCCTTGATAGAAATCTCCCTACCCACAAATTCTATCACTTGGAAACTCTATGTAGCTCCATTACATGCCTTCGACATAATTCTAGGGGTTGATTGGTTGAAGGACCACAAGGCCTTGATCAAATTTTAGGAGAGATGGGTCGAATTCACTGATGATAAAGAGAAGAGAATTAGGTTGTACAGTGAGCAAAAGATGTTCGAACCCATATTAATATCTGCTATGCAACTTAAGAAGGTGATTAGGAAAAGAGGAATGGTGTATGTGGTCAAAGTAAAGGAGGTTAAGGATGATAAAAAGGATGAAATATTTGAGAAATTTTCCATCCTTCAAGATTTCAAGGATGTCTTTACATCTGAATTGCTAGGAATACCCCCTAAGCGAGAATTCGATTTTACTATCGATCTATTACCCGGTACATAACCTATACATAGAGCACCATATAGGATGAACCCTATAGAGATGCAGGAGCTGAAAGTGCAACTACAAGAGTTGTTGGATAAAGGGCTAATTAAGCCAAGTGTGTCTCCTTGGGGTGCACCAGTTTTGTTTATCAAGAAGGATGGATCCTTGAGACTATGCATCGATTATAGGATGTTGAATAAAGCAACAGTTAAAAACAAATATTGATTACCGCTCCCATATTAAATATTCCAGATCCTCAAGGTGACTTTTTAGTCTATACCAATGCTTCCTTAGAAGGTCTGGATGGTGTTTTATCATAAGATAGAACAGTGGTGGTTTATGAGTCTAGGAAACTAAATAAGCATGAAGGAAACTACACCACACATGACTTAGAATTGGCCGTAGTCATGCATGCCTTGAAAATTTGGTGGCATTATTTGCTAGGAAGACCCTTTGAACTAAGAATAGATCACCAAAGTTTGAAGTACATCTTCACTCAACCTTTGCTAAATGCACATCAAAGGAGGTGGATTGAATTTTTAGCAGAGTATGACTTTGGGATATAATACATAAAGGGTAAAGAGAATAATGTGGCAGATGCACTAAATAGAAGAAGGCATATCATTGCTTTAAGTAGAAGTCATATAGACCTAATGGACTAGGTTAAAATAGCTTGACTTCAGGATCCATATTGTAGGGAAGTGCAAGAGAAAATAAGAAAGGATCCAAAGATAGCTCAAGATTTTGGCTTCAAATATGGCTTCTTATGTTTCAAAGAGTGGGTTGTGATTCTGAAAACAAATGATTTGCATAGACTTATCATGAGATAAGCTCATAGATCTCCTTGTTTTTCTCATCCTGGAAGAGCTAATATGAGGGAGAATATGAAATAAATATTCTATTGGCCTGGAATGAAGAAATATATTACTAATTTTATGGCTAAGTATCTAGAATATCATAATGTGAAAGTAGAACATAAGCATCTTGTTGGTATGCTATATCCTCACGATGTACCCACAAAAAATGGTAAGTGATATCTATGGACTTTATTATGGGATTACCAAAGACTAGGTATCAACATGATGCCATAATGGTAATAGTTGATAAATTGATAAAAGTTGCACACTTCATTCCTGGTAGTACTACTGATGATGCAATCATTTTTTCTAATAGGTTCACTAGGGACATCTTTAGATTATATGGATTTCCAAAAATGATCATCTCGGATAGAGACTCAAGGTTTCAGTTATTTTAGGACACTATGTAGTGTCTGATTTTAGTTAAGACTTTGTGATAGCATGATGGATACTTATGCAAACTAAGTAGACTGATGGATTTTATTATGTTATGTATGGATTGGCTAAATTTTGATGATGCTTGATGAAATAATGGACATTATTATGTAAAACTAAAACTTGATTATGCAATATAAGTACTTTATATTTTTAGAATATGGTATTGTTGATGTTTGTTTATTGCATTTCAGGTCTAGTGGGAGAGGTTGTTCTTCTCATTTGAAAGAAGGAATTTCTCAATCACCAGGAACGGGAAACTGGAAAAATGGAAAGGATGACAAAGACAATCCAGAGGATAAAAAAAGAGAAGGGCAGGAAAATTTACCCTCACATCTCCATGACTACACTATTGGACCGTGATGTCCTAGACTAGTCTCCTAGTGGGATGGTGATAGTTGACTATCTTAAAAATGCCAACCACAGGAAAAACAATAGTGTGGAAATGGGGTTTGCATGATCAAATTGCATAATAGATTGCATGATTTGAATGTAGTTCCAAAAGATTAGCTCAATGTTTGATTTGTTCTTTATGATGAATGGAAATGCATTTGACTAACCTTGGGGATGAAACATAGGGGATTGTGTTTAGTCTATGGGGGGGAGTATGTAACATCCCAATTTTTACCCCCTACTTTGTGTTTGCATTATATAGCTTAAGGTTTAATTTCATAGAGGTAATTATGAAATAGAAACGATTAGTATGCTTTGCTAAATTAGGAGAGTTTGATTCTAAACATGAATTGTTAGTGGCATTTAAAGCATTTATTTGGAATGTTTCTTTGTATCCTCATTTAGTTGGAAAATTAGTTGTTAATACTGGTTTATTTGGTTAACCATGGTCTTTAACTTGTGTTAAGATTGTTTAATGGACCCCATTGAAGAGACATTAAATCTAGTGCTATTTTATCCCTAGATTAGTTACAAGCTAATTGTGATTAACTAGGCTAATTAATTAGTTGCTTAGCAATGAAGTAAATATTAGTTGAAGAGTTGGTATGTGTTTTATTGTGATTGGACCACCCCGGGCACAAAGTCAAAGATAATTCCAATTTCTAGATAGCATTTATGATGGGCTTATATCCAACAATTTTTAATAATAATAAAATAGTTATGGTGGAGGGTGAGTTCCATTATAAATAGAGGTATTCAAATATGCAAATACATAGTGAGACTTGCAGAGTGAGATCATGGATTATGCTCTCCAATTGAGTTCGATCAGAAACCAGAAATATCGCATTCTTTGCAAGTTTGGCATTGGAAATCTAGAGGTTCCTAGGGATTATGCTCTTGAAGAACACAATCTTATACTAAGATGGGGGTGAACAGTATAAGACCACTTTTTACTTTTCTTTATCAAACAATAATATCCAATATATCAATGGCAATATCAAAAAAAATAATCAAAGCAATGCATAAATCACCACACACAATAGAGACACCAATTTAACATGGTTCACCCAATGTGGGCTACTCCATAAAGAAAATATTTCACTAATATTTCTCAAAAAATATCTTGGTAATCCTTCCCTATTACAATATTTATGGACCTCTATCCAAAGGAGACACCGATCCACTAATCAATTTTGTGGATATCTATCCCTAGGAGACACCAATCCCCTGAGTAGGTTCGTGGATCTCTATCCATAAGAGAACTCCTTCTCCTCTGCTTTGCCTGGTGATCCTCTAGAAGACTATTGCCTCCACTATACTAGCTTATGGATCTCTCTCCATTGAAGACTCTTATCCTCACTTAGAAGACCTTTGTTCTCATTGCCCTAGCTAATGGATCTCTATCCACTAGAGACTACTATCCTTAGCTTTGTCACCTCCAAAGCTTACTCTTAGCTCTATCTCAAATTTGCACTAAATACAATCCTTCAATATAGCACAAATCTGCTCAAAATCTATCTCAAATATACACTAAATATAGTCCTTCGGTCTAGCACAAATATACTCAATATCTATCTCAAATCTGAACTAAACACAATCCTTCAATCTAGCACAAATCTGCTCAAATTCTATCTCAAATCTGCACTAAACACAGTCCTTTAGTCTAGCATAAATCTACTCAAACTCTATCTCAAATATGCACTAAACATAGTCCTTTGGTCTAGCACAAATCTGCTCAATATTTGTCTCAAAATTTTACTAAACACAGTCCTTTGGTCTAGCACAAATCTGCTCAATCTCTGTCTCTAGTCTGGCACAAATATTTCCTCAAATCTATCCCAAACTATGTCCTCAAAATTTTCCTCAAATATGTCCTCAAGCCTTAACACAAAGCTTAATCTAGTCACAAATCAAATCTATTAGATCTTCCCCAAACCTTAACTCAAGGTTTGAAAAAATCAATCAATAAACTCTGCTCACAAGTCTTCTCAAAGACTTACCTCAAATATGTCCACAAGTCCTCACCAAGACTTACCTCAAATCTGCTCTCAAGTATTAACCAAGACTTACCTTAAATCTGCATTGTAACCTTCCACAAAATCTCACACTAATCTATCCACAAGTATTCACCAAGACTTACCTCAATTCTACTCAATAAGTTCTCACTAGAACTTGCTCAATCTGCTCAATAATTTTTCACCAAGACTTACCTCAAATCTGCATTGTAAGCTTCCATAAAAACTTACTCAACTCAGTACTTAAGTCCACTCTAGGACTTACTCAAATTAGCTCACTAGCTTTCACAAAATCTTGCTTAACTCTATCTTGAAGTCCACTCTAAAACTTACTCAAATTTATCCACTAGCTTTCACAAAAGCTTATTTAACTCAACTCAATCTATCATAGAAAACCTCTTTAATCACACAAACAAGTTTTACACAGAATTTTGTTTTTAATCTCACAAAAAAATATAGAGAATGGTTAGAGACTCAATATGTTTCACTCTCACAACAATACTTAATCACTTTCAAACTCTCTTGTTTAACCACAAAAACATATGAAGAATGGTTAGAGACTCAATATGTTTCACACTCACACAACACTCAATCACTCTTAAACTCTCCTTCAAATCAATTTAGAATAAATAACAATTTGTTTCACAGATTTTGAACTATCACTCAACACTTCCAATCAATTATGCTCAATCAACTCCACTCAACCAATCACTCAATGAAACACAACTTGCTTATAAACCCTAACCAAGTGTTTCACTATGCTTCCAATAACTCACACTATGGAACTCAATCTTGACTCAATATTATTTTAAATTCACATAACAATGATACTCATGATCTTTCACAAAACCCTAGTTCAAGATAGTTCTCAACTTCACATAACAATGATACTCATGATCTTTCACAAACCCTAATCATGCACATGAAGGCTCACTCAACATTTCTAACAATGCTTATCAAACAAGGTTTCTAGCATCAAATTTCATTCTAGAAAAGCCCTCATCAATCAACATTGGATATCTCAAAACCAAACTCAACAATGCTTATCAAAAAATCCTTTTCACTCCAACTTAGCATTCACAACATCCAATCCAATAATATTTCACTCACAAGGAAGATGTGCCCATACCTTTTGTTTGATGAAGAATTGACCTCAAAACTTGTCTCAATCACAATCACCTTCTTTTCCAATCTCAAAGGTTAGGTAAAAAAAATCTTCTCAAAATTTCATTCAAATATTTCCTCAAAATATTTCACCATACAAAACATTAAATCTCAATTACACCTTATAATATCCACACTTAAAAAATGATTGGAAAAAATTAAACAACTCACTTCAACAATTAATTTTCTTTATCCACCTTATTACTCCTTCCAAATTCTAATCATAAAAATCACAATATAATATTTTAGCTTTTATAAACCTTATATCTCCCTCCTAACATAAAAAAATCATGCCACACAAAACCTTAGGATAAAATTTAATTAAAAAATTAATACCTCTTTTGCCCTTGGCAGGATTCAATCCCCCGCTATGCTGCTACCAGTGCCCTAGTTGTGGCCCAACTGTCACGTAGGCACTCACCTTGGTAGGAAAAAGCACCTTGTGCACTTTTTAGCCTATGTTGGGCACCCAAAACAAAAATGACCACCACAAAACACTACCGTCGGGATTCGATCGTGGGACCTCTCGCCTTTCAATACCTCAACACACAACCACTTTTCGCTAGCCTAACCATAAGGTTGGCAATGAGGCTTTAAGCCTCCCTTCATTTATCCCTTTGTTTGCCACCAAATAAAAAAAAAATTATCTTTTTTCTTTGCACGCAGATCGCAAAAATTTGTAGGTACTCGCAATGTGAATCAAACAAAGGTTAGAACTTAGTCAACCAATGCACGTGGTATATATACCATTGTGCCATCTCCCTTTGGACATTGGCGGAGGGGGAAAATGCATACGACGTCAACGTTAATTAAACCTTTTCCATTATAACCCTAACCCTAGGGTTAATCAAATTAAGTTATAAATTAATTTATAATAAAATTATTATAATTAATTTAATAACTTTAGGGTTAATTAAATTAAATTATAAACTAGTTTACAATAAAATTGTTATAATTAATTTAACAACTTTAGGTCTTAACATTAGAACTTTAATAAAATATTAGAATATTATTTTTCTTGGGCCTTCCTATTACTCCTTTAGACCTTATCTGACCACCTTGAAGCAATCTTTCTCTTGCACTGCTTACGAAAACTGACTCTTGACATCCTTCCTTTTGCACTACTTATTGAAACTGATTCTTGACATCAATGACAAAAAAACTTGCTCATATTTCCAACAATATTCCTTGTTGTCATTGATGGCAACCCATTTACCTTTTACCATTTTCTTTATCCTTTTATGTTCTGATCCTCCTGAATGAATGCTCTCCCCCTAACTCAAATCTCTCCCCCTTTGACATCAATGGCAAAGGGTCACCTTTGGGGCTTGGGGCTAAGAATGAGACTCTTAGCTTAGCCCCTCCCCCATATCCTCTCTTGAGGTGGTTAATTTTGTAGTGGGAGTATCTCTACTTCCAGCATACATTGATATTTACCTTTATCCATATTCTTCTTCAATCAATCCTTCTGATTCCTCTGACTATTTTTGTTTTTGCTTGTCTCTGGAAGTTCTACTCTACACCACTTTGTTGTGTGCCCAATATTATTGCACTTATAACCCTTAATGTTGTGATTCCTTGAAGGTGCAACTGTCTTGGGGTTTCTCCTGGTGAAGCCATATCCATTCATGTCATGAAACCTACAATTTACTGCCTTGTGACCAAAATGATTACAAGAGTAGCAATACCCTTGAAAGAGATACCTATTTCTGAAATTTTCATATTCTTGTCTTTAATGTGTCCTATAGTATGTATCCTTGTGCCCAAACCTATGACATGAGAAGCATCATCCATTGAAACTACCTTGCCTTGACCCCATTGGTCTCCTAGTTTCTTTTACCCTATGTTGCTTCTTGTTCCATTTGTTCCTCATTTGTGCATTGTTCCTCTTCTTATTGAATTTTCTATTATCCAACTCATCCTCATAAGTCTCACTTTCTCTTACAATCTCCTCTTCTGAAGCTTCTTCTTCTTTGAAGCTTGAGATTGACTCCTCTCCTTATTCTCTATGTCCCTATTCAAAACCAAGTCCTATCTTGTTTGATGAATATCTTTGTACCTTGATAATCTTATCCAAGTTCTTTGAGATTCTCCCAAACCTGTGTAGCTTGTCTTTAGAATATTTTACTTTCCTCCTTAGTAAAGCTACTTCATGCTCTAAAATTTCACATTCTATAACCTTAGCCTCTAACCTCTATTTAAATTTCCTTATCTTGGCTAGTGAGTTGGTTAGATCTTCTATAAGCTTTCATATTTCTTCATCACATTCTTGAAATTGAAGCTTGAGTTTTGAGTTATGCTTTCTTACCTTTCTTAATGCATCAAGGGCAGAAATAAACTCACCCTCAAGATCAAATTCTCCTTCCTCTGATTCTTCCTCTATTCCTTTGCCTTCAAGATCATCTTCATTATTTTTTTATTCCTTTCCACTAGAAGCACTTCCTTCTTCTTTTATTGCCATAAGAAGACTTTCTTCTTCTATACCTTCACTAGCATATTCATATTCATCATCACTAAAATTGAATCCGTTCCTTGTACAACTATATTCAAGATGACTAGAGTTACCACATCTAAACACTTGAGAATGATTGGTGACCTTTTTCTAACCACTTATTTTTCTTCTGCCAAAAATAGACTTTATTCTTCTTAATTACCTGAGGACCTGTCATCACTATCACTCGAACTCTTACTTCCCTTGTCAACATAAAAACTCTTTGTATGCATTTGGAAAAAAAAATTTAGTTGCTTTGCTTTGTCCATCCCTATTTTTCTTTTGAAACATGTATTTTTTTGTTTCCCTGTTCTTATGATCTTGTTTCTCATATTCACTACTATTTATAGCTTTTGGACAATCAGTTGCATAGTGACCTGTTAGTCTAAAAAGACTACCTCTAGGAGACATCCGAGATTTTACAGCAGGGGGCCATCTTGAGAGACTTGATGTAGTCTATTTTTGAAGGGCTATAGAAAGAGATAATAAGCTAAGGAAATATGATATCATGATTTCGAGACATGTCTGAATTTTGTGGCAAAATGGCACAAGGAAGTCAAGTAGATGAAAATGTCACGATTTTTTGACATGTTACTTTTTCACCGATAAATCAAGAAGACAAATACAAGATGAAGAAGATGTCACAATTTCATGACATGTATTTTTGTGGCAATAAAGACCTTAAGGAGCTGAAAAGATAAAGACGTTGTGATTTTTTGACATGTTGCATTTTTGTGGCTAACAAAGTAGAAAAGGGGTAGAAGAAGAGAGAATGTCACGATTTCAAGACATGTCAATTTTTTTCCATGAGAAAGAAAGAAGAAGACATATGAGGCTAAAGTGTTACGATTTTGTGACATGTTTTGTTTTCGAATAAGCAGAAGGTGGATAGAGTAGAATACTTGAAGACGTCGCAATTTCATGACATGATAGCTGTTCCTGACAAGATATATTCTTAGCAACTAAAACATGCCCTTACACCAAATTTTTGATCTCTCGAGGTATCATATGTAAATGGAGTGTCAAATATGTTAGAATCCAATTTACAGAAGATCTTGTGCTTATTATTAGAAACTAAAGTTAATTGCTTGTAATTGATTTGAGATGTACTAGTTGTAAAAGATACCCATTTTGGGTATATATAGGGGTATACGCATTTTGAAAAGAGGTCGACTCTTAGACATTTACAAGATTGATGTACATCATTCTGGATGCAAGCAAATAAAGTTACTCTTCTTCTGGCTTCTAACCTTCTGTGTGCAAGTGTATGTATCTGGTTTTCGACTTCTATTTACATTATTAAATTCTATATTGTGTCTATTCTAAATCTGAACTGTGCATGTATGTTGGAGTTAAGATTAAGTATGCTTATATGTGTTAGATGAAATATCTAAATCACACTTAGAAAGTTATGATTTCTATATGAAGGTGTTAAAGAAAACTTGTAACAGTAATACGGACATCATATCCTGATTGTTGTCTAAACTACACCATGAGAAAATATTCTAGCCTTGGCTATATTTCCCTTTACAAGAATTTCCCTTATTTCTGCTCTATTTTCTCTAAACAAGCAAAAAGGAACCAACCTACTCTAGATATTAGATGGATATTCCCAAGCTAGATCCGACTATTCAATGTTGGCAAGGTCTAAGGTGCAATACAATTAACCAAAGGCAGATTTTGTTCCAAAGTTTTTGGCTCGGTGGTACCTAAAATCCCACAGTATTCTATAAGTTTTGGTGTTTTTCTTTAAAAGCCTTTCTATTTTAAATATGAAGCAAAAAACCACCTGGCGACTCCGTTCAGAGGATTTAGACCCAAGTGATACCTTGTCTAAAAATATCTGGTTATAAGCTCATGAGTGCCTATGCATATGATAACCATATCCCAAGCAAGAAAATCTAAGGAACCCATCGAGTTCTTTGAGTTACACCTTGGTAGATTGAAAGCACATCTTGTGCTAGCTGCAAGATCTAATCCACCTGGTACTAGTACAAATTCCATTGTACCAACTATTGGAGTATCCTCAAATAGCTCCATAGTAACAATAAATATAGTAGCTATCATGGCTGCTCCTCCCGTCCCAACTCATCTTGTATGGAACCAAACTGGCCCGCTAAAATTGGCAGCCCAGAATAAGGTTCCCTAGGCAACTCTGAAAGCTTTGCCATCATATTATGGGATAGGTAAAATAGCAGATGAACATTGCCTAGATGTTTCATCATTGGTAGCAGTTTATAACATCACCCAAGAGGATGTGATGGTCAGGTTACTGGTCATATCCTTAAAAGGAAAAATTCTCCATTGGTATAGAGCACTCCCTCCTAGATCTATTACTTATTGGGTAATACTTGTCTATCATCTGGTTGATGAATTCAATGTACATGCAGATCCATTCTCATTACTCAATCAATTCATAATTTTCAGGAGACATCCACAAGAAGAGACTACAGATTTTAACATTAGGTTCACATGCACCTAGGATAGAGTGCCTGCTGGTTTAAAACCTACTATAGAGCAAGCAATATGTTATTATTTGAGAGCTTTTGATTCATACCTTAGCATGATTATATGGCAATCACGTGTTTTAACTTTCCCTACTATTTATTTAGAAGTAGCTAAGGGAGAAGATGATCTTATTGCCACTAGGAAATATCCTCCAAAGGTCCCATTCTTATCTTTCCAAAATTTCCCCAAGCACCTGTTCTGAATCCTGCAGTACCAATGACTCCAATCATTCAGTTAC
Source organism: Wollemia nobilis (assembly GCA_028583015.1). NCBI lineage: Eukaryota > Viridiplantae > Streptophyta > Pinopsida > Araucariales > Araucariaceae > Wollemia > Wollemia nobilis. The sequence goes on along the minus strand of JAQPPZ010004602.1, from coordinate 87,629 downwards.
CCCAAAATTTGCCAGTATTACCTCATATTACTACCCTTCCTGCATTGCATGATATTCCTCTCCGATAAGTCCCCCAAGATAATCAGATGATGACCATATTAGATACGATGAAAACTTTATCAAATGATATGTCATTTATGAAAAAGAGAGAAGTCGAGCGACATTTCCAATCGAGGATATTTTCTCAGCTAACTAAATATGGAGATTTGACAAGTAATAAAGGGTAGGAAATAAAAATGTAGTCTATGCTAATGAAACAGGAGATAATGGAGAGCCTTCTAACTCAGACTATTGGTGTTCCACATGTAACGATCCTCATGGAGAATATTCTTGTATGTTTCACCAGCATCATATGCAAAGTCTAATTAATGAAGAAGTAAAAGAAACAATGAAGGGGCACATAAACATGATCAGAGAAGTAGATCATAATCTGGCCATACCATCTAAAGAACATGTCACTATCTTGACAAGGTTAGGAAGGAAACCTCTATAAGTTGATCCAAAGGAACTTCAGCCATTAAATTTTCCCCCAACTCCCAGAGCTACTCCTTAGAATGATCAGTCGAGTGAAAAGAAATATTCTAACCCTCCTTAGAGTTTTGTCCCAACACCAAGGAGAGAATATCCTCGTAGAAAGGAGAGTGAAACTCAAGATCAAGTGAAAGAGAAACTCAGATTCCCTTCATTGACCAAAAGGCAAAGAACAAAATCAACTCAGGGTTATAGGAATAAATATGATCCATCTGCTAGAGAAAAGGAGAAAATTGTCGAGGCACCCTCATTCAATATCATTGAGGAGATGAAAAAGACTCCCTAAAAATCTAGCATGTATGATGCTTTACAGTTCCTAGGACAAATCGATATTCTTCAAGAATATTTAAATTTGATGAATCATAAGAGCAAAGTGCCTTCCTTTTCAAATTCTATACAAGCTAATGTTACTTCTGCTATAGGAAAAAATAGACCACCTTCGTTATATTTTTCTCTACAGATGGAAGGATGGATAATACATAATTGTATGATCAACTCAGGAGCAGCTACTACAGTGACATCATGGGAATGGAGTATACCAAAATTCATCTAGGAGTGTTGCAGTTAGATGGTACTCTAGTAAAATCTATAGGAGTGATCAAGGATATCCCCATACAACTCCATAAGATGCCCCAAATAGTCATGATATAGGAAGTGGTGATTATAGATTTGGAACCATACTTTGGTATGTGCCTATCCAAAGAATCTATGATAAAAATGGGAGGTTATATCTTTAGATTATTCTCATTTAGAAATACCTTTCAAAGGTAATAATATCAAGGTTTTTAATGATAAGCCATCCACTTTTCACATAGCAATACTGGAAGAAACTAGTACTATGAATATGATGACCGAAGATATAGGAGACATAGATTTGATGGAGGAAACCCTGGAAGAACTTCAGTCTGAAGATCATTTTTCCTTAAAAAATTTCAATGCCATGATAGAAACAGAGATAGGAAGCTACTCTATTGAGAAACCAAAAAAGCTACCTGTTTTTGTCCCTGAAAAGAATGTTTCCACCAGCCATCTTTGGAAGCTTTACTTTGATGGGTCCAGATGCAAAAATGGAGCAGGTGTCGGGATAGTTTTAATTTCTCCTACAGGACAAGAAAAATTTTTCTCATACAGATTGACATGGAGTTGCACTAACAACGCGACCGAGTATGAAGCATTGTGTTTGGGACTCAAAAAGGCCAAAAAATTAGGTGTAAAATAATTGCTGATTTATGGAGATTCAGAGCTTATTGTGAAGCAGGTCACTAGAAAATGTATTTGTAAGCAGCATTATCTAAGAGCTTACAAGAATAAAGTGTTAGATCTCTTGGATAATTTTGAAGCTCTAAACATAAAATCAATTCCAAGAGAAAATAACACTCATGTAGATATTTTGGCATCAGTATGGTCAATTTTTTGTCCAGTCAGTAATGTTATCCAGAATTCCAAAATAGTGAGATTGATATACCGACCTTCTATGCCTGACAAAGACATTTTCTGGCAAGTATTTGAGAATGACGAACAGATATTGGATTTTCTAATCCATGATATGAACTGCTCTAATGATAGAGCATTACAAGATGAGGATGAAGAGAGCCTGATTCAATTAAAAAATAACCACATTCCCAAGGGACTGATCACCCTTGAGAGTCTCTTTGACAACAATGACAGAGCCACTGGTCGAAGAATTAAAATTGACAGGCAACGGTATAATGAGGTGGAATTAGAATCGAGAAAAATGATCAACGTAGGTACCAATTGTACAGTAGAAGAGTTGAGTTAAATCAAAGAGTTGTGTAATAGGTATCCAAAGATTATAGCCTAGATGTGTAGTTATTTGAAAGTGTATAGAAAAGAGATGATCCAGCATACCATCAAATTGGAAGAAGGACCTAAACCCTTCAGGAAAAGACAGAGGCTTGTGAATCCTAAAATTGAAGCCTTGATGAAGCAAGAATTATTGAAACTCTTATAGGCTAAAATAGTGTATCCCATTAAACATTCTACCTAGGTGGCAAACCTGGTTTCGGTTAGGAAAAATAATGGGGAAATTAGGTTGTGTAGATTTTTGAAATTTGAACAGAGCTTCACTAAAGGATCATTATCCTTTGCCTCAAATTAACCCAATCCTTCATACAGTGGCAGGAGCAAAGAGGTTTTCTCTACTAGATGGTTTTTTTGGCTATAACCAGGTTTGGGTAAAAATGAAGATCAATATAAGACTGCGTTCACAACCAAGTGGGGAAAATTTTCCTATCAACAAATGCCCTTTGGGTTATCAAATGTTGGAGTCACGTTACAAAGAGCTATGGACATAGCGTTTGTGAACTCTCAAATAAGATAATTGTCGTTTATCTAGATGACATGACAGTATTTTTCCATGATAAGCAAGATCGTGCCACTCATCTACAACAAATATTTGAAAAATGCAGAGAATTTGGGATATCTTTGAACCCAAAGAAATCCATATTTTTTGTAGAAGAAGGTATATTGCTTGGCCATGTTATTTCTAAAGTTGGGTTGTCTATTGATCCTGATAGAGTAAAGACACTTTTGGAACTTTCACTACCAGTAAATAAGAAAGGTTTGCAATATTTATTTGGACAAATAAACTTTGTTTGAAATTTCATCGATGATTTTGCTCAAATTGTTAAACCAATGACTAAATTATTGAAAAAGGATACACCTTTTAAATGGACAGAACCAAGGAAAGATGCATTTAGAAAAATCTTGGAGGCTATAGCTCGAGCTCCAGTTTTAGTTAACCTTGACTACTCCCGAGGTTTTATTTTATATGTTGTTGGAGAGTAAGACAGCTATGCTACAATTCTTACTCAGAAGGGAGCAGATAAAGAAGAAAGACCCATAGCATTCTTAAGTTCTACCATGCACAAGCATGAGGTGAAATATAGTTTTATCGAGAAGCAGGTTTATGCTATCATGAAATCATTGAATAAATTCAAGCATTTTCTATCTCAAAGCCGCACCATTGTTTATGTGATCCACCCTGATGTTAGAAACTTCATAATACAAGGAGAACTTGGTGAAAAAAGAGTGATATGGGTAACCTGCATACAGGAATATGATGTGGAGATACATCCGATCAAGATAGTCAGAGATAGAGCTCTATTCCAAGAGTTGGCCAAACAAGCAGCAACCAGGAACGTTGAAAGTCAAAGGATAATGGTGAATACTAAACAAAACCAAGTTAGAGAAAATATAGATTGGATTGATGATTTGGTGAAGTATTTTTAGATTGGGATATGTCCTAAAAATTTGAATGCTTCCCAAAGGAGTTTTAGAACACAAGCATTGAAGTATACTCTTCGAACGGAAGGGTTGTACAGAATAAATATTGATGGTATACTACTGAGATGTATAGGTGATGATAAGAAATAGAAAGTATTAGAAAAATTCCACAGAGGCCTCTCGGGTGGAAATTATTCAGGTAGAGCAACAACTTTGAAGATTCTTCGAGTTGGTTTTTATTGGCCTTCTATTTTTTCGGATACATATAAAGTAACTTAGAAATTTGAACAGTGTCAAAGGTATGTAGGAAGGAATAGAAATGCTCCTATGCCTTTGAAGTCTATACAAGTCAAAGAACCTTTCCAGCAATGGGGGTTAGATTTTGTGGGAATAATCGAACCAAATTCGTCAGCAGGCCACAAATATATACTCACTGCCATATATTACTTCACAAAATGGGCAAAGGCAGTTCCTGCAAAGAAAGCTAACTTAGAAGTCATGATAGAGTTTGTAGAAATTCTAATTACTAGGTTCGGCATACCCGACTCATTGATCACAGATAATGGATCTTCTTTTACTGGAGCCAAAATTATTGAGTTCGCCAGTAGGTATGGAATATATTTGAAAACATCTTATAACAATAATCCATAAGATAATGGTTTAGCTGAGTCTACCAACAAGAATATACATAGGATTTTGAAAATAATGTTGGAAGATAACAAGAGAAACTGGCATTCATTACTTAACTGAGCTTTATGAGCTGATCAAATATCAATAAAGAAGTCCATTAATACATCCCCCTATGCTCTAGTTTATGGTAAAGAAGTTGTTTTTCCTATTCATATGGAGATACCAGCATTAAAATTACTGAATCATATAGATGAAGAAGAAGGTCAGCCAATGGATGCTCGATTGATGCAACTTTTACAATTAGAAGAGTCTCGAGAACAGGCTTACGACCACCACCAGAAACACATGATTAATATAGTAGGGTGGTTTGATAAGAAGACTACTTTTAGAAAATTCAAAATTGGAGACCAAGTTTTGAAGTGGAATGTAAAGAAAACTAAGCCAAGAAATCATGACAAGTTTGATGCTTTCTAGGAAGGACCGTTTGAAATCATTTCAAAAAAATAGTTTAATTCTTTTCAACTAAAATATCAGTATGGTTGGATTCTTTCTATCATGGTGAATGCGTTTCACCTAAAGTTATATTTCAAATAAAATACAAAGTTGGAGTTTTATGTACAGTATAGTAGGGGTGTTATAAAGATTGTAAATATTTTTTATTTTTTCAGGTTTAATAAAAGTTTTTATTGTAACCAATCATAGTGCAACAGTATAGTAGAAGGCAGAGAGAAAAGTTCATTTTTGTCGTTTTGAAATTTCAAATTCAAAATTGACGCATGGTTCTAAAAGGATGGCGAATGAAGTCATTAGAGAATTCTCTCGAGAAGTGGTATTTTCCTCCGTACAAGAAGCTTCTAAAATCAACCACCTAGAGAATGTCTTGGGTAGCCACGTGTTGAGGAATAAATGAGCAAAAGTAATTGAAATGTCAAGTAGTGCAGAGTTCATTGGATTTTATTGCTATTTTTTACACGCGATTAATTAGCTGGTTAGCTTTGAAGAAAAGAAATTCTAAGAAAGGTGGCAGAAACAAATTCCAAAGAAATCCTGAGGGGATCGCTTTCACCAACCATAATTAATGCATTTCATAACGTGTATTTTTTGGAATAATGTGAGAAGGAAAAAGCTAGTTTTTCACTTCAGTGAAGTTTCATACTATCACTTGCTATTTTCCAGCTCCCTCAGAAGAAAGAGAGAAAACCCCTACTGTGATACTTAGAATTTTCAGTTTTTCTCAACAAAAGACAACTTTGAAGTAGTTTTCAAAGAGAATTTGTAGAAGATTTGTTTCTTGTAAGTTTTCATGGCTCCTAGAAAAGGCAAGAAGCAAGAAACAACAGTTGCGTCGTCTTCGACAGCTTCAATGGTGAGAAAAGGAGAAGAGATAAGTAATAGATTTATTGACAAAGATGCACGGATAAGTGATACGATTGTGACCTAGAAGGACCCTAGAAAAATCAGAAGTAACCTAGCAGATCGGGTGGCTACCGGAGTGTCAGCATCTTCTCCTTCCACTTTTACCTTTCATTCTTTTCTATACTGGTACATGTATGTTCCCGTACACCCCTGCCCCGAGTTGGTAAGGGCAATTGCTAAATTTTATGATGAAAAAGGGATGAATGTAAGAGATTATAATGGGAAAGTTTTATTTACTTTAAGCAAAGATGCTTTTGTTTTTGCTTTCGTCGTAGGTCATGTCCATACATTTGAGCCAAAAGCCTTTGACCTCGAATATCAGGCTAAATACTTTGACCCTTTGACCCTTTGAGTCTCCTATTGAGATCACCAATTTTAAAAATCCAGAGCTGTTATCCATTACAACTATGATAGTAGGTCTCAAAACTGATGAAAAGGTTTAGAAATGGCAAATTTCCTTGGTTGAATTTTTATCCAACCCCAAAAATTATGATACTTTTGTCATGAGCAAGGGTGTGAATACTATATTTTTTGACTAGCCAGGGTTTTTGTGTTCAGAAATTCATGAAGGGTTGTCGGCACTGAAAAAGGGTCTCAGTTCTCTTTTCGATTCTCATCGTATTTGATATGGTTATTCTACTTTTTTATGTCTAAATATTTGGCTTTTATCTCAGTAAAAGATAAAGATGAACAGGGCAGGGTTTTACCCGTTTGTGAATGGACAAATGTGTTGTATAAAACAGAATCATTTTACGATTTCAACAGAGAATTCTTAGGCCCTGCTCTGAAAATAATGTATGGGAATATTAGAAGACTAAACCCTAAGGCAAAAATTTGTTTGCAAACCAAATATGCTGACGAAGGTGATTGGTTTATCCTCACACAAGGGGTTTGTATTAGATTGTATGGTTTCACTCAGAAACCATTTTTACTCCCTCATTATGTTACGACATGCATTGTTTGCTTTAGAATATGTTCGACAAATTGAACAAATAAATGTAAAATTCGGCTCAGGTATTGGGAAGACTAACACCTGTAATATGTCATTTACTTTTGAAGGGATAATTGTAACAAAAAAGGGTCAGAAAGAGCAGATTGCTCAATATTTAAGGGAGTTGGGACTGATTGAGATTCCACAAGTATGGAAGTATGATCCTTTGGATCTATTTGCTGAAAGACAAGCTATTTTGAATAAAATAGAAATGAAAAAATATCATGCTAGGGTTAGACCAAATATAGAAGAAAAAATAAATAATAGCGAAGATGATGCTTTGGAATGGCACATTGAGCGAATGGAACCTCTTCCCCCTTGGCATGATTTGTATGAAAAAGTAGTGAATTATGATTGTAGCACCCTAAAATTGGCGCAGTAACCCTTAGCAAATAATTAAAATTACTTTAGTAATAATTCAAATTCAAATTTTAACCCCGAACCGCCTGTTAAACCGCTTTCCTTATTTTCCATGCCATTTTTAGGATTTGTTGTGACCGTTGGACGATATCGTCACCGATCAGATGATATCGCCTCAGATCGGATGAATTCGTCTGGAGAAGAACGTCCAGACGATTTCGTCCCAAAACTGATTTTTCAAAATTAGCTTCTGTTCCAACAACTTCTCTAACTCGGGCAGAGACGCGTCTGCACCGTTAGAGTCTCCCCCGTTGGAGATCTCCCAAATTGGGATGATCCCCAACCTCCTAACCTCCCTCCTAAGCCTATTTAAACCTTAGGACCCCCCTTGACCTACCCCTGGCTGAATTTTACCTATAGTTTGATCTTTGCGTTAGAATACCCTGAATTCTTATTTGCATTTGTGCCTTTCTAAGTTTTCTTGCAGGAACTTCATTATTCTTCAGCCGGAGCAAGCTCAGATCATCGCAGATGATCTTGTACAATCTCGGATGATCATGCCCCAATTCGAGATGATTTCGCACTCTACAGACGATTTCGACTGTAGTCAACATTGGGGGCAATTAGTGCCCAGAGTTTGCACTTTTCTCTTTTTGTCTGTTGTTTCATTCTGCATTTAGATCAGTTTATTGTTATTTTTTGCTATTCTGCATTTTGGAGTTCACCCATATAGCTTAAGTGCATGATAAGATCATAATTTGTCATTAGAATACTATAATTTACTTGAATTTCTATTCGTAATTATCGTTTTAGTATCTATATTGTCATATTACACCATTTTCCTCTGTTAGTATTGCTGCATTTTCTGTGTTCTGTCTATTTCTCTGATTGCAGGTCTCTGACGAATTCTTTGACGAATTCGTCAGATCTCAGATGATCCTGTCTGATTTCAGACGATCCTGTCAGATCAGAGGCGATCTTGACTGCTTCAAAAATTAGAACCTCCATCAGACATCCGGATCAGGTATGGCTTTTTTCTAATCTAGTATATTTCTTGTATTCTCTGTTTAATTCTGTTTTTGTATTCATTTAAACCTGCATTTCATGTAGAATAGTTTAGATTCATTTGGCCAAACCTAGGATTTGAATGATTAAATGTAAAATTGAACACATCAAACACATTCCCAACCTAGGCGTGGAGACTGCCACTAAACGTTTCCTGGTGAACCCCACCATCCGTCGAAAAATCACCTTAATACCTCTCCCTCGAGAGGCGGGACCTTCAAAGGGCCTCTCAGTCCGAGGTACCGTCCCATCCTTCTCGCATCCCCCTTCCGGGCATGGATCCTTTAGCCTGAAGGTAAGGGTGCAAAAAATTTGGAACGATACATTTTGGTGAACCCGACGTGAAACTAAAACCTTTTGAAAACAAAAAAACATAGATGCATTTAAAATCATTAGAAAACTACTAAGTTGCATATCATGTTTAGATGGTAGCTCCTAAGAAAAGACTAGCTGTCACTATAAATGTTGAAAACCAATTAGCAGCCATAGAAATTAATTATGTGCTTAGTGTGCCTGAAACAGATAGAAACCAACTTTTGTGGGACGAACTTGATAGGAGACTAGGTATCATTTCATCTAGATCAATACAACTTAAACAAATCAAGAGGTTTGCCCTAGATAGAATCCTGGATCCTCATCAACTCATTTTTTATCATGAACTTCGGAGAGCTTGCCATAGGTGGTTAGCTTATAGGAGAGCTCTTGTGTCTTCAGAATTGTTCACCTTCGAGGAATACCTCGAGAACGCAACCGTTATACACCAATTCCTAGGTCGTGTAGAAGACCAAGAGGTCGTTCTTACGGATAGGGAAAGGTGGAGGAGAGTTCCTAGAGCTGTGTTATATCGAGAGTATTGCCACGAACTTTATTTCTACCAACCAGAGTCTGAGACAGATAATATCACTATAGCACTTTTTGTCAAATTCTTGAAAGAAAATTTTCAATTTGAAGAAGAACATTTCATGACTCTTGAAGAACTTGAGCCCATTAATGATATTTATAAATTGTTTATAGAAAACTAGATCATTGCTTTCATTATTATTATTTCTTGCATTTAGTGTGTTGTTTGTTATCTTTATAATATTGTTATAAAAACAAAAAAAAACAAGAAAAACCAAAAACATAACAAAACCAAAACATTTTATTTTAAATACTATAGTAGGTATATAATTAAAATATATACCTCTTAAGCTTGTTGCATATATATATATATATATATATATATATATATATATATATATATAATTTGCTGAAATCTAAACTTAAGCACAATGACTAGACTTAGGAATGGTAAACAAACTGAAGAAGAAGAAGAAGAAGATTGGCTAGGAAAGAAAACAAAAAACCCAAATGTCCTTCCTGAGGATCCAATTCCAGAAGGAGGAACTCTAGAACAGCCAAAAGATGAGTTGGTTGAAGAAAATGAACAAGAAGAAAATGTTAAAGAGGAAGGATCCTCATCCCCTAGAATGGCTCCAGATGGAACTGTTACTTTTGATAACATAGATCATTTCTAGAAATTCTTCAATAATAATATTGGTGCTCTTAATATGGCAGTTCGTATTGATAGAGGACAAATTAGTGACACTCAAGCAGCCATGGAAGATATATTTAACATGCACACTAATCCTTTGTCTTTTGTCGATCAAGAAAGTGATAAAGCTGGACCATCCAATAGAGATATGGTCACTATGATTCAGCACATGCAACAACAACAGGTTACCCAACCCCCTAAGGAACCTGTTATTGAGCCTAAAATCATTCCCACACAAAAGAGACCTTCATTCACTGCTTTATTTCGCCAAACTATTGATCAATATGCTTCAAATCGACAAAAACCTAAAATGAAGCCAAACACCAATTTTCAACAATCTGGGATACAACATAATACAACTTCAAAACTTCTTCATAACACCCTTCCTACCAACAATTTACACAATAGCAATATAGCATCTAATCTTCATGTCCCTCCATCATATGCTCACAAATCCCATATTAATGCCCTACCGAACCAATATGGTGGGCAAACCAGTAATCTGGAAGCCATGGTGAAACAGTTAGCTTCCCGCATGGACCAGATAGATCCCTACCGTCCCTCGTATAATTATCGAGAGATGTGTAGTCAGCCTTTGGATCCCATAGTTGTAGCACAGCCATACCCTAAGCACTTTCCCATGCCCGTCCTGCCTATATATAAAGGAACTGAAGATCCCATAGAGCATCTTCGCATGTTTAGGATAGCATGTCATGATATATCACATGATGACTTGCTATTACTAAAAATGTTCCCAAAAAGTTTAGGAGGAATGGCATTAGAGTGGTACTATCAATTGCCCACTCATTCTTTGAGGAATTTTGAAGAAACAGCTGAATATTTTGTCCATCAATTTAGTGCCTACATCGAGAGACACGTGACCATTAAAGATTTATACAACTTAAAACAAGACAAAGATGAATGTTTTGCTGATTTCTTAGCTAGATGGAGGCAGTTGATAGGAAAACTGCACTTTGTGCTACCTTATAGGGAAATGTTGGACATTTTTATTAATAATTTGCAAGAACAACTATCCTATGAATTATCAACTACTACCTTGACCACCTTCGATCAAGCTATAGACTTAGCTCGAAGGGTGGAAGATGCTCTCATTAGAAGAGGTCAGCTCAAAAGGAAAGATGATGAGAAAACATCCAAAAATCAGTATAAAAATAAACAAGTTGTGGGTGACGGAGTCACTGATAGTAGAAACATTGCTAATGTTAATACTACGAAAACAACAGAGAAGTTTATATTAAAACCTCCTGATAAACCACCTCGAGAATTTACTAGATTGAATCAACCTTTATCAACCATTCTTCCTCAATTACTAGCATGAGGCTTGATTCAATTACCAGCTATCCGGGAACCTGATCCAACTATACCCGGATACAGAGCTGATTTACATTGTGATTTTCATAGAGGACCTGGACATGCTACAAACTCTTGCAAAATATTAAAACATAAAATACAAGACTTGATTGATAATAATGAAATGGAGGTGCAAGCCTTTCAACCTAAACAAAATCCTCCTAATAATGCTCAAAAGAACATTCCCCAAAATCAGAATCAGAATGCCAATCAATCATTGGACATATTTCAACATCCTTTACCGCATCATGGCAAAGAGGTGGCTAATCAAATCGAACATCATAATGTTCCCCCTCCTACCCGATATGTAGGGACTATTAGCGGACAATTATCTGTTCAGGATCCTCAAATATTTGGCACAACTTTCTCCATGGTTACGTCCAGACCCCTATATAATACTCAAACACCGGATCCTAGTGATGTAGAATCGGATATTGAAAGTGAAATAGACATCACCTCAAACCAATCGAATAGTTCTGAAAATGAATCAGATCCGATTCAACCTATCACAGATGCTATGGTTCCGAAAGAACCATTTCCTAGAAGAGTTACTACTCGACCCTCTTCTAATCAGTTCCTTCCTAATGAACAAGCCATAAATGCTAGACCGAGACCAATTCAACGTCTTCAATATAACATTGTAGGTACCATCGGAGTTGTTACCAAACAACAGGCTCAAAACTCTCAAAAGGATCAAACTCAGAATGATGGATCAGCTCCATTTATTTTGAAAAATCCCAATAAAGGGAATCATATGTCTAATGTTCAACCTAAGCCTCCTTACAATATTAATGAACAATTATCCAATACTACAACCATAATTTCCCTTTTGGACTTGTTAAGATCTTCTCCTACCCATAGGGATGAGTTAATGCTCACATTAAGCCAAATGATGGTACCTCAAAATATTCAACCTGAAGCCATGTCCAATACTATCATCACTCGAGAAGTCGATTGTATTGACTTTCGAGATAAAGATATCCCACAACATAGTTTACATAAGGATAACCCCTTATATATTACTGCCCTAATTGGAGATGTAGTTGTTAAACGAGTCTTGATTGATAATGGTTCATCTTTAAACATATGCACTTTTGACTTCTACCAAAGATTTGGCTTTAGGAGTGATGAGATGAAAAGAACGGATATGATTATCAAAGCCTTCAATGACGAGACACAAGAAACGTGTGGAGTCATTACTATACCCTTGCAAGTTGGTCCTAGAACCCTAGATACAACCGTGTTTATTGTACATTGCCCTGCATCGTACAATATACTTCTGGGTCACCCTTGGATCAATGCGATGCGAGCGGTTCCCTCCACTTTACATCAGTGTGTTAAATTTGAATTTAAAAACCAGTTGGTTACCATTCATGGTGATCCTAGACCCTTTGATATGTGTGCTTTGGTAGAACCCGTTGGAGTGCAATTTTGCCCCGCCCTGTCATCCACACATCCTAGTTCTTATCATCCATCCAAACGTGTGAAACACACACCCATAACATCATCTACCCCATCAACTACACCTATACATTTAACTCAACCATCTTCTGAACAAACCACATTAGGACCTCGAAAAGAGCCTAAACCTACACCCAATGCTTCCCGTTTTACTCCTATATCTTCCATACCCATAGACTCATCCATCGATATCCCTATAACATCATCATCCACTACAGGCATTCTTCCCACATCGAAGATCAAGGAAATGTTCCTTCTACCTCTTATGCTCTCACTGATGAGCTCTTACCTGATTTATCTAAAATTCTTATATCATAAGAGATCAACACTGCCATGCAGACTTCCCTCCTTTTAAATAAACTCCCACCTTCTCCTCGTACCTTGGGCCTCCCACAACCTATGGGAAGTATCTACCAAGTCGAAAGTTGTGCTTTTGTTTATAAAGGATATGATTGGGGAAGAATACCCCGAAACATCAAGACGCATTGTGATGGATATGCTCGATGCTATTTTGCTAATGAATATATTAAAGCTAAACCCATAATGCTTAAATTGGGCTATAAAGGGAAAGGTTTGGGACCTTTCCAAAATGGTATGAAAGAACCTTTCGAGGTAGAACCGTGGCCTGCCCGCTGTGGTGTGGGCCTATTTCCTAGTAAAGGTCAGCCCTTTCCATTTGAGGATGATGACCATCTCATATGTTATCAAGATTATCTAGATAAACAAGATTCTTTGTATCCCAAGAATAATTCTTCTACCTGCAATATGCTATCCATTGCCTATCCTGAAATGATTGTCGAATCCGATGATGAGTTGGAAGGAGATATTTTCCATGATGTCTCCATTGAAGAGTTGTTACATAATGGTTTTTATTTTGATGGTTCTATACCTACTATAGCCCACCTTGAGGCCACGACTCCTCAAGATGAATTATCCAAGTTAACCTTAAAGGAATTACAAGAATTGGGTGTTTCACCTGCCCCACCTAATTTTGAAAGAGATCTACACATGGAAGTAGAAAACGTCATTAAGGTTAACATTGGAACTGAGGATAATCCTCACATCATCAGTATTGGATCAGAATTAAGTCAAGAAAAACAAGAGCAATACATTGCATTCCTTAAAGAATATGAAGATGTCTTCGCTTGGACATATGAAGATATGCCAGGTTTAGACCCTTCTGTAGTCATGCATCACCTAGTAGTCCATCCGGATGCTAAACCTGTTAAACAAAAACTTAGAAAAATGCATCCCAAAGTGGCCTTGCTAGTCAAAGGGGAGTTAGAAAAACTCTTGAATGTTATTTTTATACAAGCTATTGATTATGCTGAATGGATCTCGAATGTAGTTCCAATCACCAAGAAAGAAGCTACCAAAGTTAGGGTTTGCACAGACTTTAGAGATATTAACGTTGCATGCCCTAAAGATGATTTTCCTCTTCCAAACATGGATCAAATCATTGATTTTACTGTTGGGAGTGGAATGATGTCCCTAATGGATGGATTTTCTGGTTATAATCAGATCAGGATAGCTCTTGAAGATCAGGCTAAAACAACCTTTATTACCCCTTGGGGTACCTTTTGTTGGAAAGTGATGCCATTTGGTTTAAAGAATGCAGGCGCAACATATCAACGAGCCATGACTTATATCTTTCATGATATGATGCATGATATCCTACATGATTATGTAGATGATATTATAGCTCACTCTATTAATGAAGATGATCATTTAGATGATTTGAGAAAAGTATTTAATCGGTTAAGAGAATATCTTATTCGATTAAATCTAGCCAAATGTATATTCGGAGTCAAGTCCGGTAAATTATTAGGGGTTTTAGTTTCTTTACATGGTATCAAAATCGACCCTCTCAAGATTGCGGCTATCACTGATATGCCCACACCTACCAATATATCTGAGTTACGAAGTTTACAAGGTAAGCTTCAAGCCATCCGTCGCTTCATCGATAAGCTGGCGGACAAAACCAGTCCCTTTCTTAAGCTCCTTAAGAAGGATGTCCCTTTTAATTGGGATGATGAATGTAAGGAAGCTTTTGAACTTCTCAAACAATACCTCCTTAACCCACCTGTGCTTTCACCACCTAGACCTGATCGCCCATTTATCCCGTATATTTCAGCTTCAGATTTTGCTTTAGGAGCTATGTTAGCTCAACTTGATGATGAGAAAAGAGAACGTGCTAATTATTATATTAGCCAAACTTTAATTAGTTATGAAACCCGCTACACAACATTAGAAAAACTATGTCTAGCAATCATATTTTCTACGCAAAAATTATGCCATTATATGCTCAGTTAGAAAACATATGTCATTGCTAAATATGATCCCTTGCGGTATCTCATGAGTCGACCTTATTTATCGGGTCGTACAACAAAGTGGGTTCTTGCTCTAAGCGAGTTTGAACTCACGTTCATAGGACAAAAGTCTGTTAAGGGTCAAATCATAGCAGATCAATTAGTTGCTGCACCCTTAGAGTCTACCCATCCCCTCATCATTGAGTTTCCTGATGAATGCCTTCAATTAGAGGCAGACCATGTTGAACAATGGTCCTTATACTTTGATGGAGCCCGATGCATGAGTGGGGCTGGTGCAGGTATTATTTTAATATCTCCACAAAAACACATTATACCTTTGTCCTTTAAATTAACATTTGCTTGCACCAATAATATTGTTGAATATGAAGCTCTAATCCTTGGATTACGAGCTGCCTTGGCGCTAAAAATTAAACATCTGCTAGTTTTTGGTGATTCTCAACTTGTTATAAACCAAATTAATGAAGTTTATCAGACCAGAGATGATAAATTATGCCCATATAAAGCATATGTTTTGCAGTTGTTGTCCTTGTTTGATAAAGTTACCTTGGAAGCTATTCCTCGAACTAGCAACCGTGCGGCTGACGCTATGGCCGTAGCTGCCTCTCTTCTGCCCTTGGAGTTAGATGACGAATATGCCACCATCATTATTCATCGACTCCAGGAACCCTCTTCAAATAAGTCATGCTTAGAACCTTTGGATGTGTTTCTAATCAATGAAACTACTCCTGAACCTTGGTATATGGATATATTTGATTTTCTTCACAATGGGACTTTCCCTGCCAGTTCTAATAGAAACCAACGTCGGTTATTACGTAGACGAGCAAGTCGATTTGTAATAATTGGCAATACTTTATATAGGAGATCTTTTGAAGGTATCCTATTGAGATGTTTGAATCTAGAAGAATCCAAATCAGCTTTGAGTGAAGCCCACGATGGATCTTGTGGAGGACACTTCAGTGGTAGTGTCATTGCTAAAAAGCTCCTTAGGATAGGCTACTTTTGGCCTACCATGGAAACCGATGCACATGATTATGTGCGCCATTGCGACAAGTGCCAGAAACATGCTGACCTTGTCCATGCCCCTGCACAAGAACCATAGGCTATTTCATCTCCTTGGCCCTTTTCAAAATGGGGCTTAGACATTATTGGCAAAATTAATTCTATGTCATCTGATGGACACAAATTCATCATAACTCGCCATTGAGTATTTTACGAAGTGGGTTGAAGCTATGCCTTTAGCTTCCCGCACTGGAACACAAGTCTCTAAATTTATTTTTAATCAAATCATTTGTAGGTTCGGAATTCTTGCAAATCTCATCTCAGACAATGGAACTTGTTTCAAAAATAAAGATGTTAAGAAATTATGCCAAAAATATAAAATTCAACATCGCTGGTCCACTCCCTATTATCCTCAGGGTAATGGCCAAGTAGAAGCATCTAATAAAACATTAATTAAAATCCTTAAAATATTGGTCAATAAATCTGGCCGTGACTGGCACATTCAATTATATCCAGCTTTGTGGGCATATCGCACTAGTGTTCGTACTCCCACAGGTACTTCACCTTTTGTTTTGGTTTATGGCATTGAAGCTGTTTTTCCCTTTGAATTAGAAGTTCCTTCTTTGGCTCTACTACTTCAAGATACCGAAGTAGGAGATGAATATCAAGTTGGCAGACTCAGTCAGCTGGAACTCCTAGATGAAAAGCGCATCAATGCTTTGGAGCATCTTCGTGCCTACCAAAACAAGCTTAAAAGATCATATGCTAAGAAAGTTCGTCATCGATCCTTTGAGGTCGACGACCTTGTTTTAAAAGAAAATCAAAAAAATACTAATGCAACTAAAGACCTTAAAGGTAAATTTGAACCCAACTGGCTTGGACCATATATTATCACTGCTAAATTTGAATCGGGAGCATACAAATTAGCTACCTTAGATGGTAAAGATTTAAAAGAACCTATGAATATTATGCATCTTAAGCGATATTACGCATAAAATTTGGTCATTTCATCATTTGTATATATTTTGCATGTTGTCTCATTTTAAAAATGTATAAAACTGTTTAAACAAAAACAAACAACAATATTATTGACTCTTTCGAAACCAAAAAAAAAAAAATAAAGAGAAGAAAGAGAGAGTCAAAATTATCAAACTCCTCAAAAATATTTGTTGTATATATTTCTTCTTAAAGTATTGCAGTTATATTTTCAAATTATTTTGGATAAATTAGCATTTATTTGGAATCTCTCACTTTTGCAAACACAAAAATAAATATCTTGATTTTATCTGGCATGATTACTAATCTCTCTTATATCAAAGTCCACAAAATTCAATTAAATAAAGTTTGAGCACGGAGAATTGATCTTGTTATTTACTTAAACCAAGCATATCCTTTCACAATAAAATGATTATATTTGTAATGTCCATGCTATGCTACATAGTAGAAGTGGTTTCTTGAGCGAAAAGTTTCCCCTGCTATCCTATCATGCACATGGTCTAGAATCTTTGAGAATTGACAAAAGGACAAGCTCACCCCTACCCAGAATAAAAATCCCTTGCTCTACAGCTAATCCGAGCAAGTATCCCTAGCATAGGAAGAAAAAGAAAAATCAAGCAAAATCATGAGAAAAAGAAGCATTATTTCAGAATCATTTTGTACTCTCTTAGCACTATTTCAGCATTATCTCAAATATCAAAGCAAAAGATACGAAAAAGAAAAATACAAAAAAAAAAAGAGAAAAGAAAAAGAAAGCAAAGAAAGCGAAACAAGCAAAAGCAAAAGCAATAAAATCCCTTTCCCTACCCATTGAAAAGAAAAGAAGGGTTGATGAGCTTGAATCCCTGGAATTCTCAATTATTCGAAAACTGTGAGGTAAGCCCCATAACAGGTGGTTTGTGCCCAACCCGCTTGGCCTTGGGTAACTCCTAGCGTGGTGATATGTCTGTTACATTAGCGACCTTCTTTTGTACAGACCTATGTCCGCTTATGGATTAGCTAGCTCTTGATAACCCGACTTACATAGTAGTCTGGTACGGTTATATGCATCTAAATCATGGTTAATGAACACTTATTTGGTTAATTCAAATCACTTGTATCAAATTATCTTGCTCAAAATTGGTAAATGAACAATACAATCGCACACACATTTGTATTTGAGAGATTTTGTATCATTATGATAAATCAAGATTGGTAATGAATTCACATTTGCACATGAGGATTCCTTATAAATCTACATTTCTCTTTGAGATAATTTAAAATATTTCTGTAACTCTTTTCGGAATAATTTTATCCTTTTATTTCAGAATTCTTATTTTCTATAAGAGCAATTACATACATCTTCTCACAAAATCTCAAAAATAATTTCAAACAAAAGTTTTCATATTATTATTTTTCTGTTTATCAAAGGTCAAAAATGCATCTTGCAATAAAACCAACAATCTATTTTCTTCTTTGGATTTCGTGATGATGGTATAAGTCTATACCTATAATTCTATGCCTAGCGCAAACCATCATTCTAATTTTCTTTTCCATTTATTTTAAAACAAAATTCATCAAAACATGTGACTTGCATCATTATGTTACACAATTATGCTTTACAAACAAACAAACACTTATTCTATTTCATGACATTATGTTCAAATTCAGTTTTTTGCAACCATGGTATAAATTCTAAGGAATTATTCAAAATTTTATCACACTTAGGAATTTATGCCTAGCAAAAATCATTTTTTTAAAAATATTTCATGCATAATATTTTCATGGAAATCTGAAAACAAATCACCATCATCATCATCATTTGCATCATCACAACAAAGTCTTAAGACAGTCTCTTAAGCACTCTTTTACTTTTAACAATATTTCTATACCAGGATTAGCTTGACGACCTAGTGAGCGACGACTCCATGAAATGGTCATATAATAGCGACAATGTCCTTTGAAATTATTGTTAAAAGTCCCTTTTATTTTTATCAAATCATCCCACAAACAACCAATTTGTTTACATCAGATTATTTCATTTAAATTTTAAAAGCATGACATTCAAACCATAATATTTCCAAATGACATAATTACATGAATCATCAAATCAATCACATCAAAACATTAAAGCATCATACAAACACATAAGACAAGTCATATGATCAAAAATATCTCATCTATATATATATCAACAATATATACATCATCTCAAAACTGGATCGGTATGCCACAATCTGTACCTCGGCATACTCAATCCTCTATCAAAAATAATAAACACTATGTATCAATCTGTGCAGTGCAGTCTATAGCAGCTAGCCTCGAGAACCTCTCGAGCTCTCAACCTCATCTCCTCCCCCGCCCTGAGGTGGACGAGGTGGCCCCATCGTAGTCTATGTGGTGCTATGAGTCCTGGACTCTAATCGTGATGATGTCCTCGATGACCTCATCATGATAGGCTCTACAATGGGGGCCGACAGCGGTAACCTCTGCTCCTCTAGCACCATATGGTGGTATAGCATCTGATAGAATGTGATCTAGGCAATAGCCCATGCTAGGTCTCGAGTGCTCGCCCCTCCGCTCCATGCTCTAAGGCATGCGACCTCATCTCTGAGCTGTGTGGCCTCCTCTCGATGTCGTGCAGCCTCATCCTACAAGGACTGCACCTGAGCCTGGAGATAGATAGTCTCCACCCGGAGAGTAGCCATCTCGCTACTCTCTCCTACCTCGACACCCTTGCCCTTATCAGGCGATGGTGGCCTCTCTCTCCATGGAGAAGGGGGTCTCTCCTCCCTCCTCTCCCGCTACCACGGCCTCTGCTGAGCCTGTGGCCTCCTCTGCTCTCTCCCATCGTGACCCTGTGCCACCTCAATGGCCACCTGGCGCCGCCTCCCCATCCGATGCACAACTACGTGAATCGGACCCTGAGCCCTCGTCATCCGAGGAGGGTGGATGCCTACGTACCAGGCATCGTAGCCATCAGCAACCCCTACGTCATCCCCATCCACTGGCTGAATGGGGGCATCATCCATGTCCTCACTCTAGAAGTGCTGCATATCTAGAGCCCCACTGACTGTAGTGTTATCCCGAACGGTCCAGGAAAACTCGTAGTCCCTGAGAGATGGGATCCCCTGCTGTAGACCGAACTACCTCAAAACTCGGTCATAGCGGTGGAGCTCCACCTCTCTCCTCTCCATCCTCAGCCAACAGGTTCGCCTAACGTGAGCCAGCTCCTGTCCATCCTCGGCCCACCCTGGATGATCTCTCCAAGGCCTCTAGGTGATCTGGTCGAAGACAAGGTCGTCAAGTAGTCTCTGGGACATTGGCAGATCTATCCGCCGCTGTGACCCTCTTCGGAGCCACCAGTAGAAAACTCGGGGCCTCTCCCCATCAATCCCTATCAGTGGGAGCCCTACCGGCCTCCGCACCATGATGTGCTCCCAAGCACCAAACCTGTAGTAGTGATGTCATGACCGACCCGCGCCCTTGATACGAACCCCATGCAGGATCCTATACAATCGACATAGTACAAAGCTCCCCCAAGAAAACCTGTACCCGTGGTCTCTCATGTCGTAGACCACATCTATTAGCAGCCATGGTAGTCTGCATCCACTTTGATGGCATAACAGCAAGACCACCTACCACCCCAGCCAAAACTTGTGTCGGTCTAGATGCCCCAGGCATCTGGCGTAGCGACTCGATGTTCACTCCGCCCTTCTCCAGGGTGAAGCTCGGATCTCCGCACAGTCGCATCATCACGTGGCCCTGATTGGCCATGGGAGTTATTAGCCATCCTTGTATGGGGATCCTCAAAATCCTCCATACATCCTCCAATGTGGGAGTCATCTCCCCTGTCGATAACCGAAAACAAGAAGAACCCGGATACCACCTCTCTGCTAGGGCTGTCAATAGCCCCATATCTGTAGAAACCTGTGGCATATCTCGCCACATGTTGCAAGCCGACTTGAGCCAACTGATCTCGCTCTGCCTGAGATAGAGCGGCCAAGTCATCCCTCAGCCCATCGTATTTCCATTCTCGGCTCTTTAGTAATCCTCTCTGCAACATAAATAACAAAACAATAAAAATCATTAATAAAACAGTGATTAAAAATGCAAGTAAAACAAGTTCAATTTCATACAAATGATGATATCGTCCACTATTGGACGATATCGTCCAAAATTTGAGCAAATTCATCTCCGATTTTGCAAGAGGGAATCGTCCCTTATTGTATGCAATCGTCCCCATATCGCCGATTTTGCCCTTGGACGAAATCAGCGATATCGAGACGATTTCGTCCCGACGACGTCGACGGCCCAAAAATGGCCGCGATGCTCAAAAATCATTCAAAATTAATCTAAAAAGCATGAAATTCAAAATTAAAGCATTCTAAATTAAGTTTGGACCCTTACCCGTAGCCCGCGTCGGACCTCTGTCGATCTCGTGCGCTGTCTCGACCATCTTGTCTGCGAGCTCTAGAAACCAGGAAAATGAACAGTAACAATGAATTAGGGTTTTACCCTATTTTTCTTAATTTTCTTCAAAAACACTTAACAACATTTTAAAATTTTGCTTTTCCGCGTTTTTACCTCAAACGTTCGATTTGGGTAAAAACACGGAGGGGGCACCATAGTAAGCTGTCGTACGATTCGACCTAGAATCGTCGCCTAAAAATGGGAATAATTTTTGCTTTCTCGTAGATCGAGAAGAACTCATCTTTAACGCATTTTCTTCGAAAAATTCGCTAAAGAGGGGGCAAAATGTAGCACCCTAAAATTGGCACAGTAACCCTTAGCAAATAATTAAAATTACTTTAGTAATAATTCAAATTCAAATTTTAACCCCGAACCGCCTGTTAAACCGCTTTCCTTGTTTTTCGTGCCATTTTTAGGATTTTTTGTGACCGTTGGATGATATCATCGCCGATCAGACGATATCGCCTCAGATCGGACGAATTCATCTGGAGCAGAACGTCCAGACGATTTCGTCCCAAAACTGATTTTTCAAAATTAGCTTATGTTCCAACAACTTCTCTAACTCGGGCAGAGATGCGTCTGCACCGTTAGAGTCTCCCCCGTTGGAGATCTCCCAAATTGGGATGATCCCCAACCTCCTAACCTCCCTCCTAAGCCTATTTAAACCTTAGGACCCCCCCTTGACCTACCCCTGGCTGAAATTCCCTGTAGTTTGATCTTTACGTGCATTAGAATACCCTGAATTCTTATTTGCATTTGTGCCTTTCTAAGTTTTCTTGCAGGAACTCTATTATTCTTCAGCCGAAGCAAGCTCAGATCATCGCAGACGATCTTGTACAATCTCGGACGATCACGCCCCAATTCGAGATGATTTCGCACTCTACAGACGATTTCGACTGTAGTCAACATTGGGGGCAATTAGTGCCCAGAGTTTGCACTTTTCTCTTTTCGTCTACTGTTTCATTCTGCATTTAGATCAGTTTATTGTTATTTTCTGCTATTCTGCATTTTGGAGTTCACCCATATAGCTTAAGTGCATGATAAGATCATAATTTGTCATTAGAATACTATAATTTACTTGAATTTCTATTCGTAATTATCGTTTTAGTATCTATATTGTCATATTACACCATTTTCCTCTATTAGTATTGCTGCATTTTCTGTGTTCTGTGTCTATTTCTCTGATTGCAGGTCTCTGACGAATTTGTCTGACGAATTCGTCAGATCTCAGACGATCCTGTCTGATTTCAGACGATCCTGTCAGATCATAGGCGATCTTGACTGCTTCAAAAATTAGAACCTCCATCAGACATCCGGATCAGGTATGACTTTTTTCTAATCTAGTATATTTCCTGTATTCTCTGTTTAATTCTATTTCTGTATTCATTTAAACCTGCATTTCATGTAGAACAGTTTAGATTCATTTGGCCAAACCTAGGATTTGAATGATTAAATGTAAAATTGAACACATCAAACACATTCCCAACCTAGGCGTGGAGACTGCCACTAAACGTTTCCTGGTGAACCCCACCATCCGTCAAAAAATCACCTTAATACCTCTCCCCCGAGAGGCGGGACCTTCAAAGGGCCTCTCAGTCCGAGGTACCGTCCCATCCTTCTCGCATCCCCCTTCCGGGCGCGGATCCTTTAGCCTGAAGGTAAGGGTGCAAAAAATTTGGAACGATACAATGATCCCCTAAATAATAGCAAGCATCAATTAACCAATGAAAGGATTAGCAAGATACAGAAGAGAAGTGATGACTAGACCATTGCAAAAACTCGTGAATGGTGGTTAATGAGGGTATAAAAAAATATGATTACTTCAAGGTACTCGGTGAAAAATGATAATGAATTTAGTATTCAGTATAATTTACATCATGCATCTTAGGAAGGGGTTTTTCCTATAAGAATACCTCCTAGTGTTGGGGGTAGTAGCAGAACTAGCCCTGAAGTGCCACAAAGATACGAAACTGATAAGGGTAAGCAAAAACAAATAGTAGTTGAACAAAAGTTACCCCTGGTGTAGACAAAACCCAAGAATTCTAGGAAGCGGTCAATAGAAGAAGTTTTTACCCAAGAACAGGGACGAAACTATGGCAAAGCCACTCATATGATGCTTAAAAAAGGGTATGAAGTGAAAGGCCTAGGAATATGGGGACAAGGAATTACTGAGCCTATACAAGTAGAAGTAAGAGAAAAATATCTGGCTCTTGGGGTTGATGCTTCCAGTAAAAAGGATTATACTTCTAAAGTCATGAATTTTGTTCCTCCCTCCGACCCAGTTTCAGAATCTGATGAAGAACCTGTAGCTGAGAAGATGAAAATATTAAAAACCCTGGTTGATGCCAAGAAAGGCAAGAATATTACTCAAATTTTTGTTAGTGAACAAAATGTTCAAGATATTCAAGAAAATATAGTTGAAAACTCTACTAAAAATGGAAAGGATAAAGTAAATGAGGAAGGTAACAAAACTGATGCTCAGGAAGCTGAGCAAGAAAATTCTCATATAGAAAACACAGGCAGTTTACCAAATTGAATTTAAGAAAGCTATAACCCAGATATTGTAAAGGAAGTGCTAGTAAAGCAAGAAGTTACAGAAGTTGAGAAAGGACAACATGGGGAATTTTCCCAAAATATACAAATAATTAATCTTGATGAAAGTGAGCAAGATGAAAATACTGAGATACATGAGGATGGTGGAATTTGAGATGAATAATTGTTTGATAAAGATGATGAAATTGAATAAGAAGACAAATATCAGCAACAACTTCAAACGGGACCAGGTATACTCTTTTCTTATCTTCTTATGTTTCTTCTACTTGATCCTATTTTTACTCTCCCTCATTTTTTGATATGGAGAAAGACATAATTCTCCTTTCAAAAATGATTTGCTTTCCCAAAAAAGGCAACATCTTCCCATTCTCAACTCGACATCAACACTGCGTTGGTCCCCATCCCTTTCTTTCTCAACATCAGTATTCCAACAGTTGGGGCTACATCCTCTCGAGTTGATGATAGTCATCCGACTCTGACAAAGATAGAAAATTTGAGAAGAGTTAGTAATAATGCTTTAGACTGGTGGAATTTCCATTCCGCTGAGGATCCAAAGATGCCTACCAATGTTCATGAAATTATTGCTCTAGATCCGGCTACTATGCAAAGGAATAAAGTAAAGTTAACCCCAATAACAAAGAAATCTAAAGGTGAAATGACTGTTGAGGATTACCATGCAGAAGAAATTAATGAAAATATCACTCGGTTGCCTATGCAAGTTGAATGGATAAAAGCTCAAGCACATCTAGGCACTAAATATCTGCATGGGGGGCATTACTTAGAGAAATTTTTGAAATAAAATGAGAATATGAGAGAGTTTGAATCAGTTTTACAAGAACAAAAACAGATGGAAAATGCTTTGAAGTTGGAGGTAAAAAAGTGGGAAGATAAATTCAGTGTTGTTGCCAATGAGGCAGCTAAATACAAAGAAAAATTGGGGCAGGAAGATGTATAGATTCAGGCATTAAGTCTCCAGGTTCAGGAACTCCAACAACAATTAGCAGATTAGCAGAATGCCCCGTCTAGATTTTTAAAAGAAAAAGTGAGAGATATGAGGAAAAATTTGTTGCAAGATTTATTAGTATTAGGCTTGAAAACACAACCTTTATTGTTATACCTGGCCAAAGTCAAGGAGACCATTGAAGTAGTGGGTGAAGAATTCAAAGCTGCAATTATTTTTTTGCAAAAAATAGAAGACACTGCCACTAAAATCTAGATATTATCTGAGAAAATGCCAGAGAATATAGCAGTGAAGGTATGAAGTGAAGTTTGATCCCAAGCTAATATTGCAGCCAAGAATTTTTTAGAAAGTTTAAATTAGTGACCCAAGGGAATAAACTCCTGTAGGAGCTAGAGATCGAAGCAAAAGGGTTACTAAAAACTTTTGATCTGGCTATCCGAAATGGACTCCCATATCTCGAGGATGATAACTCAAAATTTATTAATGAAAGTGCACTCTCCTCATCCTTGAAGTCTTTTGTTGAAGATGAATCTAATATAGAAAGCTGGGGTGAGCCCATAGAAGATACACAAGTAATGAAGATGGTGCAGAAGCTCGCACAGGTTAAAACCTATTTACAAGAATTGATATTAAGACAAAAAATGATTTCCTATGATAAATTGGAAGAGCTCTAGTATATCTACCAACTATTCATTGATTCCTTGGACCTGGATGATGAATATTGGAAATATGTTTGCCAAACCTATCAGGGAGTGGTAGCTGTAGTGGAAAAAATTAGACAATCAAAGCATACCAGTCGGAAGCAGGTAACTGAAGCTAGGACTAGTACCCAGAATTAAGACAAATGTTTAGATTTTCCTTCTCAAAGTATTTTATGTATTTTAGTAATAATTCTTTAAGCTGTAACAAGATTTTTTGACAAGGTAATTCTTACTCATCTGAAGTGCATTTTTCCTTACTATTTGCTTTTTGTAAATGTCTTGTTTTGTATTTTTTTGACTTTGTTTCCCAATGGATGAAGGGCCTGGATTCTAATATTTTGCTAGCAAAAAATACCTCAGAAGGCACCAAGAATGTTAGTCTAAAAATACTACCTCTAGGAGACAGCCGAGATTTTGCAACAGGGTGCCATCTTGAGAGACTCAATGCAGTCTATTTTTGAAGGGCTATAGAAAGAGAGAATAAGCTAAGGAAAGATGATATCATGATTTAGAGACATGTTCGAATTTCATGGTAAAATAGTGCAAGGAATTCAACTAGATGAAAATGTCATGATTTCGCGACATGTTACTTTTTCGTCGATAAATCAAGAATACAAATCCAATACGAAGAAGATGTCACGATTTTGTGACATGTATTTTCATGGCAGCAAAGACCAAAAGGAGCTTAAAAGATAAAGGCATCACGATTTTGCGACATGTTGCACTTTTGTGGCTAAGAAAGTAGAAAAGGTTTAGAAGAAGAGAGAATGTCACGATTTTGTGACTTGTCAGTTTTTCGCCATGAGAAAGAAAGAAGAAGACATACGAAGCTAAAGTGTCGCAATTTCGTGACATGTTTTGTTTTTGCATAAGGAGGCGGATAGAGTAGAATACTTGAAGATGTCGTGATTTCATGACATGATAGTTCTTCCTAAAAAGATATATTCTTAGCAACTAAAGCATGCCCTTACACCAAATTTTTTATCTCTCGGGGTGTCAAATGTAAATGGAGTGTCAGATCTGTTAGAATCCAATTTACAGAAGATCTTGTGCTTATTATTAGAAACTAAAGTTAATTGCTTGTAATTGATTTGAGAATCCTATATGTACTAGTTGTAAAAGATACCCATTTTGGGTATATATAGTGGTATACGCATTTTGAAAATAGGTCAGCTCGTAGACGTTTAAAATATTGATGTACATCATTCTGGATGCAAGCAAATAAAGTTACTCTTCTTCTGGCTTCTAACTTTCTGTGTGCAAGTGTATACATCTGGTTTTCGAATTCTATTTACATTATTAAATTCTATATTGTATTTGTTCTAAATTTGTACTATGCATGTATGAATCATATTGCTGGAATTAAGATTAAGTATGCTTATATGTGTTAGATGATAGAAAGTTATGATTTCTATATGAAGGTGTTAAAGAAAACTTGTAACAGTAATACATATGTCATATCCTGATTGTTGTCTAGACTGCACCATGAGAAAAGCTTCTAGCCTTGGCTATATTTCCCTTTACAAGCATTTCCCTTCTTTCTACTCTCTTTTCTCTAAATAAATCAAAAAGGAACCAGCCTACTCTGGATATTAGATGGATATTTCCAAGCTAGATCCATCTATTCGATGTTGGCAAGGTCTAAGGCACAATACAATTAACCAAAGGTAGATTTTATTCCAACATGACCATATTTACCACAATTGAAACATCTAACTGATTTTGTACCTTTATACTTTCTTGAGTCCTTGTTTCTTCTGCCATAATTACTTCTTCATAACTGGATAACTCATTGCTTGAATCTGACTTTTTACCCTTTGTCTTCTTAGTAGCATTGAAGGCTACTTCTTTCTAGGGAATAGGTTCCTCTTTTATTCTCATCTCAAAAGTTGTGATAATTCCATGTAATTCATCCCTTGTCAAAAGTTCAATATCTTTTGAATCTTCTATAGCTGAAATATTTTAACTAAACCTCTTTGGGAGTGACCTTAAAATCTTATCACAAACATTTATTTATTTAAATTTAAGCCCAAGTCCTTGCATGGAGTTAACAACCTCATCCACACAAAGTAGGTATGCAGCAATGTTTTTCTAATCCTTCATCTTTAGGTCTTCAAATATTCTCTTGTAATTTTGTAACTTTTCCCTTTTGACCTTTTTGTCTCCCTCATATATTTCTTTCAACTTATCCCAAATTTCCTTTTCTGATTTGCAATGCATAACCTTTATAAACTTTATTTCATGCAAACCCTTTAAAATTCCATTCATTGCCTTTGAATTATTTAGATGTAGGAGCTTACCATATTTATCTATAGGTGGAGTAGTTGGTAGTATGTATCCATTTTCAACTTCTTCCCATATTTCATTTCCAAGTGCCATTAGGTGAATCTTCATTTTCATACTCCAAAGTACATAATTGTTCCCATCAAAAAATGGTGCAGAATTTCCTGAATATCCATTCTGAGAATCCATCTATGTTCTTGTGAGATTTTCCTTCAAGTTTTTAAACTCTTCCAAAGGAACCCGCTTTGATACCAATTGAAGAACACAAGCTTATACTGAGAGGGAGGGTGAACAATATAAGACCACCTTTTACTTTTCTTTCTCAAACAATATTATCCAATATATCAATGGCAATATCAACAGTAGTAATAAAAGCAATACACAAATCACCACACACAATAGAGACACAAATTTAACGTGGTTCACCCAATGTGGGCTACTCCATGGAGAAAATATTTCACTAATATTTTCTCAACAAATATCTTGGGAATCCTTCCCTATTACAATATTTATGGACCTCTGTCCAAAGGAGACACCAATCCCCTAATCAAGTTCGTGGATCTCTATCCATAGGAGACACCAATCCCTTCAACTGGTTTGTGGATCTCTATCCATAGGAGAACTCCTTCTCCTCTACTCTGGTTGGTGATCCTCTAGAAGACTATTACCTCCACTACACTGGCTTGTGGATCTCTCTCTACTAAAGACTCCTATCCTCACTTAGAAGACCTTTGTCCTCACTACCCTGGCTAATGGATCTCTATCCACTGGAGACTACTATCCTCTGCTCTGTCACCTCCAAAGCTTGCTCTCAGCTCTGTCTCAAATCTGCACTAAACACAGTCCTTCGATCTAGCACAAATCTGCTCAAACTCTATCTCAAATCTACACTAAACATAATCCTTCAATCTAGCACAAATCTACTCAATCTATCTCAAATATACACTAAACACAATCCTTAAGTTTAGCACAAATTTTCTCAAACTTTGTCTCAAATGTTCACTAAACATAGTCCTTTGATCTAGCATAAATTTGCTCAAACTCTATCTCAAATCTACACTAAACACAGTCCTTCGGTCTAGCACAAATATTCTCAATATCTATCTCAAATCTACACTAAACATAGTCCTTCGGTCTAGCATAAATTTGCTCAATCTCTATCTCTGGTATGGCACAAATCTCTCCTCAAATCTACCCCATAAATCTATCCTCAAATCTGTCCTCAAGCCTTAACACAAAGCTTGATCCAATCACAAATCAACTCTACTAGATCTGCCCCAAACCTTAACTCAAGGTTTGAACAAATCAATAAATCAACTCTACTCACAAGTCTTCTCAAATACTTACCTCAAATATGTCCACAAGTCCTCACCAATACTTTCCTCAAATCTTCTCTCAAGTCTTCACCAAGACTTGCCTCAAAAATGCATTGGAAGCTTCGACAAAATCTCACACTAATCTATCCACAAATCTTCAGCAAGACTTACCTCAAATTCTTCTCAACAAATTCTCGTAAGAACTTGCTCAATTTTCTCAATACGACTTACCTCAAATCTGCATTGTAATCTTCCACAAAATCTTACTTTCACTCGGTCCTCAAGTCCACTCACCTAGGACCTACTCAAATCAGCTCACTAAGCTCCTTCCAAAAAGCCTGCTTAACTCTTCCCGAAGTCTTCACTCTAGAAATTACTCAAATTTATCCACTGCGCTTTCACAAAAGCTTATTCAACTCAACTCAATCTATCACAGAAAACCTCTTCAATCACAAAAACAAGTTTCACATAGAATATTTTTTTTAATCTCATAGAAACATATAGAGAATGGTTAGAGACTCAATATGTTTCACACTCACAACAATACTTAATCACTTTCAAACTCTCTTATTTAACCATAGAAACATATGGAGAATGGTTAGAGACTCAATATGTTTCACACTCACAATCACTCTTAAACTCTCTTTCAAATCAATTTAGAATAAAGAACAATTTATTTCACATAATTTGAACTATCACTCCAACACTTCCAATCAACTATGCTCAATCAACTCCACTCAACCAATCACTCAATGAAATACAACTTGATTATAAATCCTAACCACGTGTTTCACTATGCTTCCAACAACTCACACTATGGAACTCAATCTTGACTCAAGATGATTCCAAATTCACATAACAATGATACTCATGATATTTCCACAAAATCCTAGTTCAAGATAGTTCTCAACTTCACATAACAATGATACTCATGATCTTTCACAAACCCTAATCATGCACATGAAGGCTCACTCAATATTTCCAACAATGCTTATCAAACAAGGTTTCTAGCATCAAATTTCATTCTAGAAAAATCCTCATCAATCAACATTGGATATCTCAAAACCAAACTCAACAATACTTATCAAACAATCCTTTTCACTCCAACTTAGCATTCACAACATCCAATTCAACAATATTTCACTTACAAGGAATATGTGCCTTGTTAGTCTTACAATGACACTGAGAGAGGGGGGTGAATCAGTGTAGCTCTTTAAACTTGAATTTATAGCTCTTAATACCACAACAATTAAAACTTATTACTAGATACAACAAGTATAACAAAAGAGCATCACACAACACAAGATTTAACGAGGTTCACCAATGTGGCTACTCCTCAAAAATTGATTGCTTGGACTACCATCCAAATCCAGCCTTTGCAAAGCACCAACTTTACAATCAATTTACTAGCACCCATTGGAAGGAGCACCAACCCTTGATTTATCTGCACTAACAGAAAGGAGCACCAACCCCTGATTTACCTGCACCAACTGAAAGGAGCACCAACCCCTTATTTATTTGCACCAATAGAAAGGAGCACCAACCCCTGATTTACCTACACCAAACTCGGAAGGAGAACCCCTATTTTCCCCCCAACGAAAGGAGCACCAACCCCTGATGCCAAGCTAAAACTTAGACTTCAATTTGAATCTATAAGTTTGACAGATAAGATACCTTTGCTTTTGCAAGACCCTGACTGGTCTTCTTCACCTTTGCGTTCTCTGTGCACTCTGCTCTCTCTACGCAATCACTTCGCACACTCTGCTTCGTTACAGTCGAACTTCATGATCGTCTTCTCCCTTTTGCGCACTCTGCTCTCTTTGCGAATTTTGCACTTAGCACGATTCGACATGACTTTCTCTCTACGCACAACGACCGTATTTCACACACATTCAACCATCCTTCAATTCTCCAAACAACCCTCCTTTTATAACAATATTTTTATGATGAAAACCCTAATCTTAGTCGACTGTAAATCCTAATCTTAGTCGGCTTTCATAACAATTGTAAACCCTAATTTTAGTCGGTTGTCATCGGTCTTCGGTCGGCTTCAACTCAAGAAGATGTTGTTTATCTCTTGATGAATCGACTTTTGTCACTCTTCGTATTTGATAAATGTCGGTGATGTCGCGATTCTCTTCTCATTTCTCTTCTCCTTCTTGACTTGCGCATTTACGACCTATCGTGAAATCATGACATTTCTACCTCTGTAGCTTCTTTTGTTGCTGTTGCCACGAAAATACATGTCGCGATATCGTGACACTTTCGCCTCCGTACGCTTTCTCTATTCTTTTGTCGTGATATCACGACATTTCTGCCTCTGTAGACTTTGTCTTTGCTTTTGTCATGATATCGTGACACTTCTGCTTCCATAGACTTCGACTTTGCTTTTGTCACGATATCATGACACTTCTGCCTCCATAGTCTTCAACTTAGCTTTTGTCATGAAATCGTGACACTTTTGCTTTCGTACTTTACTTCTTTGCTTTTGTCATGAAATCATGACACTTCTTCGAAGTCTTGCTTTCTACTTTTGTCGTGAAATCACAATAGTTCTGCTTTCGTACGCTTCCTCTCTTTCTTTTGTCATGAAAATGCGACATGTCGTGATAATCGTGACACTTTTCAAACTTACTTTCTCTCTCCTATTTTAGTCGCGAAAATGCAACATGTCACGAAATCGTGACACTTTTCCAACTTACTTTCTCTCTCCTATTTTAGTCACGAAAATGCGAACATGTCACGAAATCATGACACTTTTCCAACTTACTTTCTCTCTCCTATTTTAGTCATGAAAATGCGACATGTCGCGAAATCGTGACACTTTTCTTACTTGTTCTCTTTCTTCGAACTTGTCACGAAATCGTGACACTTTTTCCTGCTTTCTCTTTCTCTTCCAACATGTCGCGAAATCATGACAGTTTTTCCACTTGCCTTTTTCTCTTCCAACATGTCATGAAATCGTGACAGTTTTTCCTACTTTTTCTCTCTTCCAACATGTCGCGAAATCGTGACAGTTTTTCCTGTTTTCTCTCTCTTCCAACATGTCGCGAAATCGTGATAGTTTTTCCTACTTTTTCTCTCTCTTCCAACATGTCACGAAATCATGACAGTTTTTCTTGCCTGTTGTATATGTCGCGATATCGCGACACTTTTCTTACTTGTCTTTTTCTTTGATCTTTTGCATATGGGCCACTTCGGTCTTCTTGGAAAATCACTGTACATACTCTGAATAACCTTTGAACTCCTATCTTCTGCATCTGAATAGCTTTTGAACTTCCTGTCCACTGCATCAACAGATCTATCTGACTGTGTTGACAACAATGACAATATTGTTGTTGCACCTTGCTCAACAATCTCCCCCTTTGGAATTGTTGGCAACACATGTGCAATTTCCTGTAACTCTTCTCCCCCTTTGACAATAATACCAAAGGGCTACTGCAGACTCCCCCTGAGTCCATGCACAACATTCTCAGGCAAAATTTATTACACTTAGCAAAAATCATGAACATGAGCAAAAAGATAATCAAATACTTAAATGCTCCCCCTGAGAATGTGATCCCTGTAGCTAGTCAATTCTTGGGAAGTGTGACCACTCCCAATTTATTGCGAAGGTACTCAAAAACTTCCTTGGGCAATGGTTTTGTGAAGATATCTGCTACTTGCTCTGTAGTTGGAACAAAATCCAACTTAACCTCACCTTCCGCAACTTTCTCCTTCAAAAAGTGATACCCGATAGCAATGTGTTTTGTGCGTGAATGCATAACCGGATTCTTGGAGATGTTAATGGCACTGGTGTTATCACACTTAACTGATATTGGCTCACTGAAGCTAATACCAAGATCTTTCAGGGTTTGTTTCATCCACAATACCTACGTACAACATGTTGTCGCTGCAATATATTCTGCCTCTATTGTCGATAAAGAAACTGACTCTTGTTTCTTACTGTGCCATGCGACCAATCTGTCTCCAAGATAGAATGCACCTCCACTGGTACTCTTTCTGTCATCGACACCTCCTGCCCAATCTGCATCTGAATACGAAATAAGGGTGAAGTCTTTACCTTTCGGATACCATAACCCATACTCCATAGTACCCTTGAGGTACCGAAGAATCCTCTTCACTGTTGTCACATGAGTCTCCTTGGGATTAGCCTGAAATCGTGCTACCATGCATACTGCCTACAAAATATCTAGTCTAGTAGCTATCAGGTACAGTAAGCTCCCAATCATAGATCCGTACATGGTTTGATCAACAGGTGGAGATTTGTCATCCTTGCTCAACTTGCAACCTGTCGTCATGGGAGTGCTAACTGGCTTACAATCCTCCATTGTGAACTTTTTTAACATCTCTTTCACATATTTAACTTGAGAAATAAATATGCCCTTCTTATTTTGATTAACTTGCAACCCGAGGAAATACGAAAGTTCACCAATCATTGACATTTCAAATTCTTTCTGCATCTTATTTGCTAAATCTTTACACGACTCATCTTTACTATTGCCAAATATGATATCATCTACGTATACAACAAGAACAATAAGATGCCCATTTTCTGTTTTGACATACAAATTACTATCCACCATACCTTTCTTAAACCCTTGTTGAGTGAGATAGTTGTCTAGCCTTGCATACCATGCTCGGGGTGCCTGTTTTAAGCCATATAATGCTTTCTTCAACTTGCAAACCAAGTTGGGATCATCACCAAGTTGGAAACCATCTCGGTTGCTCAATATAAACCTCTTCTTCAAGTTTCCCATTCAAAAATGCTGATTTCACATCCATTTGATAAACTTTGAAATTCTTGTAGACTGCTAAAGCCAGAAACATTCTAATTGCCTCTAGTCTAGCTACTGGTGCAAAAGTTTCCTCAAAGTCAATGCCTTCAACTTGTGCATAACCCTTACATACCAATCTTGCTTTATTTCTGACTACCTGTCCGTCTTCATTCAATTTGTTTCGAAAAATCCATTTAGTCCCGATTATATTTTTATTTGCAGGTCTAGGTACTAACTCCCAAGTTTCGTTTTTCTCGATCTGATCTAATTCTTCATTTATTGCCTTCATCCAACTTTCATCTTTGCTTGCGTCAACAACATTTTTGGGCTCAATGCTGGATAATAGAGAGTAGTTACTTACTACTCTTCTTCTTGTCTTGAACACCAACTTTGGGGTCTCCAATTATTTGCTCTCTAGGATGATTTTTCTGCCAGCTGCCTATTTTGAATTTCTTATTTTCTTCCACTTCTGAATCACAACTTAAATCATCTGAGTCAATTTTTTGTATCTTTTCCGTTTCGTTTTCCTCATCTCCTTCAATAACCTCTTCATAAATTGGGTAGTTCTTTTCATAGCTAATTACTCGTTCTCTACCTTCATCAAATTTAACATCGGCACTGTCCACAATTTTCTTTAGCCTCTTGTTGTAGCATTTGTAAGCTTTGCTTTTTGACGAATAACCAACAAAAATACCTTCATCCGCTCTATCTTCAAACTTACCAAGATTATCTTCAGTTCTTTTGATGTAGCACTTGCTGCCAAAAACTTTGAGGTATTTTGTTGTTGCCCTTTTACCGAACCACAACTCATAAGGAGTTTTGCTTTCATGTGTTCTCAGCATGTACCTATTTTGGATATACACCATAGTATGGACTGCTTCTTTCCAAAATCTGTCTGCTACTCTGCTTTCAGCCAACATAGTCCGTGCCATTTCCTGCACTGTCTTGTTCTTTCTTTCTACCACTCCATTCTGCTGAGGTGTCCTGGCTGCTGAAAACTGTCTCCTAATACCGTATTTTTCACAGTACTCTATAAACTCCTCTGAAATGAATTCTCCTCCTCTATCTGATCTTAAACATTTGATCCTCTTTCCTGTTTCATTCTCAACATGGTTTTTGAAAATCTTGAACATTTCAAAAGCTTCTAATTTATGCTTCAAGAAAAATATCCATGTCATTCTGGAATAGTCATCAATGCACAACATAAAATATTTGTCACCATTTATGCTTTGTGTTCTCATGGGTCCACATAAATCAGTGTGTATTAGTTCCAAAGGTTTGCTTGTGTAGTACTCTTTTGTTTTGAATGTGACTCTAGTTTGCTTCCCCTTTTGGCATGAAGCACAAATGTTGTTTGTAGGTTTGCTGATGGTGGGAATATCTCTCACTGCCCTTTTTGAGTTGATTTTTACTAGATTATCAAAATTGATATGACCGAGTCTCTTGTGCCACAACCAATTTTCTTCTTCCTGTCCAATAAAACAAGCTCCTTTTGAAGTCTCTGAGAGCATGTACAGGTTGCCAGATGTCCTTGATCCAGTTGCTATCAATTTTCCACTATTTGTTTTTCTGACTTCACAACCCTGCTTCTTAAAAACTACTTCATGACCTTTATCACAAATCTGACTTACGCTCAACAAGTTATGTTTCAAACCATCCACAAACAAGACTTCTTCTGACTTAATTTTTCTGTCACTAATTTTAACTGAACCTTTGCCAACTATCTTAGCTCCATCATTATTTCCAAACTTTACTTGAACCACCTTCATATTTCTGTAACTTCTCAAATTTATGTTTGTCACCTGTCATATGACTGGAGCATCCACTATCAAGTATCCATGGTACATATTTATTCTGTGCTTTAAATGTTGTTTGTACGATTAAGGATTCCTTTTCTTCCTTAAGTCGCTCTTTTTCTTTCCACTCCATTTTGATAGTAGTTTTGGGCTCTTGTTTTGCCTTTCCCTTATCAATAGCTTGTGCATGTTTTTCGAGAAGTTTTCTATTTTGTCTCATCCTATTTGGTTGAAATTTTCTTCCCTGAAACTGATTTGATGCAAATGTACTTCTATAGTTTCTTGCAATGTGCCCAAAATTATGACAGTTATAACATTCTCTTGTATAATTCATCAAAGGAGAAAAAGCATTTCTACTGGTGAAATTCCTTGGTCTTACATTATATTTGCAGTCTGAGATTTTATGTCCATAGCCATTGCATTTAAAACAGAAACCAGAAAAGGGATAATTGAACCTGGGTGATGGTCTTTGCCATGTTGTCGTAGGAGCCATAGGTCTTCTTCTTCTTTGATGTGTGACATTGGTGAATCCATCATTGTCAATTCTCCTTTCGTGCCTGGCATTATTGCTTTCTTTTGCATGAGACATTTTTCCTTGATCAACCTGTTTCTTATCTTCATTCTTTATGGATTCTACATTTATGGCCTTTGATCCATTTGATGATTCTCCTTCGACGAAACCCAGACCAAATTTGATGCCTGCAGGCCTTTGGTCATTTATAATCTTATCCAGCTTCATAGAACTTTCTTCGCATTTGTGATAGCAACTAATTTTGTGATTCATCTCTTCTATCTGCATCCGTAAACCAACATTCTCTTCTTCTAGTTTGCAGCAATAATCTATTTTCATGGTAATTTGTACTTTGAGATCTTCAGATATTTTCTTGTATTCTTCTGTCTGTACTTTCAGATTGGTTATGATTTCGTTTGCATCCTCAAGCTTTTTTGAAATTTTCTTATTCTTTTTCTTCTCTATTTTCCACTCTTCAAGTGCAGAGATCAACTCACCTTCTAGATCTACTTCAGCCTCAGGGTTTTCACCACATACTTCAGAGTTCACTCCTTCCTTTTCTGATTTTACTTCTTCAAATGCCATGAAAAGAGCTTCACCACCTGCCATTGTGTTACTTCCAAGATCACCCTAGCCGGTTAAGCTTGTACAGGAACTTAGCTCTGATACCAATTGTTAGTCTTACAATGACACTGAGAGGGGGGGTGAATCAGTGTAGCTCTTTAAACTTGAATTTACAGCTCTTAATACCACAGCAATTAAAACTTATTACTAGATACAACAAGTATAACAAAAGAGCATCACACAACACAAGATTTAACGAGGTTCACCAATGTGGCTACTCCTCAAAAATTGATTGCTTGGACTACCATCCAAATCCAGCCTTTGCAAAGCACCAACTTTACAATCAATTTACCAACACCCACTGGAAGGAGCACCAACCCTTTAAAAGGACCGGAGCACCAACCCCTGATTACCAAACAACTGGAAGGAGCACCACACCCCTTGATTTACGCACCAAGGAGCACCAACCCCCGATGCCAAGCACCGAACTTGGACTTCAATTTGAATCTATAAGTTTGTCGAGTAAGATACCTTTGCTTTTGCAAGACCCTATGGTCTTCTTCACCTTTGCATTCTCTCACTCTCTCTCTCTCTACAAAATCACTTCGCACACTCTGCTTCGTTACAGTCGAACTTCATGATCGTCTTCTCCCTTTTGCACACTCTGCTCTCTTTGCAAATTTTGCACTTAGCACGATTCGACACGACTTGCTCTCTGCACACAATGACCGTATTTCACACACATTCAACTTCCTTCAATTCTCCAAACAACCCTCCTTTTATAACAATATTTTTATGATGAAAACCCTAATCTTAGTCGGTTGTAAATCCTAATCTTAGTCGGCTTTCATAACAATTGTAAACCCTAATTTTAGTCGGTTGTCATCGGTCTTCGTCGGCTTCAACTCAATTCCATTAATATCTTTATCTCTTCTATTTCTTAAATGTCGTGCGATGTCGACACTTTCTTCTCATTCTTTCTCTTTGCATTTACGACCTATCATGATATCATGACATTTCTCCTCTGTACTTCTTTTCTTTGTTGCCATGAAAATACAAATGTCGTGATATCGCGACACTTTCACCTCCGTACGCTTTCTCTATTCTTTTGTCGATATCATGACACTTCTGCTTCGCTTCTTTTGTCAACGATATCGTGACACTTCTATCCATAGACTTCGACTTTGCTTTTGTCGTGATATCGTTGTCTTCAACTTAGCTTTGTGCGAAATCGTGACACTTCCTTTGTCTACTTCTTTGCTTTTGTCGTCGAAATCGTGACACTTCCTTCAAGTCTTGCTTTCTTTGTCATGAAATGGACATTCTCTTTCGTTCCTTCTTTCTTTTTCTTACTTTCTCTCTTCTTTTAGTTGTGAAAATGCGACATGTCGTGAAATCATGACACTTTTCCAACTTACTTTCTCTCTCCTATTTTAGTCGCAAAAATGCGACATGTCACGAAATCATGACACTTTTTCAACTTACTTTCTCTCTCCTATTTTAGTCATGAAAATGCGACATGTCACGAAATCGCGACACTTTTCCAACTTACTTTCTCTCTCCTATTTTAGTCACGAAAATGCGACATGTCGCGAAATCGTGACACTTTTCCAACTTACTTTCTCTCTCTTTAGTCGCAAAAATGGACATGTCACGAAATCGTGACACTTTTCTTACTTGTTCTCTTTCTTCGAACTTGTCGCGAAATCGTGACACTTTTTCCTACTTTCTCTTTCTCTTCCAACATGTCGTGAAATCACGACAGTTTTTCCACTTGCCTTTTTCTCTTCCAACATGTCACGAAATCATGACAGTTTTTCCACTTGCCTTTTTCTCTTCCAACATGTCACGAAATCGTGACAGTTTTTCTTACTTTTTCTCTCTTCCAACATGTCACGAAATCATGACAGTTTTCCTGCTTTTTCTCTCTCTTCCAACATGTCGCGAAATCATGGCAGTTTTTCTTGCCTGTTGTATATGTCGCGATATCGCGACACTTTTCTTACTTGTCTTTTTCTTTGATCTTTTGCATATGGGCCACTTCGGTCTTCTTGGAAAATCATTGTACATACTCTGAATAACCTTTGAACTCCTGTCTTCTGCATCTGAATAGCTTTTGAACTTCCTGTCCACTGCATCAATAGATCTATCTGACTGTGTTGACAACAATGACAATACTGTTGCTGCACCTTGCTCAACATGCCCATACCTTTTGTCTGATGAAAAATTGACCTCAAAATTTGTCTCAATCACAATCACCTTCTTTGCCAATCTCAAAGGTTAGGTAGCAAAAACCTTCTCAAAATTTCATTCAAATATTCCCTCAAAATATTTCACCATACAAAATATTAAATCTCAATTGCACCTTATAATCTCCACACTTAAAAAATGATTGGCAAAAATTAAACAACTCACTTCAACAATTAATTTTCTTTATCCACCTTATTACTCCTTCCAAATTCTAATCATCAAAATTACAATATAATATTTTAGCTTTTATAAATCTTATATCTCCTTCCTAACACAAAATATTCATGCCACATAAAACCTTAGGATAAAATTTAATTAAAAAATTAAATACCTCTTTTGCCCTCGGTGGAATTTGATCCCCCGTTGCGCTGCCACCAACGCCCTAGCCGCGGACCAACTACCACGTGAGCTAGGTGCTCACCTTGGTAGGCAAAAGTACCTTGTGCACTTTGTAGCCTATGTTGGGTGCCCAAAATAAAAATGACCACCACAAAACACTATCATCGGGATTCGATCGTGGGACCTCCCGCCTTTCAATACCTCAACACATAGCCACTTACCGCTAGCCTAACCACTAGGTTGGTAATGAGGCTTTAAGCCTCCCTTCCTTTATCCCTTCGTTGGCCATCGAATAAAATAAAATTTATCTTTTTCTTTGCATGCAGATCGTAGAAATTCGTAGGCACTCGCAATGTGAATCAAATGAATGTTAGAACTTAGTCAACCAATGCAATGGTATTTATACCATTGTGCCATCTCCCTTTGGACGTCGACGGAGGGGGAAAATGCATACGATGTTGGCATTAATTAAACCTTTGCCCTTATAACCCTAACCTTAGGGTTAATTAAATTAAGTTATAAATTAATTTATAATGAAATTATTATAATTAATTTAATAACTTTAAGGTTAATTAAATTAAATTATAAATTAATTTATAATGAAATTATTATAATTAATTTAACAACTTTAGGTCTTAACATTAGACCTTTAATAAAATAATAAAATATTAGAATATTATTTTTCTTGGGCCTTCCTATTGCTCCTTTAGACCTTATCTGACTACCTTGAAGCAATATTTCTCTTGCATTGCTTACTAAAACTGACTCTTGACATCCTTCCTTTTGCACTTCTCACTGAAACTGATTCTTGACATCAATGACAACAAAACTTGCTCATATTTCCAACAGCTCTCCGGGATTTGCTTGGATCAAAAACTAGACAGGCCTTGTGATTTGCCATAGTTTTCTTCACCTCGTTGCTTTACTGATAAAAAGAGTCACGTGTAAGTTGAAGTATTGGAAGACTTTATGGAGCTTGGATCGAAGAAAGTATGCAAAAAATTTAGGTTAGGGTGAAGATCCCAACTATAGTATGAATGATGAGTATGCTTATTTGGTGATTGAGCTAATGATATAGTAATAGCCTTTCTTGTTTTTAAGGTCAAAGGTTTTAATGTGGTATAAAGAAAATATCTGTGTTTTGAAAATTTATTGATCTGCAATTTGTGAGGTTCTTGCCTTGGAAATATTGCTTGTATTAGCAATATATAAAAAAAACTATTTTGAGTAAGTTGTAGGTCTCAAACTTGATAGATCACTTTTTGAGAAATTTACGTAAGCTAGCATGGCTTGTTTTTGAGCTTGTATGGGCAAGGTAGAAGTTTACATATATCTGGTATAGGGGTAACATATCCTTATATAAAATGTTTAGAGATTTAAAAAAAATATTGACCCTTGATTTTATTAGAGAAAGAATGATCTCAAGCTTTCTATAGATGAAGCCTTGCTATATGATCTTGAGCGTAGGTTTACCTTCGGTAAGAGCACTCAAGACTCCTTATAGGGTCTTTGTGTTATATGAAGAATGATCTGGGTAGCCGATGGTGACCAATGCGTAGATCAAATGGTCTTGTTGTGAGACATAGGATGGAAACCTCTCTACTTGCAAATATGAAGGTTTTTTTTGTTTATGTTTTGAGTATTATATTTTGAATATGAATCTTGAGGTTATGTAGCATTGTTTGCCATCTAGAAGAAGTGCCATGAAAACGTAGACGTCCTTGATCCCTCAAAATGGTGTTATAGCCCAGCATTTGCAAAGAATATCAATGACTAATCCCAGATGTAGTCCTCCGAAGGTGAAACAATGTGTTCACTGGGTGTATGTCGAAGTCCATGGTCCTCTTCGATGTGTGTAGGAGTCCTCCAATAAGATTTAGGTCATCAAAGTTATCTACGCGATGCATATCACGTTTGGTGAGAAGCACAAACTTTTCTCTATGAAAGATCAAGACGACAATTATTTTTTTTTTGAAAAATTAATTTAGGGTTATTTTCCTAATGTTTTAAAACATTCATAATAACCATTGATGAAACCCGTTAGTTTCTTAGATCACTCCATGTATCGTAATCTGGTTAGACGTTTACCTGGTAAGCTAGGGTTTGGAAGTCGCGTTGTTTTGGATAACCCATATGCGATGAAATGTGCATAGGGCATGATTTCCATTTCATGAAGAGTATGGGTCTTAAGACTCCTATGGGGTCCAAGGAGGTAAATGCCTTGAATGATGTGCTAAGTGCTTAGCCATTAGGCTAAAGCGCTAGCACCTAATGTAGGCCCTCCCTTGTGACATTTAAATGTTAGAGAGGAATTCCCTAATTATAATGTTACAATGGTACTTTTATTCAATGAAAAATTGAAAAGTTAAAACTAGATATAGGTATGGATGGTGAAATAAAGTGTAGTGGTATTTTGGAAAATATGATAGGGTTTATGGATAAAAACCATAGATCTAGGATTTATGGTTTGGATTAATAAGTTATCTCATGATAACAACTTTGGGTCTTAAATTTATATTGAAGTAAAAGGGTCTAAATAGTAATATTAGATAATTATCCTAAAAAGACTCGGATTAAGACTTTAGCTAAAAGCTAAAGTCCAACAAAGGAAATTTGTATTTGAACCATATCCATCTATTGAATAGGGCTTGAAATATTTAAGGGGTTATAAATATCCCTAGGCTAGTACAATAATGTTATGACTCAAACTTGTTTGATGGAATCTAATGCTATATGTCTCAATGAAGAAGTTAAATCTATAGTGGAAACTAACATTGACTTGTTCTAAATGGTGTAGACTATTATAGGTTTGATTATATGTGTACAAGGCAAAAATAGAATAGCCTATGCATAGAAGGTTTTGATTGTTATGGTGAATGCTCTTAGAAAAACTAAGTAAGATGCTAGTATCTTAAAAAAAAGCTCTTAAGGATTGTGGTCACACTTAAGGGGTTGAATAAAAGAATGTTCTCCTTTGATATTGTGATTTTGAGTAGTGTACAAGTTTGTTTAAATGCTATTTTTGGGTGCTTTTATCTTAAAATTTTGATAACCTAGAATAAGAAAAGAATAGTGTATTTGCAATGTTGTTATTACAATGCATTGAACAAATAGAATCATGTATATGCAATCATACATGCTATAATGAGGAATTAAATATTATGATAGCATAATCTAATGTGGGAGAAAGGGTAACTGGGTTGCATTTCTCGAGAATTTATGGGGGTTCTCTGTGGCCATGTCAATGGATGCATTTAGTATAGATTCAAGAGCATATTTCCTGTGTGATGGGATATGGGATGAAAGGAATGGGAAAAATTTTATTCTTAGGAAAGTATGGGATTTCCTACTCTTGAATTGAGTTGAATACTTTTTTTTTTACAAATGTGTAAGGTGTTTGTTAGAAAATTGTTTGGCATTCTATGGATTACTATTGCATGGAATTATGTGATTATTTATGCATGTTCATAAATTGGATTATCCTGATCCCGAGTAACCATTCACTTAGTATTGGTGGAACTAAGACAACTAGTACTTGAAGTACTTGTTGAATTTGAAAGAGAGTTGAAGATTAGAGGAAGTTGATGTTGTATTCAACTTTATGAGACTATTGTTGTAACATAAAAAGCTTTCTTGTGGAAGAATTGATGTAATAGATTGTAGGATTTTATGATTTATTGATGGAAGTATCAAAAATGTAACTCTCAAGTATCTAATTGTATTGAATATGAACAATGTAATCTCTTTGAAGTTTTATGCTCTTGAAAAACAAGTTGTTTACATGATCTATTATGTTGCTTGAATTCTCAAGTGGATGCTTTGTTTATAAATGGCTAAATTAGATCTTTACTTTCTATAAGTAAAAATGTGGAAACATAGAATGAACATAAATATATTAAAGAATACATAAATGAGAGATCTAAAGAGTAGTCAATGAGACATAGTGGTAGGCAACAATATGCCTATGAGAATTTGTTGGATGATTTTCTTAACAAACCATATGTAGTATGGTTAGTTGGTTAAGCATTGCACCTAAAATATTATCTTATTGAAAAACAATGAGTAATCAACAAGGCACATGCTTAAGATTAGGTTGAAAGACACCTATGGTTGAAACAAGTTTAACATAGGGTTAAACAATAAGGGAAATATGCGTTCTGGTAGAAATAGACTGGAAAATTCTCGCTGATCACTATGGGACACCGACCACTCCCATGCACATGGATAGACTCCGATCAAATTGATTCTTGTGTGGTGCATAGCCTTGGAAACTCATGTAATTACTTTCTCAATGGAAACTATATAAATCACTCATAAAAATATAAGTAAAAAAAAAAATAGGTGTAATGGTTGGTTTTTGGTTGGGTAATTTGGGATTATTACACATAGTAATTTGGGGTTATTACACATATTTTGGACATTAAATGAGTCAAACAGTGTTCATAAAGGTTTGTTTGAATCTACATATTTTATTTTGAAAGTTTATGGATGCATTCAAAAGAGAAAATATTATCTTCATAAATCTTAGCTGCATGTATAATTTCATCAATAAGGATTTGGCTAATATTTTACAAGTTCCAACAAATAATATCAAGGGCACATAATTTCAAGGAGAAAGATATCAATTTTTTGAAGACTTGAAGATTTCTATGGATAAGTACATTTTGCATGTTAATTTTCATGTCATTGAGATGAATGGAGTGGATATTGTTCTTAGATATCCTTGGTTGAAAATGTTAGATACTGTTAATATGAATGTGCAAAGTAAATTTATGAAGTTATGGTATAGAAAAAAATATAACACTTCAAGATATATCTCATCTTAAGGAACAAGAAAAAGAGGAAATTCATGAAGCTATTACAAGGGAACAAACTAAAGATA
The DNA here is from genome assembly GCA_028583015.1 of Wollemia nobilis. Classification (NCBI taxonomy): domain Eukaryota; kingdom Viridiplantae; phylum Streptophyta; class Pinopsida; order Araucariales; family Araucariaceae; genus Wollemia; species Wollemia nobilis. The sequence continues at coordinate 43,313 of JAQPPZ010004602.1, read as the reverse complement.
AATCAAAAGTATAGGAAATAAATTCTAAGGAGGCAATGGTAAAGATCAAGGAAGAAGCATTAGAACCTAAAATGGAATCCAAGGAAGAAGTAGCACTAGTAGAGTCCATGGAAGAAACAACAATAGCAAAGTCTATGGGAAAACAACAAAGTACAAGAAAGGCATAAAATAACACAAAGACACATCAAATGAAGGGCACAAGAGAGAACATCATGTATAAGGATTTAAAATAGAGGAGAAAAATGTGGAGAATACAGAGAAGCTAGAACAACATGTTAAGTTTGAACCATTGCAGCATGTCACCACCCACACCACCAAGAGTGGCAACAATATGGAGGCATGGTTTAAAGCAACAATATTATGGCTCTACATGGAATCAAAACTACACCAACTATGGTAGTGTTTGGCCAAGAAATCATAGTGACTCTGGTTTTCGTAGTTGTGCAAAAACATCGAGAAATAAGTGGACCCATCATTTGAATCACCACAGTAGAGTAACAAAAGCGTGGAGCCAACAAAGTAGTCTTGGATAATCAGATAGCAAAAGCAAGCATGGATGAAAAATATTGTTATTTATTGCCAATAGAAAGATACCTCCAACACATAGAACCAAAGGATTACTTCCAAAATTCAAATGGAAGAATCAACATCAGTAAAGACCACCACCAATCAAATTTTCACTAGGATGGATGATCAAGATCGATACCAGTTCACAACAAGGCTCAAAAGATCATATTGTTTAGTCTCTTCTTATATTTCGAGGATGAAACATTTTGTAAGGGGATGGAATGTTAGGTACCCAAGATAATTATTTAATATTATAATATTGTTTAAATATTATATTAATATATTAGATGTGATTATCCCATATGGATAAGTGGGAGCGGTAGGTAATTAAGCATTATAAATATGGGCAAAGACATATAGAGAGGATATGAAGAGAAGAATATTGTATTGTTAGAATCTTATAATGAGATATTGTAAGGAGTGGCTTCCTTCTAATAAGGAGCATTATACGGTGTTGCCCTACCTCAAGGGTTTAAAATATAAATTGAGAACATTTGAGTAATTTGCATTGATTGTGTTGTTTTATTATTCATTATGGTTGTTTGAGTAAATTGTAATAATTTTATGGATGAGCAAAGGAGGTTCATAAAAAATGTTATCAAAACACTTTCTAGGGTCATGTTTAACTATAGAAGGTTTAGTACCAGAGAACATTCCAAGGTCGAGTTTAACTGTAAAATTTTTGGTGTTTAATAAGTATTTACATTAGACTAATAACCTCTTCTAAGATCTGGTGTAAGTCATAACCGCTTAACTGGGGGAAGTAATTGGGTCAATACTTGCCCTAAAATTGATTATGAGTACCCCAAGAACCCTAAAATGATTGGCTTGAGTGTGTCGGCAATGAAAAGGATCAACAACACCGCACCTTGTTAGTAATATTTTAACCTATGAGAATATACAAAGATTTTTTGTTTAGAGGTAAAAGTGTGGCTGGTTTCTCATCAATTATTACCTAAGGAATATTATTGGTAAATCAGAGAGCTTTACTCTCTTAGAAAACCTTTGTGGCTAGTGGAATTTACCTTAAGCCACTAGGAAACCAAACTTTAGGGCCTAGTTCATTGCCAATATTTTCACAAAATTTCCATACAACCATCAATAATAGCTTTAGCAATAGTTTCTGCATAGTTTCCACATTCTACAATAGTTCCACAGCTTCAGAAAAGCAAACAATCTATAGTCTACCAACAATCTGAAAGTGGTAGTTAAAAAAATAGAGTCTACAATTTTTTCATAGTCAAAAACAAAAATAAAATAAAATAGTTTGCAAAGCAAGTTGTTATCATTATTTAAAAAAAAAGTCTTTAAAGGCGGTCATTATTAATTGCTAGTCTAGGTGAAGATATACCCAATCCAAAGTTGGGCAATGTTTTGCAAAAAAAAATATCTATAGAGCAAGTTCATAGTTAATAGTTGTTAAATTGAGTGCCAAAAGAACAGAATAGTTGTAGAGCAGACCATTATTAGTTGCTAAAAGTACACAATCTATAATTCATTAACGATTGTTAATTTAAGTGCAAAAAATAAAATAAAAAAGAAGAAAAATATTAGCAAAGTAGCATCTTGCATATTGTTAACAATCTATAGAGTAGTAATCATAAATTGGTAGTAGTGCCAAAATACTCAATCTGCAATTTGGTAGTCGTTCAAGAAATAAGGATCTACAGTTTGGTAGCAATTTAGGAAAAAAATGAAAAGTCCACAGCTTGGTAGTAGTCTAGAAATAGCAATTCGTTAAAAAAAATCTATAGTTTGAAAAAAAAATCCTAATTTTGAATTTTTTTTTATGGGAGGGGGGGTGGTTGAGGTCATGGAGTTGCTAATATTCATTAGAAAAAAGATATTGATGTTCAAGAATGGTGGATGAAGTTTAAATCTCTATATTTTGATGATGATTATTGACAAGCCTACCTTGGCAAATTTTTAGACAAAGAAGCTCTTTCTTGGTGGGTAAGTTTTATTAAGAAAAATCAAAATTACACTTGGGATGAAATGGAGCAAGCATTTTTAAGTCAATGGAACCCATATAACAAGATAACGAGTTTGAAGGTCACCATCAAATACTATGTTGAAGAAATGAATAGCCCTCAAAAGGAACAAAAGAATCTATGCCTGCCACAAAGCATAGAAAAATAAACAAAATAAACAGATAGACCAACAACTGTGTGAAGAAATAAACAAGCAGATAATTTGTGAGAAATTTGCAAAAGAAAAAGGGAAGGATGATAATGTGTAAACTAAAGGAAGCATACCTTGGACATTAAATGAGTCAAACAGTGTTCAAAAATGTTTGTGTGAATCTACAAATTTTATTTTGAAATTTTATGGATACATTCAAACGAAAAAACATTATCTCCATAAACCACATCAATAAGGATTTGGCTAATAGTTTACAGGTTCCATAAAATAATATCAAGGGCACACAATTTCAAGGAGAGAGATGTCAATTTTTTGAATATTTGAAGATTTCTATGGATAAGTACATTTTGCATTCTAATTTCCATGTCATTGAGATGAATGGAGTGGATATTTTTCTTAGATAACCTTGGTTGGAAATTTTGGAACCTGTTAATATTAAAGTAAAAAATAAATTTATGAAGTTATGGTATAGAAAAAAGATAACACTGCAAGATATATCTCATCTCAAGGAGCAAGGAATAGGGGAAATCCATGAAGCTATTGCAAGGAAACAAATTAAAGACAAAGCAAAAGTATAGGAAATAGAGTCTAAGGAGGCAATGGTAAAGATCAAGGAAGAAGCATTAGAACCTAAAACGTAATCCAAGGGAAAAAGTAGCACTAATAGAGTCCATGGAAGAAACAACAATAGCAAAGTCTATGGGAAAACAACAAAGTACAAGAAAAGCATAAAAGAATACAAAGACACATCAAATGAAGGGCACAAGAGAGAACATCATGTAGAAGGATTTAAAATAGAGGAGAAAAATGTGGAGAAGATAGAGAAGCTAGAACAATAGGTTAAGGTTGCATAATATCACCACCCACACCACCAAGAGTGGAAACAATATGGAGGCATGACTTAAAGCAACAATATTATGGCTCTACATGGAATCAGAACTGCACCAACTATGGTAGTGTTTGGCAAAGAAAGCATAGTGACTTTGGTTTTCGTAGTGGTGCAACAACATCAAGAAATAAGTGGACTCATCATTTGAATTACCATAGTAGAGCAACAAAAGCGTGGAGCCAACAAAGTAGTCTTGGATACTCAATAGGGTTATGCATAAGGGGTCGGCCCCAAAATATATTTATAAAAATTTGGCAAATCAATTTCGAAATCCAGGCGAATAGTGTCCAAACACATGTAGAAGGTTCACTATTATTAGGGGCAATGTTGGAAATTTAAACTTAAAATGGTCAAATTATTATAAAATTGGGGCGAATTGACCCAAAAAAAATTGCACCCAAAAATTTTTGGCTAATGGGCCCTGGTCAAGGGTCCCAAATATTAGCCAATTCCAAATTTTGAAAATCATAATTTTAGCCAATTTGGCGATAAATAGCCGCTATGCATAACCCTGATACTCAAATGGCAAAAGCAAGCATGGATGAAAAATAATGTTATTTATTGTCAAAAAAGATACCTCCAATACATAGAACCAAAGGATTACTTCCAAAAATTCAAATGCAGAAGGGCATATCAACATCAGTAAAGACCACTACCATTCAAATTTTCACTAGGATGGATGGATGATCAAGATCGGTATCAGTTCACAACAAGGATCAAAAGATCATATTGTTTAGTCTCTTCTTATGTTTCGAGGATGAAATATTTTGTAAGGGGGGTGGAATGTTAGGTACCCAAGATAAGTATTTAATATTATAATATTGTATATATATTATAATAGTAAATTAGATGTGATTATCCCATATGGATAAGAGGTAGTGGTAGGTAGTTGAACATTATAAATATGGGCAAAGACATATAGAGAGGATATGAAGAGAAGAATATTGTATTGTTAGGATCTTATATTGAGATATTGTAAGGAGTGGCTTCCTTCCAATAAGCAGCACTGTACGGTGTTGCCCTATCTCAAGGGTTTAAAATATAAATTGACAACATTTGGGTAATTTGCATTGATTGTGTTGTTTTATTATTAATTATGGTTGTTTCAGTAAATTATAATATTTTTTATGGATGAGTAAAGGAGGTTCATAACAATCCTATGTAATTCTAGGAAGGGGTTGTTGAATGAGTTGTGTGTAGCTCGATGATGAGTTCCCATAGAGGGGGGTCGTAGCAAACATATGGATAGATTAGGGTATTGACCTTGGGAAGACTTAAATTTGGTATTAGTTTTTCTCATTGTCTTTAAGAGCCAAATATGCTTGGGTTGCTAGGCTTCTTGTTTTTCTTCATGTCTTGGTATTTTTCTCAGATTATTTGGCTTGATGCTTTTAGTTTTCAAATTAATTGAGAGGCGGGGGGGGCCGGGCCGGGGGGGGGGCGGTAAAAAAAAATTAATTAATTGAGGGGTAGGAAAATAAACTTCAAGGCCAAACTCTATAATATTATGATGAATAGAAAAAATAATGAATAAGCGTGAGGCATATTTATTAGGAGAATAAACATTAAAGCTTGTTAAATCACTATTAAGGCACACAACCATTAATCTTGATAACTAATTTTTTTATCTGTTATATGGGATTAAAAAAGGCTCATCGTATTATATAATTATCATATAGTGGTATTAAACTTGACAATTATGCATCTACCACTTGTCAAGATTTGATCCTAGATCTTTTCCTTAAAAATAAAAGAATTTAATCAATAATCTTGATATGTATTTTTTTGGTCTGCTATAGAGGATTGAAAAAGGCTCATCATATTATACCATAACCATATAATGGTATTAAAACAACTTGACAATTATGTATGTACTGCTTGTCAATATTTGAACCTATATCTTTTCCTTAGAAGTCAAATAATTTAACCAATTAAACTCATACATAGATGGTATTTAGATACCATTAAAACTACTTGTAAAAGGCAAAGTGTAAAAGACTCTAGCTCACCCAAAAATTCAATTTTTAAGAAGAGGATTAACCTAAAGATGTAATACACACTTCTATACTATTATAATATTAACATCCCAAGTAAATTCCTCTTAGTATTCCCTGGTTTAATTATTGGGTCATCACAAATCTATAGGACTATCCAAGCATAGTAAGGATGGAGAAAGTGAGCAAGTGCCTTCATTTTAAAAAATTTCTTAAAGAATTATCCAAACAAAATCCATCATGTCACAACTGCATTGATGGTCCATCCAATGCCTAAATTGTTATTTACATTTTTATTAGCATTGGTCCATGACTTCCACTTTTATTATATATCTTATACATCCTCAATAAAAATCTAAACTTGCTTTGAAATCCAATATTGACATCAACCACACATTTTCCCACTTTTATTATATATCTTATACATCCTCAAGAAAAATCTAAACTTGCTTTGAAATCCAATACCGACATCAACCACACATTCTCTAACACATCTAGAATATAACTAAAACAATTATTTTCAATTGTTTTTGTCTAAGGCTCGAATTTTGAGTGGGTCTAATGGTGAGGACTTTGGAACTCTGAATAGATATCCAAGGTTTGAATCTTGGGAGGGAATGTGGTTGTACAACATGCTTCAATAACTATAGTATGGTTTGATAACCATATATTGGGTAAACAACATCCTCCATGAGAGTTGTCTCATATGGCCTATAGTTATGGCCTCATGGACGTTAAAAACTACTTTACCTTTATCTTCAACATTTTCTGTCCATAAATAATTTAAACTAGTATTGCAGTTGAAACGATAAAAAGAAAAAGTAAAATGGATAATACTATAAAAAAACATATTGTTAGGAAGACACTCTTACAATTTCAATAGCTTGTTCAAACTTCTCAATTTTTGGCTAAATTATCAAATTTGCACTTCCAGTTTTAAGTTCAAGATCACTTTTTTGGCTAAAACAACATTTTTATGGATGTCTCTTTTATATTATGAATACTCTGACAATGACATCATTTGTTATGCTTTCTTTAGCTTTACAACATTGTACAAAATTCTTTCTATACTTAAAAAGAGTACAAATATCACAACTCAAAACATCAAACAACATATGTGTTGGAGAATATTACATTATTTGGTATATGCCAATGTACCACCTTGGTGCATCATTGTAAATATAAGATTAGGGTTGTGTCTTAGATTAGTGAATGAGTTAATATTTCATATAATGTAATAATATGCAGGAAATGCACAAGTGTCATGTAAATATGTGTGCAAGTTTTATGAGTGTAAATGTGCACAAGTATCCAATATGTAAGTGTGCATGTATCCTTAGATTAGGAAGAGTAATGTGAAAATTCAAGTATAAGTGTGCATACAAGATAGTGTCATGTGTACAAGTGTCTAGTATAGAAGCCAAGAGTCATAAGTCTTGGCATATGGAAAGGAAGAGTCATGGTACCCAAAGCGTCATCCTAGAATGGCTATATATTACTCCATAGAGGATATATGAGATATATGAGAGATAAGAATTATGTGAGCTACATAGTGATCTACAGTGTTTACATAGTGTTCTATATTATCTATAGAGTTATTTCTATGAGATATTTGTAACAGAAAGAGGAGTAATATAAGTTTGCATACATTTGAACAACTAGTATTGTAAGTGGTATTATTGTGTATATTTTAGGTTTTGCATTCATATTTCATCATATTTTGAATGTTATACATATTAGTTGGCTCATTTATCTATGTTGCATTATCTTTATTGGATTCATTATACAGTAACTTTATTATATTCGATCTTGTGATTACTTTTCTATGGTAATTTATATTAAGTATAAGGCTTCAAAAGTCATAAGTGGTATCAAAGCCACCACAAGGTACTTGCACAAATTTTGAAATTTGCAAAAGTTAAGGATACTATTATTGGGTAAAAAAAACTAGTTAAGTTAAGGATATTACCACTAGGTAAGAAAAATTAGTGAAGTTAAGGATATTACCGTTGGGTAGGAAATACCAGTGAAGTTAAAGTATTTCTACTAGGTTGAAGAAAAACCAGTGAAGCTAATATTATTACCACTAGGTTGAAGAACAACCAGTGAAGATTAAGATTCAGATTTTAGAAAGAACCAACTCAGAGGAAAGTTGGTCATTGTCATTTTGCTTCAAATTATTGAAAAGATTTATAAATGTTTCATATTAATGTTCGAGAAATTTATCTAAGATCTTGCTACACTGAAAATTAATCTTCAAAATTTGAGAAGCTTCCTCCAACAAATAAAGAATATTGATCTTTAATTGCTTGAAGGTCGTGAGCTCCCTACATGCAAATATTGATTCAAGTTGCAGTTAAGTCTCAGATATATATCTTAATAAAATTTTTAGGTCTCAAAGACAGACCTTGATAGATAGATTGAGTTTACCTATTCCAAGAATCTATTCGGAATAAAATGTAGTCTACAGTATAGTTTCAGGTCTTGAAGATAGACCTTGATATTGATAGAGAAAGGAGACTCCATAAGAGAAGTCCCATAGAAGTACATAAAGGAGACTTGAAAAATATCTCATTGAAGGCAGACTCAAAGACCCAAGAAAGAGGTCCTTGATAAAAGGTTGATTTATCCTTAAGAAGAAAAAAGACCATTAATATGATTTTCTCTACAGAGATAGAAAGCGAGTAAAAAAACTTGAAGGTAGCAAGAAGACTTCAAGACAATTGAAATTCTTAAGGACAGTCCAAGTTAAAGGGCAGTGTAAGAACTACACAAGGTAGAACAGCTTGAAGACCAAGATAGAGGTAACATTTGGAAGGAAATTTTGAATGTCACAAGGGTAGCATTGAAGATAATGATTCAACAAGTGCATAGAATGTAAGGCAACAAGATTGCAAGTTTTTTGAGGATAAAGTTTAAGCAGTAAGAGAGCTTAGAAGAACATTATGCACCAAAGCCAAAGTATCCAAATATTAAAGGAAGGAAAGAGATTAGAAAAAAAAAGAAATAGATATAAGAGAATGGAGTAAAATATTGATAGAAGAGCCAAGTATTAAGATGTCAGAGAAGAAATTTGAGTGCCAGGGACGTGCACCAAAGAGCTAAAGACACAAAGAAGTAAGGAACTAGGGAAGTGAAACTAAATCCCCCTAAGTCAACACAGTGTAGAGATAGATTGGTTTGCAGCAAGTATAATGTTACATTGGAACAACCAAGTGTTGGAAAAATCAAGTCATTTGAAGCGTTGAGTATTGGAAAGCATAGCATCTAAGAGGTCAAGCACTTAACAGCAGAAGATAACCTTGAGAAAAGAAGGCAGTAAGTTCTTGCAATAGAAATATAAAGGGCAGTTATACAAAGTCGAGCGCCTAAGAGCGTCTAAGTGAAGCTACAAGTGCCACAACAAAGATACGAGTGTTGAAGCTAAGTGTTGCAGTCACAAGGGCCGAGAAGGAATGCAGAGATTCGAGAGCTATCTGCAGGTGAAAGTAGAATCTTTGAACAACCACAAGGGTCAAGAAGGAACGTAGAGAGCCAAGAGTCATCCACAAGCAAGCAAAAGATCAAAGGACATGAAAACCAAAACAAAGAGCCGCGATAGTTGAAGAGTCAAGCGTCAAGCTAAGATGCAAGAGTAAGGAAGAGACTTAGGTTAAGCCAAGAGATAGAAAAGTAAGTCTTACCAAGCTGCAAAAGACTAAAAGGCATGGAAAAATAAGACATCAATAGCTAAGGAAAATATTAAAGCATTTAACATAGAATTTGAAAAACAAAGTAAGCAAATGTTGAACGTATAAAATAAATGTCGAAAGGAAGAGATCTCAATCGCCAAGATGTTGAAAAGGTGAAGAAGGCAACACATTATGATACTTGAAATCCAATTGCCAAATAAGAGGACACCTTGCCAAGATGTGTTGAATGTAACAACAAAATGTTTGAGTGCAATTTAAGAATTTGAAACGTTTGAGGCAGATGAAAATGAAACACCCACGGATGTGATTAAAGAGGCACTTGCATGAAGAGTAAAATATTATATTCATTGGTAATGTTCAATAAAATGTTCTAACAGAGTGCAAGACATTGGTTTTTGAAGCTAGAAAGGAGAAGTGAGCGCCAAGCAAAATCGTCATCAAAAGTCTACGTAAGGTAAATTAGGTTTTTGATTAATTTTTTCAAAGCTTAACCTAAGGTTTAGTGGAGTGATAAGGGAAATTATTTGATCTTTTAATTTTTCTAATGTTTTAAAGTTTAATTTGGAGTGAAAAGGTGAATTAATAGTTTAATTAAGGTTTTTAGAGTTTTTAGAGTTTTTGGAGTGATAAGTAGAATAGATATAAAGTTATTTTTGCATTTGAAGGTTTGGTTACTTTATTATTTGTTGAAATTGAAAGGTCAAAGAATATTTGCACATTATTTAATTGTGGAGAGATAAGGAAGCCTACTTCAAACTTAGTAATATTTTTTTGAATTTAGTGAAAAACCCTTTGTAGGGCTGCCTTGGTCTAAGAAACCACGACCAAGGGGTTCTACACCGTCAAAATCACTCGAGAGTCGCATCCGGCCTTGATCGCACCAGCATTATCAACTAGATTTTGGGTACCCGATGTGCGTTTGGTAGGGTGGAGATTCGAACCAAGGACCTCCCTTAGAGGATTGCCCTACCCTCTCCAACTCACCTACAACACATGGGTACTCAAATTTAGGAATATTACATTTGCAAACATTCTTATTTTTCTAGTTTCTAATTAATTAGGGAGTCATAAGAAATTCAACATCATAAGGTTTTTTTAAATTTAGAAACTTGAAAAATTATTCAAAATTTAAGGAGACATAAGGTAGAATACATTAAAGGAAATTGGTTAAGAGAAATGGAAAAAATTGTTAAGAATGCATTTAATTAGGATAGTGAACATATGTTGGATGCACTTAGGAAATACTCTCAAAATTTAATATGAAACTTTGATGAAAAGAAACAAATGTTTAATATTTTAAAAGAAAATTTGTTTTTTTTTCCAAAAGAAGAAAAAAGGGAAATTTTCCCTTTTTTTTAAACTTTCTTTCCAAAAAAACTTTTCAAGACATGGTGGGATTCCCAAACATTATATTTTCTTCAGAGGAGTGTTTAGTGATGCATCTATCATTAATTAGTTTTGAGATTTTTCAAAGGAAGAGACAAGTTGAGAAAGATAATGAAGCATATGAGGAATCATTGAGATCAAAGCTATATTATTGTGATGACTTACTAATTGAATGCTTAGGAGGTATATCATCAAATATATCACAAATGGAATTGTAGAAAAAGAAAAGAAGAAAGAGGAAGAGAAGCGATCACAATAGAAAACCTAAATACAAAGACAAGGTTAAGCAAGGAAAAGAAGAAGATCAGAAGAAGGCAAAAAGAACAACACAAGCTCTAGGATTAGGAGGAAGATCATGTTGAAGACTAAAGTCTTCAATAAACAAATAATGTAATACAATGGGTGATGTAGAATATTACATTATTTGGTAGATGCCAATGTACTACATTGATACATCATTGTAAATATTAGATTAGGGTTGTGTCTTAGATTAGTGAGTGAGTTAATGTTTCATATAATGTAATAATGTGTAGGAAATGCACAAGTGTCATGTAAATATGTGTGCAAGTGTTATGAGTGTAAATGTGCACAAATGTCCAATATGTAAGTGTGCACATGTGTCCTTAGATTAGGAAGAGTTATGTGAAGAGTCAAGTACAAGTGTGCATACAAGATAGTGTCATGTGTATGCAAGTGTCAAGTATTGAAGCCAGGAGTCATAAGGCTTGGCATATGGAAAGGAAGAGTCATGGTAACCAAAGAGTCATCCTAGAATGATTGTATATTACCCCATAGAGAAAATATGAGATATATGAGAGATAATAGCTATATGATCTACATAGTGATCTACAGTGTTTACATAGTGTTCGACATTGTCTATAGAGTCATTTCTATGAGATATTTATACCAAAAAGAGAAGAAATACAAATTTGCATATATTTGAGCAACTAGTATTGCAAGTGATATTATTGTGTATATTTCAGGCTTTACATTCATATTTCATCATATTATTGTATGTTATACATCATATTATTGAATGTTACACATATTCTTTGGCTCATTTATCTCTGTTACATTATCTTTATTGAATTCATTATAGTGCAGCTTTATTATATTCCATCATGTGATTACTTTTTTGTGGTAATATATATCAAGTATAAGGCTTCAAAAGCCATCAATATGTAATATTTCTATATGCACACATATAGTCATTTGGTTCTCTCTTTTATACACACACATTGTACATGTATATGTGCAAGTAACATCTTGAAAACATTCAAAACCACTTCCTATTTGTTTTCCCTTCCAAATTGGTTATGTTATTGAAATGGCTCCACTTGTATTACAACATCATAGCATTAACTTGATATTTCAACAAACCCTGTATTAGTATTAATACAAACTGGCAATTATGCATATATGGCTTGCAAAGAGTTGAACCTAAGTGTCCAAATTCACAGCCCACATCTTTAACCACTTGAGCTCATACCATTTGATAAAAACATTTGAAACTTTTACTACTTGTACAATGTTTAATTTCAATTTGGTGTTATCTACTTGAGGATGAATATAAAAACAACCACATCTGAACATTTATTCTCTAACTAAATGAGACGAACCAGCGACCTCCCTTAGAGGATTGCCCTACCCTCTCCAACTCACCTACAACACATGGGTACTCAAACTTAGGAATATTACATTTGCCAACATTCTTATTTTTCTAGTTTCTAATTAATTAGGGAGTCATAAGAAATTCAACATCATAAGGTTTTTTTAAATTTAGAAACTTAAAAAATTATTCAAAATTTAAGGAGACATAAGGTAGAATACATTAAAGGAAATTGGTTAAGAGAAATGGAAAAAATTGTTAAGAATGCATTTAATTAGGATAGTGAACATATGTTGGATGCACTTAGAAAATACTCTCAAAATTTAATATGAAACTTTGATGAAAAGAAACAAATGTTTAATATTTTAAAAGAATATTTTTCTTCAGAGGAGTGTTTAGTGATGCATCTATCATTAATTAGTTTTGAGATTTTTCAAAGGAAGGGACAAGTTGGGAAAGATAATGAAGCATGTGAGGAATCACTAAGATCAAAGCTATACTATTGTGATGACTTACTAACTGAATGCTTAGGAGGTATATCATCAAATATATCACAAATGGAATTGCAGAAAAAGAAAAGAAGAAAGAGGAAGAGAAGCGATCACAATAGAAAACCTAAATACAAAGACAAGGTTAAGCAAGGAAAAGAAGAAGATCAGAAGAAGGCAAAAAGAACAACACAAGCTCTAGGATTAGGAGGAAGATCATGTTGAAGACTAAAGTCTTCAATAAACAAATAATGTAATACAATGGGTGATGTAGAATATTACATTATTTGGTAGATGCCAATGTACTACATTGATACATCATTGTAAATATTAGATTAGGGTTGTGTCTTAGATTAGTGAGTGATTTAATGTTTCATATAATGTAATAATGTGTAAGAAATGCACAAGTGTCATGTAAAGATGTGTTTAAGTGTTATGAGTGTAAATGTGCACAAATGTCCAATATGTAAGTGTGCACATGTGTCCTTAGATTAGGAAGAGTTATGTGAAGAGTCAAGTACAAGTGTGCATACAAGATAGTGTCATGTGTATGCAAGTGTCAAGTATAGAAGCCAAGAGTCATAAGGCTTGGCATATGGAAAGGAAGAGTCATGGTAACCAAAGAGTCATCCTAGAATGATTGTATATTACCCCATAGAGAAAATATGAGATATATGAGAGATAATAGCTATATGATCTACATAGTGATCTACAGTGTTTACATAGTGTTCGACATTGTCTATAGAGTCATTTCTATGAGATATTTGTACCAAAAAGAGAAGTAATACAAATTTGCATATATTTGAGCAACTAGTATTGCAAGTGATATTATTGTGTATATTTCAGGCTTTACATTCATATTTCATCATATTATTGTATGTTATACATCATATTATTGAATGTTACACATATTCGTTGGCTCATTTATCTCTGTTACATTATCTTTATTGAATTCATTATAGTGCAGCTTTATTATATTCCATCATGTGATTACTTTTTTGTGGTAATATATATCAAGTATAAGGCTTCAAAAGCCATCAATATGTAATATTTCTATAAGCACACATATAGTCATTTGGTTCTCTCTTTTATACACACACATTGTACATGTATATGTGCAAGTAACATCTTGAAAACATTCAAAACCACTTCCTATTTTTTTTTCCTTCCAAATTGGTTATGTTATTGAAATGGCTCCACTTGTATTACAACATCATAGCATTAACTTGATATTTCAACAAACCCTGTATTAGTATTAATACAAACTGGCAATTATGCATATATGGCTTGCAAATAGTTGAACCTAAGTGTCCAAATTCACAGCCCACATCTTTAACCACTTGAGCTCATACCATTTGATAAAAACATTTGAAACTTTTACTACTTGTACAATGTTTAATTTCAATTTGGTGTTATCTACTTAAGGATGAATATAAAAACAACCACATCTGAACATTTATTCTCTAACTAAATGAGACGAACCAGCGACCTCCCTTAGAGGATTGCCCTACCCTCTCCAACTCACCTACAACACATGGGTACTCAAACTTAGGAATATTACATTTGCCAACATTCTTATTTTTCTAGTTTCTAATTAATTAGGGAGTCATAAGAAATTCAACATCATAAGGTTTTTTTTAATTTAGAAACTTAAAAAATTATTCAAAATTTAAGGAGACATAAGGTAGAATACATTAAAGGAAATTGGTTAAGAGAAATGGAAAAAATTGTTAAGAATGCATTTAATTAGGATAGTGAACATATGTTGGATGCACTTAGAAAATACTCTCAAAATTTAATATGAAACTTTGATGAAAAGAAACAAATGTTTAATATTTTAAAAGAATATTTTTCTTCAGAGGAGTGTTTAGTGATGCATCTATCATTAATTAGTTTTGAGATTTTTCAAAGGAAGGGACAAGTTGGGAAAGATAATGAAGCATGTGAGGAATCACTAAGATCAAAGCTATACTATTGTGATGACTTACTAACTGAATGCTTAGGAGGTATATCATCAAATATATCACAAATGGAATTGCAGAAAAAGAAAAGAAGAAAGAGGAAGAGAAGCGATCACAATAGAAAACCTAAATACAAAGACAAGGTTAAGCAAGGAAAAGAAGAAGTTCAGAAGAAGGCAAAAAGAACAACACAAGCTCTAGGATTAGGAGGAAGATCATGTTGAAGACTAAAGTCTTCAATAAACAAATAATGTAATACAATGGGTGATGTAGAATATTACATTATTTGGTAGATGCCAATGTACTACATTGATACATCATTGTAAATATTAGATTAGGGTTGTGTCTTAGATTAGTGAGTGAGTTAATGTTTCATATAATGTAATAATGTGTAAGAAATGCACAAGTGTCATGTAAAGATGTGTTTAAGTGTTATGAGTGTAAATGTGCACAAGTGTCCAATATGTAAGTGTGCACATGTGTCCTTAGATTAGGAAGAGTTATGTGAAGAGTCAAGTACAAGTGTGCATACAAGATAGTGTCATGTGTATGCAAGTGTCAAGTATAGAAGCCAAGAGTCATAAGGCTTGGCATATGGAAAGGAAGAGTCATGGTAACCAAAGAGTCATCCTAGAATGATTGTATATTACCCCATAGAGAAAATATGAGATATATGAGAGATAATAGCTATATGATCTACATAGTGATCTACAGTGTTTACATAGTGTTCTACATTGTCTATAGAGTCATTTCTATGAGATATTTATACCAAAAAGAGAAGTAATTCAAATTTGCATATATTTGAGCAACTAGTATTGCAAGTGATATTATTGTGTATATTTCAGGCTTTACATTCATATTTCATCATATTATTGTATGTTATACATCATATTATTGAATGTTACACATATTTGTTGGCTCATTTATCTCTGTTACATTATCTTTATTGAATTCATTATAGTGCAACTTTATCATATTCCATCCTATGATTACTTTTTTGTGGTAATATATATCAAGTATAAGGCTTCAAAAGCCATCAATATGTAATATTTCTATATGCATACATATAGTCATTTGGTTCTCTCTTTTATACACACACATTGTACATGTATATGTGCAAGTAACATCTTGAAAACATTCAAAACCACTTCCTATTTTTTTTCCCTTCCAAATTGGTTATGTTATTGAAATGGCTCCACTTGTATTACAACATCATAGCATTAACTTGATATTTCAACAAACCCTGTATTAGTATTAATACAAACTGGAAATTATGCATAAATGGCTTGCGAAGAGTTGAACCTAAGTGTCCAAATTCATAGCCCACATCTTTAACCACTTGAGCTCATACCATTTGATAAAAACATTTGAAACTTTTACTACTTGTACAATGTTTAATTTCAATTTGGTGTTATCTACTTAAGGATGAATATAAAAACAACCACATCTGAACATTTATTCTCTAACTAAATGAGACGAACCAACGACCTCCCTTAGAGGATTGCCCTACCCTCTCCAACTTGATCGACCGGGTGCACTATTAGACGCAACAAGAAACAAACAAAAATTTAAATTAAAATAATTAATGCAGCGGAAAAATAATTATTATTAAATTGCACCCATCAACCTTGAAACATTGCAAATTATAGTGAATATATATGTAGGCGATAGGGAGAAAGTCGACGGAGGGGATAGGAGAGGAAATGAAGGGAAGTTGGAGGAATAAGGGGAAAGGGAGTTGGAGGGATAAGGAGGAAGAAGGAATAGTGGAGGAAATGGAGGGATAAGGAGAAAGGAATAGAGGAAAGAATAAATAGGAGGAGGGTAGGGAGAATAGAAAAATTAAAAAATGATGCCGACAAATCTTGCCGACAAAACCTAGGAGTTTTCACACTTAGGACTAGAAAAACAAACTAGATTTTTCTAAGCCACTTAAGTAGAAACCCTATTCACACTTGCAACATTCTCCCCCTTAAAGTTGAGAGGACTGACTACACAGTCTCTCAACTTTACAAATTGAGCTTTAGTCATCGCCTTGGTGAAGATGTCCGCGACGTTCTCCAAAGTGTGACAATATTGAAGCTCAACAATTTCATGTTCCACCATATCTCTGATGAAGTGGTACTTCATATCAAAATGCTTCGTTCTGCTATGGTGGATAGGATTATATGCCAACTGAATGGCACTGATGTTGTCGCAGTAGACTCTGGTCGGACCACTTTGTTGTTCTCCAATCTCTTCTAGTACTTTCCTTAGCCACAAGGCTTGAGTACTTGCATAAGTAACTGCTATATACTCAGCTTCTGTTGAAGATAGCGCTACTACTGTCTGCTTTTTGGAACTCCAAGTTATTAGTCCTAATCCAAGACTAAAACAGCTTTCCTGATGTTGACTTCCTGTCATCAATATTGCTACCCCAATCACTATCGCTGAAGCCTACAAGCTTGATAGTGTCACATTTATGGTACTGGATTCCAAAATCCAATGTACCTTTCACATATCTCAAAATTCTTTTAGCTGCCTGCAAATGCAGCTCAGATGGGTTAGACATAAATCTAGAAACAAGAGATACAACATACTGAATATCTGGTCTGGTGTTGGCGAGAAACATCAAACTCCCAACCATGCTTCTGAAAGTGGTCACGTCAACTTTTGGTGCTCCATCATCTTTGCTTAATTGGATCCCATGTCCAACTGGAGTTGCAACCGGTTTGCAATGCTCCATAGAAAACTTCTTGATCATATCCCGAGCATACTTATGTTGACAGATGAAGATCCCTGTATCTGATTGATGAACCTCCATTCCAAGGTAGTAGTGCATTAAGCCAAGATCCTTCATCTCAAACCGTGTCATCATGGAGTGTTTGAACTCCATATTCATTTTTTCATTACTACCCATAAAAATGAGATCATCCACATACAAGCAAACTATGAGGATGTCATTACCTTGCTTTAGGTAGTAGAGTGTGGGTTCATTTTTGCTCCCGGTGAACCCATAATCTTTGAAGTACCCATCAATGCGTGAGTACCAAGCTCTTGGTGCCTCGTTTAAGACCATAGAGTGCCTTCTTCAATCTGTAAACAAGGTGTTCCTTACCTTGCTCTTCAAATCCCTGTGGTTGCTCAACGTACACTTCTTCTGTCAAGTAACCATTGAGAAATGCACTCTTTACATCCATGTGTTGGACTTTCCATCCTTTGTGTGCAGCTAAGGCAAGAACTGTTCTGATAGTCTCCTGTCTGGCTACAGGAGCAAAAGTCTCTTCATAATCAATTCCATATTTCTGAGTAAAACCCTTTGCTACTAATCTTGCCTTGTGCCTCTCAATGCTTCCATCAGCATTAAACTTGGTCTTGAAGATCCATTTACAGCCAACACATTTCTTTCCTTTAGGAAGCTTCACGAGCTCCCAAGTGTCGTTGTTTTTTATAGAGGTTATCTCCTCTTTCATGGCATCTTGCCAAATCTTCTGAGTACATGCCTTCTCATAACTAGAAGGTTCAAGCTGTGCACTAGTTAACAAAGCATAGTTAACTTGATCTCCCCTAGGTTCCTGCTGGGATTCATCATCACCATACAAGTGCATACTTTCTAATCTGTGTAAAACAGATTCCATTTCACTAGCTTGACTCCTAGTGTATCTTCTTGGAAAAATTTTATCCAACATCTGAGATGATGGATGATACTGTAGAGTTCTCTTACCTTTGGATGGAAAATCAATGTCCATTGGTGAGGAACTTACCGATCGCTGTGGAGAAGGACTTGGTGAAGAAGTTGAATCGAAGATGGACTTGGAGGATGTGTGGGAGGAGACTGCTTTCCTTTCTGTGGTATCTGCGGTTGCACTTGCTGAGCAACTATATCGCTGGCTTCAAAATCATTGAATATTTGGGGCTTACCCCATTCTCCCCCTTCATCAAAAATCACATCCCTTGAAATCACTATCTTTCGAGTCGTAGGATTGTAGAGTCTATAACCTTTTGTGTTTTCACAAGTATCCTACAAAAATGCATGCCCGACTCTTTGGATCAAGCTTCTTTCTCAGCTCATCGAGAATGTGAGCATATGCCAATGAACCAAATACTCGAAATACTTCACATTTGGTTTCTTACCATACCAGGCTTGGTAAGGTGTCTTCCCTTTCAAACTTGAAGTAGGACTTCTGTTCAAGATGTGAACACTAGTCCTTGTTGCATCTCCCCAATATGAATTACTCAAATGCTTTGTCTGAAGCATTGATCTTGCCATCTCCACAATGGTGCGATTCTTCCTTTCTGCTACACCATTTTGCTATGGAGTGTAGGCAGTTGTGAACTGCCTCTTGATGCCATGATGTTTACAAAAATTCAAAAACCGATTAGAGGAGTATTCTCCTCCTTTATCTGATCTAAGACATTTTACATAATATCCACTCTCACTTTCAACTTTTGCTTTAAAATCAACAAAGCATGCAAATGCTTCATCCTTATGCTTCAAAAAATATATCCAACACATTCTTGTGCAATCATCAATAAAAAGTAGGAAGTAAGAGTGGTTACCTAGACTCTTGGTCTGCATCGGACCACAGATGTCTGAATGCACTAACCGGAGTGGATAGCTGGCCCGCCATGCTTGTCCATGAGGAAATTTCGATCTGGCATGCTTGCCCAAGGCACACCCTTCACAGACTTCCTTACTATCTTGAATTTTGGGAAGTCCAGCTTACCATTGCTTGTGAAGTTAGCATTTTCAAACTTGCTGAATTCAAATGACCATATCTCAAGTGCCATAGGACACTTGGATTGGTAATAGCAACATTTGCTAACTTATTTCCCCTTGGCTGGCCAAACTTTAAAGGGAATAATCTATTCTTTGACATTGGCACTTGTGTAATGATTCTATTACTATTGTTCTTGTCAAAAATGGTGCATTTACCCTCATCAAAAATCAACTTGTAATTCTTTTCTAGCATTTGACCAACACTTAAAAGATTGTGTTGAAGATGGGGTGTGTAATAGATATCACTTACTTGCTTGACGCCTTCTTTCGTTGGAACCTCCATGGCTCCAATGCCTTCAACTGCCAATGATTTGTCATCTCCCAATCGGATGTTGGATTTGTATGAGGAGTCTAAAGTAGCAAAGAGTTCTTCTTTGCCACTCAT
This sequence comes from Wollemia nobilis, assembly GCA_028583015.1. NCBI lineage: Eukaryota > Viridiplantae > Streptophyta > Pinopsida > Araucariales > Araucariaceae > Wollemia > Wollemia nobilis. Next base: position 23,441 of record JAQPPZ010004602.1, on the reverse strand, counting down.
GTGATTTGAACACCCAGTGTCCAAAATCCATGTATCATTCATATTTTGCTCTGTCTGGCCATAAGAAAGAAAGAGATTTGTGGACTCTTCCTCTTCTCCAAAATTTCCAAATTGATTGCTCTGGTTGCTGTTGCTTCCTTGCGAAGACTTTGACCAACAATCTCGAGCATAATGGCCAGGTTTGCCACAATTGTAGCAAACTTGTTTTGATTTATCTCCTCCTTTTCCTTTGCTCGATTGTTTCCCTCTATATTGTCGTTGTCCTCCTCTATTCTGATTTCCTCCTCTCGTTGGATGATCCTCCTCTCGTTAGGAGTTCCTCCTCTTTGATTATTCCTTCCTCTGCCTCTTTTTTGTCCTCTGCCACGACCTCTACCTCTTCCTTCATGTGAGGCAAAAGCTTTATCATCTCCTCCATAACCGGTGGTAGGAGTTTCCTGTAACCTCTCTTCATGTGAGAGAAGTGAACCAGTTAGGGCATCAAAAGACAACGAGGTTAAGTCTTTGGATTCTTCAATAATTATTGCAACCGAATTCCACTTAGGAAGAAGTGTTCTCAACACTTTCTTCACCATAACCTCTGGCTTAATATCTTCCCCTAGTGTGACCATTTTATCAACTACGGCTTTCACTCGCACGCAATAATCTCCCACTTTTTCATTTTCTTGCATCTTGAGATTTTCAAAATCTCATTTCAATGTTTGCAGCTTTACCTGCTTTACTTGGTCACTACCTCTATAACTTTCTTTCAGGGCATTCCAGGCATCTTGTGCAATTACATAAGAGGCAACCCTAGGGAAGATACTTTTATCTAGGGCAGCATGTATGTGATAAAGGGCAAAAGCATTGTTTTTCTGCGCTTCTTTTTTAGCCTTTTTATCAGCATTAGAGAAAGCTGCCCATTCAGCAGCAGTAGGTTCAGTATAGCCCTCTTCGACTACATCCCATAAACCTTTTCCTATCAAAAGGGTTTTCATTTTAATAGACCAATACTCATAATCTCCTCCATTGAATTCAGGAATCGATAGACTAGTATTGGATGCCATTGCAGAATAAAAACAAACTTTATTTGAAGCAAATAGGTAATATAAAGTAGTACAAAGAGATTAATGATTCAAATCAAATCTCACCTTTTTAGAACATTCAAGTTCTGCTTCGGAACTGTTGCTAATGACTATGACCTCAGGTTCTTCAGGATCCACTTCCTCTGGATCTTCTTCTTCTTCTTCTTCTTCTTCTTCGTCTTCTTCTGGTTCAGGAGAGCGTGGTGTATAGCTCTCACTTGATTCTGCTACCAATACACCAGGTGTATGACTGGCACTTGCTTGGTCCTCTGGTACAACTTCCATAGTCTCGGACTCTTCAATCCTTTGTCCGAAGATGTTGTCTTCAAAATCTCCCTCGTACCCTGAATCCGGTTTCCTCAGATGATCAATCACCTGATTTTCCAACTGACAAAAGACTGTATGGAGACTTGATCGTCGAACCCTTTCATCAAAGGATTCCGGTGTCTCTCTTCTCAAAATCGAGAGAAGTGCATTATAGCACCCCACTGACCGGATCATCTAACATTTCAAGGGCACATTATTTCTCCTTTTTCAAATGCTCATCAAACAAGGTTTTTAAAATTTTTATAAAGTCTTTAAAAAAATTTAATAAATTTTTATATTTTTTAAATTACCTTTTAAATAAATTATTAAAAAGATAATTTTAAAAAATATAATTTAAAATTATTAAATAATTTAAAAACTTAAATAAAAATTTAAAACCTTTAAAAAAAAAAAATTTACCTTTTTCACGCGGGCGAAATCGAACCCGCGACCTCCCAAACACCGGCGGGCGGTTTGCCGCTGCACCACGCGGCTCCACTGGAAACAAAGGGGACTTCCTCCATTTTAACCTCGACGGCGGCAAAATTTAAAAAAAAAACTTTTTCTTCCGACGGGATTCGATCTCGGGTCGTCTCCCCGCTAGCGGACCGCCTTGTCCGCCGCACCACGCCCTGGACGTGTCGTCCAAAGGCACGGGGCGGATTTAAAGCACGGCGGCAAATTTTTTAAAAACAATTTTTTTTATCCCACATGCAGTGGGCGGAGGACGCAAGTGGGTTTTTAAACCCGAAGGCGCACAGGGATATTCGACTGCCTTCGGGCAGTCAGATCCCGCTCTTTTGCCGCCACTACCTCCAATCACAAACCGCCACGTCAGCTAAATGTCGACCAATGCAAATCCGCCACTCGTCGCCACGTGGCACACTTTTCAACCAACCACACGTCACCATGTCAACTGCCACCTCAGTTGCTTCGATCTGCATGCCGTCAATTGCCACCTCAGCGTCGCCACATCAGCCACCTCGATCCACTTGCAGCCCAGTCAGCACCTAGCTAGCTGCCACGTGTCGTCTCGAAATCCATGTTGAGCCTACTGTCTGTTGCCACGTGTCACCTCGGGATCCGTGTCGAGCCTGCACACAATCCGTCTCGAGATTCATGCCCGATCTACCTCGAGATCTGTGCCCAAACCTGCTTGTGATCCATCTCGATATCTGAGCCCTGCTGACTCCTGCCTCGAGATTCGTGCCTGACTGGCCTCACCTCGGCTCTGATACCAGTGATCGATCGGGTGCACTATTAGACGCAGCAAGAAACAAACAACAATTTAATTAAAATAATTAATGCAGCAGACAAATAATTATTATTAACTTGCACCCATCAACCTTGTAACATTGCAAATTATAGTGAATATATATGTAGGCGATAGGGAGGAAGTCGGCACGAAGGGAAGTTGGAGGAATAAGGGGAAAGGGAGTTGGAGGGATAAGGAGGAAGAAGGAATAACGGAGGAAATGGAGGGATAAGGAGAAAGGAATAGAGGAGAGAATATAGGAGGAGGGTAGGGAGAATAGGAAAATTAAAAAATTGATGCCGACAAATCTTGCCGACAAAACCTAGGAGTTTTTACACTTAGGACTAGAAAAATTTGGATTTTTCTAAGTCCTATTCACATTTGCAACACAACTCACCTACAACACATGGGTACTCAAACTTAGGAATATTACATTTGCCAACATTCTTATTTTTCTAGTTTCTAATTAATTAGGGAGTCATAAGAAATTCAACATCATAAGGTTTTTTTAAATTTAGAAACTTAAAAAATTATTCAAAATTTAAGGAGACAAGGTAGAATACATTAAAGGAAATCGGTTAAGAGAAATGGAAAAAATTGTTAAGAATGCATTTAATTAGGATAGTGAACATATGTTGGATGCACTTAGAAAATACTCTCAAAATTTAATATGAAACTTTGATGAAAAGAAACAAATGTTTAATATTTTAAAAGAATATTTTTCTTCAGAGGAGTGTTTAGTGATGCATCTATCATTAATTAGTTTTGAGATTTTTCAAAGGAAGGGACAAGTTGGGAAAGATAATGAAGCATGTGAGGAATCACTAAGATCAAAGCTATACTATTGTGATGACTTACTAACTGAATGCTTAGGAGGTATATCATCAAATATGTCACAAATGGAATTGCAGAAAAAGAAAAGAAGAAAGAGGAAGAGAAGCGATCACAATAGAAAACCTAAATACAAAGACAAGGTTAAGCAAGGAAAAGAAGAAGTTCAGAAGAAGGCAAAAAGAACAACACAAGCTCTAGGATTAGGAGGAAGATCATGTTGAAGACTAAAGTCTTCAATAAACAAATAATGTAATACAATGGGTGATGTAGAATATTACATTATTTGGTAGATGCCAATGTACTACATTGATACATCATTGTAAATATTAGATTAGGGTTGTGTCTTAGATTAGTGAGTGAGTTAATGTTTCATATAATGTAATAATGTGTAAGAAATGCACAAGTGTCATGTAAAGATGTGTTTAAGTGTTATGAGTGTAAATGTGCACAAGTGTCCAATATGTAAGTGTGCACATGTGTCCTTAGATTAGGAAGAGTTATGTGAAGAGTCAAGTACAAGTGTGCATACAAGATAGTGTCATGTGTATGCAAGTGTCAAGTATAGAAGCCAAGAGTCATAAGGCTTGGCATATGGAAAGGAAGAGTCATGGTAACCAAAGAGTCATCCTAGAATGATTGTATATTACCCCATAGAGAAAATATGAGATATATGGGAGATAATAGCTATATGATCTACATAGTGATCTACAGTGTTTACATAGTGTTCTACATTGTCTATAGAGTCATTTCTATGAGATATTTGTACCAAAAAGAGAAGTAATACAAATTTGCATATATTTGAGAAACTAGTATTGCAAGTGATATTATTGTGTATATTTCAGGCTTTACATTCATATTTCATCATATTATTGTATGTTATACATCATATTATTGAATGTTACACATATTCGTTGGCTCATTTATCTCTGTTACATTATCTTTATTGAATTCATTATAGTGCAACTTTATTATATTCCATCCTGTGATTCCTTTTTTGTGGTAATATATATCAAGTATAAGGCTTCAAAAGCCATCAATATGTAATATTTCTATATGCATACATATAGTCATTTGGTTCTCTCTCTTTTATACACACACATTGTACATGTATATGTGCAAGTAACATCTTGAAAACATTCAAAACCACTTCCTATTTTTTTTCCCTTCCAAATTGGTTATGTTATTGAAATGGCTCCACTTGTATTACAACATCATAGCATTAACTTGATATTTCAACAAACCCTGTATTAGTATTAATACAAACTGGCAATTATGCATATATGGCTTGCGAAGAGTTGAACCTAAGTGTCCAAATTCACAGCCCACATTTTTAACCACTTGAGCTCATACCATTTGATAAAAACATTTGAAACTTTTACTACTTGTACAATGTTTAATTTCAATTTGGTGTTATCTACTTAAGGATGAATATAAAAACAACCACATCTGAACATTTATTCTCTAACTAAATGAGACGCAACCAGTGACCTCCCTTAGAGGATTGCCCTACCCTCTCCAACTCACCTACAACACATGGGTACTCAAACTTAGGAATATTACATTTGCCAACATTCTTATTTTTCTAGTTTCTAATTAATTAGGGAGTCATAAGAAATTCAACATCATAAGGTTTTTTTTAATTTAGAAACTTAAAAAATTATTCAAAATTTAAGGAGACATAAGGTAGAATACATTAAAGGAAATTGGTTAAGAGAAATGGAAAAAATTGTTAAGAATGCATTTAATTAGGATAGTGAACATATGTTGGATGCACTTAGAAAATACTCTCAAAATTTAATATGAAACTTTGATGAAAAGAAACAAATGTTTAATATTTTAAAAGAATATTTTTCTTCAGAGGAGTGTTTAGTGATGCATCTATCATTAATTAGTTCTAAGATTTTTCAAAAGAAGAGACAAGTTGAGAAATATAACGAAGAATATGAGGAATCATTAAGATCAAAGCTATAATATTGTGATGACTTACTAACCTATTGCTTGGGAGGTATGTCATCAGATATATCATAAATGAAATTCCAAAAAAAAGAAAAGAAGAAAGAGGAAGAGAAGCGATCACAATAGAAAACCTAAATACAAAGACAAGGTTAAGCAAGGAAAAGAAGAAGATCAGAAGAAGGCAAAAAGAACAACACAAGCTCTAGGATTAGGAGGAAGATCATGTTGAAGACTAAAGTCTTCAATAAACAAATAATGTAATACAATGGGTGATGTAGAATATTACATTATTTGGTAGATGCCAATGTACTACATTGATACATCATTGTAAATATTAGATTAGGGTTGTGTCTTAGATTAGTGAGTGAGTTAATGTTTCATATAATGTAATAATGTGTAAGAAATGCACAAGTGTCATGTAAAGATGTGTTTAAGTGTTATGAGTGTAAATGTGCACAAGTGTCCAATATGTAAGTGTGCACATGTGTCCTTAGATTAGGAAGAGTTATGTGAAGAGTCAAGTACAAGTGTGCATACAAGATAGTGTCATGTGTATGCAAGTGTCAAGTATAGAAGCCAAGAATCATAAGGCTTGGCATATGGAAAGGAAGAGTCATGGTAACCAAAGAGTCATCCTAGAATGATTGTATATTACCCCATAGAGAAAATATGAGATATATGGGAGATAATAGCTATATGATCTACATAGTGATCTACAGTGTTTACATAGTGTTCTACATTGTCTATAGAGTCATTTCTATGAGATATTTGTACCAAAAAGAGAAGTAATACAAATTTGCATATATTTGAGCAACTAGTATTGCAAGTGATATTATTGTGTATATTTCAGGCTTTACATTCATATTTCATCATATTATTGTATGTTATACATCATATTATTGAATGTTACACATATTCGTTGGCTCATTTATCTCTGTTACATTATCTTTATTGAATTCATTATAGTGCAACTTTATTATATTCCATCCTGTGATTACTTTTTTGTGGTAATATATATCAAGTATAAGGCTTCAAAAGCCATCAATATGTAATATTTCTATATGCATACATATAGTCATTTGGTTCTCTCTCTTTTATACACACACATTGTACATGTATATGTGCAAGTAACATCTTGAAAACATTCAAAACCACTTCCTATTTTTTTTCCCTTCCAAATTGGTTATGTTATTGAAATGGCTCCACTTGTATTACAACATCATAGCATTAACTTGATATTTCAACAAACCCTGTATTAGTATTAATACAAACTGGCAATTATGCATATATGGCTTGCGAAGAGTTGAACCTAAGTGTCCAAATTCACAGCCCACATCTTTAACCACTTGAGCTCATACCATTTGATAAAAACATTTGAAACTTTTACTACTTGTACAATGTTTAATTTCAATTTGGTGTTATCTACTTAAGGATGAATATAAAAACAACCACATCTGAACATTTATTCTCTAACTAAATGAGACGAACCAGCGACCTCCCTTAGAGGATTGCCCTACCCTCTCCAACTCACCTACAACACATGGGTACTCAAACTTAGGAATATTACATTTGCCAACATTCTTATTTTTCTAGTTTCTAATTAATTAGGGAGTCATAAGAAATTCAACATCATAAGGTTTTTTTTAATTTAGAAACTTAAAAAATTATTCAAAATTTAAGGAGACATAAGGTAGAATACATTAAAGGAAATTGGTTAAGAGAAATGGAAAAAATTGTTAAGAATGCATTTAATTAGGATAGTGAACATATGTTGGATGCACTTAGAAAATACTCTCAAAATTTAATATGAAACTTTGATGAAAAGAAACAAATGTTTAATATTTTAAAAGAAAAAAATATTTTTCTTCGAGAGGAGTGTTTAGTGATGTATCTATCATTAATTAGTTTTGAGATTTTTCAAAGGAAGGGACAAGTTGGGAAAGATAATGAAGCATGTGAGGAATCACTAAGATCAAAGCTATATTATTGTGATGACTTACTAATTGAATGCTTAGGAGGTATATCATCAAATATATCACAAATAAAATTGCAGAAAAAGAAAATAAGAAAGAGGAAGAGAAGAAATCACAATAGAAAACCTAAATCCAAAGACAAGGTTAAGCAAGGAAAAGAAGAAGATCGAAGAAGGCAAAAAGAACAACACAAGCTCTAGGATTAGGAGGAAGATCATGTTGAAGACTAAAGTCTTCAATAAACAAATAATGTAATACAATGGGTGATGTAGAATATTACATTATTTGGTAGATGCCAATGTACTACATTGATACATCATTGTAAATATTAGATTAGGGTTGTGCCTTAGATTAGTGAGTGAGTTAATGTTTCATATAATGTAATAATGTGTAAGAAATGCACAAGTGTCATGTAAATATGTGTGCAAGTGTTATGAGTGTAAATGTGCACAAGTGTCCAATATGTAAGTGTGCACGTGTCCTTAGATTAGGAAGAGTTATGTGAAGAGTCAAGTACAAGTGTGCATACAAGATAGTGTCATGTGTATGCAAGTGTCAAGTATAGAAGCCAAGAGTCATAAGGCTTGGCATATGGAAAGGAAGAGTCATGGTAACCAAAGAGTCATCCTAGAATGATTGTATATTACCCCATAGAGAAAATATGAGATATATGGGAGATAATAGCTATATGATCTACAGTGTTTACATAGTGTTCTACATTGTCTATAGAGTCATTTCTATGAGATATTTGTACCAAAAAGAGAAGTAATACAAATTTGCATATATTTGAGCAACTAGTATTGCAAGTGATATTATTGTGTATATTTCAGGCTTTACATTCATATTTCATCATATTATTGTATGTTATACATCATATTATTGAATGTTACACATATTCGTTGGCTCATTTATCTCTGTTACATTATCTTTATTGAATTCATTATAGTGCAACTTTATTATATTCCGTCTTGTGATTACTTTTTTGTGGTAATATATATCAAGTATAAGGCTTCAAAAGCCATCAATATGTAATATTTCTATATGCATACATATAGTCATTTGGTTCTCTCTTTTATACACACACATTGTACATGTATATGTGCAAGTAACATCTTGAAAACATTCAAAACCACTTCCTATTTTTTTTCCCTTCCAAATTGGTTATGTTATTGAAATGGCTCCACTTGTATTACAACATCATAGCATTAACTTGATATTTCAACAAACCCTGTATTAGTATTAATACAAACTGGCAATTATGCATATATGGCTTGCGAAGAGTTGAACCTAAGTGTCTAAATTCACAGCCCACATCTTTAACCACTTGAGCTCATACCATTTGATAAAAACATTTGAAACTTTTACTACTTGTACAATGTTTAATTTCAATTTGGTGTTATCTACTTAAGGATGAATATAAAAACAACCACATCTGAACATTTATTCTCTAACTAAATGAGACCTCCTTCACAATTTCAGCTCCTCTAGACTTGGCAAAGTAGAGGCCCATGTGGTGAGTTTCTTCCTGCAGAGATGACAAGACAATGTCAGAAATTTTTGCACTGCAATGATGTGAATTTATGTAAATCAGCAGCAAATTTCTTAGAAAGGAAAATGAAACCATCTTTTTTCTCCTTTCCTCTATTAGGTGGGTCTGTGGACTTCCTCAACATATCGACAACTATTTCATCGATTGAAATTAAGAGGCTTAGCTTGCAAACCTCCAATAGAGTTTTCAATGGTTTTTCTCCATATCTGTTTACGTTTCAACAAATACTGAGTGGGCTTCAAGGAATGGACGTAAAGTTAAACCTATTTGTCTTTTATGAAGACACTATCCTGTCATATGATGAACATTTAGCCTAATGCTGGTGCTTGCTATTGGCAGGCAACCTTCTCAAATAGTGTGCATGTAATAGTTTTGCTTTGAAGTGAAATGATTATCCATTAACAAATCTTTTATTTCACCTGATCAGAGGCCAATGTGGATAGCAACCCGTAGCAAATTTCAGTCTAAAACTGACATAAAGTATGGCACAATTGAAGTGGTGCAAGGATTTTGCATTGAGAATGCTAAAGATTCACTCCAAATAAACTGGTTTAAATCTTTACAACTCATACACAATCCTTGCACGAATTTTGAGAGCCTAATAAAATTATTATTTCTCCAAATTCAATTGAACTGACTACTTGAATTGGTGAAGTATGGCCATTCCAGTGAGGAGAAACTGAGTTATATCTATTATTCTTGAGGGATCCTCTCTAAAACAATAAGCAGAGAATTTTTACTGTTTTTCCCTTTCAAGGACAACTTCAGTGAGCATTGGATAAAAAAAATGCTCTGCTAAATTATATCCAGCAATTGCAGTTGATATGGTAAAGTATTGCCATTATAGGGGAAATAACGGAGGAAAAGAGGACATGTAACATATCTGATTCCAAATATTATTAGGAATTCTCTCCTTTGTGCTACAAATGAAAATGATATTTGAAGAGTAATTTGCTTACCTGTGGATGAGGAAATGCACCATTTATGGTTTTGGCCACATCGACAGGAAGATCATAAGTTGCACATCCTTGAGAGTATACCACAACTTTTTCCAAAGGGGGGATGAGACCACGGTTCCTTGCTGATAGAACAGTCACCACAAAGTCTAGCACACATATATCAGTACAGATGCCTGTTACCAATACCTGCATTATCAATTTCCACTTGCCTTAGACGAATAATGAAAAAAAAGGTGCATGGATAATGAAAAGCTTAAAAGCTTTACAAAATGAGAAACAACAACAGACAGAAAAAACAGGACATATTCCAAAATTGCTTTTAAAATATGTATTTCATCAAACAGAACATCACTCCAAAGTATATTGATCTCTTAGTTGCAGTGTTTACAATGTACATTGAAATAAGATTACACTCGTGCTTATTGAAAAAACAAACCAGACCTCTTGTTCACACTAGCATGGTTGATTTGTTTGGCACGAGGCAAAGCCAACAATATAAAACACAAGACCTTTGTAATATGCATAGATAAGGAGTTTGGTGAAAGGATAAAACAAGAGAAATTAGAAACCTACCACTTGAATTTCATTGGCTTTAACCCAATCAACAAATGCATTAGAGCCATCCTTCTGTATACAACCAATAAAGCCATTGATGCAGTCTTTAGGTTTAATGACAGCATGTGGGTCCTTCTCCAACCATTCAAGAGCTAACAAGGACAAAATAGTAATACAATTAGCTGGACCTCTTCAGATAAATCTTTGTTTAACAATAATGATGAAGAAGCCTTAAGACTCTCTTCACAAAGATAATGGAACACCATGTTCAGAAATGCAAATATCCAAGCCACACAATAAAAACTAGAAATTCCTGACCAAAGGTAATGCATATGGTCTAGTAGGAAAACAAATTATGATTGTCTCTTCAAAAATAGAAGAGGGAATACCAGACAGATTATGGTTTATTACCAAAAGGAACTAATATCCCTCATAAAACAATGAAACCTGGTCTTTCCCATGAAAAAAGAAAATTAACATCAATAACTAGTAAACAGATATAGCAATACCTGGAACAAGATTTTCTTCTCCAGTTCCCACTATACAATGAGGAGGATAAGGAGGCTCTGGCTTATCTGGATAATGTGTGTCAACAAATGCAAGCATTGGCCATTTTCGAGCACTGAACTCCTTGGCCACTCTTACGCTTTCTTCCACCATAACAGTTATTTGTTCATTAGGGACTTGGGGAGCCTGCCAGAGGTGGATCACATTACTGATGTGGACTTTTACAGTAAGAACTATTAATTTTGCATCAGGGAAAAGTCATAAAAAAAATTTGAGACAAACACATGATAGAATACTTGCATCACAAACTAATATGCTAAATTAATGAATAATTAGAACCCATCAAGAAACAAAACAAATTATATGAAATCAAAACAACATTGATTGTCTGCATATTGCAGGATTTGACAATGCTGTCTTCCAAAGTGGAAATGTATTTTTCCCAGAAAAAATTATAATCATTGTTTTTATAGTTTTATAAGAACCAAAGGTTAGTGATCCTTGCATTTTGTGACTATGAGAATGACCCATAAGCAGGTCATCAGATGGGTATAAAAGCTATGCTAGTTTAAGAGGCCAGTTCACCAAGTCAGGTCGATTATTAACAATTCTTACAATATTTAGTGAACTATTAATAGAAGCATCAGACATGAACATCTGGTAATTATTCTTCCACATGGAATCTGAAAAGCCAAAAATCATTATAAAATTACTTGACAGTTACAATGCAGGTGCAACCAAACACATTGTATTTATACACTATTGTACAGTTTACAGAGAAAGGTTCCCTGTATTATCATGAAGTCCAGTTAAAAGGGATCCATCCATTACAGTGACATACTCACCTAGCCCCAGGGTTCTACCAGCTATCAGCATTAACCTGGTAGAGAGACATCTCATTGCATAGAGTTAGTCTGGTACATAAAACAATGTTGCTGGAACTAGAGATTCCTGGACAGGAGGTCATTACCAATATCTAATTCCATATCAATATTGATTCAGCATTCGGCAAGACTTGAATTATTTTGTCTCTTGAGAAATTATCTGGAGAAAGTAAGATTGCAATTGTAATATTACCAAGTTGCTTTTGAGCTGCTGCTGACACTAAAACGATTGCAGTTTCCTCCACCTCAAACAATCTATTTGCAAATGGTGTATGGAAGATGCAACTTATCACACCTACCAAAGCAAAAGAAACTAAAAATGACTATGCATGGTAAGACCTATTACAGCAGCCTACTATCAAATCTCCCCATATGGCAATCAGTTTCCCAGAAACTCATTCCAGTCATCTGCAGATATCTGCCTTGTTTTGGAATTTTTTCTTTTTTCTTTTTTCTTTTTTGTATTTTACAGATGAACATAAGCCAATCATAGCTCAATGTTGACTAGTGGAGTGGCATGAGGACAAAAGAACACAACCAAAAGAACAAAAGAAAGAATGAACCCGATGACGCATGGAAACACCTACAAGACTCCATACACCAACTTGAAAACCTCAAATGAATATCATTAAGTTCGTGCAAGTCGAGGATCTAGAGGAACAGAATCAATCTGATGACAGGAAGCATGAGGAGATGCAATTGAGTGTTGCTTCAGTGAATTACTTAAATGCTAAAATCGATGCCTTAATGGTTGAGTGCCATAAAATGCCTTCCCGATATGTAAATGTGCAATCTTTGAACTTGCAATTTAAACAACCAAAAAAATATACAAGATGAAAGGAATAGGAAATGCCTTAGATTTTATTATTGAAGCTAAAAGGAAAAATCAGGGTTTTCTAGATGTCCAGTGAGGGTGGAAGATATAGGAGCAAGAGCTTCTCCAATTCCAAATTTTGATAAATCCAATCACATAAGACCAAAAAATAGAGAATTAAGTTCGTGCAAGTCGAGGATCTAGAGGAACAGAATCAATCTGATGACAGGAAGCATGAGGAGATGCAATTGAGTGTTGCTTCAGTGAATTACTTAAATGCTAAAATCGATGCCTTAAAGGTTGATTGCCATAAAATGCCTTCCCGATATGTAAATGTGCAATCTTTGAACTTGCAATTTAAACAACCAAAAAAATATACAAGATGAAAGGAATAGGAAATGCCTTAGATTTTATTATTGAAGCTAAAAGGAAAAATCAGGGTTTTCTAGATGTCCATTGAGGGTGGAAGATATAGGAGCAAGAGCTTCTCCAATTCCAAATTTTGATAAATCCAATCACATAAGACCAAAAAATAGAGAATAAAACCAAAGATATTTCCAGATCCAATAATGTAGGACTCATCAGCATTGTCCACAAATCAATGAACGCATCAAAGACCCATCAACAAAGAAACATACAGAATAAAATCCCATGAAAGATATTTGGCAATTGAAGACTTTAAAACATCACCCATATCAATTTTCAATTTTCAATTTCCAAAACCATGACAATGTATTCACATCCAAGTGCATGTAAAATTTGCTCAGAATAGCAGCCGACCATGGTTAAACAACTACACCCACTTAACCTAAAAGAAGGATCTTCAAACATCAAAATAAGAGAAAATATAGGTACCGCATTGCCAAAACCAACAGTGCAAAACTCATTGACAATGTCAACAAGCACCAAAGCAGTCTTCTTGTCCCCTCTAGGGAGAAATAAATGGTCCTCCTTGAGAGGCAAGTTGGCCAGCAACTGTTCCACAAGTTGGATCCTCATCACAATAATCTTATAAGCTATCCATCTATTGAAAGTAAAAAAGCCACCCAATACTAGATGGTGCCAAAGAAAAGAAAACACATTATCAAATCCCAGGGAGTTGCCAAACATATATTCTCAGATTCTCAGGGAGGTATTCTCACATTCTTAGGGAGCTTCTTATTGTTAATAATAGTTTAGTTTTCATTTCTAGGTGAAGAGGAACTTGACGTGGTCCTTCCTTTTGATTTCACCCCTTTCTTGTCCTCTTTATACTTTTAATAACAATATTCCATTCTTCTGAATCCTATGTTCAACCATCTTTTTTCAATTGGTTATATGGGATTGAAACAGGTCCCACCCATATTACATCATCACCACATAGTGATATTACAACAGCTTGGATATTATCCATGTATTGCTTGGCAAGATTTGAACCTGGTTCTTCTCTTTAAATATTAAGGAATCTAACCAGTTGAGCTATCCCCATTTGATGAATCCTATATTCTAGTTGATTCAAATGCATTCTTTCATACTTAAGAAAAATCTAAGCTCTCCATTCCTCCTTGCCAAATAGGTATACTCAGATTCTCTTGAGCTTCCTATTGTTAATAACAATCTAGTTTTTGGGTGATCCTTCCTTTGATTTCACCCTTTTATTTGTCCTCTTTATAAGGCTATACTCGTAATAATATTCCATTCTACTGAATCTTATATTCTAGTTGATCCATATGTAATATCCCACATTTAGCAAAAATCCAACCTTACTCAGCCTGGTCCTTTTTAGATTAGATTATTGATTATAGTTCCATTTTAGTGAATCATATAGTCTATTTGATTCATCTGTAATATCCCACTTTTAGCAAAAATTTACGGTCTTCATTCGTCCTTATTCAGTCTTGTTATTTTTAGATTGGATTCTTGTTGATTGTAAGAGATATTCAGAGGTTACGGCGAGAAATTGTTCAAAGCAGCAACTATGGTGAGACCCACAGACCATACTTAGTTGAAAGGAAAAAGGCCCCGATTGGTTCTGTCTAATTCCAACAAATATTTCCAAAATTTGCAGGTAAAATTCTACCATGGAATCTTCTTCCAAAGGTTGGACGTTGGACCTTTTCGGAGAACCCAAGGTCCCATATATCCCCATCTCTTAGGAATTTTAGAACTATTGGATATGGAGAGTGAGTGGTCCCCTTGCATAAGGCCATTAAATGCATGTCTTCTTAGAATAAGTCCAATTCTTAGTTCTAATATGAAAATAAATAAATAAATTAAACTCTTTAGGATAATATTATATTATCTTGTAAATGGTATGAGCTCAACCACTTAAATTTTTTTTGGACTTTTGAGGAGGCCTAAGTTTGAACTTGGCAAACAATATATACATAATTGCTAAGCTGTTATTGTAATACCACTATGTGCTCGCATTATCATAGTCCGCTTTACCAGCTCTAGACTGCTAGTATCCTTCCTGAAGCATAACTGCAACCATAAAAACTGTAATAAATAGTTTAACAGTCTCAAAAAATTGAAAGTTCATGATTAAATCTTATCAAGGAATATATGCATAATAATTAAACTATGGGTCATTATAAAATACAAGTGGAATTCATTTTAATTCCAAATAACCAATTAAAAAAACATTTTATCATTTTAATGAGTCATGAAATGAATCTTATTCATATTATAATGACATTTTAACAAATCATAATGGTATTATCTTAATAAATAGTTTAGCAGTCTCAAAAAATTGAAAGTTCCAATCCATATTCTATCCCATAATCCAACCAACAACTCAAATAATTCATGTAGCCATGAAGTCCATTTGATATCATCTTCTTCTCCTTCAGCATACAAAACTTGTACTCACTTCAGGAAATCATAGTCCATCAAAATTCAATTTGACTAACTCTGCTTCCAACGGTTTCCACTTTATATTTTTTGCCTTCTCACCATCAAAAATCCAATTGATGACTTTCCTTCATCTATCAAGGCTCTTTGCTTCAAGATTAGGGATTAGGTGATTTGATAGGGCTGGTTTAGACTACTCTATGGCTAAACAAATATTTCTTTTCATTACCTCTAAACTGTTTTCCTTTTGTTTAAATATTCTTCTGTTCCTTTCCAGCCATATAGTCCAAAGTATTGTATCTTTCAATGTATCTTAGATTGTCTGTAACGCCTCACTTTTAAAAGTGTTTTGTCATTACTTTAACCATTCTTCAATTCTACCATTCATCCCCATGCATTTACCAAATATAATAAGAATCCATTGTCATAGTTCCCAAACGATTGAGCAATGTCCCAAGAGATCGTCTATACTCTCCTCCTCCTTTTACATAGAACATATTGTGAGGGGCCATGAAAACCCCTTTTTATTACGTTATCCTAAGGTAAAATTTTCCTATGACCTACTAGCCATACAAACATTTTGACTTTTGGAATGCTCGGGCTATCCCAAATATCTCTACATATTCTTGCAGTATTCCTATTTTGTTGGTGCTTTACATTATATCCACTTCTTGCTATGTATTCTGAGCTATTCAATTCCCAAATCAGCTTATCCTCAGCTCCACTCGGAATAATCATTGTTGTTATCTTTTTGCTCAACTACTTCCTAGCAACAATGTTTGGAATACTTGTAAAAAAATCTTCTTTCTATTTGTATCTTCCTTCCTAATCCTTGTACATAATATTTGAAACCCTATCACCATATTTTTCTTGAAGTAATTTCATCCATGGTTTCAAAATTGGATCTTAGATTGAATGGTCTTTTATCACACCAAATATCCATCCAAATAGAAAAAATTTCTCCAATTCCCACTACCCATCTTAGACCTTTAATCACTAGATCAATTGACTTTTTTAAACTGTTCCATAGTGCAGAACCATCTGGTAGTGAGAATGTAGTAAAGATTAAGCTTGGGTTATTGCGCTCAACGTCTTTAGAAGAACTCTTGCCCATTGTCTTTGACTCTCTTTGTACAATCTCTAAATTAATTTTCCCCTTTGATCTAAGTTTGCATCCATAAGAACTCTTAAACCGAGACCTCCCCTAGTTTTCTCATCACACACCTTGCTCCATTCCACCAAAGGAAATTTCAGTTAATCATGTAATCCTAACCACAAAAATGACCGCATAATATAGATTAAACTTTTTCTACCGATTTTGGCATAACACAGGACATATAATAAGTTGGAATGGCCTATAAGACTGATTTAATTAGCTACACTCTTCCTGCTAATGATAACCATCTACCTTTCCATGCTAGTAGTTTATTTTGAACTTTACTTATAACTAGATTCCACAATTCTATCCTCATTCTCCCCTCAAATAAGGGCATCCCTAGATATGTTGTTGGCAGATTTGTCTCCTTCATTCAAAGAAACCTACATATTCCTGCTTTGATTCCAATAGGAATGTTTAGGAAGTAAATTTTGGATTTTGTGCTATTAACTTTTTGCCCAAACGTTCTTTCATATTCCTTTAATAAGTTATTCAAAGCTTTGGCCTTGTTTTTCCCTTCCCTCCCAAAAAGGATTGTATCATCTACAAATTGTTGATGGGTGATGTTGTCGATGTTATTACTACCCTTAAGTCCGCTTATTAGCCCATCTTTGTATGCCTTCTTTAGGTTCCTTCCCAAAACCTTTGCCATAATAATGAACAAATATGGTGACAAAGGATCTCCCTGTCTAAGACCCCTCTTGGATTTAAATGATTATGTTACGAGCCTATTGGCCAGCACTAAATATGATATTGTAGAGACACAAGCTTTAATTTATTTAACCCATTTCTTCCCAAATCCAAACTTTTCTAATACTGCAAAAAGAAAATCCCATTTAACCCTATCATAGGCTTTATTCATATCAAGTTTTAAGATGATTGCTCTCTTTTTTCAATTGTTGAATGCATTACTTCATGAGCTACTATGATCCAATCCAAAATTTGTCTCCCTTTCACAAATCCTCCTTGCTCTTCTGAAATAATTTTGTCTAATAGTGGTCTTAACCGATTTGCCATCACTTTGGAAATTATCTTATATGCCATATTACATAGGCTTATGGGCTGAATGAATCAAACAATTCTGCATCCTTTTTTTTTTTTAATCAAGGTAAGATATGTCGCATTTATTTTATAACATATGTATTGTTTTACCCTAGACTATTCCACTACCACCAATAAAGAATCCTTCACTATTTCACAATTATGCTGATAAAATGCTGCAGAGAGTCCATCCAAACTTGGGGATTTATCCTTATCAAAATAGAAAAGAGCTTAATGAACTTCTTCGAATGTAATAGGCTCCATCAGTTTGGTATTGTCTTCATCTATTATAAATGAAGGTAGTTCTTGCAGTAGCTTATCATTAAGAACTCCAATCTCCTCCGATCCTAGAATATTATGGTAAAAAATACTTACCTCCTTTCTAATTTCGATCTGGTATTCAATTCAAACCCCTTGTACTGATTTAATTTTAGTACTTCTAGATGTTGATCTCTATACTATTGCCATCCTATGAAAAAACTGTGTTTGTATCTCCTTTTAACCAAGTCTGTCTCGATTTTAATCTCTAAAATTGCTCTTCCTTACTCATAATATTATGATATTCACTAAACAACTCCCTTTCCTCCGAGCTTGGATTATTGTGCTCATCTTTTGGAATTTTGAAGGTTTCTCTTTTAGTTCTTCTTCTTCTCAAAAATGTTTTTGAAAGTTTTCTTGTTCCATTCTTTTAATCTAGATGTCATTGATTTAATTTGTTTTGGAAGTGTATATAGCCCATTGTTTCTTGAAGAATTCCATGTTTGCGCTATCATATCAAAAAATTGAGGATGGTCGTCCCACATCTGCTCATATTTAAAATATAATTCTTTTTTGAATTCACTTATAACCGTTTTTAACTCTTATTGGCCAGAGATCTAAACCAATCCTTGTCAAGGTATTAATTTTAGCACAAGTCCCCTCATCTAGCCAATGATATGAGAGTATGCATCTATCCAATTTTTCTACTATAATTTTTCTACTATCAGGTTCTAGCCTATCCTGTTGTTAGTCCATGTATAGTTGTCCTCTTCAAACTCAACCTCCTATAGATTATTGTTTTGAATGAAAATAGAGAAATCTCTCATACTTTGGGTTATTTCCTAGTTCCCCCAAAATTTTCATCTAGCTTGGTTATGGCACTAAAATCTCCTATGATTATGAATCGGGTTTCTTGGTCTTTACTTCTCATAAAGGCTGCGCTCCCACTCCACACTTACAATCTTCCTAACTGAGTTGTAGGTCCATAAACATTGATAAGAATGAAACGAATATTTGCAAAGTAACATGTGACTAATGAGGCTATCCAATGCCTTGTTTTATGAATGGTTTCACAAGAGGCTCTAACTGGATTCCAACATGTTAGAACTCCCCCTGCCACTCATTCTAAATCCACAACATCCCATTCAAATCTTGCCTATACTGCTTTCATAGTTTTGGAAACTTCTTCCTTTGTCATTTTAGTTTCTTGGAAACAAAGAATATTAACCTTATTACATAAACAAATGTCCCTGATACACCTCTGCTTTGAGGAGGCATTAGCACCCCTTATATTCCATGAGATGGTAATCATGTCTCATTAGGGACGGGTGGCGCTTCTTGTGAATTACCAATATCATTTTGTTGCTTGGTAAAGAGAAGTTCAACCAACTTAGAGTGTGTTCCTTTCTCTATGTTTGATCTTGCTTCCCTGGTTCTCGCTTGATAATTTGAAGGTATTCCTCTTTTTGCCTTGCCAATATCGGGGGCAGGTCTTGTTATTCTATTCTCAATACTCTTCTTTCACAACTTTCTTTTTCATTAGATATATCCTCTCCTAGCTCTGCTAAGGAAGGTTTTGAATTATCCTGCTCATTTTTTGGTATTTCCTTATTAATGGTAGAGGTATTAACATCTAACATTTTGTTTTCTCTACCACTTTCCTTCTCATGAACAGTGCATGGTACTTCAAGAGTCTTCATAATCTAATGAGGCACGTTTCTTAGGTTTAGTAGGAATGTTCATCCCTAAATCGAGTTCAAACCCTGTAGACAATTCCTTGTTAATATTGTGATCCTATTGTACCATGTCCTCTAAGCTCTGATCGGCTTTTTCTTGATAGGCTAAAGCCTCAAAAGAATTGGTGTTTCTTCTAATATCCTTATTTACTGGTCTCTACTATTTATTTACTTTCATCTGTCTAGACCTATTTTTTGGAAATTGAAAACCATCCTCATCTATATCCATTTGTAAGTTTCTCTTGTGGTTTTCTACATATGTTTCTACTAGACTCTTCTTAGGGCATGATCTCTCAACATGTCCCACCTCATGACATCTTCTACATCTAAAGATATATTTTCATAATCCATGGTTTGAGTCCACACCTTACCCCCATACTTAAGAATGATTGTTTCTGGTAAAGGTTTACATGGTGGAGGACCAACGGATTCATTTGGAGTGCATCAATGCTTCAAACCCTTACCCTTTGGTGGGTGACTTCAATCAGTGGTTGCTTTGTCTAGTTGCAATCAGTCAGACTTCATTAAAAGTAATACTCCGGACTATAAGGAGACTTGTGGTTTTCTACATATGTTTCTACTAGACTCTTCTTAGGGCATGATCTATAGTCCTAAATTGACCTTCTATATATGTTTCTACTAGACTGGAACATTTCATGACCTTTTGTAAATTTCTCTTGTGCCTCCTACACCTTTCTCGGAGTGTTCTCACTCGATCTGATCTCCTCAAACTTGGAGTTCCAGGTTCTGCATCTTCAGCTTCCTCCTCACAGTCAAAATTTTCACCTTCTTGTTTAAAATACACACAGTCACCCATATAACCATATCTTTGCAGTGGATGCTCTTGATTTCAAAGCTATTCAAATTCCGCATAAAATGACAGAAAAGTCATCTGAATCGGACAACTCTACGCAAAGATATGGCTCTTGAAATATGAGATGTTTTTCTTGAAACTGATGTGTTGTAGTTCAACTTTTCATCTAAAAAATATCATAATTATTTATTATAAGGGTAATTTTTTTTATTTTTTTTGGTTTCATTACTATGCATGTTGTTATTTTTTCTTGAAAGCATATATTTTTTCTGTCTTGCAGGGCACATGAGTCTTTTATATACAGAGTTTTGAAATAAATAAGATCTTAAAAATTCTGATATAAAATGTTAAACGATATAGTTTATAAAAATCTCTTATAAGGGAGGAAGTGAGAGCTAAGAGGAAGTGCGAGCCAGGAGGAAGTGTGAGCCAAGAGGGAGTGCAAGCCGGGAGGTGCGAGCTAAGAGGGAGTGTGAGCGGAGATTCAGTCATGGTGGAAGAACAGCAGATTCATCCGGAGTGCATCAATGCTTCAAACCCTTACCACAAATGCATGGAACATTGTTTCCAAAAAATTGTTGAAGCAAAGGAACACCGGGAAAAAGAAGAGACAAGGACTATTGCAAACCAAGAGGGAGTGCAAGTCGAAAATGAGTGTGAGGCTGGAGAGAGTGCAAACTAGGAGCGAGTGCAAGCTGAGAGGGAGTGCAAGCCAAGAGCGAGCCCCATTAGCTAGTATGGAAGGAAAGTCATATTTGAAAGCCCTAATGGGAAGTCAGGATGCTCTAGTTGGAAGTATGGAGGCCCAAGTTGGAGATAAGCAGAAGAGTGAATACATGGCAAGTTCAATCCAAGTAGCAGATGTTACACTAGAAGTGAGTATCAAGGATGAGATGATTGAGCATGATATAATGGTTCTTAAAAGTAGAGGGTTAATATGTAAGTTCCATAGATAATGGCCAAGGTTTTTGGAGATTCAAAATTGGATCAAGTGGAAGTGAGGATTAAATTCAAATTACTCTGTGATTTTTCTTCCTAAAGGTTTTTTCCTCATCATCTTTTCCAGTTCAAAAATTAGGGATAAAATAATGGTTGGTGGCCCATGGTTTAGGGGAAGAGATGCACTTTATTTGAGACCATGGAATAAAAACATGCTATATATACTCAAATATGTGTTGCTATGGATATTTCAAAACCTTTGCCACAATTCATTAAGATTAAATCTGAATCAAGAGAATGGAATCAACAAGTAGATTATGAAAATATCGCATTTCATTGCCACAATTGTTATGAGATTGGACACATGGCAAGAGTTTGCAAAATGAATACTATGAAGAAAGAGACAAAAAACTCTAGCCATGAGATAAACTTCAAGACAAAGCAAGGAAATCATATAGTAATAGAAGCTAAGATCAGATCAAGAATATTTCACTCCAAAAGAAGAGGCAAAGAAAGCCTATCTACAATATTATTTGGCAAGTTCAAAAGGAATTAAAGGTGCAAAAGAATATGTGGAGAGATCCTAAAACAAAGACAGCAAAAGAGGTCAAGTTTATTCCAGGTAAATCATCTTCATTTTCCTCAAGTAGTATAGAATCCTCTTCAGGTAATAAAAGTAAAAGGCGTGAAGATGTTACCCCTTGCACTTTAAGGTTTCAAGAGCATCATAATAAAGAAATGAGGATGGAGGAAACCCATAACAATTTAGGTTTTCCAGGGCAGAATAAGAAGATAATTGCTACAGAAGAGCATCCTTGCTCTTTAGGGTTTCTAAAGCAAAATAAAGAAGATTGTGCTTTTGAGGTTATTCTTTGCACGTCAGATCCTTTAGAACAAGGCAAACCTAAAGATGATAAGTCTTACTATGAGCAGTGTGAGAAGATGAAGAGATTGATGAAAATGAAAGTATTGTTGGGAATGAAAAAAAGAGAGGAAGACCCAAGAAGCAAAAACAAAGAGCAAAAGAAACCCAGAGGGATATTGATATGGGAAAACAAGAGCAAATATCACAAGTGCTAACAAGAAGTGGGGCTAAACCCACAAACAAAAACAAAAAATAACAATGAAAATAATATCTTGGAATATTAAGGGAATGAATAAGAACCCTAGAAAAAGGTATTAAGAAATTGTGAGGTTGTTATAGACAAGATATTTATAGATATAGAAGTTGGGCAGCAAATATTTTAGCCATTCGCGGTGTTGAATTTCATCTTGACAGAATTTAAATTTCGGAAGGCATCTGATATAAAAGGAGTTGATTGTGAAAACTTAGCAGTTTGAGGAAGATGGAGAATATCTTTGATAGAAAGGCAAATGAAGAATATCTTTGATAGAAAGGCAAAGTTGGATATGCTTTAATTAACTTGTTAGAAATGTAATGAGAGCAATGTAATGTTATGTTTTTGTAATAGGAGTGACCCCCAATAGAATCCACACATAGCTTATAAAAAAAAAATGTCTCTTGTAAGTCTTTCATTGTTTTAAATTTGGTATTTCATTTCTTTCATTAATTGCAGGAGAGCTTAGAAGCTCTCCTCAACACTATAATTCAGTGTTTTCTAAATTAATTAATTTATTATTAATTAAAAAATGGTTATATGGAATTGAAAGAGACCACACCCATTTTACATCATGACCACATAGGCATTAAGATGGTATTACAACATCTTGGTAATAAGTAAAATTTGAACCTCGGTCTCCTCCTTGAAAGTCAAGATAGTCAATCAATTGAGCTCATGTCATTTGAAAAAAATGTTACGGTTCACCCATGGGATTTGAACTTTGGCCTATGGTGTGAAATTCTTCACTCCTAACCACTTGCCCTTAAACCCCATGGACTAATTGAGTGATATATATATTCTTTCTTGTATCTGCAAGAAATCCATTGCTATCATCCAAGGGAAGGATGTTAGGAAAGATAAGATAACTCTAACAATGTCCACAAATGG